>OW443298.2:26010201-26646953 GCA_937001585.2 Brachylomia viminalis | reverse complement strand
AAGTGCTGAGTCTCAGCCTATTTTGAATAAATGACTTTTGACTTTGATTTTGATAAAACATATACAGGGTGCGGCGTAAGTAGTGGTCCACCGTTCAGGATTCGATGAACCAGATAATTAACTATAACAATTAAAAATTTTACCATTTTTAGTAGTAAGTTTTTTTTACAAAAATCGCTCTTGAACTTGATGGTGTGTTAAAATTAGGGTTAAAATTAGAGAAGAACCAACTTTTTCTTCAAAAGAGCTGAATTTACATAAAAAATCATAATTTATCATGATAGCTCTAGTAGCAGTAATTAACAGTAATCAAAATGCATGCACAAGTAAAAAAAAACTGTACAAAGGCGGACTTAATGCCTGAGGCATTTTCTACCAGTTAACCTTAGGGTGATGCAGAGACATACCATGGCAGGTGCAACATACATACGGGATAGATAGCTCGGAAATGACTATAAAATACAAGAATAAATACTAATACATAGATACATACATATAAATAAAATAAACCTTGGTTAGGAGCAGATAACGATCGGTAGAGGAGAAAACGGATCCAGCAACTCAGCGCTGGGATGTTTCAGCCAACTTCTGACGGATATGTTCACGTGCCTTCACTTTAAAAGATAACCGACTGGTTGCTGTCCTGATATTCAGAGGAGAAATAAAGAAGAATTAATGAATCCAGAACGGTGAGAAGGGCATCGTAGAAGACGATTGTTGGTGGAACGAAGAATTTTACTATGGGCAGTGCAAAAATATTGAATTTGGGAAGTCAGGTAAGAAGGGGAAGTGGGTTTGTCCAGAATAGAGAACAACGTAGACAGAGCCCTCAACTCTCTGCCCTGGCGAATCTATATCTTTCATGATATATGTTTTAACTTATTTTTAATTTTTACAGAATGTCAAGACATCCGGCACCTCATATTCAAGCGTACGATGATATATGATAACGGATTTGAAAACCGATAACTAATTCATGTGCAATGATCGAATTAACCTAGCTTTCAAATCAACGCAGTTTTTTGTGTGCTTTTGTTCAGCATCTATACTTACTTTGTTGTACAAACTAGTTCCCCGTTTGTGGATTAACAGCTCTCTGAATAGAGTACCTACACAGAGTTGGTTTGTGTCTGGTTAAAACAAGGCAGAAAAGTAAAAAAGTAATTTGTATATTAAGTAAAGTTGAATGATTTTCAGAAAACCAATTAGTTTTCTGGGTGTTATTTTATTGAGCTTTGTTTATAAAACTACATCTTTCAGATTTATGTGTTTTCTAATTCTTCTAAGCAGATTCTCTGTTCGTGGATGATTTCTTTTAGAAAAACGTCTCGATACACAGTTTTTTTTTGTGCCTTTTTGTGTTCATATCTCAAAAACCAATGCATGCGATTTTAGTTTTTAATAAGGTAAATATGTATCTGTTTCTGGTTTAAGCATTCACTAAGTACCTATTTCACACACAGCTATTTATAGAAATCGATTGAACAATACTTACACCGTAACTCGGTCTCTTAAACTCTCAAACCACATTCACATCACAGCCAAACCTTCAATCAAAATAACCTTAAAAGCTAGTCACGTTATCAATTGAAATTCAAGCTAACTCATGCACCCTTACTTAAATGTAACCTGTACTCAAACAAAAAAGGGTTACTGTCTGGAACAGAGGTGACCCATCCACATAACTCCTTGGACTAAGAGATATTCCACGAGGAATACTAATGTGGATGGACTGACGTGATCATGGATGGAACGTTGTATATGGCAAATGGGAAGACAGATAGGAACATGTTCAGTTGTAGTATAAGTTAATTGGATTGAGTTCTTGAATGATAATAAGTTAATTGACGTTATTTTTTTGACGTGTAAAGTGTTTGTACAAACCTTAGAATAATAACTAAAGCTGTACAAACCTACTTACAGAAATAAATCATTTATCATTTAATAAAATATTACAGTCTATCAGAAAAGGTTTTATCTGATCGGTTCTTGTTTTCTAAAATATTTGGCGTAGGTACTAATTATTATTAATGTTATTTACATTCCATACATTGTTACCAAATAATAATTATAACTATTTGTATTTATTTAATAAACTTCCAGGCACCTCCAGATCCGTGAACGGTATTCTAGTGCCTCACAGCCGGGCAATCAACCCTTCCCAGTATGGTATTCAGAAGGGTATTGTTGCTGCCTCGCACGGAGCGCATCAGGGAGGCCACTCTTTTTCGTACTATTGCCGTAAAGCAGTCCGTGCTGGCCTTAGCAAACGTACCTGATGCACTGCAAAAGCGAGGCAACCCCAACAGTATCCTAAAATCATTATTATACAGGACCCGTAGGGCATTGAAAGGTCTACGCGTATAATGGACCCACAGGCTGCGATAATAAAATGTCAGGTTTTGGTAATGGTCATGTTACTTAAAAAGAGCTATGTAATGTGCACCGTGCAAACCTGCGCGCCAGCATATTGCATCTCACTGCCAATGCCCTACGTTCCCTTTCAATATCCAAATCATCTGAGAGGTCCTCGGTGACCCAGTGCCTTAAGTACTTGAATTTAATGACCCTACTTATAGGCATTCCTCTAAGTCGGACCGTTCGAACGATTTTCGAACTCTTATTACCCGCCTTGAACATAAGTAGCTCAGTCTTCTTACAGTTTTATCTGAGGCCATGTGATCTCACGTACCTCTCACCAATACCTATGAGGAAGTTGAGGGCTTTGACAGCGTCAACAGCACCGTGTAGTCAGCATAACTAATGTTGTTCATACAAACACCATTTACTGAACAGCCGACACCGGCCCTGCTAAGCATTCACGTACAGGTTGAAAAGTCGCGATGAAGTCAGGCCTCCCGATCTCACTGCACACTCCAACCTATACTCTGACGAACATGAGCCCGTCCACTTAACGTTATTGGTTTGGTTGCCGTACCAATATCTTTATATATTTATAATACCTCTGGGTGTGCTGGTTTCCCCCCGGAGCTTATCCCATAACACGTTATAAGACACCAGGTTAAATCTCTTCGACAGGTCCAAGAAACAACCGTATATAGGCGTATCAATATTCTCACTTAGGTGACTATTAGCAAACCATCCAGCACTTTGGCGACCACCGCAGCTAATGAGAGGAGTCACTAGTTGTTCTCGTCGGAAGCATCAACCGCCTTATTTTTAAGAATCGATATAACAGTGGTCTTCATATGTTCCTTGAGTAAATATGAATGGCATATACACAAATTGAAAAACATGACCAACACATATTACAGCATTTCGGAATTTTCGACAGTCGAAATGTAATGACTGTTTTTGACCTTAGTTTGACATTTTTGTATTCAAAATCAAAAAAATCAAAAGTCATTTATTCAAACTGGGTGAGAATCAGCACTTTTTGAACGTCAAAATCACATAAGACAGTCCCCCCAAAACGCCCGCCCTTCACCACCTAGTGCTTTAGCTGGGAAGAAGAAGTGGTGGAACAAACTCCCCAGCAGCACTGCTGTCTGTTCAGTTAGAAGAACTGGATTCTATATAGAAATAAGTAATTAACATTACGAAACACAAAATATTAAAATTATTTGCCATTATGTCAGCTACCACACGCCAATATTTAAAACTATACTCATTATACTCAAGCAGAAATAAATAATAAAAACAAAAACGCAAACAGAACTTAATACATAATAAAAAGCCTCCAGGCATAAAGGGCGTGCCCGCTTACATATGCAATGCTGCATTATGTTTATATAATAGCTGTAACTTGTAGCCACAAATGATAAACTATGACCTTCGAAGTAAAATAAAGAAACATTAATAACAATAACAAAACCATAGTCAGCAAGATGACCTGTCACCACAAGCAGCACCCGATCACGAGCATATAGCAAAGATCAGCCATTACCCCCCCGCCATATTTGAGGGAAGGAGGCAACCCGACCCCCGACGCTACCGCAAGCATCGACATCTAAGGGAGCATGACGAGGTCGCTAGTTAACCATATATTGCAATACCACTCATTAAAAAACATTGAAATGAGTAGATTATGTCAATAATAAATAAAAATTAAATTAAACTAAATTGACTAATAAAGTAAAATAAAATAAACAATTATATGAAGTCGTATAACTTGTCAGTAGGTAAGCTAATTCTGGAGAAATAACATAAACATTGTCTTGAGTTAATCACAGCGACCAACTATTTTTATCGTTTAAGTAATCGTTGATTTAATAGTATGCCTTTGAACAAAGGTTGGATTTTACTTTAGCTTTAAACGCATTAAAAGGCAATTCTAACAAAGAAGAGGGAAGCTTGTTATAAAAGTTTATACCAAGCCCAACAAATGAGTTATGGACCTTATGAAGCCGGTGAAAGGGAGCACGTAGTTTGTCCTTGTTTCTAGTGTTAATATTATGAATATCACTGTTTTTTGTGTATAAGTGTATATTTTGCCTAATATATAAGATGTTGGCGAAGATGAATTGTGAGGCCACCGTGAGAATACCAATATCTTTAAAAAAAATCTCCCAGAGTAACTCTAGCACCTAGCTGGTAAATTGCTCGAACAGCTCGTTTTTGAAGAACAAATATATTTTGAATATCAGCGGCTTTGCCCCACAGCAGAATGCCGTAGGACATGACGCTATGAAAATAACTGAAATAGACTAGCCGAGCTGTATCAACGTCAGTGTATTGTCTTACTTTCCAGACGGCATAGGCGGCCGAACTGAGCCTTCCCGCTAGGCATTATATATGTGATCCCCACTGAAGCTTGGCATCAACTGTTATGCAAAGAAATACTGCCGAGTCTACAGTTTCAAGCACCTCTTTATCTAAGACGATGTTGGGTCCTAGATTTCTAACATTCGGTAAGGCGAACTTTACACATTTCGTTTTCTTGGCATTGAGAACTAGGTTATTTGTGGTAAACCAATCTGTAACCATTGATAGTGCACTGTTTACGTAGTCAAAATGTTGTCTAGTCCTGTCCACTTTAAAGATAAGAGAGGTATCATCAGCAAATAGTACAACGTCACAGATACCCTTTAAATAGAATGGTAAGTCATTTATATACACCAAGAATAAAAATGGGCCCAGTATAGAGCCTTGAGGTACACCTAGCTGAACAGGTAGCCCGGAAGATTTCACACCATTAACATCTACACATTGGTGCCTATTATGTAAATATGAATTTAATACGTTACGATATTATTTTAATTATTACCTAAATTTTCTCTCTTTTTGTTTAAACATTATTTGAATATTGACGTAGTTTTACTTCAGAATCAGAATCAGATCTTTATTTGCATAGAATGTAGGTACAGGTATAAGATGTACTTAAATTAATTAGATCGGCTACAGTCTACTAGTTACTAGTTAGTCGTTAGTTCTAGTAGTTTACTTTTGTTACCTATATATTTTTTCTTTTTATCATTTATATTTTCTTCTTTTCTTTTAAATTACTGTAAAAATCAATTAATACTGCGTTTGACTTTTTTATTTTTTTTTATTTATTTACTCTCTCTTCACAATATTGGTTTCCTTAATAATTAACAATGTTTTTGATTAATGAAATATTCCACTATTGAAAGAGACTGGTGCCTGAAGTAGGTTTTTGAAGAAGCCTGGGTTACAGGATTTTGATTAATATAATTATGTTGCAAACTTTACTTATGTTTAAACATCCGTGAATATTTGTACGCCTTCTGGTATAATGATAAATGATTTTATTTCTGTAAGTAGGTTTTTACAAACACTTTTACACGTCAATCATATTTTTTTTTTTAAACTAGACGAGGTCGGCGTTTCCTATCTGACTACTCTGAGAAGAAAGGCCGAAACACTCAGAGGTCACAGTCTCTTTTAAAGTCCAGACAGAATCTTGGTCAGATCATGTGAAGGCTATGTAGATCGGTGTCTGAAATGGTCTTTTGAGGAAAGAACCCCACAGATGGAGTGGACCTGTCCAGTCAGTGCACGCAATTGTCAGCAATCGTGCAGCTCAACTCAGAACTTAAGGAGCTCAACGATTCGACGAACAATACCAAAGAAAGGACATTTGAGTAGGCCGCACAAGTTACTCAAACTGCCAGATCATGATTACACTAAGAGTAAAAATACAAAAAAAAAGCAATGACCAACATAGTTCTCACATTCACAATAGTTAAAATAATAGCATAATACTTTACAAAGTAAATACTCTTGTCATAGTATATGTATATAAAATTCATTAATGTCAATGTGTATATAAAATCCGGACATAATCATTGAGGACCATGCAGATTGGTGTCTGAAATGGACTTTTGAGAAAAGAACCACACAGATTGAGTGGACCTGTCCAGACAGTGCACGCATATATAACATAGCGCGCTTGTAATTTCTACCTATGTTAACAAATGATTAAATTAATTATGAATTAATTATTATGAATTATGAAGACCCTTTACAAATGAATACCTGCGAACTGAAAATTCTCCACTTCGAGGTCGTCATGTCATGGAGACTTACCTCTAGTCAATAAATGATCATGCTCTCAACACCACACTTTTCACAAAGGAACATTTTTTTGAGATCTATAGCCTACTTATAGCGATAAGTAGGCTATAGATCTCAAAAAAAAATTCCTTAATAAATACAAATTAAATAGCACTTAATTGTGCCTACTGATAACTACATTTCAGTGAGTAATTTCTATAATTTGAGTAATTACATAACAAGCAATTCCACTCAGTTTCCGATGCTAAAACTATTTATCATGAACTGAAGTTTAACTACAGCTTCTACTACTTTCGTATTATATTCTCACAACTCCATATAACCAAATCACGTTTTATATAAACTTATCCAGTTTTAAACGAGTTTCCTAAGAAATAAACCGGTTTATCTTACTTGTCTGTTGAGAAACAGCTTGACAAGCTGAAGTCTGTGATTCTAGAACAAAAAGAGAAGCATTTACTTCACTTCCAGGGAAACGAATCGTGTTTCGTAAAGTAACATATAAAATACGAGACTTATAAATTCTTGGAAATAAGAGGGCATTCATATTCTAGGTCGTCGATTGATGGAACACGTGTCGAAGTAAATGGCGAGCAATAATTTAATTTGTAAATAAATAAATAGAATATACGAGGCGTTTTTTGTAAGTCGCTGCAGGAAAGTTTCGCAAAAACATGTAAAGTCTGTAAATTACTACAACCGGCTGCATGACTTGTTTATCCCACTATCTTTTCTAACATGTATTTGTATAGTATAGGCCAGTATAGGTTTGGAGGTATTTACAGTATTCTACCTATGTACTTAAGTATGGCACTCCAACGTCTTATTCACTAATAATTTTTTTTGGGTACTGTAACAACTAAACTTAAAATCTAGAGTGAATTTGTCACTTACAGGTGTGCACAGAGTGCTTTGCCCATACACATATAGTAATAAGTGTATTACTATATGTGTATAGGCGTCGCTACGTAGTGATATTAATACCACAATACCGGTACGCGCGTAGCTCCGTGGCTGGGCGTGTCGCTATGCGCCTACTCTCATAATATAAATATTAGTCTATGTACGCGGCTACCCCCTATCAAATAATGTTATGTAGGAAATCTGCGTGCAGCGATGTGCAGACGTGTCGTGTAACCGCGAACATACGCACACAGACGAGAGTTTCACGGTGAAATAACTGTAACGTGTTAAAACATGGCGATGTTTAGTGCGAAAATACCACGTAACACAATGTAGTCCAATTAACCCGAGGGTTGACTGGCAGAGAAGTAAGTATACCTTAATAACAATATTGTGAGTACATGAAGTACAAATATATACAAAATATGTGCGTATATTATATCAATCTGTAAAAGTTGACAACGAAAACACATCGGAAATATTTTTCACACGAAATACATCAACGGGCGGCTCGTTCATGTTGATATTTTTAATTGTTTCAGAATTCAATACGATCCAATTGCTTAACTCAAAATAAATTGTGAAAATGGCACAACCTACATTTGAACTTTATTCTTGCAATTAAAAGTAAACGGATGGCAATTGTAGGTTTTATAGAGATATCTTCATGGTATCTTCACGTTTGTAACAGCTCTTTCCATCAATAATTTCCTAAGGCTTTCTGTCCACAAAAAAATCACAAAAAAAGTCTTGCCCTTGTATCAATTTCCTAATACATTTCAGAGATTTCTCCGCAAGAATGTAATCTCAGCCGGATATCTGTGATATGACGGTTGGGATGCTCGCACCCTCCACGTCGATCCGATCTGGCAAGTATTGGCAACCTATTGAATCTTTGAACAGGACAATATTGTCTAGACTCAATATCTCGGAATATTTCTTTGTGTCGGGTATTTTTTAATGAGAACATTTTTGGTGTGTAATTTTCATAATATTACTTGTATTATTATTTATTAACCAATGAAGCGACAATTAAACATAATTATCACTTCAACGCGGGCAAAAGCTAGTAATGCCCGTGACTTCGCCCGCGAAGGTCGGATATTATCACATGTGAACATACTACCGGAATAATAAGTATCCTATATACCAATTCAATCAGTCGTTGAGGCGTGAAAAGTTATCAGACAGACAGAGTTACTTTTGCATTTATAATATTAGTTTGGATTCTTTAGTGTCTCGTTATCAATAGCATCAGTAGTAGTTAGTAGATAGTTATCATAGTTTTAAGCAATTTTTTACGCAAGATTTTTTATTTATATAAGTACTTTATATATGTTACTTTGTAAGGTATATGTCTATGGTAGCCTGAAATAAATGCTTTATTATTATTAATAGACAACACCGTATTCCTCCAGCTCTTATCCCTATTTATTTGGCGTCGGCTCAGCAGGTCGTTTGCTTCCATAAACATAAGCTTAGAACTCACCTCAGAGATCCTTCCAAGCCATATCACCGTTCACACAACCTTTGAAAGAAAGAAAAATGCGGACTACAACAAAAAACACCTTAAACCTATGAAAACAGAAAGAAAACAATGCCTACAATGCCAAAAGCCCTCCCCTCCCTTACCCTCTTTTCTTACAGCGATCCACATTCATAATATTACCACTTTCTTTGCGACATACCGGTCTCAGTGTCAAATAACCAACCTTTTATTTTTTCAAGTAATTTAGTTCGCGTAGCACAATCTGAAAAGCTTAGCAACATGTTCTCGTGTTCCGAATTCGAATGTAAAAAACTGTTCGTTTGAATTAGGAACACGCGTGTTGGTAAACTGACGTCACACACTACCAGCAGACTGTAGGTAGTATTCCCACTCTCTTTCAGTTGGCGTATTGAATTTGTTTTTAGAATTCTGTATGGAAATAGTACATTACTGCAGCGGCCAGCAAAAGAGGCACTGATGGACGATCGTGTAAATGTGGGCCGAGGCGAAACCGAGGCACACATACGTAAGTCCATCAATGCCTAGTTGGGGCCAAGGCTTATCTAGTACTTTTCTCAAATAATGCGCGGAAATTAAGATACAATTACTTTTCAAAATCAATGACGAACAACAATAATATTTCCCGCGTTAAAGTGTTCATTTGTTTTTTTTTTCAATAAACAGATATCTATTTGCAAGCCAGTTCGAAATTAAAATAAAACTTTGATAAGTTACCTCCTTGGTTGCCATGTTTCGGAGTAAATGATCGTTCCATTTTTAAATTACACGATAGATATATGAGTTTACTATGTAGGTAATTTATTTGGCCGCTAAACCACGACAGATATAGATTTTCATACAACTTTTGCAATCCGGTGCTCGTATGTATTTGGCCAGTACAGCAATTTCGATTTATCTCGAAAAAGGTTATCAAAATAAATCCTCAAACCAAGCATGTTTGAGAAAAATATAATTCCTTCTTCCTCCTCCTTTTTCTTCCTCCTTTTTATTTTATTTAAAAAAAAAGATAGATACCTATGATGTATGTTTGTTTTACAATACCATAAACATACATGAGGTTCAGACTTCTCTACGACTGAACACTTATTTTTATAAATAAATTCTGTAGCATTTTATAATTGACTACGCATCCCTACATTTGCGTGGTTCAACACTACTTGGCAAAGGTTTCCGTATTTGTTTTGCGTACCGTGGCTAACAAATAAATCGGATTGCACTGTGGCGTAGTTTTATATCCTATAGCTGGGTTTATTAGAACCTTTTGATAAGCTAAATACCTACCTAGTGATTGGTAAGTTTAATCTTATTGATTAGGTAGTAAGCAAATAATTATTAAGTTTATTCGTAAACTTAAATTGGAAGTTCGGGTCCGGACTCCGGTTTAAGATTTTTATAACTACAGGCTTATCTGATATTAAGACCTACCTATATAAAGATACTATGAAGAGAACGATCTTAACAGGCTAAACATCGCCTGGATCCGCCTATCTAACAATTGTTTTACGTTACTGATTAAAACTAGTACTGAATAAATATTATAATAACAAACCGATGCTAAAATATGTATGAAGTTCCATGTAAGAGGTTTCAAGGAAATGTAACCGAAGCTCAGCCTTTTTTATTGGTCTGAGAAGTTTGGTTGCAATGCCTTAGAGACCGGTGAGCGGGTCGGCTGCCCGGAGCGACGCTTCTAGGACCTAACATTGAACGCGGACTTGACTACGACACGTTTATAGCCAAAAGTATATTTTTCTTCAATAACAGATGGCCACACCTCAAGGGTTAACCTCTAAATTGCCCGCACCCAGATCAATTCTATATCATCTGACCACGGGGCTACACCAAGGCATCACGTCTATCCTCGCATTAGAGCTATTACTAAAGAGCTAGCATAATCAGCTAGACCTGAAACAACATCCTCGTGTCAAAGCTCACAACTGAGACCTAGGTTATAAAACGAGAACTATGAAAATGGTTCAATACTCACAAGGATCAGGTTTGATTAGACTTATATAAAACCCAACGGGTTATTTGGACACAGTCTGATTATCCCAGAACTGGTCCCCATCCCAAGACGTGTTCCTCGTTGTCACGCCATGAGGGGAAAAACTTTTCACTTTTCGTATTTAATAGATATTGTTTATAAATAGAATGTGAGAAATTATGTCCTTATGTTTATTTATTTCAATTTTTTTTTTTTTTGCCCAAATGTATAATATTATTTTTTCAAATAATTAATAAACATGTAATTAGTTCGCATGACACAATTTCACAAAAACCATCACCCTACGAGCCCGAGCAGACCCACGAAAGGTGTCGCTACTAGTTGCTATAATTATTGGTTTTTGCAACGTCACAAAGTGAAAAACACAACTTTTTATTAAAAAAAACAACTGACTTCAGTAAATAACAACTTTTTTTTAATTAAAAAGGTTGTTATTTATTTTTGTTATTATTATAAACCTTTGTTTCAGGCCACAGAGAATCCATACAGTATAGTAGTGTTAGTAAAGATAACTTAAAGCAAATGTAAGTATCCAAAAAATTATAATAATGCTAGGTAAGGGTCTGAAGCCGAACTTCATACTATCCACGAAGTATGAAGTACCTACGTATTCATAGACGCATGATGTGCGACCCTTGTCTGTTGACAAGGGACACAAAAATATCTGTTAAACTTTAAAATGATCCGGTAGCCTAAAAGTTACACCAATGAAAAGTACGTGACGATCGCCCGTTTTCACAAACACTAGGCGACACCTTAATGAATGCCTAAATGAAACCGCGCTGATGAATCAGCGCTGAAAGATGAAAATCCAACACGGTGATTTTTTAAATGATAATTAATTTAGGTAAATACCTATAACGTGGTGTTTTTTTTTTAATATATTTATGCGTCGTTGGTCCAGTGATCACAAACGCAGCTTCCTGCTGAGCGTGGGCTTTAAGAGGTATTAGGTTCGATCTCGGAAGGCTGTTATATTCTGGGTTGAATTAATTAAAAACATATGTATGTATTGGACTGAACAGGAAGCAACCTGATATTATTTTATGTCCGGTTAATGACATCATAAGCGGCGTCATGGCGTCATTGGCACAAGCGAAATAAAGGTGTTTTACTATTTGATGATGTCCTTGATACAAACTCGGGAGATCATAAAAGTTAGTAGGTAGATACACCTGCTAACTTTTATGCTCTCCTGGTAGGTAGCACACCTAGGTATGTAGGTACACTAGGTACACTATCAACCTACCTAAGTTCTTCCTACAACTACACAAACGTGGACTTCCCAAGCATTGTATCGCAATACCAGCCTATCAGCTCATCAAATGCTTATCGACCCAGTTGATAACCAGTCATAAGCCAACCTTTTGCCCAAAACCCTGCGGTGTAAGGGATCCGCAATTTGCACAACCGCTTTTATAAACTACAAAATGCAACAGGATAATATTGTTTTGTAGCAATAGTCCCACAGGCCACATGTAGCTATACCTATGTAGGTACCTACGTAAGATCATAGGATAGCCGACTCCCTTGCGAGGTTGCCGGGTCGACCGAGCGCCGACAGCTAAGGGAATTCCACAATTCTTTTGTTTTATCAACTTTCATAAAATAAATGTATTCATGAAATATCTCCGCAGTTTGAGGACTTGCCATTTAACCTTTCGGGCTTTTGTAAGAATTCGAGGTTAGATACAGGTCCTAGCACGAAGTAATTTGTTTTTTTGGCCGAATCGACAACTCCAGAAATACGTAATTAGCAATTGGCACATCTTGAATTTAGTCAATAAAGTTAAGAAAAAAGTAGCTCACAGAAGTGATAAAAGTAACATATTTGGAAATAAAATGAAACACGTAAATTAATCAAATATATATTTATTCTAATAACAATTTCTAAATTGTACATCTCGCTCAAAGAGTAACAATTTTAATACGCATAAATCAAGAAGGATGAATGTGACTTTAATTTTTATTTTTTTCTATAGGTTTTTCGTCCCCATTTTGAACATTTTGTAATCAAAAATTAAAGAGCCGGCCAGAAAAAAACGGGTTCCTTATGGGAAATAACATCCTTAATGTCTACGCCATTTCTCCTATTTAATAAATAACGCATTTTCTTTTAAAAACAATGAACCCATTTTACACATTACAACACTCAACACTAAATCACTCATTCGAAGGCCGTTTTTCCCTCATTCCTTGTACCTTTAGCTCATTCCATTCATGTCTCTTTCTCAAAAACTCCTCTCGCAACCTCTACCGCTAGTGGACAGGTCTACATGGCGCTCCCATAGAACTCTCTCTAAAAACTCCTCTCGCAACCTCTACCACTAGTGGACACGTCTACATGGCGCTCCCATAGAACTCTCTCTAAAAACTCCTCTCGCAACCGGTACCGCTAGTGGACACGTCTACATGGCGCTCCCATAGAACTCTCTCTAAAAACTCCTCTCGCAACCTCTACCGCTAGTGGACAGGTCTACATGGCGCTCCCATAGAACTCTCTCTAAAAACTCCTCTCGCAACCGGTACCGCTAGTGGACACGTCTACATGGCGCTCCCATAGAACTCTCTCTAAAAACTCCTCTCGCAACCGCTACCGCTAGTGGACACGTCTACATGGCGCTCCCATAGAACTCTCTCTAAAAACTCCTCTCGCAACCGGTACCGCTAGTGGACACGTCTACATGGCGCTCCCATAGAACTCTCTCTAAAAACTCCTCTCGCAACCGCTACCGCTAGTGGACACGTCTACATGGCGCTCCCATAGAACTCTCTCTAAAAACTCCTCTCGCAACCGCTACCGCTAGTGGACACGTCTACATGGCGCTCCCATAGAACTCTCTCTAAAAACTCCTCTCGCAACCGCTACCGCTAGTGGACACGTCTACATGGCGCTCCCATAGAACTCTCTCTAAAAACTCCTCTCGCAACCGCTACCGCTAGTGGACACGTCTACATGGCGCTCCCATAGAACTCTCTCTAAAAACTCCTCTCGCAACCGGTACCGCTAGTGGACACGTCTACATGGCGCTCCCATAGAACTCTCTCTAAAAACTCCTCTCGCAACCGGTACCGCTAGTGGACAGGTCTACATGGCGCTCCCATAGAACTCTCTCTAAAAACTCCTCTCGCAACCGGTACCGCTAGTGGACACGTCTACATGGCGCTCCCATAGAACTCTCTCTAAAAACTCCTCTCGCAACCGGTACCGCTAGTGGACACGTCTACATGGCGCTCCCATAGAACTCTCTCTAAAAACTCCTCTCGCAACCGGTACCGCTAGTGGACACGTCTACATGGCGCTCCCATAGAACTCTCTCTAAAAACTCCTCTCGCAACCGGTACCGCTAGTGGACAGGTCTACATGGCGCTCCCATAGAACTCTCTCTAAAAACTCCTCTCGCAACCGGTACCGCTAGTGGACACGTCTACATGGCGCTCCCATAGAACTCTCTCTAAAAACTCCTCTCGCAACCGGTACCGCTAGTGGACACGTCTACATGGCGCTCCCATAGAACTCTCTCTAAAAACTCCTCTCGCAACCGGTACCGCTAGTGGACAGGTCTACATGGCGCTCCCATAGAACTCTCTCTAAAAACTCCTCTCGCAACCGGTACCGCTAGTGGACACGTCTACATGGCGCTCCCATAGAACTCTCTCTAAAAACTCCTCTCGCAACCGGTACCGCTAGTGGACACGTCTACATGGCGCTCCCATAGAACTCTCTCTAAAAACTCCTCTCGCAACCGGTACCGCTAGTGGACAGGTCTACATGGCGCTCCCATAGAACTCTCTCTAAAAACTCCTCTCGCAACCTCTACCGCTAGTGGACAGGTCTACATGGCGCTCCCATAGAACTCTCTCTAAAAACTCCTCTCGCAACCTCTACCGCTAGTGGACAGGTCTACATGGCGCTCCCATAGAACTCTCTCTAAAAACTCCTCTCGCAACCTCTACCGCTAGTGGACAGGTCTACATGGCGCTCCCATAGAACTCTCTCTAAAAACTCCTCTCGCAACCGGTACCGCTAGTGGACAGGTCTACATGGCGCTCCCATAGAACTCTCTCTAAAAACTCCTCTCGCAACCTCTACCGCTAGTGGACAGGTCTACATGGCGCTCCCATAGAACTCTCTCTAAAAACTCCTCTCGCAACCTCTACCGCTAGTGGACAGGTCTACATGGCGCTCCCATAGAACTCTCTCTAAAAACTCCTCTCGCAACCTCTACCGCTAGTGGACAGGTCTACATGGCGCTCCCATAGAACTCTCTCTAAAAACTCCTCTCGCAACCTCTACCGCTAGTGGACAGGTCTACATGGCGCTCCCATAGAACTCTCTCTAAAAACTCCTCTCGCAACCTCTACCGCTAGTGGACACGTCTACATGGCGCTCCCATAGAACTCTCTCTAAAAACTCCTCTCGCAACCTCTACCGCTAGTGGACAGGTCTACATGGCGCTCCCATAGAACTCTCTCTAAAAACTCCTCTCGCAACCTCTACCGCTAGTGGACACGTCTACATGGCGCTCCCATAGAACTCTCTCTAAAAACTCCTCTCGCAACCTCTACCGCTAGTGGACACGTCTACATGGCGCTCCCATAGAACTCTCTCTAAAAACTCCTCTCGCAACCTCTACCGCTAGTGGACACGTCTACATGGCGCTCCCATAGAACTCTCTCTAAAAACTCCTCTCGCAACCTCTACCGCTAGTGGACACGTCTACATGGCGCTCCCATAGAACTCTCTCTAAAAACTCCTCTCGCAACCTCTACCGCTAGTGGACACGTCTACATGGCGCTCCCATAGAACTCTCTCTAAAAACTCCTCTCGCAACCTCTACCGCTAGTGGACACGTCTACATGGCGCTCCCATAGAACTCTCTCTAAAAACTCCTCTCGCAACCTCTACCGCTAGTGGACAGGTCTACATGGCGCTCCCATAGAACTCTCTCTAAAAACTCCTCTCGCAACCTCTACCGCTAGTGGACACGTCTACATGGCGCTCCCATAGAACTCTCTCTAAAAACTCCTCTCGCAACCTCTACCGCTAGTGGACAGGTCTACATGGCGCTCCCATAGAACTCTCTCTAAAAACTCCTCTCGCAACCTCTACCGCTAGTGGACAGGTCTACATGGCGCTCCCATAGAACTCTCTCTAAAAACTCCTCTCGCAACCTCTACCGCTAGTGGACAGGTCTACATGGCGCTCCCATAGAACTCTCTCTAAAAACTCCTCTCGCAACCTCTACCGCTAGTGGACAGGTCTACATGGCGCTCCCATAGAACTCTCTCTAAAAACTCCTCTCGCAACCTCTACCGCTAGTGGACACGTCTACATGGCGCTCCCATAGAACTCTCTCTAAAAACTCCTCTCGCAACCTCTACCGCTAGTGGACAGGTCTACATGGCGCTCCCATAGAACTCTCTCTAAAAACTCCTCTCGCAACCTCTACCGCTAGTGGACACGTCTACATGGCGCTCCCATAGAACTCTCTCTAAAAACTCCTCTCGCAACCTCTACCGCTAGTGGACACGTCTACATGGCGCTCCCATAGAACTCTCTCTAAAAACTCCTCTCGCAACCTCTACCGCTAGTGGACACGTCTACATGGCGCTCCCATAGAACTCTCTCTAAAAACTCCTCTCGCAACCTCTACCGCTAGTGGACACGTCTACATGGCGCTCCCATAGAACTCTCTCTAAAAACTCCTCTCGCAACCTCTACCGCTAGTGGACACGTCTACATGGCGCTCCCATAGAACTCTCTCTAAAAACTCCTCTCGCAACCTCTACCGCTAGTGGACACGTCTACATGGCGCTCCCATAGAACTCTCTCTAAAAACTCCTCTCGCAACCTCTACCGCTAGTGGACACGTCTACATGGCGCTCCCATAGAACTCTCTCTAAAAACTCCTCTCGCAACCGCTACCGCTAGTGGACACGTCTACATGGCGCTCCCATAGAACTCTCTCTAAAAACTCCTCTCGCAACCGCTACCGCTAGTGGACACGTCTACATGGCGCTCCCATAGAACTCTCTCTAAAAACTCCTCTCGCAACCGCTACCGCTAGTGGACACGTCTACATGGCGCTCCCATAGAACTCTCTCTAAAAACTCCTCTCGCAACCGCTACCGCTAGTGGACACGTCTACATGGCGCTCCCATAGAACTCTCTCTAAAAACTCCTCTCGCAACCGCTACCGCTAGTGGACACGTCTACATGGCGCTCCCATAGAACTCTCTCTAAAAACTCCTCTCGCAACCGCTACCGCTAGTGGACACGTCTACATGGCGCTCCCATAGAACTCTCTCTAAAAACTCCTCTCGCAACCGCTACCGCTAGTGGACACGTCTACATGGCGCTCCCATAGAACTCTCTCTAAAAACTCCTCTCGCAACCGCTACCGCTAGTGGACAGGTCTACATGGCGCTCCCATAGAACTCTCTCTAAAAACTCCTCTCGCAACCGCTACCGCTAGTGGACACGTCTACATGGCGCTCCCATAGAACTCTCTCTAAAAACTCCTCTCGCAACCTCTACCGCTAGTGGACAGGTCTACATGGCGCTCCCATAGAACTCTCTCTAAAAACTCCTCTCGCAACCTCTACCGCTAGTGGACAGGTCTACATGGCGCTCCCATAGAACTCTCTCTAAAAACTCCTCTCGCAACCTCTACCGCTAGTGGACAGGTCTACATGGCGCTCCCATAGAACTCTCTCTAAAAACTCCTCTCGCAACCTCTACCGCTAGTGGACACGTCTACATGGCGCTCCCATAGAACTCTCTCTAAAAACTCCTCTCGCAACCTCTACCGCTAGTGGACAGGTCTACATGGCGCTCCCATAGAACTCTCTCTAAAAACTCCTCTCGCAACCGCTACCGCTAGTGGACACGTCTACATGGCGCTCCCATAGAACTCTCTCTAAAAACTCCTCTCGCAACCGCTACCGCTAGTGGACACGTCTACATGGCGCTCCCATAGAACTCTCTCTAAAAACTCCTCTCGCAACCGCTACCGCTAGTGGACAGGTCTACATGGCGCTCCCATAGAACTCTCTCTAAAAACTCCTCTCGCAACCGCTACCGCTAGTGGACACGTCTACATGGCGCTCCCATAGAACTCTCTCTAAAAACTCCTCTCGCAACCGCTACCGCTAGTGGACAGGTCTACATGGCGCTCCCATAGAACTCTCTCTAAAAACTCCTCTCGCAACCGCTACCGCTAGTGGACAGGTCTACATGGCGCTCCCATAGAACTCTCTCTAAAAACTCCTCTCGCAACCGCTACCGCTAGTGGACAGGTCTACATGGCGCTCCCATAGAACTCTCTCTAAAAACTCCTCTCGCAACCGCTACCGCTAGTGGACAGGTCTACATGGCGCTCCCATAGAACTCTCTCTAAAAACTCCTCTCGCAACCGGTACCGCTAGTGGACAGGTCTACATGGCGCTCCCATAGAACTCTCTCTAAAAACTCCTCTCGCAACCGGTACCGCTAGTGGACAGGTCTACATGGCGCTCCCATAGAACTCTCTCTAAAAACTCCTCTCGCAACCGGTACCGCTAGTGGACAGGTCTACATGGCGCTCCCATAGAACTCTCTCTAAAAACTCCTCTCGCAACCTCTACCACTAGTGGACACGTCTACATGGCGCTCCCATAGAACTCTCTCTAAAAACTCCTCTCGCAACCGGTACCGCTAGTGGACAGGTCTACATGGCGCTCCCATAGAACTCTCTCTAAAAACTCCTCTCGCAACCGGTACCGCTAGTGGACAGGTCTACATGGCGCTCCCATAGAACTCTCTCTAAAAACTCCTCTCGCAACCGCTACCGCTAGTGGACACGTCTACATGGCGCTCCCATAGAACTCTCTCTAAAAACTCCTCTCGCAACTTCTACCACTAGT
This sequence comes from Brachylomia viminalis, assembly GCA_937001585.2. Classification (NCBI taxonomy): domain Eukaryota; kingdom Metazoa; phylum Arthropoda; class Insecta; order Lepidoptera; family Noctuidae; genus Brachylomia; species Brachylomia viminalis. Next base: position 26,628,129 of record OW443298.2, on the reverse strand, counting down.
GGACACGTCTACATGGCGCTCCCATAGAACTCTCTCTAAAAACTCCTCTCGCAACCTCTACCGCTAGTGGACACGTCTACATGGCGCTCCCATAGAACTCTCTCTAAAAACTCCTCTCGCAACCTCTACCACTAGTGGACACGTCTACATGGCGCTCCCATAGAACTCTCTCTAAAAACTCCTCTCGCAACCTCTACCGCTAGTGGACACGTCTACATGGCGCTCCCATAGAACTCTCTCTAAAAACTCCTCTCGCAACCGCTACCGCTAGTGGACACGTCTACATGGCGCTCCCATAGAACTCTCTCTAAAAACTCCTCTCGCAACCGCTACCGCTAGTGGACACGTCTACATGGCGCTCCCATAGAACTCTCTCTAAAAACTCCTCTCGCAACCGCTACCGCTAGTGGACACGTCTACATGGCGCTCCCATAGAACTCTCTCTAAAAACTCCTCTCGCAACCTCTACCGCTAGTGGACACGTCTACATGGCGCTCCCATAGAACTCTCTCTAAAAACTCCTCTCGCAACCGGTACCGCTAGTGGACAGGTCTACATGGCGCTCCCATAGAACTCTCTCTAAAAACTCCTCTCGCAACCGCTACCGCTAGTGGACACGTCTACATGGCGCTCCCATAGAACTCTCTCTAAAAACTCCTCTCGCAACCGGTACCGCTAGTGGACAGGTCTACATGGCGCTCCCATAGAACTCTCTCTAAAAACTCCTCTCGCAACCGGTACCGCTAGTGGACAGGTCTACATGGCGCTCCCATAGAACTCTCTCTAAAAACTCCTCTCGCAACCTCTACCACTAGTGGACACGTCTACATGGCGCTCCCATAGAACTCTCTCTAAAAACTCCTCTCGCAACCTCTACCGCTAGTGGACACGTCTACATGGCGCTCCCATAGAACTCTCTCTAAAAACTCCTCTCGCAACCTCTACCACTAGTGGACACGTCTACATGGCGCTCCCATAGAACTCTCTCTAAAAACTCCTCTCGCAACCGCTACCGCTAGTGGACAGGTCTACATGGCGCTCCCATAGAACTCTCTCTAAAAACTCCTCTCGCAACCGGTACCGCTAGTGGACAGGTCTACATGGCGCTCCCATAGAACTCTCTCTAAAAACTCCTCTCGCAACCTCTACCACTAGTGGACACGTCTACATGGCGCTCCCATAGAACTCTCTCTAAAAACTCCTCTCGCAACCTCTACCGCTAGTGGACACGTCTACATGGCGCTCCCATAGAACTCTCTCTAAAAACTCCTCTCGCAACCGGTACCGCTAGTGGACAGGTCTACATGGCGCTCCCATAGAACTCTCTCTAAAAACTCCTCTCGCAACCGGTACCGCTAGTGGACAGGTCTACATGGCGCTCCCATAGAACTCTCTCTAAAAACTCCTCTCGCAACCTCTACCACTAGTGGACACGTCTACATGGCGCTCCCATAGAACTCTCTCTAAAAACTCCTCTCGCAACCGGTACCGCTAGTGGACAGGTCTACATGGCGCTCCCATAGAACTCTCTCTAAAAACTCCTCTCGCAACCTCTACCACTAGTGGACACGTCTACATGGCGCTCCCATAGAACTCTCTCTAAAAACTCCTCTCGCAACCGCTACCGCTAGTGGACAGGTCTACATGGCGCTCCCATAGAACTCTCTCTAAAAACTCCTCTCGCAACCGGTACCGCTAGTGGACAGGTCTACATGGCGCTCCCATAGAACTCTCTCTAAAAACTCCTCTCGCAACCTCTACCACTAGTGGACACGTCTACATGGCGCTCCCATAGAACTCTCTCTAAAAACTCCTCTCGCAACCTCTACCGCTAGTGGACACGTCTACATGGCGCTCCCATAGAACTCTCTCTAAAAACTCCTCTCGCAACCGGTACCGCTAGTGGACAGGTCTACATGGCGCTCCCATAGAACTCTCTCTAAAAACTCCTCTCGCAACCTCTACCACTAGTGGACACGTCTACATGGCGCTCCCATAGAACTCTCTCTAAAAACTCCTCTCGCAACCTCTACCACTAGTGGACACGTCTACATGGCGCTCCCATAGAACTCTCTCTAAAAACTCCTCTCGCAACCGCTACCGCTAGTGGACACGTCTACATGGCGCTCCCATAGAACTCTCTCTAAAAACTCCTCTCGCAACCGGTACCGCTAGTGGACACGTCTACATGGCGCTCCCATAGAACTCTCTCTAAAAACTCCTCTCGCAACCGGTACCGCTAGTGGACACGTCTACATGGCGCTCCCATAGAACTCTCTCTAAAAACTCCTCTCGCAACCTCTACCGCTAGTGGACACGTCTACATGGCGCTCCCATAGAACTCTCTCTAAAAACTCCTCTCGCAACCGCTACCGCTAGTGGACAGGTCTACATGGCGCTCCCATAGAACTCTCTCTAAAAACTCCTCTCGCAACCTCTACCGCTAGTGGACACGTCTACATGGCGCTCCCATAGAACTCTCTCTAAAAACTCCTCTCGCAACCGCTACCGCTAGTGGACACGTCTACATGGCGCTCCCATAGAACTCTCTCTAAAAACTCCTCTCGCAACCGCTACCGCTAGTGGACACGTCTACATGGCGCTCCCATAGAACTCTCTCTAAAAACTCCTCTCGCAACCGCTACCGCTAGTGGACACGCCGACCAGGTTGTCCCATAATAACTCTCTCATACAAGTGCAAATAAGTGAATACCGGTGTTGTGTGATGATTACATAAATTGACTGGATGCAGTGGGAAGTCACAAGTTAAAAACGAAGCAACCAAGCTGTCGAAGAAGTTATCCTTGTGAGTACCAGGTACCTACCTTTCCCATGCACTCAACATTTTTTACTATTACCACAAGGGTTTAACCACTCCGCTGCTATTTAAGTTTGAAAATATTCAAAATCATCATCTATTGACTTGTGTTTCTAGTTACATAACCATTGTAATTTTGAAATAAAACGTCCTATATACACAACTGTTCTCGCGATTAAGTGTTTTGACACATTTTGTATGTCACGCTTTTTTACAATGAAATTAATTTTCTTTTCATAACTATATTTTTGAATTTTTGAAATATATTGTGTTAGTAGGTATACTTTTTACAACAGTTGAATAAAATATGAATTAATAGTAGATTATTAACCAAGGGGATAAAGCAGTGTCTTCTGTCGCGGGCGACGATTTAAGAGCGTTTATACCTTATGAGTGGTGGCAACGTCAAAATTTAGTGTCATATTTCGTGGTTTTCAATTTAAAAGTAACCGTAATGCTTACAGTTATTTTACAATGAAAATAACGCCCTGCAAGTTTCCAATGTATTATTTGCATATAAATAAAACTGTAATTGCAATGATTTCTTACCTTTTACACAGTTTTCACATAATTCTAAAAAGTTAATTAAACAGATTTTTAAAATATAGCTCCGATTAAATGATAAAAATTGAAACCCACGAAATATGACACTAAATTGCGACGTTGCCACTACATTTGTTGTGTTGTTGTTGTGTTGTTGCCACAACGTTGTACATTGAAAAAGGAATACGCATTTATTATGCAGTTATGATTATTATATAAAATTATGAAAACCGACGAGGCCGTATGAGCTTGATGCCTTTGCTTTTCCGACAAAAAAATATTAGTCTAGGAATTTGCCGCGTTTTTGTTTTCTTCAAATATATTTATGTAAAAATAAATAAGTTAATGTTCTAAAAATACGTTTAAATGTCATTATTTTTTATAAATGCTTATCTCATATTATTATTGTGTTAATTTTTTCGCAAATGGTACGAAAAGTAGAGTATTTTCCTCGGTGATAAAGCTGTCTTAGTCTTGGGTGAACTTAAATCCCTCGCTACACTCAGGACTCGTCTTAAATCCCTCGCTTCGCTCGTGATTTAAGTTTTTAACACACTCGCTACGCTCGGGAGTAAACCTCGAGTCCTTCATTACGTTTGCGATTTAAATCGTCACCCGCGACAGAAGACACTGCTTTATCCCCTTGGTTAATAATCTACTATTTCTGATTTTTAGTTCGATTTGCTATTAAAGCGTGTTTTTTTAGTTTTTTAAACTAGATTTTATTTAATATCATACATTCGCGGTCAAGAGAGCAGTGGTGGCTCAGTGGTATCGGCCCTGACTTACGAGTCGTGGGTTGTGAGTTCGAACCCAGGCAGGCACTTTCCTTTGTGTATTTAATTTCATCACCACTGCTCTCAAAATGGTGAAGGAAAATATCGTGAGGAAACCGGTATATGCTACAACAACAAAAATAAGATTATGGTCCACTCCCTCTGACAGTGGGGTGGTCTGTGTCCCAGCAGTGAGAACGGTAAAGGTTGATTATGTAGTCAAAGTGACCTCTGCGCTGCCACCGACGACGCCGTGGAAGTGGCAAAGTTAAGGCCAACAAGATTTTAAATACTGTGGTGCCAGCTACACGATGAAGAAGAAGAAATCATATCTTAGTAGGTATACCTAACGCTCATGTCCATTTCTACCGCGGTGTAAGGCTTAAAACTGAAATCCAGCGAATCAATAACTGGTTGCGTCTCTAAACGAATGTCCAAAATATTGCTGACAAAATATGATTTATGGTACTTTCAACCTCAAACAGCAGCCAGGAGGTTAATAATTGTAGACCTGTTAAAATAGTTAAAAAATGTCCTGGGAGTTATTTTCCATTAAAAGTCGGTATTTTTTTAATAATATGCATTTATATTTTAACTAAAGTGTGGTTTTTGGTATTTTCAACCTCGAATATCAGCCCGGGGGCTAATTATCTGTATACTTTCGTAGTAATATTAAGAAATATTCAAGATGTGATTTCCCTTAGGAAAATAGTTTTTGAATAATGTCCTTTCTTATCAAAATGAAATAAGCTCAAACATGTTTATTTTTTCCTAGCCCTTGTTTTTTTTTGGCCCCATACTTTTCAGCCACTCTATTACAGCGCGATGTAAAATTGAAATAACATAAAGTTAAGTATTAATTAAAGAATATATTTTTAAATGACTTTGTGGCGGTATCTACATCGCCACATGCAAGCTGCGCGTCGTACTGACGCGGTCACGAAAATCCTGAATCGTGCAAGCAGAGTTTACCGCGCGACTAGCATTTATACAACTTCCCGACATCAATCGTTGAGCAGTTGCCCACCAGACGCAACACTCGTCTGGTCGGATGATCCTCCCTTTTCTATGGAGGTATGAGGGAACTGTACACCCTGTTCCTCGTACGTCTATAACTGTATTAAAAATTACTTTCAACTATTTCTTTAAAATAACATATATTTGGGCAAAATATTTACCATTTTTAAATGATGGAAATGAACAATATTGGCTGAAAAGCTAGGGGCCGGCCGGCGGCCACAGAAAAACAAAATAGGCAGGAAAGCGGCAATCCGATCTTCATTTGTTTTTTCGAGTTGTAGTTTTGTTTATACTTCCTTATAGCAGAGATCACAATGAGTTCATCTGATTCAGATATGGATTTAACGCCTGATTTCATAAGAGTCGGTTTCAGTCGGTAGTCAGTTTCAGTACGGATACTATCCCTACCTATATCCTTCTCTATTTGTCTTGGGTATGGTGGACATGGAAACGTTAAAATTTAGAAGGGCTATGTCTCAAGTCGCGCAATATCTGTCGATTATTCGTAACAAAGTCGATAGTCCCCAAATACTAGAGCGAGTCCGTATCTTGGTCCCCGGGAACATACCAATGGACTCGAAGGGTCAGGTAGCGCCGCGCCGCTCCCGCGGCTGCTGGAGCCACCCGCCGCGCGCACTGAGCGCGGCCGACACGCACCCACCAACCGCGCCCTCCGCACTATCGGGGACATACTTGCTCAGCACCACGAACTAGACTTATTTGCCGATGGATTAGGACATTTGTATACTTAATGATGAATTTCGTATAATTTTAACTGACATATTATTATAGCCATACACAATAACTGACCTGAATTGAATTGATTGACATTAATTGACACTAAACTGAAATTTAATTTTAATTTTATGTATTAATTCTTCGTTGTAATGTATTTTTATTATTTTTATAAAATCTATGGTATAAGGTGACGAGCATGTGTAATTTAAAAGCCATAATAATTTATTTGTATAAAATTAATCGTATGAGCGTTTTGGAGGTCAATTCTGTTAGCTCGTAAGACATAATTATTGAATAAATAAATAAAAAAAATAAAAAAAAAGAGTAGAGGCTCATTTTCTCTTTAGCTAATTCGTGTTTTTATTTTTACTTTCCTTGTATTCGTAATGAAAAGCACAGTGTTTACCTCGGGCTAAAGACTTATTAATTTAGTCCCTCGAACTATTGGCGCCCTCGCTACGTCTCGGGACTAAATAAGTTACTTTCACCCGGTAACAAGGCTAATCAAATCAAAGCACTCCATTTGTAGGTGGCACAACAAATTGGCATCCACAGGTAGGTCCGTTTTCTGATTCATTTGTTCAAATGTTCGTCAAATATTTTGGAACAGACCATACATAGGTAGGTACCTACTTACAGCTAGCCACCAAGCAAACAGCTCTTCTTCTTGTCACGATACTGCTAATGACTGCAATGGTGTTCAGCTGCATCTGTTGTGGTTTTATTCATGCCTTTAAGGCAGGTGCGACCAGGCTTAGAAAGACGATTGGTAACTCCGTTAGTTAAATAACACGGAACTAAAAATGGAGTTTTACCAGTCCTGTCACGGTTATTTTACCTCTACAGCTTATGACAACAACAATAAAGTTCACTGTGATTTTGACAGACTTGACAGTTGCAGCAACCGTAACATCACTGTGATTTTGACAGACTTGACATTTGCAGCAACCCAACAGCAACCTTAATACAACAACAATAAAGATCACTGTGATTTTGATAGTGATGCAAAATCAGAAGTTACCTACCTATGAATGTACTGTAGGTACTACGCGGTCAACATAGAAAAAACAGCCAACAACGGACCACAGCAACTTTTTTTAATAACCGACGATAAATTTTAACGCAGGGTGGTTCACGGCCGCTCCTGTGGGACATCGGTTACGACTGGGTGCTGCGGGCTGACCTCCCTGATGGCGTCAGCGTAGTAGCTACGCTGACGACACGCTGGTCCTGGCGCATGACACGCGGGGTTGCGATAGTCGTGGAGAGGAACCGGCAGTTGGGTCTCGAGGTGGCTTTGCACAAGTCCGAGGCCATGTCTTTCCATGGGCCCCGGAACAGGCCACCATCGGGATCCCAACTAACGGTAGGAGGGGTTCACATCGGCGTCGAGTCCACGATGAAGGACTTAGGACTCGTGCTCGATAGCCGGTGGAACCTCGTGGAGCACTTCCGACGTTTGGCCCCCAAACTGGAACGGACTGGGGCCGCCCTCAAGCGGCTCCTGCCCAACCTGAGGGGTCCAAACGCCTCCTGCCGGAGGCATTACGCGGGGGTCGTGCGGTCCATGGCTACATATGGGGCCCCGGTGTGGGCGCGTTCAGTGCGGCGGAGAGCCGCCCACTATCTGAACGCGCCCCAAAAGGTGGTAGCCGTAAGGCTGATCCAGGGCTACCGCACGATCTTGGGCGAGGCGGCAAGCCTCACACGCTCGCCGAGTGTGTAGCTTGGGAGGAGCAGCGCCGTGTCCTCACAAATGAAGTAGGAGGCGATCTGTCGCTGCCGGCCGTAGTGCGGAGGATGGTCGGTAGCGCAGAGTCGTGGGACGCGGTGGTGTCCTTCTGCGAGGACGTGATGTCGCAGAAGGAAACTGCGGAACGGGAGAGGGAGATCTCGACTCCCTTCCCCGGCCGCAGAAGACGCACCGGGCGCAGGAGAAGGGCGGACAACGCCCTTTTCCGGCCCCCATGAATGGGTCCAGGGGCGTGGGACTTGGGGAAGTCCTCGCCCCCTATTTGATGGACCCGAGTCGAAGGCACGCGCGGGGGTCGGCGCGCGCCTCTGAGGCGATGCACGGGGTAGTTAAACACCTCACTACCCCGTGCAGGAGACGAGGCCCGGACAGACCGGGCCAGCACTAGTGTGGGGCTGCGGAAGAATTTCGATTCCCGCGGCCCCACGCGCACGTGCGAGGAGACACCCGGGGTGGTTTTAGCCGGTAAGAGTCCGGCACGCCCCTCCGCCTCTTCCCCAGGAGGAGGTAGTCCATGAGGATTTCCCCCCGAAAAAAAAAAAACAAAAAAAAGGCGGCAAGCCTCCTTGCCGGACTGCCGCCGTGGGATCTGGAGGCGATAATCCTCGTGTGCCTGTATGAGTGGCGCGCGGAGGCACTACGCCGGGGGGAAACCCCGCTTCCGCGGCAAATCCCGGCGGAGCGAACGGACCTCCGGCGCGATCTCATGGCGGCATGGAAAGAGCGACTGTCGCAACCCAGCGCAGGGCACGCCACGATAGCGGCGGTAAGACCCCTCTTTGAGGAGTGGCTAGAGAGGCGTCACGTCGTCCTCACCTACCGCCTGACGCAGGTCCTCACCGGACACGGATGTTTCGGGAGGTTCCTGCACATCATCAGGCGGGAGGAAACGCCCGGGTGTCACCACTGCGATGATCGCCCCGATCGAGGACACGGTGGAGCATACGGTAACGGCCTGCCCTGCATGGGCGGAGCACCACCGTGTCCTCGTAGAGGCGATCGGCAGCGGCGGCGACCTCTCACGCCCGGCCCTGGTTCAAGCATGGTCCGGGGCGAGAGGGAGTGGGAGGCAGTCGCCTCCTTCTACGAAGCAGTCATGCTAGCGAAGGAGGTGGCGGGACGGGAGAGGGAGAGAGTCTCCCGTCCAAGCCGCCGCGGTGGACGCTCCGGGCGTCGGGAGCCGCGTGACGACTCCCGGCCACCGTAGGCGCGGGCCTGCGGGCGGGGAGTAATGGGTAGCTCACCGTCCGATCAGAACCAGGCCCGTGCTGGACGGCGCGTACGTGTTCCACGCGCGCCTCAAAGAGATGTCAGCATCGAAGAGGGGGCCCACTAGGGCCCAAGCCTAGCGGGAAAGCGGGATCATCCGAAAGGGGTACCGCTGACCCGGAACATAAAGGGCCAAGGAAGGAACACGGGTGGGTTTTAGTCAGTAAGAGTCTGACACTCCCTTCCGCTCCACCCAGAGCGGGAGGGGTCATTTGATGACTTCCCATCCTCAAAAAAAAAAAAGAGGGTGGTTCACGGCGGCGGCGGATATACTGAATCCATAAGGTAAGACAAGATCATTTATTTGTCCAAAACATGAGTCTAGACACATTTAGGAGTGTTAAATTCACGGAACAGAAAAAAACAGGTTAAATTAAATTATATCACAGCCATGTTTGGCCTCAACGGCGTACAAATATAAATAAGTAAACATCGAGTAATTATAAATTTATCGAATAAACAAAGCAATTGACAATAAAAAAATGAACTTAAAAAAATTAATATTAATAAATAATTAAATTAAATGTACTCATAGTGTCAACTCGTCATAGAAATGTAGGTAAATGGAAATTAGTCAATTAAATGCAAAAGTCCTGATCAGAAATTCGTCAGTGCTGTTATAGAATTTCTCTAACAGAAGGCGTTTATGCACCTATAAGTTGCGCGTCATATCCCTGCCACCATGTATAAACGTAGGGTGCTAAAATTTTTGAGCTCGCTACGCTTGCTCTTCCATCCTACATTCTATTTTTCTTAGACTTTTCTGCATAATCTGACAAAGTAACTTCTAGTTATGTATGTACATTCAAAAGAAATCCTTACCTCTTCGAAACGTGGGCGGTGCTAGAATTTTCGAGCTCGGTTCGCTCGCACTTGCATTCTACATTCTCAAACTTTGACGTGTATAGGTCGACAAAGTAATTTCTATTTCTGTATATACTTATGTTCAAAAGATAATTTAACCTATCCGGAGTGCTTACATTTTCGAGCTCTCTTCGCTCGCTCTAGCATCCGACATATAATCGTCTAATGTTCTAACTCTGCAGTCTTCAGTATAAGTCGACAAAGTATCTCCTATTTCTGTATGAATGATCAAAAGAAAACCTAACCTTTACGAGGTTAAAATTTCGAGCTCGTTCCGCTTTCTCTTATATCCTACTTCTCAAACTAACTAACGGACTAACCCTGTCGAGGCCCGCGGGTGGGCTTCATAGTTTTGCCACCCGCGGGCACCCGACAGGGTTAGTCCGCCACTGCTTGGGTCTTTACTTGGTATCTCTGCTAACGAGTATTTAGTTACATTTGTTTCTTGTAGCGCAGTAGTCTTGGGCGCAGTTACATATAACTAGAAGCTCGCACCGACCGCATAACAGACTAGTTACGGCACTGACTAGGGGCATTGCAGGGTGTCGAAAGGTGTATCGACAGGTTAATAGTAAAAGACAAAATTCAAGCTAAAATGTTCTTTATTATAATCGTACATAATGAATTCTTTAATAGCAGGGTCTAAAATAGCCAATACGAATAGACAAAAAATATATAACGCTATCTTTATGAGGTATTTATTCATCTACAATTAATATTTAATCGAAATTGACTTATACTAGCTCATGCCCGCAACTTCGTCCGCGTGAAATTTCTTATTCCTCGACCCACCGCGTTGCATCGCATCGCCTGCCTGCGCTTTTAGTTACTTATATATTTTTATATATTTACCATTACCACGTACCTACATATGTTTTACAGGTGGGAACCCAATACAACAATGTAGTCACAATTTCCACACTCAGAGACGCCACCCGAAATCCAATTAAACACCAGTACCAACAAAAATGAAATGTTTTTTGCCATATTTGGACTGACTGGGTCCAAATTTATACCTGTCGATTAATGTGCATAGTTAATAATAATAGTCCCAAGTAACGACTCTGAGTACAGAGGATAATGTGTTAAGTGTCGCCCTCTGGAATTCCACCAAAGAACAAGTAAAGATAAAACCAATCGCAGACGCTTCGTTTTCACTTAGCGTTCTTTCGGACTTTTTTTCTTTTAGCTCGGCTCCTAAGGGTAGGTCCCTGCTGCGGCGTGTTGTTAAGTATAACCTAATCCTCAAGGACTGGGCTATCAAATGCAACAAAAAAATCACATCGAACGGTAGTTCTACAGATTAGCGCGTTCAAACAAACAAACAAACTCTTCAGCTTTATTAATAGTATAATAGATAATTATCAAGTAAACTATTGCTTATTTTGGTGTAAACTGTTTTAATAATCACAAATATTTAGTTATGTAAAGTCTTAGTGTGCATAATATCGTCCTTTTCATCAGTTATATTAAGAGGGCTATCACATTTTTTCTTGTATTCGAGTGTTTGAAGTCACACACTCAAATACAAGAAAAAAAAATTATATTTAACTAGCACTCCCGAGAGAAATAAACAAACTTTCTCGGGCATATTTTTTTCTTGTATTTGAGTGTATAACTCTTCAAACACTCAAATACAAGAAAAATTGTGATAGCCCTCTTAATATTATTTTATTTAATCATTAATATCATGTTGCAGATTATATTAACAAATGGCTAAAATTAAATAATTCTTAGAGTTGTTTTAAAATCTCTTTCAGAATTATTATTCTTTAATTATAACAAACGTTTTGATTCTAAGTTGTGCCAATATTCTAGATAGTGCAAAAAATACTATGGAAGAAACTTTAACATGGTATTTTAATTTTAAAATTACATTATTGCAGTTATCTTTCTCTCTGACGAATTATATCGAATGTCTAATGTAAATTGTCACGAAAATTATTTGTTCCCTACATCTAGCTGTTTACAAATGAAAATCTTACTTTCTTCAAAATCCAATCATCTACTTTTCAGTACTACTTTACGAGCTAGACTTAATAATAAGTATTTGTTTGTTTTCTTCGATACTCATAGGCATTAGGATTTCTCTTTTTATTATCACAATTTTATTTTTATACATGTTTACGATACAAGATACGTCAAGCTAGTCTGCAGACATCATTTAAGTATGATATTGTTTGCAGGGACTACAAAAAAGTTTTTGTCTTTTATGTCTCAATAAGATTCACAACAAGGAAGAATGCGCATGAGTGCGACAAAGGATGATTTTTATATAAATAAAAGATAATACTACCCATATCTATGTCCGATGTACTTTTTGAATTATATGCTAGTTGCAAAATTAAGAAGACATAAATTAAAGTAAGGCAAGGATCATCAGAACATAAGATAGAAGTGAAGAAAAAAATAAAACAAAAATAAAATAAATTCAAAAAAGAATTTTACTAACATACACACGAGCGCATCAGATATATATTATACATAATACATTTGTTTATATACCCGTTTAGTACAATCACTTGACGTCGGCCAACACATGTGAACGAAACACATGTTATAAACACTAATGACATAATTTTTACTACTTATCTAATAGATACCTACACGCCATTATCGTAGGGATCCCGGAAATCGTTTGCTTTTAAATTCTACTTACTAATAACGAGGATATATCAATTATTTCGGTGTGTTAATGATTTAAACTATCTACTTAATTGAATATAAAATAGAGTTCAAAATATAAGACGAATAATCGGAAATTGTTTTTGGATGCTGTATTCATCTGTGTAACATCTTGATAGCGATTTGCAAAGCACAATAATGCTTTGCTTATCGCGGTAACATTGGGAAGCATTTTTAACACAACAATCATTACCACAATGTTCTTTCTAATAAATGAAACTATTCCCACGGCAAACGGGGCCACAAACTGTGATTTCAAATATAATTATATTCGTTGATATATTCTTACAATAAACACTCGCACACAAACTGACTCCTAAATCGGGCCACCCTGCACTTTTTGTAGTCTTTAAATGGTCGAGAATTAAAATTCGGAACAATGACGACACGAAACGATGGCCAGTATGTCGGCATCAAAACTGCATACATTTTTTTATTTGACTCATTATTTTGATGTTCTGTGTTTGATGGAATTGCACGGTGAATCGATTTAGAAGTACGAAAGTGTAATAAATAACATGCAAGCTGCCTCAAAACCATACTTTTGGACACACTAAATGTATTTTGGCTAGGGCATACTGATTTTGATTAAAAACTTGTGAAAATTAATTTGTTTTTATATCATAATTCACCGTTAGTAATTATTGGCATTCGAATTGTTTGTCATGCTATTAAAAAGTATGATATTATTAATAAGATTATAGATTTGAATACTATCATACAGTCACGGCGGAAAGTTAAGGCTCAAAGTTTCGAAAGCTATTATTTTCTCGGTACGATTAATAATATTGAAGAAATTATTTTGTTAGTATGAACTAAGACTGGCCAAAATAATCGGACAAACGAAAAAAAAGTAGTTTAACGTTCCAAAAAAATCGACGCGAGAAAATACAGCACTAAATATCGTTATTAGTAAAAATGGATAATAAAAGTGTAGCATTGAAATACTAAGATTATTTATTTGTGTCTTTTTAATAGCTCTACATTATAATACAAAAGTTACTGGTCTTATAAAGGCATCTGGTAAGTGTCATAGGTACATTCTGCGGTTTTAAATTGAAAAGATTTACTAATTAATATGATACAATCGCTAATTGGTAGCGTTGAAGGCAGTAACTCTAATATAACACCTAAGACTACACAACATGCAAACAAAGCTACACGATAACGTCGATAACATTTTTTGGTACATAATTTGTAAATTTTTCCTCGAATCCTAACAATACACTATGATCATTCGATTATAAATCCGTAATGCATTTAAAGGTATTCGTAATAAATATTTATGCGATACTAACACACATAAAGACGATTATTCACAACTGTAGGGCGCAGAAACTTCTTAGGGCTATAAAAGTTCTAATTAATCACATTCGTTTTCGGAAAATGTGTTTTGAAAATATTTGCCAATACATACTTTATCGCTTATATAACGTATTATCAGATAGATACACAATTGGCATAAGCTGAACAGTCCATACCTTTCCCAACCATAGACTCAACGATGAGTAGGAGCAAAGGAGTTTACTATTCAGCCTCCAAGTTAAAAAAAAAAAACTACAGGAAGATCTACATTTTCTGATTTTAATCATGCACAGTCTTTGGTGGATACAATTAAGTTTCAAATTCCTTATCGATTTTCAAGTTTTATACAAGGCCTGGATTATTATTACGTTAAATCTTACGCAACTGAAACAGCTGAAAATGTGTCTATTCTGTTCATGCACTGCCACAGTCACAGTTTAGAGTAAAGTTTTATTTTGGATTAATGTCTGAAGCTTACGATTAGTATTGGGTATTGTAGCACTCTCTGTTAACATCATGATATACCTCATTTCCACAAAACATTCTCATTTTTTGTAACAACACTCTTTGACAGTGCAAAAACGTATCTAATGGGTATTTGGGTAATTTTACAATTTCAATTATCCTTATAATTACGTTTAATTAATAAGAAACTCGATTTAATTGCTAAAACTGCTCCTAAAGTCACAACTTTGTTCTCAGTGATCTGTTATTTCACATACAATAGTATATTTTTCGGGTTCCACACTCAATGGGACCAAACGGTCTTAAAATTAATCTGTGAGCTCCCAAATAGTAACGGTAATCGTATTCATGATACGGAAACGCACCCTTAGTGCCGAGCCTCACATCCACAACACATCAGAAATTCGATTCATATTCCTTCCAATGCTACCTCCATTATATAAATAACATTCAGTAAACACCACAATTCCTACACTGATTCACTTTAATTAGAAACATTCTTCAAAAAAAATATTCAGCCGTGCCTCATTTGATATTAATTAGTTAGTTGACACTAGGATGTAGAAATACTAGAAATACTTACGTCGCTATAATTGTAAGGAAGTTCTAACATTGAGCGGAGGGACCTTGCGTCTTCTAGCCTATCTAGTGTATCGTAGGCATAGTTTCCTGGTAGTATTATTAGCTTTTTGAAACATCTATGCTCACAACGGTAAGACGTGCCGTGATTATAGTGATCCATTCATACTTGTTATTACAATGGAATCTTTTTCTGGCATTTTTGTCTGGCAAAGTATTATAGATACAAAATGATATTATTTTAGTATCAAAACTTATTAAAAAAGAATCGATTAAAAACCTAAAAAAAGAGAAAATGATCATAAAACAAGTATGTAATGAAAAACCGTATGATTTTCAATATTGGACTAAAAAATTATTCTAAAATACTCGTCATTGAGTAATACAATTGTACAAAATCAATCATTATTTTCTACTTAGTTATTCTGCATGGCAGACTGTCTTAACGCACTAAAAAACGCGCAATGCTTTTAACCGGATCACAATCCCACGTTAAATAATGCCAGTGCTAATTGTTTAACCATTGTGTTCACTTTGCGACAGTGAAGCTGTTAATAAAAACACGACACGAAATATCGGGTCATTTGGCCTGATTTGCCAATCAACAGCTCTCTTCCACGTTTCACCAGACCGCGCTATTTTTATCATAGAACAGATTCCTATCACATTATCTCGCCTACACCATAAGCTTCCCATTTTGCTTGACTTCTCCATTAGACTTATCTTCTAGCTGTTCTACGGGCGCCGGTTTACGTGCACAGTACTTCACGCAGCGAATGAGCGGTGTTACGAACAAGACTAAGCCGGACAAGCCGATGAACACTCCCGCCAGGTAGAAGGAAAGGTCGTAGGATCCTGTGACGTCGTATACCCAACCTGGAAACGAGAAAGAGTTTTGATAAAATTGGAGTCAGTAATGTTTCTGATAAGAGACCATGATCGATGTCCAAGTCTGCGGAGATAGCAGGCGTAATGTGCGTGTGTAATGTGATCATGACTGTCTCTCCGTTAATGATAGACTGATAATAGAAATGGCAGACAAATAAATAAAAATAATTATTTAAGTTGACAACGCCATCTGGCCTTGCTTTTCAGAACCACACACAATATTCGGTTCTTCAGAATCAGTTTATATTGTTTATAACAAACCAATTTTTTTGTAAAACGATCGCAATTGATTTTCGGGTTACAAAATGCTGTTTTAATAGTTTTGATTTCACCAACGTCAGATATCTTTTAGACGTGGAAAAACCTTTAAATTGGACAGTTTGTGTATGAAACATTATCCACAATTCTAGATAAATCCTCTGATAAATATCAAGCGTCGCTTACATAGCATAATCAGCCTATAATGTTCCCACTGCTGGAACACAAGCCTCCTCTCGGTAAGAGGGCCACGACCACGCGGGCCCAGTGCGGGTTGACGGATGTAACATGCCTTCGAATTTATCGTTCTAGGACATGCCTCATGCATTCCCTTCACCGTTTTGAGAGCAGTGGTGATAAAATAATTAACACAAAGTAAAGGGCCTGCTTGGGTTCGAACCCACGGCCTACAGCTCACGTCGCGGCCGTAACCACTGAGCTAACACTACTCAAGCGTTGGTTACATTCTAAATAAAGCACCCAATTACTTAAAAATGAAAAACGAACCAGCTAAAGGCGGTCCAATCAAGTTCGCAACTCCTTGAATCAGCAGCAGTAGTCCATAAGCGTTCGTAAACTTCTCCAGCGTGATCTGTTGCACCAGTATGATGCTGGTCAGCGAGTAGTTCGCCGCGATGCAGGCCCCGAAGGCGCCCGAAGCTGAGGCGAGCCCGACGTAGGTCCCGAGGAGGGGCATGATCATTGTTACTATGCCACAGGCTACCATGCAAGCAGCATACACTATGCTGGCATTCACCCACTGGAAGTCTCCCACCCAGCCTAGTAGGATCTGGAATGTTGAAAATTTATAGAATATAATAGAAAACTTTTATTTCAGACCGGAGTCCATAGGGAATTATGCGGCATTTATGAATGAAGAGGTAAAAAAGTTTTAGAATCAGTGTTGTTCCTGTTACAATAATAGATAGATCAGATAATCTCGTTTGTTTGTAGATTTTTATCAATGTTGCCACTTTACAACCTACTTTACTGAGGTGTTGCTCAACAAAGTATCATTGTATTCCTGTACTGACTACCAATTCCTAGTGTTGACAATACTTTAAAACATGTTCAGTCTTACCACAAAAAAGTTAGACACGCTTTAGACACGTGTTTAACAAGTGTTTAGCAAAAGTGATACCACAAAACCATGTTTAGCTATTGTTTAGGGTTAGACATGTGTTTAAATTTAAACAACGACAATCCCTTGTTTAGCACGCGTTTAACTTTCTCTCAGTAAGTCAGTACGTAGGTAAATTGCAATGGATTTCTTCGATTATGCTGATTTTAATGATTTGGACGACATTGAATTTATGGATAACTATCGTGATCAATTGTACCGAGTGCGAGTGAATCCTTTCGAACATTACAACGAATATAACTTCAGAAAACGGTACAGGTTCAGTAAAGCTTTCGGAAAAAAAAAATATTGACCTAATAAAAGATGATATTCCACATGATTCTCGTGGTAGGTGCTTAGATCCTCAAATTCAAGTTACCTGTGCCTTACGGAACTGGGCCCACCATCAGGTAAGCGCCCTTTCGTTATTGTCTTAAGTTTTTATCGTCATTAGGTACCGGTTGTCATTGTACAGCTTATTTACTGCTGTTTTACTTTTCAGATACAAGACGATACCGGTGACTTACATGGAATCTCACAACAAGTTGTAAGCAAGACTTGCAAAAATATTGCTATAGCTTTGGCAAAGAAAGCTCACATGTTTATTAATATGCCGTCAACAGCCAACGAGCAACTAGACGCAATTAGAGAATTTAGAGCCATTTCAAATTTTCCTACTGTCATTGGGGCTATAGATTGTACTCATATCAGGGTTAAAAAAAGTAGGAGGTGAACTGAGTCAAGCTTATATAAATAGAAAAGGCTACTATTCTATAAATGTACAAGTAGTATGTGATTCACATTTAAAAATCAGGGATGTTGTAGCTCGTTGGAGAGGAAGTGCACACGATTCCCGTATTTTCAATGACAGTGCTATCAAAGAACGTTTTGAAAGTGGAGAGTTCCGTGGAAGGCTCTTGGGGGACAGTGGATATGGGTGCACTCCATATCTTTTTACCCCAGTGCTCAACCCACAAGGCCCAAAAGAAGAAGCTTACAACACAGCACACATTCGCACCAGAAACACTGTAGAAAGATGCTTTGGCTTATGGAAACAGCGGTTCAGATGCCTTTTAGAGGCATGTATACAAAGCTTGATACAGTTAAAGCCACAGTCGTAGCTTTAGCGGTGCTGCATAACATTGCGATTGACATGAACGAGCGCATGGACATTGTTCGTTATGTGCGCAGACGGAGGGCAAGACCTCTACACCCTCCTGATACACTGAGGGGAAATGTCGTAAGACGGAATTTCATACAAAACATTTTTTGATTGAATTCAAAACCTTTTAATAATGGTTAAATAATACACACTTAGGCTAAAATGGTTAAAAGGTTTTTCACTCGAAACAATTCTCAACCACTGTCACAAGCAAGAACGGTTATTGAAAAGTACGTTCCGATCCGTTATCTTAAAAAAACTTTGAACATTTATTTCTGTATGGTTATCAATGGCGGACTTATTAATTTGATTAAATAGTACTTATTTTACATTTTCCAACTAAGTTATTGTGTAAAAACCATTAAAACAAAAAAAAAACGATAGGAAAGAGAAAGGATCAACAAATGAAATCAACGTAAAACGAAACTTGTCTTAGGGTTGCCAAATTAAAACAAGCGATCGTCAATTTAGGCAGTGTTTTGCTAAACAAATGTTAAACATGTATTTGTGGTAAGAAATTTTAAACACTTGTTTAAGCAGTGTTTATCTCTTAGACACTGTTTAACTAAACAGTTGTTTAAACGTTGTTTTATTTATTTTTTGTGGTAAGAGGGGTTGAGTTTTACCTGCCCTGTGGCATAAATAAACAGTGCGGTGTCGTTGACATACTGTTAACTGTGTATAAAAATTACTAATTACAATCACAGCTTTTTTCCAATCCCGAATGAAGTATTTCTTAGTTATGTCTATTACACCACAATCTCCCACACATGCAAATACCGCTAGCGTAACAATCTGTAAATCGCGCCGTTATCTGATGACCGGGAGATGATTTAAATGGGTCAAGTTAAACAATGCTTCTTGCTGATAAGAGCTGATAGTGTGAGGGCACAGGCCTATTACTACGTGCCGGTAATAGTGAGATATCACAGGCCTATTACTACGTGCCGGTAATAGTGAGACGTCACAGGCCTATTACTACGTGCCGGTAATAGTGAGACGTCACAGGCCTATTACTACGTGCCGCTAATAGTGTGACATCACAGGCCTATTACTACGTCCCGGTAATAGTGAGACGTCACAGGCCTATTACTACGTCCCGGTAATAGTGAGACGTCACAGGCCTATTACTACGTGCCGCTAATAGTGTGACATCACAGGCCTATTACTACGTCCCGGTAATAGTGAGACGTCACAGGCCTATTACTACGTGCCGGTAATAGTGTGACATCACAGGCCTATTACTACGTCCCGGTAATAGTGAGACGTCACAGGCCTATTACTACGTGCCGGTAATAGTGTGACATCACAGGCCTATTACTACGTCCCGGTAATAGTGAGACGTCACAGGCCTATTACTACGTGCCGCTAATAGTGTGACATCACAGGCCTATTACTACGTCCCGGTAATAGTGTGACATCACAGGCCTATTACTACGTCCCGGTAATAGTGTGACATCACAGGCCTATTACTACGTCCCGGTAATAGTGAGACGTCACAGGCCTATTACTACGTGCCGCTAATAGTGTGACATCACAGGCCTATTACTACGTCCCGGTAATAGTGAGACGTCACAGGCCTATTACTACGTGCCGGTAATAGTGTGACATCACAGGCCTATTACTACGTGCCGGTATAGTGAGACGTCACAGGCCTATTACTACGTGCCGGTAATAGTGTGACATCACAGGCCTATTACTACGTGCCGGTAATAGTGAGACGTCACAGGCCTATTACTACGTGCCGGTAATAGTGAGACGTTACAGGCCTATTACTACGTGCCGGTAATAGTGAGACGTCACAGGCCTATTACTACGTGCCGGTAATAGTGTGACATCACAGGCCTATTACTACGTGCCGGTAATAGTGTGACATCACAGGCCTATTACTACGTGCCGGTAATAGTGAGACGTCACATGCCTATTACTACGTCCCGGTAATAGTGTGACATCACAAGCCTATTACTACGTGCCGGTAATAGTGAGACGTCACAGGCCTATTACTACGTGCCGGTAATAGTGTGACATCACAGGCCTATTACTACGTGCCGCTAATAGTGTGACATCACAGGCCTATTACTACGTCCCGGTAATAGTGAGACGTCACAGGCCTATTACTACGTGCCGGTAATAGTGTGACATCACAGGCCTATTACTACGTGCCGGTAATAATGTGACGTCACAGTGTGATAGCTCCCTTTTGTAATGGAGATAGTAGTGGCACGTAAAGAGATAACAGCTGTTTTGAATGGGCTATATCAGGGATCACCAATTAGTTTCAATGGAGGTCTGTTTAAAAAGAAAATATGCAGTCGGGGGCCGTTTTGTATGAGGATTATTAGCAACCAAGATTAAAAATATCAATTAAGAAATTAAACGAAAAGACCCCTGAATAATTTTAACAAAGTATGTAGGCAATTAATATTAGGTAATGTGATTTTTTTTACTTTCTGACTATGTCTGAAGTGTGGAGTAAAGCTGGTGCCAGCTATTGCCATTATCCTGGAGATGTTCATGGATATGTCGAGATCAAAATTTACTTAAGGTCCTCACAAAATAGGTCGGCAGTCCGGATCCGGACCGGATGTCACCTGGGCTAAACATTATTTTGGTTAACTTTTCAAAATACTTTAATCATAGAAAATTAAATAGTTATTCTAGGTGATAATCGGATCAAACAAACAGTTTTACCTCTTCAATATACAGGATGGCAGGGACATCGACGCGCAAACTGAAACCATGAATTCAGCACATCATTCTAGCATAGACATTTTTCGTCGGTTATACAATGAAACCGCTATTTCATAGACAAGTGCACCTAGCACTTGTCTATGAAATAGCGGTTTTTTCGCGGTCAAAATTTAAATATCGGTTTTTTCGCGGTCAAAAGCAAATATTTTTTAAATAACCGACGAGAAATTTCAACGCAGGGGGTTCCATTTCAATCCATGGTATCATGCTGTGATTCGACGTCCCTGCCACCCTGTGTTAGTTTAGATGATGGATGATAGATACAGTTGCAGTATGATTGTTCATTTAACTATGTGCGAGTCTAGTACTCATGTGCCTGCCCTAGAAACCAAAACTACGTTGGACAGTATAAGCAAATAAGACATTTAGACATTACATTAATCTTATATTGTTATTTTATTATTTATAGTAGTTCTCAATTTGATTTACTGTAGCTGTACTCCAACTATAGCCATAGCTCTTATTCCTGGATATGATACCAAAAAAACTCACCTCGCCAAACATATTCAGTATCCCAATAATCGAGATCAGCATACTCGACTGCGACTCGTTGAAGCCCATGCTCATGCCATTGTCAGCGATGTACACATAGGGCACGTCATACCACATGTACAGCAGAAAGTTAGAGACTGCGAAAATTAGGAAGGCTGGGTTCGAGAAGTGGGAGAAGTCCAAGACATCTACTACGAGGTCCCAGAAGTCCCAGAGACCGGCGTACCATTGGACCTGAAAGAGTATGGAAAGTTGGCGTTATTTAACATTTTTACTGCCAAGAACCCGGCTCACGGGTGCAACGATAATTCGTTCGCGTGCCGACAACTCGCCCCCTGCGTCTTACATAATGATGAAGGTTTTTTTTTTTTTTTACATATACCCCTGTGGCTAGGAGGGCTTATTTTCGATACCACTTTTGAGCATAGTACTCTCTTTATAGGCGCCATAATTCTCGACCTTCCGCAATTGGCCTGTTCACTTTAAAAGCTGAAATTAGGTCGTATTTTATAAACAATGCGGGTTGCTCCAAACTAACGCAAAATTAGATCTGGCAAAAAAAAATCGAGTTGATCCTCAGAGTTGAACACAAAATAATGCTGGGTTCTGTGCATCTGATCACTCTCACATTTTAAATATCGATATCTGATATTAGATATTCAAGAAGCGAACTTTTCCAAATACCAGTGTCTAGATTTGTGCCCGTTCGAGCAATAACAAAAATGTTGTAATTAAAAATAATGAATGAAAACAATAGTATACGTATGAAAATGCTCACCTTTTCTTTAGCAATGGTTGTCATGGAATTCCTGAAGATGTTGGGACAAGAGGATGCCCTGAGCCGGTAACGGTTGATGTTCAGCATGGCGCCTCTGTACGTGAGCGACTTGCGATGGACGCGCAAGTCTTTGAGGAAGGCCGGCGGCTTCTTAGTGGAGCCCGACCCGGCCTGGCGCCGCAGCCACAGCGACAGCGCCGCCTTGTCGTTGATAGGCGCCGAGCTCGGCTCGGGCGCGTGCGCTGGCGCCGGCTCGCGCGCGCCCGCCCCGCGCGCCGAGCCCGCGGCCAGCGCGCGCGGCGGCGACAGCTCGTGCAGGCGCCCGCTGTCGCTGAAGCTCCGGGAAGGTAGCATGACTCCGGGATAGTTCTGCGCGAGAATCGCGTACGCCCGACCCCTGTTCGACATCAGCTCGAACACCTCGAGCGACACCCCCTCCCCGCCGGTCATAAACGTCGGTAGGTCTACCAAGGAACTGAACTGCGGTACGATCGGTGATGTCACAGTCTCTATATCGGCGGACTCGTTCCCTTTCGTCGAGCCCGCAGGACTACTTTTAGTGTCCGAAACGCTATCCGCCGACGCCGCTTGAGCCGCTTGATAACGTTTCAACCGATGTAACCGTTTCTTTTCTCTTTTCCGTTTCCTCTCTCTCGCCCTCTCTTCATTCATCGTGGTCGTCCACGGCAGGTCTCTGAACAACAGGCCACACACTGCCATATTTAGAAATAAACCAGCTAATATTAACGTGGTGCCTCGCCACCCATATTCATCTAATAATACATAGGTCAGGGGTGCGAACACGAATGTGCCGATACCGCTACCGCAGACCGAAATTCCGGTGGCTAAAGAACGTTTCTTCTCAAAGTAATACGCGACTATAACAACCGCTGCCACGTAACACAGACTTAATCCGAATCCGGCCATTATGCCGAACGTCAAAAACAATGTCTCCATATTATCTACGAAGGCGGAAATGACGAATCCTATGGCGGCTAGAATCGAACCGAATATCGTCACCCGCCGACAACCGTATCTATCCGTAAGGAAGCTGGCGATGGGGCCGGACAGCAGCGGCATCGCCATGAAGATGCCGGCGATCCAGGCCGTCTTGCCTTTACTCTCGCCGAAATATTCCAGAAAGTGTGGGAAGAAGACACCGAAACTGAAGGTAATTCCATCGGCGATGAGGTTGACCATGAAGGAGGCGAATACGACGACCCAGCCCCAGCCGCCGTCGGGCGGGCGCGCCTCGGCGATGGATACGTCCTCGTCATCGGACGAGCTGGAACTGCTGGACGACAGAGAGGCGGGCGCGGGCGGAGACTGCGCGTCAAACTGCACGTGCAGCGGCCGCCCGTGTTGCTTGCGCAGCACATTCTCACTGATGGCACTAACACTGAGCGGCTCGCGGAGCAGGGGCTCGCTCTCAGGGATAGAAGCTAACGCGCGCGGCGCGGGCCGCGGAGTCTCTGGTTCGTTTAAGGCCTCCGCGGGCGGGGCTGCAGTTTCGATGGTTCCGCGGGGTCCTCCTTGGAGCGGCCGATGGTTCGCGCAGTCCGGCGGCGGCGAGAGGCACGCGCGGTCCATTCCGGCAGAGCGCGGCGGAACTGCGTACGCAGCGTGTGCAGCGCTTGGTCAGCAGGCCGCCGGGCTTCCATGCGGACACCACACCACCGCTGTGACCTCATGCTGGAACAACACAACACACATCTTAATACTACACTAGTAGCACTATTCTACCCATGCTAAATTCTAGCCGCTATGACGCTGACACATGAAATCACCTATCACTAAACCCTCAAAAACCAATGACATCTCACCACTACACAGCGATTTGAACTACCACAGCACAGAGATATTTGATTCATTTCCAAGCAGTGACATGTCACCTGCCCTACGCACATACGAATAAGCCCAGCTACCAGAGCCGTATCTAATTGGCTCTTTTCTATCTGCTGAAATAGGAAACGAGTATAATAGACGTTCGTTTATCTGCAGCGGATGCTCCAAGTGCTAAATCGTCGATCTGCAGACAACGCTGATTGGTGGACAATGATCGCGCCAGGAGGCCGTGCAAAGAGCGCTTCTTCTTGTATTTATAGATGTGAATATGAACAACTTAAAGGAACATTCAACTGTCGTTTATTGTGTGTATTAGCTATATTATATTAAGGGGCCGTGCACGAAATGGACTGATTTTGATAAACTTTGTACATTATTTGTAGGAAAGGGAAACATTATTTAAACAAAATTATTTGTGATTCGAAGAGTTCTTTGTTTTGCATGTGGCTGAAAGGGATTCTTCAAATAAGTAAAGTATTCATGGAAAATCACTAATATTCGCAACAAGTTTTCCAAATAATTACGCGAGACTGACGTTTGATATTTTTTTTACTAGAAACTGAGTTTGATTTTGAACATTAAAAAATATCATCGACATCATTATTATGGTCTACTTGCACGTAGCTGGACCACGTTTTTCAATTTTGATACAAAATATAGCAGAAAAATAATGTTGAATAAACCAATTTTTCGAAACAAACGCTGGTAGTAATGTATTTTTTCCTCAGATCATATTTTTTCCTAATAATGAGCAAGCCGTTTCAAGAAATTTAAAAATCACACATTAATCTTCAGCTAATCTTAAAATTAAATTAAAATTTCATTTTATGATTATACAATATTATCATTTAGTAAATCAAAGGCAAAAAGAACTATATTTTCGAGAACGCAAAAGTGATGAAACTATTAACAGGTGCTGTGACTGACACGAATGGTTTAGCGCCATGAAAACTGTACTTTTTTAGTCACACAGACATAATGTTTCAATTATTTTCAGCTTTCTCAGAATTAGATAAGAAATTGCCAAAATAGGGTTTTTTATGTGCACTGAGCCTTAACGCTGCAACATAGTTTTCGTAAGCTAACTTTTGGACAAGGTTACTAAAGGTTTAGAATTACTGAAGAGTGAAGACTACTGTGAACCTATAGGTGGTTAGAAAAAAGGGATTTTAGATGTATGCTCAGAAATTACTCAATCAATTCAAACATGTAGCAAAAAACCAACATGATTTCCATGATTCGAGATTTGACTGATTGAAAAACAGTTAACAATAGTTACAATATTGTTTAACGGCAGCATCACCTTTCCTCTGCGACAAAGTTGTCAAATCATGCTCGTCATAAGCCGCAGATGATAAGATTGCTTCTCTATTAATACAACTCACATAATATTACATAACATAATTACATTGGGAACGTAAATGGCGTCACATTAATAAGGCACTCGGTCTACTCAGAGATTTTCAACGTCGCGATATCGTCTCAAATCCTAATTAAGTCGACCTGTGCCACTTCGTCTTAATTGTTTTACTTCAGGGTCGGCAATTGGGTAGGTACATGTGAGATATGTAATTATTTATTATTCATTTTGATTATAAGATAAAGACAATCACAAGCGATGTTCAACATTGTTAAAATTGAGTCCCACAAACTGAAACATGATCATTTCTGAGAAAACAAGAGAACCCCTATAGATGTATGGGTCCCTTTGTTACCCTTACATAGAACACACTTGTATGCCCTTGAGGGAAAAAAGCTGAGTGAAACAAAAAGGTGATCCCTTGTCAAAAGTAACTTTGTCTCAAATATTTTTAACATCTGGAATATTCGAACATCGAAACATTCACGGCCATGTCTGGCAGTGGCGTCACCCTGCCTATTGTTCCGACGACCTATGAGAACAAAGAACACTTGCGGCCTTTTCGCAATGAACCGTTGAGTTTGTCCACAAGTCCCACAATATCACTGTATTTTACAGCTAAGTCCACAAAAACGCTTTAAAATTACAAAAGTTTGCTTTTTTGTCGAGTAAAAGCTTAACGTAACGTAGGAGCAATAGCAGCTTTCGTATAAATAAATGTTTAACTAGTTTCAGTCCGAACAATAAGCTTTGAATTAGTATTTCGATATCAGCTAGTACATCGTGTCACGTGGAACGAGGGACAGTAGCCAATGAAGGACAAATAAACGGATGGGGAGGTTCGTTACGTGATGCTAATTAACAAATTAGTCCGTCAACTTCGCAGCAATCCAAACTCCTAGGACCTCCGGCCCCGAGCCTATCACTTTGTTGTCTCACTCACAGCAGGATTTAATAGATTGTTATATTGGTTTTTGATTTGCAGGACCCACTTCACGTTTTTCTGGAACGTGAGCAGTTTTTGTGATATGTCCAGGTAAGAGACGATGGGCCGACAGGTTTAATATAACGTTATACCAACAGATCGTTCTGTTAAAAACGCCTGTTAGTTAGGCAAGGTAATATTATATAAGGCAAATAATATTTCTAAAAGTTTCTAATTCGAATGATTATCGTATAATTTTCCTGGAGATATCAATGGGTCTGGAGAACCAATTATTCCAAGGGATTTCGAGTCACGAACTTCTCCGCAGATAACAGATTCATCGGTAAATCCGGGAGTACTTTTAGACAATTCCCAGAAGCGCCTTGGCTCTATTTTTGGCAGCGTATTGAAATATTTCATAGGATTTTCATATCTAGGCGTGTCTGCAGTAAATCTGCGGGATATGTCCTGTTCCCCGACCGCATTGCACCATGTGTGATGTGACCTGTTTCAGAACAGGGTCACATGTACAGCCAGCATGCATTAGCCTATTTCTCTGATTAGCCTGCATGTTCAAAACGTGTATACAGGTTGTTGTTGATAGGGGGGAGATTAAAACGTGCCGAAGAAAGCCGAATCTGCCCGATCATAAATTATGTAATGTAAACAAACGAAGCTACATATTTAAATGCATTTGTTTCGTTATATGGGCTAGCTTTTACACAATCTGGATTTTAAGAATAATTTCAGTGTAGGAGAGATTGTGAACATTCTTTTTCATGTTCTCTTTATGTGTAGTCGATTTACAACACAGGGTCGCTTAACAAAAAAGTAACTACAAAAGGTCACTGAAAAATATGTTTACATTTACAACTTAGGTGGCTATACGCTGTAACAACTCCAGGTCTAAAAGTAAACAATTTATAGAACACAATTCGTCCATTTGCATGAATGAGAATTTAGTATTTCACTGAAAACAAAACATGGTAGCTCGACTGAAAGGCAAAGGGTTTGATAGAGCGAGGGTGAGCACATAACAGGACACTTTTATTTTTCAAACGACCTAAATTGAGTGATGTTTTGAATTTGAAACGTTTTATTTTGCAGACCTTTAAAACGGAATACACTTTTAAACTAATCATTGCAGTCATGTGCTTGGATATTTCTAGCTCAGCGTGATCAGTCTATAACAATCTCCTAATGGCTCCACTTCGCCGAAGGGTCCTTCACAGCTTTTGCGATTTTCACTAAATAAAACGTTTAGGTTGAAGTTTTCTTGAGAGGAAATCATGGTGAGTTATACGTTATACCGCTAATATGGCCGGCCTATTGCCAATTGGCTACTTGATGTATTGTGGCCCTTGTCGGCTGGGCTATCTTTAGGACCAGATTTTGTTTCTCGAAAGTACTTATTTACTTTGAGCATTTATAAATCATGAAACTGAATCTAGTTTCGAACTGTGCCAAATTGAAGAGTAAACAAACAACAGACGCGACATCTAAGTTTGCGCCTAATACGTTTGTCGCGTTTGGTGACCGTGAGCTGTCACGAGAGAGTGCTCATCAAAATAACACAACAATTACACAGTCTGAAGGGTTATCTAGGGGCAGAATTATGGGTGATGTATACCATTGTTATGTAAAATGCCATTAGCACATTAAGTACCATTCGGTCACAGAACATTAAAAAAAAATACGTGGAAGCACTAGCCAATCAAGGAACTTTTTAATTGTTATACCAAATCAGCATGGTTACTTGACATCAAGGCACAGTTCAGTAGCACAAATTCCAATAGCTCTCATTTAAACCAAAACACAGTGTATTTATTTGGGTACAAAGTACCAGGGTGCGCTGATATAATATATCAGTGGATATATTTTATGATATTTAAGTGGATATAATTATAACAATTGATATTTATTAAGAATTGTAGTTTTTTTGTAAACAAAAAAAAAATGCAGATTCAAAGTTTACCCTAGCAACACTTGACAAAAAACTACATTTTGGATTACTGTTCCCGAAGTGGCAATCTTATCATAATGGGGATTCACCTATTATTTATTAAAATTCAAACCTTATATCCATAACATAGTGTTTATAGTAGGTTACGTTACGGTATGCCCCTATAGTTAATTATTTAGAATTTTATGGGAATCCGTTCGAATTCTTTTACAACTGTCATCATTATAGTTTTTGACTTAGTTAGAAAAACACAAATGTTTTTTAGTGGTAAGACTGATTATTATTCATCAGACTGTATTTTTTTTGTTACTTTTATAAGTAATAAAAACATCAAATAATCAAATACAAAGTCTTATTCTACAACTAAAACACAAACAGGGTGGTGATTAAGTCACCTTCATCCGTCAAGGGGGTGATTCTTCGGGTCATTATAAACAACTTTCGCTATGAAACTCATACCTACCAGAATTGTAAAAAAAAACTTTTCATACATACATCGAAATGGTGTCTAATATTTAGATTTGATTTTCTTTGGCTCAATGGGCGGTCAGTATTGCAATATTATACATAATTTTGGAAAAAAATACCTATATTAATAGTTGCTGAAATCGATTCAGTAGTCAATTGTGAGCAAACTACTTTCAGGACTTGCGTTTATTCTGTTACACGTTGTATATTGGATAAATCCAATATAATATCAAATATCGGATATTTTAATTTATTATTATTTTATTAATATTGGATGTTTACGAACCCTGAAAAGAACCAACATTAAGTTTATTTTTCTTTCCAAAACCCGAGTAATAAGACATTAAAACTTTACGAGCATGAAAATTACATGCCGTAGGGCCTAACGTAATAAGGGACTTGCCCTTTAAATATGTAACGTTTCCTGGCCGACGGAAAATGTTTTGTATCTACGCAACTTATTTTCCCCAGTTTATAGGTGAAATGAATAGTAAATTTAACTTCCAGGCTGCGAATGGCTTTATTTCTTACTGAATTCTTGAAGAATGGGCGTTAGATTGATAACGAAAATAGATCATAGGTAGGTTTTTACTAGTAAGTGTTAGTTTCTTTGTTAATTTGTGTGTAGGTACATATTTTTAAATTTATATTTTACCTAACCTACTTATGTAGGTATATGTCACATACAGTATAATACATTTTAGTTTGTAAATTGCACTGTACAACTCTTCGGGGTCATTTGTTCTGTAATGTTGTGTATATAATATATACTACACATAATATACACTGCTTGTAAAAAAAAGGTCAAAACCATCTTCATAATGTTTCGTCGTCGTAGTCCTCAAAATACAATCATGTTCTTTTGGTATTCAAAACTTGGCCCTTAATCAATACCCTTCTCGTGGACTCCACGAGAGGGGTTGATTAAAGGTAAAGTTAAGGAGAAAGAAGCTACAAATTTTATCACAACTAATATAAAAGCTTAGGTAGGTATACAGCTCCAAAGATTAATGAAAAGACGTTAAGAATCAGTAGTATTTACTACATCTCCATTAGGACTGAGAATAGCTACAATAAATTGACTGCAGGTAACCTATTATGCAGAAGTTAGCGTACTGGGACCAATTAAGACTAAATTAGCAATCTGTTCGTGGATAGAATGAATTAATTCAAAAGTGATTAGAACAAGTGTTGGTGACTTTACTTATCTTCATTAATTTATTTGTTAAGACAGCATTTTTTTTTTTATGGTTTCACAGACGATGAACAATTAATTTGTCCACGGACTTGTTCTCCGCGACGATATAATGTATGGAAATCCCAGCAGTCTATTAGTTTGTCCTTCGTGTGTGATAGATTCGTGTAGATTAATATTAATATATTTTTGTTAGAGCATTTCTTAATTGCTAGCCCATAACGAGATCTATCACATAATCTGCAATCTGGTCACTGTCCTTTTTTGCATATTTTCAAAATGTTTAATTATGATTCCCGGTCTACGATTATTCTGAATAATCTTAAACCACCAATTTGTAATTGTACAATAGTTAGCAAAGAGTAAACATTTTATGTAACTTCAAAACATTCTTATAGAATTCTAATATTGAAATGAAGATGAATATTGTAGGTACTTCTCCAAAATGTTGTGGATGCGTCTATAACGCCTTGTCTAGACCTTGGTCCGGAGGTCGGAGAGGAAATAGTTTTTATTTTAAAATACAAATATTGAACTTCCTCAATGTTTTTAATGGTAGGTATGCACGTATGTAAAAGCAGTCATATTTATTTCAGTTTTTGTGAAGAGACATCTGAGTATAAATGTTCTGTATTTTTTACCTAAATTCACCGTCGTTGTGTAAAATTGATCAGGCAACACGGTAATAGAAACGTAAAAATAAATTATGTTATAACTTTAATCATCCAACTAATGACTCATGTTTCCCCCAACCTTTTCATATTTTCAGTGTTTGTGTTATTTTTTGCGTCATGTTTACCGCAAATAAACGCATTTTCTTTCTTTTCTTTCTTTCTTTCTTTAATAGTAAAAATCCATTATTTGGGTGGTAACAACTATCGTGCTGGATTTTAAGAAGGCTGAGGAGATAATATTTAACGAACAACATTTAAAAACAATAGAATGCTCAAGTACCTAAGCCAAAAGAAACCGGAACAAACGGTTCAATTCTGTACAAACAGCACCAAATTCTCACGTGTACACAGAAATCTCGCAATAGTAGGCGCTAATTCCAAACACATGGCACGAGACACATGACAGACCGACTGGCGATCTTCCAGACACAGTTTACGTCAAATACTATAAATAATACGAGTGTTTGGCAATACCAATATCGCGTGAGAAAGGTGGGTGGGGAGATTGCTATTTTTTGAGAATATTGTGGAAAAAAACCAACTTCAAAGTGGAAATCAACACTGTAGCTGAAGGACAGGAAAAAGCTATAGATCAGACAAGCATGTCTGCATTACATATTACTCATATAATTTGTTAAGTTTCAAGTAGGGGTGCATCCGATACCGACATATCGGCGACATTTAGATTTTTCCGATACATCAGTATCGACTATATTTATTCGCCTATCCATCGATACATTTCAAATATCGCGCGTTTCCAAAACCTAAGTAAACGCGCGGTGATGAACTGTAAATTAAGTGCAGACGAGGAACGATATACACACCTAGTTCACTCATTACCTATCTACACTTGTTGCTTTCATAACGTTCCTAATACAGAAAAGTTCTATAAACCATTTCTTTCAATTTGATTTGGAAACTAAAAGAATACATTGACCGACCTCCCAATATATCAAGAGAAGCAGATTCTCTCGGTTTCTGGCGCAATGAGGTTGAAAAACAATTATTGCAAAATGTTCATGGTTAAATTGTCTATCTATTAGTGTCAGTAGCAAAATTAAAATAATGCTTACTTCACGAGGACATGCATGTTATCAACAGAGGTCGGAATAGGTAGAGTTATTTATGTACTTACATTGATTTCATACAGCGAAAGAATTGGTTCACTGCTAATAATTTAGTATTAAATGGGAAAAAAACTAAATGCATAAGATTTGCTTTACCGAATGTTAAAAGTAGTGATTGTGACATAGTATTGAATAAAGAGAAACTAGAATTTGTCGATGAAACTGTTTTCCTGGGGATAACGCTAGACTCAAGGCTGCAATGGGGTCCTCATTTAACATCTCTTGCAGGACGGCTAAGTTCAGCAGCATATGCTGTAAGAAAAATCCGTCAATTTACTAATGTAGATACCGCGAGGCTAGTCTATTTCAGTTATTTTCATAGTATCATGTCTTACGGTATTTTATTATGGGGACGGGCTGCCGATAGTGAGCCTATTTTATTCTGCAGAAAAGAGCCATCAGAGCAATATACAGCCTCAGTAGGCGCGATTCTCTAAGGGAACTGTTTAAAGACAATTAACATCATGACGTTACCTTGTCAATACATTTATGAAAACATCATGTACGTACGGAAAATTTCAATCTTTTCAGTAAAAGAGGTGAAAGACACAACTATAGGACTAGAAATAGGGACCAATTAGTTCAACCAGGTTTCAGACTGGCTAAAGTAGACTCATCCTTCATGGGGTACTGTTTAAAATGTTACCATAAAATATCTCCCCACATACTCCAACTGAATGAAAGGAAATTTAAATAAATCTTGTATAAAACGCACACTATACAGCCAAGCATATTATAAGTTGGGGGATTACATCGCTGACAAAAATGCTTGGCTCAGGGCTGGTCCTGCTGCACAAGGGCGCGTAAACTAATTAATTAGCATTCGAAGATATTGTTGGAGCTGATGAAGGTTGTACAATCTATCTTTGCATTGTATAAATTCAATCTCTTAGTATTGTATAATTGCATAGCACATGTGTGAGCACTATGTACCAACTATAAAGGTTACTCTTTCATTGACTTGGAGTGTGCCCTGGCGGCTGAGAGTATGTCATGCTCACTCAAATGTGTCGCTGGTGGTGGCATGTGTATTGGATCATTGAGTTCCCTTCAAAATGGTTGAGCTGAATGGTGCTGATGCATACCTACGTCATGTTCGTGAACGGGCGCCGTCAGTAGGCACTGGTCAACGCGTCAGGATTTTTAATTATTATTTATATATGTATATCTCTGTAAAGATTTTTGCTTACATTGTCTATCCTGATTTGTTTCAGTATCCATGATGAACTAAGGGGCTAGTGGCCAAATGATAACATCCACACGGGTTGATCGAAGGGTAAGCTACGTTTGTCGGTTCGTGGATGGGTGACCATCCATTACATATCGACCCGTGGCACGGAAAGCGTGTTAAGCCGGGTGTAGTCAGAAGGCCAATAATTGTACAGCCAGTCTTACCAAGGGGTATCGTGTTACCCAGTAACTGGGCTGTGGGGGTCAGATAGGCAGTCGCTTCAAGTAAAATACTGGTATGCAGCTGCATCCGGTTAGACTGGAAGCCGACCCCAACATACTTGGGAAAAGGCTTGGCAGATTGATTCATGATGAACAGTATCATCGTTAAACTTAGCTCTACTCGTGCCAACAATTTCACTGAAGGTCGTCAGTGGAAAAGCACCAGAAGAAGCCGTAACAATACGCGGAACGGCTGAACAGAATTTATTATTGTATGAATATTCAATTCAATTTAAATAAATACTCACATACTTCTCTTTATCATCAATATTATATTTTTTGTTAACAATTTATTGTAATAGGTAACTTAGTTTCTTCAATCGGAATTTTCCTGTTTCTTTTCTCGCTTCCACAAAGTCATGGTAACCAGGAAAGGAACACTTGAAACTGCTGGTCCTCTATTAATCAGCAGGTTGTTCGGTTAGTCAGGAGTACCACAATTGAGTGACAACCGGCGTCCTGTCACGCGGGGGCTCAATTGATAACGATCCTTAAAACAATCAGGATAACCACAGCGCCGGCGTTACAGAGGCAATCCAATCTATTAGACATGTATATGGGCACTTGTCTCAACGTATCCTGAGAATAAAGTGATTCTTTCTTTAAGACCATGACTTTTTTTTAAGATCATTTATAAACGTTGCTTAAAGTAGTCGGTTAAACGTCAAAAACGAATCATAACTTAACTTAAAGCAACGTTTATAAATGGTCTTAAAGAAGGAATCACTTTCTACTCACTAAAGGGGCAAATCTCCAAATAGCTTTTGATTCAGTTTTTGAATACCTACTGTATATTTTTTTCGACAAAAGCAGCACCAAAGTCGAAGGACCAAAATGCCATAAGATTGAGTTTTTGGTCTTTCGATCTGCTTTGCCTGGTGGACAAACTATGCTATAAGGACCTTAATAGCCGAGCAAAATACATAGCGGCAAATTGAACGTTTCCTCTCGTCTGGCAGATGATCGATGGACATGTCACGTCCACTAAAAGATTGAAGACGTCGGAAATTAAGTTAGACTTCATTTGATCAATAACTTTTAGGGTCTGAGTTATGATACGATACGATGACTTGTTTATATTATTTTAGTTTTAAGGATTAAGGAACATTTTATAAAATTTTTATTAATGTAGAAATGTATCTCGAAAAGACGTCTCTCATTAATGAACAGACATCTTCTGTTGAAAAGTTAATCGATTAAGTATTTTACATGGAAACCTATTCATATTCCATATTTACGTTAAATTATAGATGCTATCATACCACTATTCTAGAAAATGGACCCCAAAAGAGCTATAAGAATAGATTAACGAAAAAAAGAGGCACAGTTCTCAGCACTCTTGATTTAGTGAAGACATTAACATTTCAGAATCATTCAGGGGGAACAATAGTGTGCAAGATAAATTATACCGTAGAGGGGAAGAAATAAAGGTCATATCCTGCGGCATGAAAAACTTGTGCTGGCTTTGGCACCGTGCCAGGTTGGTCAGGATCTGCGGATATGTTACATATTACGAAGGCTTTACTCCAACTTAGTTAAAAGCAGTAACATTCGTAAAAAACAAATGATTTCCTTTGACACCAGTAATTGCATTCCTTAGATTGACATCTGGGTTATTGTTAGTAAAAACCGATATTACATTACGTGTTCTCATTAGGGATGGGCCGAATATTCGTTTTATATTCGGTATTCGGCATATTCGGCAGGTTTACCGAATATTCGGCTAAATCACAGTATGTTCGGCAAAGTAGTACTCAACGTTTTTACTGTATTGGGCGGCCGTGTATGATTGATCATAAGTCGAGTTTTAAATGTGTTATTTTTATGTTAAGTAATTTAAAGTGCAGGTTTATGTTTTTGTTGACACTAGTTTTATTTCCAATAGCAGTTAAACAAGATGGATATTAAAAACAAATATAAGTATGGACAGCTGTTTTGGGATTAAGCTACAGTGAACTCTTTAAAATAAAATAATAAACTAAAACCAGGTCTTTATTGTAAGAAATTAAGCAACTTTATTGTTTTTAATAATATTTATTGTAAGAAAGAGTTTCATGATTATCAACATTTCAGCAGATCATTAATCATATTTCTAGTTTCTTTCTACTTAGAGACCTGTATTGTTTACGTAAAGGATCAAAAATGCCGAATATTCGGGTAAATATTCGGTTCGGTAAAAGGTTTACCGAATATTCGGCCGAATATTCATATTCGGTGAAACCATGTTCGGCCCATCCCTAGTTCTCATCTAATTTTTCTACTAGAGCATGTTTATATCGTCCATTGTTTTATTAATTAAATAAATTCCTGTTCTCAACACCATTTATAGTTCACATATACACGACAAATATTCACGTATTAATTATCATATCTGTGAAAAAAACTAAAATGCTTGATAACCGATATTAATGAGGTAGTACTCAAGTAATAAAAATTCGCAATCTCGAGTCGAGGGTCATGCTGATAAGTTATCGCGTCGCAAACGTCATGTGTTGCGGTTCGATGGCCAAGTTGAATGAATGGCTGGGGTGACGGAAAGCATTAGTGCTAAAGCTAATGTACCGTTCACTATGGTAATAGGTTATTTGAGAGACCGATCGGCACAACGCAACGCTGTCAACGATCAATGGGATATTCAGACAGAATTCAGACTTCTCTGTGAGTTTTCTGTCATTTAGACCTGGATCTCAACCAAACACAGCTAGTCAAAAGTCATTAATTTAGTTACCCGAACAGTTCCACAAAGGGGGTGAGATTATTAGTGAAGTGTCAGAAATATTGAAGCACAACTACACACACTTTTAGCGGAACATAAAAAGGAAAATTAAAAAAAAAGGTTTTATTTTAAAATCTAGTATACGTATACTTATATTCTTATTGAAAATTAAAATGAGATCACACTTAATATTACTTTTGCGAGAAAAGTATTTTTTTGTGAAAATTGTACTTTCTTGAATTTTTAAAGTAACCTAGAAAAGTTGAACAATAAAAAAAATAGAAATTAATATTGCGTGTTTCCTCCGCGTGCTCAAGTTTCCACCCGCCTAGACATGCTGAGGATGATGTTATCTATTGTTTCCTGTGATAGTCTCTCTCTGCCATTCCTCAACTACGGCGATTCGCAGTTCGCAGTTCACCCACATTGACAGGAGCTGGGATTCTGGATTCTACTCTTCGTTTCAGTAGGTTCCAGAGGTGCTCTATTGGATTCATATCCGGTGACCTTGCCGGCCACCGCATAACTGTAATATTCACATTATTAAGATATGCTTGAGTTGAACGAGCAGTATGCGGCCGAGCATTATCATGCATCAAAACTAAGTCGTTACCGATAAAGGGGGCAAACGGTACCACATTTCCTTCTAAAAATTTATCTTATATAACAATCTGCAGCCAGACTTCCTCCATCAATCACCACCAGGTCCGTACGAGCTCCCAAACCTATTCCCCCCATCCTATCATTATTGATCCTCCACCATATGCCACGGTAGTTCCAAAATTTGTCTGATATCGTTCTCCTTTGCGTCTATATTATATTCTTGTCCTTGCGTCAAATTGATTTAAAAGAATTCTGCACTCATCACTAAACAATATTTTACCCCATTAGTCCGTGGTCCAAAGTCGATGTTCCCGAGCATAAGTTAAGTTTTCTGTGTTCTTGTGTTTCTACGATGATGTATCTCAAGTTTTGGAGCATTGGCGGACACAAACGAACTAGAACCTGCTTCTTTGAATCTTCTTCCATACGCTCACTTATTGTGACACTGAACTTCCTTAAGCTCATTTCTGGCTTGGACGGCCATTAGACGTGGGTTCCTACATACGCGAAACTGAATGAAACGATCATCACTGGTCGAAGTAGATCTTTTTCTGCCTTGTCTTCTTACAAAAGCTTAGTCTCCCGGAATCGTTGTATACTGCGATAAATTGTTGAAACAGGTCGTTGAAGAATTCTTGAGATCACTCTGTAGGTTTGATAATGTTTCCTCATCTCATGTGCCCTGGCAATCTTAGTTGCGGTTAAGTCGGGCATAATGAAGTCCTTGACTTTTAGAAAGATTTAAAATTAAATTTTACGATATTTTAAACCAGAACCATAAAATGATGATTAAGGGAAATTTGCTTGAAAGGATGTAAGTACGAATAAAATTAAAACAATCGCATAAAAGGTGACGTTCAATTGTTTTCTCCATTTGAAATAATTATTTCTAAAATAAAACGAATTAACAACCAGTCAGCAATTTTACACAAACTAGTATTTCGAAATTATTTTTTTCTTCCGCAAAGTTTGCCGTTGTGTGTCGCTGGCCCGGTTGTTGGTATACTGCACAGAGCGAGCGATGATTGCTTGTTTCCCTATCTTACACTTATTTTGAAGAACTAACATCCTTGTGTTCTCGAACATCCTTAATAATGTCGTTTTTATTAAGACTTTCTTGTCAATAATTTTCCATGGAGAATTTTGGGAACCCGACAAAAGTTTTGACTGTCTAGGAGTGCTTTCCAATAAACAAACTTTTTAATTTGATTTCTACTTTGGAGTTGAAAAGTATAATACTGTTTCTAACTGAACGTTACGCAGATACTTTTTGGATGTACGTAATACCCTATTGTCAATAAATAACTGGCTGCTCATTAAATTTATTAGTGCTTACACGTGCGTCTGTTTGTCCATAAAATGATTATAAACCACGCCACATTATCGTGGAAGTTTTAGCCAAAATTTACATCACCACAATTTGAATGCGCACCGAAAGTTTGATGGCTAGTCTACCGTACATTCGAGATGATAATGGAAGTTTAATCCCCGACACCTCAGTAGATAGGTTGTATTAAGGTTTTGACAAGATAACCGAATGATTACGACATATTCAATGACTAAGATATATGTATATACATATAGGCATAATTAATACATATTGGTGGAGATAATGTTCTCGTTATATCAAACGTCACAAGAAGACAGACCTACAGTTACATAGCTCCCAAACAAAATCTACTTTTATCGACAAGTATAGGTATTCTTATATTAATTCTGATTTCGAAAATTGCTAACTAAGTAGCTAAGTATAGTATAGTAATCAGACAAACCAAGATAACAGAGAAGATAACAGTTCAGGAACAAACGGCTATAAGCTTTTAAATATCGCTCAGTTTAAAGGGGCAGCTAATATAATTAAACAATGTAATTAACTGTGATAAAACTAACGAAAAGGAGGTTGATAGATACGAGTCGCTATCTGAGAAGAACAATTTTAAGGCTGCTATTACAGTTTGGCTAGCGTCTTTTTTCCAGAATATGTATAAGGATATGTAAACAATTGATTTATTTATAAACTTGACAAAGATTTGCGGTAAGGAGTCAATACAACATTGGTGATAATTTAATCAAATAAGTAATAGTAATTATATTGATCGCTTTTCCATGAGTAGGTACTTTATTTACGCATAAAATGTAGATTACTATGAAATCGTAAAATGCGTAGATAGTAATTACAGAGACAAGCTAAAGTAAATTATTTCCGTTGATAATATAACTGGAACCATTTGCGTAAAAACGGCAGTAAGCCCGAAGACTTTATAGCTTAAGTTGTTATGGAGCGAGCAACGGTCAGCGCGTTTATTTACCATAATGCTGTAGATAGAATTACAAAGAAAACGAACGTTTCCCAAAACTGAGTCTTAAAATCTATAACAGTATGTTTTTGTAAGTAACAAGTGAAGGAACACGACACTGTTGTAAGAGAGCATAGTAACCCCAACACAATTCCACAAACCGTCGCCAATGCAAACAAAGTACTCGCGAAGAATACCAGCAGCTTGATGATCGCGTTCTTCGTACACACTCGATTGTTTCTAGATCAAGTTTTTGGTCCTAAGAGACGGTTCCAAATGAAAACGTAAAAAATTGGACTAAACAATAAAGAGTCTATTTTAAATATTTTTGCAGTGGAATTCGCCACAAATAGGATCATCGCTAAAGAATATAAAACGACCTTCGAAGAAACAGTCATTGGCATTAAAGAGTTGGTTGTCACTTTGGATTGTAGTGTCATTTACGAAATACAGATAGATCAAACCATAAATACAAACTCCAAACACAACAACAAGCAATATAAATAATAACAACACGCACCTCTGTTTGCACCGACATTTTAGCACTCTCTTCGTATAACGCGTGCTTGCCAAATCCCGGTATTTTCAATGTATACAACCACATTTCTCACAAAATTATTATCTGATAGTTGAATTTGCACATTTTGTCTTAATCACACTGGTCCACAAACACAGTATTTTAGGCGACACAGAGTTGTGTTTTAGTTTATGAGTTCACTTTAAATGTATGTTACTTAAAGGGATGAGTTCGGAATTTGTTTCAAGTTCAAGATGTCTTTGGTGTAAAAAATGAGATATGTGAGCGCTCGACGAGCGTCCGACTCCGAACTAGCGCGGGCGCACTTGCGAAGTGGTCGGCAGTACGCGCGCTCCCGGCCGCTCATTATTTAATAGTCAGATAAAAAGATTATCTATTGAAGGCGTCCTCGGTCAATACGACGTTAAATTACGTATTTATCACTGAACACCACCGAGTTACATG
Source organism: Brachylomia viminalis (assembly GCA_937001585.2). Classification (NCBI taxonomy): domain Eukaryota; kingdom Metazoa; phylum Arthropoda; class Insecta; order Lepidoptera; family Noctuidae; genus Brachylomia; species Brachylomia viminalis. The sequence goes on along the minus strand of OW443298.2, from coordinate 26,588,258 downwards.
ACCGCAGAGGTTATCAAATAGTCCTCACCGAATTCGCGCCTTCAAGATCGAAGCTTGCGAAATTGAACAGTAAAACAAGAGCCGAGGTTAAAAGTGAAAACTGGTGTGATGTCTATTTATGAACGGAATTGATAGCAATCGGTTTCAGACATACGACTTCTGGATTGAAAATTGGATCACCACATTCACCACTGCACAATGAACGTAAAAGCACTTAAAACTCTCACGAGTTACGGAATCACTTTGTAATGTTAAATTCCGACGGAGTGCAAAAATTAAGAATAAAGATAAATTAACTTAAAACACGGACACAACTTAACCTATTAATTGCCGCGACGAAACTGACAGTGTCATATCAAAAGGTCTGTACCCGGCACACATCGGAAAGATAAATGTCGTCAACGGAGATAACGTGGCAGAAGTGACCAGAAATTGGGAGCTCTAATAACAAAGTATTAAAAGAGAATGAAGCGAATCGTCGCCGTCGACATGTTGGCGGACACTCAAATGAAAATAAATGTGGTGACGAACAGAACAGTGCCCTTATTGATTGGACAAACATTTCCCCTGATTGGATGTTTTTCACTAAAGCAAGTTTTTTCACTGCTAGAAACCCAAGATTGAAAGATATGTAAGAGATGCTTTATGTCAGATTCTTTTAAGAATGACTTTGAATATAAAACGGTTCCATATAATCATCGTCGATGTCGAACAATTCTAATTTGCAGTCAGTATAAATTATTCCATATCTGAAACAATACAGTTAATAAAAATGATTAAAAGAGATAAACTTAACTTGTTGTTATCTTGTTATTCTAGGAAGCTCATTACATCACGTGGTATTTGATATAGCATTAATTTACAGAACACGAGTAGCATGGACTCTTTGAGATAATTACAAGTAACTATCTCTTATTTAGTTACAGTGTAATTACTATGAAAGTATGAACTAGGTAATTACCTTTCCTCTTGTTTTCATAAAGAGCTTACTATCACAACGAGGGTCTGTGTACAGTTAATGTGAGTTTAGAGTGAAAAGCTTGTTACGATATCATTAGTACTTGACGATAAAACGATTTACGATATTATAAGTGTGATACTTGTCGATGATTACGTTAGTATAAATAAAAGATAAGGTAAATAATCTGTCTATAAATCAGTTTTATCCGGAAATCTTATAGACGAAAATCCTTGAAACATTGCTAATTGGTCTGTAGGTCAGGTGTTTACTCGGTTGGCATCTAATTAAATATTGCAAAAGAATTTGGTTTTTGTTTGTTCGAAAAACTGTTGAGTATGGTTTGTTTTTGTATCTTGAATTGTATTCCTCGTGTACTTAGTTTCTAAATAAATTAATCTTACAATCACTGGCAGACGGTGAAGGAAAGCATCGTGAGATACAATCGCGCAAGCACGACAAGCACGATTTGAGTGGCTGGTGCTATACAACTACAATAGTTCCTAAAAATATGATTCGCCGCTAAACAATTAGTCATTGCTTGATGTGTAGGTATTTGGAATACCTATATACATAATTTGGGGACAAAGCACCGATAACGTTACCCGCACCGGATATCGAGGAAGTGGCGCGTTCAGGTTATTTCTGTCATCTTGTACTTATTGCTAGAAGCCTTACTACACAAGCGTATGAAATTTTCTTGCGAGATCTTAAGCCATATTTTATCTTCGTATGGTGGTACAGAATTCAGACCAAATGGCAAAACTAAGTCAAGGTTTTTTTTTAGATTTAACCCCTGTTCACAACAACATTTGTGATGAGACACAAAGCTATCACATCCTATCCGCATTAGAGACAGACATCAATATCGTATGACATTGACGAAGAGCACAATTTTCTTTTAAACCACTCGCTTGCCATGTCACTGATTTTAGCTGGCCCTCGGCGACTTAGACAGACTGGTTAATAAGAGGACCGTGTTTATCGTCTAGCTCCAGATCTGTATGGAAAAGATTCTAGTGCCAACGTCTTTAAAGACACAATAGTATACACGAATGAACTCTTTCCGAAGTGTTTTCAGTAATTTTTGGAGTGAATTTTCGCAATCATGTAACGATGCCAAAAATAGTGTTATTGAATTGGTTTTCCAACGTAAACATATTTCACGTAAAGTAAAAGCTGGTTTGGATTGATTATTTGGTAATGCATAAAATCCTCGATGACTCGTTTGTGGCTTTACACATTTTGTTTTTACTTTCTTGTCAACCGCAGTGCTGCTGAATTCCATCTTTATTGAACACCGCATGTTTTTGTTTCTACGTAACGCGACAATTTTACAACCAGTCGCAGATATGAGTAAGAAATGTTTTATTCAAGTGATTTGACTCGTGTTTTGGCTATCACCATATTTGAGTCTTAGCCACAATCTCAACTCCAGACTATCTCATAAAAATAAAAACCAGAAATAAAATAATATGCAAATGACTCACGAGGACACGTGCTGGTGCTAAACTCGTTAACGATAATATTGTGACCAGTTCCATCGTTCAACAATTGTTTTAGCCTGTGGTTTATATAGTCGACATGATACTGTCGTCATGTTTAAGTACATAAGACTATTTGTTTGGACTGAATTTTTACGTTTAAATAAATAATTACAATGCTAGTACGTCTTTATGGAGATAATTAATATTTACTTTTGAATATATGTACATAGTTGTCAAGGGGTTGTTATTGAAGGTATTTATAATTGATATATTTAACTGAACATTTTATCAATGTGCAATCAAATCACATATCAGTAGACTGATCTATGAATGAAAAAAACTCTAATCTAATGAAGGCCGAGGTAAGACGACTGACAAGAAACGCGAGGATTATATAATTTGCATTAGGTTTTAACCAAATAATATCAAAAACATTAACAATAAAGCCATTTAAATCATTCTACGCCACAAATGATACAAAATTATTTACAGTCGATTTAAAAAATTCAAAAAAATCGAGAAATCAAAAAAATTCAAATCCGCTCTGAGGTCTAAAATTGAACGCTTAAAAGTCACAATTTTCTTCAGAGTCGATTTTGTCTCCAACACTAATTGAACAAGTACCGGAACGTGAAACAAATGGAGCATAAAATTTCCATTAAGAGAAACAGTTTTCAAATTAAATGCATCACGAAGCTAAGTAACCACGGCAGAATAATGAGTTCTAGAATATTCTAGATGTTCCAGAGGTCGACGGACTACAATGCACTCAGCAGTCAGCTGGGACTGACATCTGGGAAGGCAATCAGACAGCCACATCTAGAAAACTTTTACGTGTAGTAAACTATTGAAACTTCATTCTTCACATTTTTAGAACGAACTACGCGTGAACGTTTATATATATTTTAGGTATATATTATTCGGTAAGCAATCTCGTGTAGGTTTCAAGGAGCTAAGACTCCTTTTGCGGCGTTGAACTCTTGATTATTATTTGCGAACTAAAGTCAGGGACCGACTGCTTGGTTTAACTAAAGAAATAGGCATTTGTTATAGTTTTTCATTTCATAGTTCCAATGATAAAAGCATATAATACAGGTGCGCCCCATTAACTGTTCAAAGATAACAGAAATAGAACTGTGCCGCTACATACTAGTTAGCGTATTGTAGACACAAAGTATTCCATCAACGGATGAGATAAAGCTTAATGTAAACCATAATGTTAAACATTCATAATTTTACAATAAAAAATATAAATATCATTTAACATGACAAGTCCCAAAAGCTGTGACAATGAAAAGCCGAAAATTTGCAACTTTTACTCACGAAACCCTCTTGATAAAATAACCGTCCCAGCTCAAATATTATCAAGAGAATAACTAATCAAATCTTGCCATAACATCGTGGAGGACTCGTTACTTTTCTGCGACAGTAGACGTTGAATATTTTACTGCTGAAAATCTTAGCCTTTGGGCACAAGGCGAGGGTTAACGACACATGGCTCTGAGACAATTGACATACAACTCACGTGTGACCTTCACAGGGACGAGTAAATCGCAGCCCGACACCATGTCATAAGCTCCCCCAGACGAGACCCTGAATATATGCCGACTCTGTATTTTCCAGAATCGAAGAACGGTTTTTTTTTTGCGTCAGTACAAGAGAATTTTTACTTTCTTGATTTAACTCTTATTTGCCTCATTTTGAATTATCTGTTAACGACTCATGAGTCATGACATTCAAAGAACCTACAACTAATATTGATCCAAGCAAAAAGGTTCCCGAAAAATGATTACATAATTTAGGCCGGGCGATGAAAAGCGAGGCTGGCTCTATTGAGCGCGTCTAAATACTAAAAGCCTGTACTAACAATATCCCAGTTTATGAAAGATTATGTTGGCATATTTAAAATTGACGTAAACAGGCAATTTTGCGCCGGCATAAACGGGTAACTTAGTTCTGTAAGCTAATCTCCAAACCAGTTCTTTGATGTCTTCTTCTAGGATAAATACAGGAATTTCTGGTGTAGAAAGAAGTTCCTTAGTTCCTGTCGACCATAATTTGAATTTATTTAATTAATGGCCTTCAAATAATCAACGTTCGTGAATCACCTAAATATAACCACTGAACATCCAATAATTACAATGCGAACATTGCCGCAGACTTAGCAGCACACAACTCCTTACAATAGTTGTTTAGCTAATGCTAAACGACTATAAGGACTAATGAGTTTTTTACAAGAGACGTCTGTCAAGAAGTACATTTTGAGCAAGAAGCTCTAAGAGCAGCCCAGTTTGGAGCACCACTACGTGAAGGTCAAGGGCGACTAGCTCAAGGACTACTTTCTAAGAACACACTAAGTGCTCTGGCCCAAAATGCTGAAAGAATTCATCTAAATTTGTGTGTTGGGAAATTCGTCGTACTTTTACGGCGTTCTTAAAGTGAAGAAAGATACTAATAGAACTCTATGAATTTACTTTGCATAGTGTTTCTGATGTATTGATAAAATGATACTTAAATGATTTTATTTCTGTAAGTAGGTTTGTACAAACACTTTTACACGTCAATCATATTTTTAAAACTAGATGAGGTCGGCGTTTCCTATTGTTAGCAATTATTATTTAAAGATATTCATTGAATGTAGTGAGTATGCTTTCAAAACCGACCATGAATTATTTAAATGTTATGTCATTCTCCGATACATTTGTTTTAAAGGTAATTAAAAAAGTAAACGTTTCGAACACAAACGCTAGCAAGCGACTATTGTGCTCAAATGACATCAGAGGCGAGAATGGTCCTGTTTCAGCAAAACTAACATACTTAACCAATATAAGCACTAAAATATAACGGCTTCTTGACAAGCTATGTAAACGAATCATTAACTTGCGTACTTGTAAGCACCATGCTGGGGATTCAGCCTTTATTACTTATTAACAAAATTGGCATATAATCAAAAAAAAACGACATGGATTTAGAGTAGGGGCAAAAAAATACCCTTTTATATGAGAACCAAAAACAGGAAAAACTCTGCAGGCTAGGTTTAATGACAGAAGCCCAGGAAAACCTTTAGCGTATGACAGAAATATGTATAGAGGCCAAACGCGACTCCCCGGAACAAATGTGAAATAAAAATATTTGCTAAGCCCAGACTAGCTACCTTTTGCTCCATACCGATGAGCAAATGTCACGTGCCTAATCAAGCGTGTAACATATTATCAAACCTCTATGCTAATCGCATGTTTTCTCTCGCATACTTTTGCCTTTGTAAGGGTGGCGCGCGGCGGCGCGGCCGGCGGCGCGGCGCCAGTGATACATTTTAATTTCGGGATTTTTCCGACATGGTCCATGAAAAATGTTCAAAAGTGATAATTAATGTCAGAGTCAATTCATTTATTTAAAATAGGCACGGCACCTAAAAGGCACTTTTCAACGTCAACATTTAAAAGAAAATAGAATTGATTCTATTCGCCCCTTCCAAAAGGTAGTTTCGTATACAGAAGAATGTGCAACACACTCGCAATAATTCAGCGAGACGGAATGAGATTAAGAGGAATTCAAATTCAAATCTCTGGGGGTTACCTAAAAGGATCTTTAGCCGCGGATGGAAACAGAAGATGATTCATAGCAATCGTATTCGTGAGGCAAATTTCGTAACGACCGAGGTCAGTTTCTCGAATGATTAAGGACAGAAATTACTCCAAGACGTAAAAATATAGTCTTGGAACATCATCAGAAGCTATAAACAAGAAGAATGAACGCAAGAGTGGAACTGACACCGACATTTATGAAAATATGTTCAAGGAAAACAAAGCAGCTCAAATCACGAACTAGGTCATAGTCATCATTCTACAAGTGGGTTATCGGCAGGATAATAATATAGATAGGAACCAAATTGGAAATTCTGATAAGACTAGCGCAAACCGATAATAAAGATTTGATAACTGTACAAACAATAGGACTACAATTTAGCTAAGTATGTATTGTATGTTTTTACAACAAAGAGGCTTTGGAACGACTATCTACGATAACTTACACTGTACACGTGTTCCTTTTATAAAAAAAAACAGACACAACACAATACATACCATGTGCAAACTGTATGTTACTCATTGTACGTTTTCCTGCATAGACTAACTTGAAGTAATCAATTATCGGGCTTATGACCCGTTTAATAGAGTGCAGAGTAGCGTCGTTAATACGTAGTTTAAATGTCGGTGTGCAAATGTTATCGCATTATGTAACAGTGTTAAGTATGCGCAATAAATATACGGTAATGAACTTTGAAGGAGAAATGTAGAAAGGTGTTACTTGGCGTGAAAAGAAAGTCGCATTCTAAGGCTGAAACTCCAACATTATCTTCTCATACTCCTCAAAGATCTAAACCATTGAATAATTAGGGGCTCATCTCCACTGAATCAACTTTTTGTAACAGAGCTAAAACCATTTGATATGAAACATTGAACTGCCAAAATACTCGCTAGGTGGTGCTGGTAGTGGTGGCTTCCGTATTTGAAGTGCATGTTCTTGACAAATGCAAATATTTGTGAAGGCTCTATAAAATCATTTCAATGTCGCCAGTAGGCTTAAACTTACAAAACAGCTATTAGTACCTATCTTTGACGATGTCAAGTAGGAATCTCTTAGGTAGGAAGTCCTACTAACGTGGAATGTTTAGAAGATTGTTAGCAGTTATGCCAATGGTATAAAAGAGCTGTCGACCAACTAGTTACATACATCATGTGCTCTATTAATAAAATTGATGTCCCTCATATCGAACATGCATCTAAATGGGTTTAATAAAGGCCCATGTTACTACTTAAACGGATTACTGAATGTGCCCAAGACGCTCGGTATTCGATACAATTGGGGTCAACTGGCTATTTTGAACGCGCGCGATGGAATATTCTAGTTCATTGTCAAAGAAGATATGGACAGTTTGGGCTTTTAAGTTTACTACTACAAAGTTATTTATGTGCTAGTGGTCTTGGCAGCAGATAGTGCTACCATCTGTTCACTTCCTGAACGTGTCGTAAGAGATGACACAAGAATTATCTAACAGGAAGTACAGCTGCATTCTAATGGTAATACAGGTAATAATACTACGAATCTGTTTAGATTTAGGAGTGGCAAGAATGATGGCGAAGATTCTGCCATCATCATGTCATTGTTCTGGTACCAACTATGTAAGTACGTAACAAGCACTTTCGTAATCAATATCCACTTGACGACAAACTTCAATTGATTGAAAATGCTGTTACGAAACTACTCCTATTAACTATGTAGCCTTAGTACAGCTATTGTAAACATTATTGTACAGCTCAATACACACAATGTGCATATTGTAATATTACAATTGATAAACAAGAATAACCTCTAGAAAGTTAACAATAACATCTTTTCAAGTTATGCATACCGATACCGAGACAAACAAAGTATTATCAAGGTATTATTCAATTTGAAGTGTCCAGTGGTAACGGCCGCGACTTACGAGTTGTAGGCCGTAGGTTCGAACCCCGACAGGCGCTTTACTTTGTGTAAATTATTTCATCACCACTGCTCCGTGCCTCGGAAAGCACGTTAAGCCGTTGGTCCCGGCTGTCATTCGTGGATCTTTGACAGTCGTTACGGGTCGTCAGAAGCCCGAAAGTCTGACAACCAGTCTTACCAATGGGTATTGTATTACCCAGTAACTGGGTTGTGGAGGTCAGATAGGCAGTCGCTCCATGTAAAATACTGGTATTCAGCTGCATCCGGTTAGACTGGAAGCCGACCCCAACATACCTAGTTGGGAAAAGGCTAGGCAGATGATGATTCAATTTGAAGTGTGGCACGCGATACGATCCCGTTCACTTTAATTAGCAATCAACATAAATATAAGGTCCTTTTCAAATACAGCCTATAGGAGACAGTTGATAGCTTGCCTCACCCACATAGTCAATCGCTAGACACCTGAGGGGCAATTCCCGTATTTTTAAGACCGTTCGCATTCTACGTTCGCGTTGTGCGTACTGGCGTACATGTTGCCAATTAATTTAAGCTTTATATGTACTAACAATAGGTTAAGATTTTACTAACACTATATGGATCAATGGTCTGAAATAAATAAATTATTATTATGTTTATGGAATTATTTTCCTCGGCATAGCCGGATAGAACTGATGGCACGGGCCTAAGCCAAGTGTCCAGCAGTGGGGTTAAGTGTGGGAGTAATATTATAAGTAGCCTGTATGGTAGACGAAACTATATTTGAGTGGGAGTATTGGTGCAAGTTGTCCGACTCACACTGAAGAAATTTTCTAACTAGCCTGCATGTATTTAGAATCACTGCCTTCTGCAGCAGGTGGTAGGTGTTAGATGGCAGGTTGAGGGAACTAAGGGACTGATGAAGCTGTTTAGGAATTACTCCTGTCGTAGATAGCACTATGGGGACTATTGTGACTTTTTGAAGATGCCAAAGTCGGGTTATTTCGTCTTTTAGTTCGGTGTATTTGGATAATTTTTCAGCTATTGTTGTCTGTAAGTTATGCGTATTTGGCACGGCAATGTCAATAAAGAACCCAGTTTTGTTTATTTTATTAATTAATGTGATGTCGGGTCTGTTAAAGTGAATTGTGCGATCTGTGAGTATGGCTCGGTCGAAGTACAGTTTTGTTGTGGGGTTCTCTAATACCGTTTCAGGGTTATATTTATAATAAGGTACTACGGTGTCTATAAGTTTGTATTTATGAGCTAGTTGTATGACTTTGGCTACTTGATCATGTCGATGTTTGTAGTCTGTCTGGGCTATTGATTTGCAGGCACCAGTTATATGTTGAATTGTCTCTGGAGAAGTACTACACTTTCTACAAGTATCGGTTGTTAAATTCTTTATAATATATTTTCTGTAGTTTTTGGTCTCAATAACTTGGTCTTGAATTGCAAGCATGAACCCTTCAGTCTCCGGGAATAGTTCACCTCGATTTAACCACGCGTTCGACGCATCTTTGTCGACATTTATTTGGCATAAATCTTGGCGATGTCTCCCGTGTAGAGACTTCTGGGTCCACTCTTCACATTTGGTTTGGTCATCTATAATTTTCTCGTTTTTTTGTTCTGTAGGGTCTTTTAAATTAAGAGGTGTAAAGTGCTTGTCGTTGTGTGCTATTAGTTTGTGGAGTGGGGAAGATTCAGTTTTGGCAAAGAAGTATTGCCTAAGAGTTGTGATCTGTCTGTTGTGTAAGTTTAGGATATCTATAAGTCCTCTGCCTCCTTCTTTTCTCGGTAACGTTAACCTTTGTATACAAGATCTTGGGTGATGTTTGCGAAATTTAGTCATTGTAGTGTTGATTTTCCGTTGTAAGTTTTTGAGGTCAGTTTTGGTCCAGTTTATTATCCCGAATGAATAGGTGAGCACAGGTATAGCAAAGGTGTTGATTGCTTTTATGGTGTTTCGTGAATAGAGCTGTGTTTTTAGTATTGTATTAAGTCTGTGTTGAAATTGTTGTTTCAGATTTTGTTTAGTATCTTTATAGTGTATCTGACGGGATTGATTATAACCTAAGTATTTATAAGTGTCTAGTTCATCCAATGGCTCTATTCGTTCTCCTGTACCTAACGTGTATTGGTGTTGGTAGTTCTGTCCTGCTCTAACTGAATTTATTTTGCATTTATCTATGCCGAACTCCATTTTAATGTCATTTGAGAAAGTTTCTGCTAGGTTAGCTAGCTCGTAGAGTTGACTCTCGGTTTCTGCGTACAACTTAATATCATCCATATACAGTAAATGATTTAAAAATCTTTTCTGTGGGCCAGTCGGTCGGTTGGTAACTGTAGAATTTAAAGGAATACCTAGTGAGCTAGCGTTTAATATTTTAGATAGGGGGTTTAAAGCAAGGCAGAACCACAGTGGGCTGAGTGCATCTCCTTGGAAGATTCCTCTCTGTATTTTAATTGGGCTAGTATCTGTTGTTTCGGTTGGGGTGGTGAGTCTTAATACTGTACACCAAGTTGTCATCATTATTATCTTATTATTATTATTCTATTCTCAGTCTCAATCTGTCAAAATTACAATCAATTTCCATACATTTTTGACAGGTTTTTGACATTGATTGTCGCTGAGATGAGATTGCGACTTGAATTTGAACGTTTTTTAAGTACGAGAATTGGCCTACTGACACCGACGCACAGACATGCAGGTATTTGGCCCTAAAAGTTGGCCAAAAATATTTGATACGCCTAAAGGCTGCCTAACAATGTTTTATTTCAGTTTTAGCTTGGAAAAGGTTAAAAAAGGCATACGTAATATTATACAAGCATTTATTCAACATTTTCGTCGTTCATTTTCAAAACTTATTAAAACGTCACTTTCTAGTAACAAACAATCAACAAACATAAACAATGTACGTGAATGTGCTAATTTGTTTGATTTCTCCTGTTCTTCTTCAGATGTACTTTTTTTCATTGCTACCGCATATTTCCTCGCTGTTCTGGGACTGTTTGTTAAATCTTTTACAATGTTTGACTCATCTACTTTGCCCGTCTTTCGTAATTGCATCTGTGTCGCATACGTCAAATCATCTGTGTCAGTGTCAGATGATCAAAGTTTTTTTTTGGTTTTTCGTCTTTGCTTCTTTTCACTCAAGTCTAAGAACGAATTTTGAGGTTTTTGAGTTAAGATAACAAAAAGAATAGTTGTGCTCAAACCAATACATTACATTTAAACCATTAAAACCTCTAAAATTAAAATTTATGCAATAAACTATGTATATATGCATATATGTATGCTTGAATATGAGGCTTTTCACAACGTTGGATGTGTATACTTTTAAGTCTCTTTTTTATTATTTTTTTATTTGTAATGTGAGTTTTGTTTGTGCAGAATAAACATTTTTTCTTTCTTTCTTTCTTCTTTTCTTATATATTTTGCGGGTAAACAAAATGCTTCAAAGCTTATCAAAACAGTAATAGACGTACCTAATGGAATTTGGGTATCACCTAACTGCTTACGGTAGCGATATGCATGCCTCCTTTACACCACTTGGCAGTGTTTTCTAGGAATCTGGCCTTTGTGTTGCGAGCAGCTGACCATTTTTGTTTTAAATGATGTTTGATAATCGACAGGTTTTGCTTTACATCAACAATGTTTTCGTAATTTTCTGCATATTGATTGAGCAGTTCCCGCTCCATAAATTGCTACTTTTCATTAAAAGTTGAGGTATTTAAGCGTTCCATTATATTAAACAAATCATTTCGAGTCAAAACTCTCATTGCAGAAGAGCTTTAAATAACAAAAATACACAAAATGTAAGTAAAACTTCATTTACCGAGTATCGAATGTGTCCACGGAAAAAAATCACCAAAAATAGAGGGGTACGTTGGGGTGACTGTTTTGCGCTTAATTACATCCTAAAAGGTCACTCTATAACGAACCATTAAATTTTGGCTTAGAAATGATGAGAAATATATTAAATCTCCCTTTGACCATCCAAAGTGTGTTTTTTTTTTTATAGCAGGTGCTTACTTCTCATCTCAAGCATATAAATGACGAAAGGCTATATATTAGTAGTTAAAATTTTGTAACAAATTAAATACATACCTGCTTGTGCACAATACATAGTGAAAACCAACGCAAAATCGTTCAGTCACAAGACGGCAATTATTTAAAAACAACGAAATCTGAGCGCATCGAACAATAACACGAACACTGTTGGCGGACTGTAACTTCCGACAGCCCATCACGGCGCGCTGGATGGCGCTAGAGCTTTGTATTTTTTGCTATTGTTTGGAGCGGCTATACTAGTTTTTGGAAACAATAGCTTAGAGGGAGTAGAATTAATATAAAAAAAAAACGATTTTAGCCAACTTTTAGGACCAAATACCAGTCTGTGCGACGCTAAAAGAAAGAAAGAATATAATATTATATGTAGATAAGTATTATGTTTTATGTATGTATGTATTTAATGTAGTAAATGGTACACCACTGATTACCTGCAGTATTGTCTCTCCTTCTATCATTAATCCGTCCAAAGGTTGTCTGTAAAATATCGCTTTTAGCGATAAGACCGCCCTATGTAAAATGTATATATTTATATCTGTAATTTTTATGGTGTACATAATAAAGAGTATTTTATTAGACTATTCTATTCTAAAAGAAATATAACGGCAAAATCTATAGGACAGAGCTAAGCCGGGAATCGATTGCTGTGGATGGGATTACCGTAGGATAATAAAGCGAAAGGCATAAGTACGCCAAAGTAGCATAAATAGCATCACACGTTGAATTAGACTGTGGAAATGATGATGATAATAAAGTTAGTTTCAATGAATTACGAATGTATTTTGTAGGACGTGTTGGCAACAAAAGAAAACCTAATAAACAACGATAGAAAAACTTCCATTCCTTCTTTATTGGCTGCTTTTGCCAAGTTAGCCCCAAAACTTATGCGAGAAAAGTTTATAGCTTAATCTCTACTTATTAATTGCTACGTGGACCAATAAATCCCTTTTCGGAGAGGAGCAACTTATTGGACATACCAAATGAAGATTCTAAGAAGTATTTAGCTCTAAATTAAGTCAAGAGTAAGTCGTCAGGGACAAGTGTATTACTGGGTAAAAGGGTTTTGTTCGCTTCTCGAATGATCCAATATTTTATGTAACACATAAATAATCTCTCGTCGTCGATGCTAAAGCCTAAACGCACTTTCCTGTGTAGCTCATTACATAACACAATAATGATCGCTCAATTTCGGGAACCTTGCTTGAACTTGTATAGGAATATAAGCCTTATTCCCAAGTGGGCGGTCGTCAATCGGGTTACCGATGTTTGATAAATTAGATCAGGATTTGGAGCACTAACGTGTATTAACAATCAAAATGGATACTGCCCTCCATTTTGCTGAAAGGTTAAATGACAAAAAATGGTCTTTCTGCTTGGGATATCATTCGGTACAAAAGAACGAAAAACGACCAAATAAACATCACGAAAAGTTTCTTGATGTAAATCACGAAGTGGCGTGTCACTCCATAACGACTTCGAAACAGCTCATTAAAGTCAATTGCTCGCCATTGACATCAATTGATTGATTACAACAGTTAGTACTAGTTTCCCTTGTAAACAATCAATTTACTGACCAGGCCTAGGTTTAATACCGTTGGCGCAACTTCCTGAAAGTTGTGCGAGAAACTTCGAAAGAAACAATTGCACGAAGTTAGGATCGGTTCAGGAATTAAGTTGGACAGTTAAAAGTTACGAAGCGAACAGCTTGTTCTTTAATAAACTGTTATTTTTGTGCTGGAGGTTTTACATTAAATTTAAGTCAAGATTGATAGGATTTTTTGTAGTTGAGTTTACTTTTCTCTTGGTTTTCTTCATTGTTAACTTCTTTTGCGATTTTCAAAATCTCCCGCATCTTTTGGTCAATTCTTTCCCTCTCTCGAACTTTCAGTCCAGGTAATTGGTGTTGTAGGTAAGTAAGTACAAACAATTGCTCGAGTACTTAGCTTAAAATTCCTCGTTAGTAATTCCCGAATACTTCCAAACTAAGGCTCGTTGAACCCGAGATGAGCCGCACTGCGGGTACCGCATCGATCGCCAGGCCTATCCCGTGCCATCCCGGAAACCACCGCGCCGTTTAACCTGGTTGGCGGCCGAACATGATCCTCCTACACGAAATGCTCTGAAAATTATTCTGAACGGAAAATGGGACGGTTACGGAACGTCTTTACGCTCCTAATATTGCCAAGTGATTGAGGAAACTGAGTGGAGCAGCTTCGTGGGTCAACTCTTATTAGCTTCTGATCACGAAAACAGATCTTCAAAACCTGACAGCATTAGTTGTGCTTATGTTTTTGTGATCCCATGTTATGTAAACCTCTTCTTTGTCAGAAACCACTTGTTTAACTAAAGCATTAGCATGGCAGTTGCGACCTAATGACGTCTATATTTTAACGAAAGAACGTGATCCGTGACATTGAATATTTTTCATTATTTTTATTACCATACTAAAGTCAACCGGTATTGCCACAAAAGGCATGTTTGCTTGCTTATGGATATTTAGTTTAATGTGAGTTTGAAGTATGCATTAACAGCGCTGAAACAAATTGGATGCTGAAAATATTTAGGGCATATTATCATTTTCAACTTAAAACCACAAATCAAATAAATCTATAGGACAAGCCTTAAACAGGACCTGAAAACGTTTAAAACCGAAGCAACAAAACCAACAGAAACAAATCTACCACAAAGCGAAACACGATAGCTAAATATGCAGAAAGTAATCCAACTTCACAGTTACAGCCTCAGGCTTTATTGGTCTGAGGTTACAGCAAACTTCATTACATTTCCCTTTCATGGCACTCGTTCCCGTCTGGATATTTGTCGCAAGTTTTACTGGCGGATCATAAAATAAATCAGGCTTGTTGTCGCCAGCGATACGTTGATTTACGTCCGATAGAACTCCAGAAGTCACGAAATGATTTCGATCGGATTTAGGAACTGACCTCATTCTGAAGACAGTCTTGCTTAACTGTTTGGCTGGACTTGATAGTTTTCTGCGCGATAACTGCTCAGTGCTCATCTTGTAAATGAAAGTTCATTTTAGTGTCCAAGTCCATTTCTTGTAAAGTAACTATGGTTGTGTGAGAACCTATTAACTAGAACATTTTTGCTTTAACGCAAAGCCACTGCTTGTTTGGACATGGATTTCTTCAGTCATGATAACTTTTTCCAGACAACCTGATTATATACATTCGGTGTAAAACAAATCAAATTCGTTTGTTTTATGGTTACATAAACAATTCGCTCATCGCCGGTTCCAGCTTTAAAAGGTCGTTTACCTGGGTAAAGATGTATAATAAAATTACAAATTGCCGACAAAGCCACTTACGCACATCTTTAATTTAAGTTTAGAATCAGGTGTCTTTCCGGATTCCTGGAAGATTGATGCAGATTGGTATCTACGAAAGTCCCTAAAACATGCCGGAAAACTATAGACCGTACGCCCCGTTGAGGGAGGTTTCTAAAATTTTTGAAAAAATTGTAAATTAAAGACTAGTAAATTTTGTAGAGAAGCACAACCACAGAACAGATTAACTCTTTTATCTGTTCTGTGAGCACAACATTGTGTCGGATACGCAGTCCGAATTTCGCCGGGGAAGGTCCACTGAAGACGCGGTGTCACTTTTGACAAATCAAGTCTCCCACCATATAGAAAATGGAGAATGCTGTGTTGGTGTCTTTCTTGATTTGGCAAAAGTATTTGACACCGTGTCACCTAGACTGCTTTGGAGACACCTCTAGAGTGGTTTCACAGCTACTTAACATCGCAGTATCAACATATTTTGCGAATGGTCTACTTCGCGATTTGCCAGTCAATCCAAAAATAAAATACAGTACTGTATATGCATTTGGGGACGTGCTGGTAAAAGCACATTTATAACACCAGAAAGGGCGCAACGGGCACTGATCTAGGTTGCACTAAAAAAACCTTTCACATTCCCTACACACCTTGTGTAACATGAGTTTCAAGTCCTCGGGGTACGACAAATATTTGTACTCCAAGCAAAGGTTAAATTTCACACAACAATAAAAAAAAAACGTGTCTTCAGAGTACCCATGCCAAATGCTAAATCTGAACTAACTAGACGCGGTACCCATTTTTCCCCATCCCAACACTTACACACCCACATGCACACACCCTCACTCACACACATGCGCACGCACACACGTATGCACACACGCCACAGCACAAACCCAACGTTAACCATTTCAATTTTATTTTGTGTTCAGAATCGCACGAGTATTTTATTTTGTTTTTACTCTTATGTATATCTATAATCTTACATCCACAAACTGTAACGTAACCTTTATAAGATTGTAAAATTCGCACTGCAGAGCCACAAGATACCTGCCAGGGTTGCAGGAAAGTCCGAAGGGGTTACCGTGGCCCCTGGCACAGGCAACTGAAGGAACACGGGTGTGTTATAGTCAGATTTCCCACCCAAAGAAAAAGAGCCATAAGATACAAGCGAACCGCTTAGTTTCTGGCTCACAGAATAATATGTCACATTGTAGTGTTGCTTTTTGATGAATTGACTTTTATTCATATTTTTAAGCTATTCGCATATCTCGGGACGATAGGGTCCCGGACCTTTGGTAGGCATACAAGGAGCCGAAGCCGTCTCGCAAAGGCCCGTTAGACGCTTTTATTTAATCGAGGCACCAACTGACGATTAGCTCTGTGTGCGCTGTGCAAGTGCACCCAATGACAACCCCCGGTTAGTGTTGGACTATTGCAGGATATGGAAAAAATAGATATTGGCCCATGTGTTTGAGTGGCTAAAGTGGACTAGTTACCAAGAACTATGGAAGGACTTTGACCCCTGCCTGATACTTTTTTTATTATACAGAAATAAAATGGCAGGGGTTGATGACGTAGCTACAAGGGGGCAACACTTCCTGAGTGAAGAGGTATTCCACGGCTATCAGGACAATCCTAGAGCCCGGAAAATGGTCAAGACCAGCACCACTTGGAGGAAGAAAGTATACCAGCACTTACTGGAATAGTTCCTTCCTCCGAGCACGTTTGCTCTTGCGAATCTCCACTCAAGCCGGCCAATAAAGGCAAGAAAGAGGGAGCTCTCTTCCTCGTCAATGTTCACTCCAGCCGGTCAATAAAGGCAAGATAGAGACGAGAAATAAGGATTCTCCCGAGAGATAGGGTCCGTGGGGTCGCAACTGCCCAACAGCTTGCCACATGCAGCCCTGCGGGTTTCTGTGTCTCTCTTGGTCTGGCTCCTCACCCTAGTCCTGTTCCGGCAAAGTAAAATCTACCGGCACAGACCTGGAGTTCGCACCGAGGCCGAGACGTCACCGTAGAGATACGGCGATGGGGTTATTATTATTATTATATGCACAGTACAACAAATTGACAAAAACTTAAAATAACTCTTTTACCTCAATCCAATTTACTTAATAAAAGAAATCGTAATTAAAAAATGGTAGTAGCAAATGGTAGTAATGGGTAGCATTCTCCCACGTTTCTGCCTTCAATTCCATTTTTAATCTTTTAGCGACGATACATTCGCCGTGACGGGCAATGGCCTTCGCTTATTAGTAATCAATATCGCGTCAAGTCATTGCACACGTGATCCGGCTGGCATAATAAGACGAAATACAACGCGATCATTGTTTCTGCTCTACAACCGCATTCAAAGACATTACAAATTCCAACACACCTTTGTTACAATGATAATGTTTGAACTGTAGAACTATAGTTCTTTCTTTACAAGAACTGTTGGATAGGTACCTACCTAGGTTTAGTCCGAGACTGGCCCGTGCGGAATGGACGGCCTCTAAGAACACTAAAGCCCTTGGGAACTTAAATTCAATTTTAGAGTAAAAAGGTTTTTATTAGATGAAGTTTGAGATGGACTCAGCTTTGAATAATTTTCGCGCATTGTTATTTCTTCACCCGATGGAAAAAATATTCAATCTATCTGTATTGTTCATGGAGAGTGTTGGAAATTTTACAGGTAGATTAATTAAAGTATAAGTACGTAGGAATGTACATTTAAAGTTAGAATTTGATCGTGTTTAGTAACAGTTTAACTAAAACCACCCACGTTATATTTTCATTTTAGATAAAACTTAGAAGCTATAAAATACTATTTTTCTATCGCTAAGGCGACTATAAAATCGTCTGATTAGGTAATCCGTTTACAGTAAATACAATTGATTAAGATTAACCTAGAAGTACTGATTTATAAATTCTAGAAACTACTTTGTAACACTTATTGTTGTGTCAGGCTAGGTGGAGTGACGATCTTCGCAGGGTGGCTGGTGGCAGCTGGATGAGGATAGAGTTATGATAGGGAGATTGAAGAGGCCTATTTCCTGGACATATGCCTCTCCATTAGCTTTATATAGGTTGACGATGATGATAAGAAGTCTGAGCAGAGACGTGACCTTCATTTCAAAGAAATAATGACGATAGCTTTCCGCTAGTCTTGTCAGAGACGACCTTACAGAGTTAGCACCGTGTTGTGTCGTGAACTCGTGAGTTGATTTCGGTCTGAAAGAGTAGTATCCCACGTCTTTTCAATTTACCGCCGCATGTAATTTGATAGTAAGGTTAATAGCACGTGCCACGTGATATTACCAACTCGTGGTGCAAAATACCAACACGAAAATGCGAGTAAACGCGTCACACGGCCACGTCACATAGGCCGACGGTATCTCAGACTGTACCAAAACAGAAATAAAATTAATAGTCTGTTGGATGAGGGAATCTCGCGCGCCAAATGCGCAAATGCAGATAATAACCGCCAAAAATTCGAGCCATGTTCTAAAATTGATTGTCGAAGGAAATGTTCTTGATTTGAATTTAGCATGATTGCATGTTTTATTCATACCTCCATACATTGATTAGGTTGGAAATTATGTGTTTTTAGTAGGTGTAGCATGAAAGCTTGCTTTGGTTGTATATATTCATGTAAGGATCTCAAAAGTTCACAAAAGATATTAGAGATACATTTTGTTTTTCCTTTTCTTGTTTCCTTAATTTTCGAGAAATAGATTATAATAACTTTACAGATTCCAATGTGTCCGATTGTCACCTAAAGCTATTTTGAAGAAAAATTCTGTTTTTTTAGTTTTGCAGAATAAATCAAAGAAATAAATTATAATAATAATGTGTAATTAAAGTGCTAATTACAACAAATTATAGGTTTAATAGTGGTGCGATTGTAATATTAATACTAAATAGTATGTAGGTACACACAGTTAGCTATGTATGTATAGCTCGGACCACTAACATTTCAATTACTTATACAAGATAAGCTATAAATAACTCAACTGCCAATGAATCATGGTTGTAATAGACTGTGTTCTTTAGATAGCTTTTAAAAAGGAAGTTATTTAACTAAAACATTAGTTTCCCCATCAAAAATATTTTAATAGACAATCTTTACTTTTTTATCCAGAAAATAAGTGTTTGTTGAGATAAGTTTATTTTTATTTTTATTAGTATAAGTTTAACAATAAAATAAAAATTGCTTATAAATTAGGATTAATTAACAGTCTATGTACTAATAATAATTGGTGTTAATATGTAAGCTGTTTAAAATAATAGCAATATAGGTAGGTACTTTCTGAAAGTAAAGTAGAAAGTATGGATTCCATAAGGATCTTATAAACATATGTTTGAGAACAGCTAGTTAGCAACCTTCACATAGATTGATTTAGAAAGTGCAGAACACTGGCACTTCTCATAAACTAACCCAATTTTTATATAGGATACCTACATAATTTAATTTATCATTTAATTTAAATGCTCTAAACACACATAGTATGTTACATAATTTTGATAAGCAATAAATAAACAGGGATTACCTATTAGGAGTACTAGTTATTTTATAACTAGTAAATACCTTGTATGTATACTCACATAATACTGCTAAACTATTGAAATTAAACTTAATTAGGTACATATTCCAAAAAAAAAAACGGTAGAAAGTTTAGAATGTATGTGCCTAGTCAGCTGTTAGAGCTAGGTACATGCAGCTAGGACATGTGTTTGCCATGCCCTTTGCTGTAGTTTAGAATTTTTGGGGGTTATGTCTTTAAAAAGTGTTAAAGTGCTCTCTCGCAACATTATGAATGAAAACTATTTTTAAAGTTGTCATTTACGTCGTGAGATATTTTAAGATACATATTTTTGAACGTAGAGTACATAATCATCGTAATTTCTTGGACTTTTGAACAAGTCGTTTGGCTCTCAACTCTAGGCGTTGTAATATCTTTAACGTTAGTTTCGGAGACTAGCAACACGAATAATTTAATTAATATTCATGCATGGCTAGTTTCACGTTTAAGTACCTAATTTCTACCAAAAAATATAGACAGGCAAAAACACTTACCAAAATACTTTACTCGACTGGACGATGCTAGAAAACAGCTCGGATCATCGCAATATTCGCGTAAAATCACTAAACACCAAACGAAAACAAATGAAAGTCGATAAATAATGGAAACAACAAAAGTAAGTAAAATGTTAGGCACTTGGTTTCGTTTTTGATCGCTCAATCGAGAGTTGTTGAACTACTAATAAATATTATTCTGGAGTTACAACGTTAAATACAAATCGTTGTGTATTTTAGTGACAGTTAACTTTATCAAATCTATATTGGGTAAAATCCAAACAACCTAAAATCTGCAAAATCTTTAAAAACTCCGACGAGCGATTCTTTCTAGAGAATGGAAGTGAAATAAATAAAGAGGGCTAGAGAGGACAGCACAAAAATAACTGTGTGTGAACTGTGAATCACTAGATTTTGTCGATGAACCTACTCGATTTTTTCATGTTGGACCAAAACTATTGTAATCGATACTCGCCTAACTGACTTGAAATTCAACTTTCAATGAATTGCTTCTACTAATTCACTGTTTGTTTACCTCTTTAACTATGGAAATACCTATCTACCATTAAAATAATTAATATTTCATTATTTTAGACTTTTAAACTACAGTCGAGAATATCTTCCAGAAACGTCGCCCGACGTTTCGTTACGCTGTGGGTAAAGAAACGACAAGATTTTCTGATTTGACAACCATCTGTTAGCTTATCTAACTAAACGTGTAATGTAATCATTATTTTTATTTGAATTTCAAACTGCTGGTTAGTGGTTTTGTTTTGTTGACTTGCTACTTACAATTACAAATAAATCCCTTTTCAACAATGACCAAGGCTGTACTAGAAGGTCCATCTTTGTTCTTAGTTGAAGAAAGAATAAAAACCTTTAAGAACTGGCCATTTAATGATAAAAATAAGTGTAACGTGCGGAACATGGCGGAGGCCGGATTTTATTCCGTAGCGACGGGTGCCGACGATGCTGATGCCGCCAAATGTTTCCTCTGTGGCAAGGAGCTGGATGGTTGGGAAGCTAGCGATGACCCGTGGGTGGAACATAAGAGCCATGCTAAGCAATGCGCCTTCGTTCAGCTGGGAAAGAAGGAAGATGATCTGCTGGTTGGTATCATGGAAAAAGTTTTTACTAGGTTTAATACTGTTCGTAGTACAGGAGTACACCTTAAGGATAATGTCCCTGAGAAAGCAAGATGCTTTACATTTCATAGTTCTTGAAAGAGTTAAAAACCTATCCTCTATGCACTCAAAGTTCTTCGGCACAATAACGCAATGTTATGATAACAAATTCAGCTACTCATAGTTAACCCTGTCTACAATTCTTTATCATCGCGATACATTGTGGGGACTGTGTACACTACATTCACAAATCAATATGAGAACTTGTTCTTAATGTCCCATTGCTTTATCAAAAAGTCATTCATAGTGGAAACGTAGAAAGTAAGTAGTTTAAACCATATTGTAAGCTGTCTGACCGCTCCTAAATTTGTGAATAAACATCACGCCTTGTTTCCTCGAAGGGTTTTGCAGAGATGTACCTATAGTACGCCCACATTTTGCCAGGTATGTTTAAGTCCCATGTAATAGGGGGCGAGCCTACTGTCACCAAACAGGCACAAATCCAGACTCCAGGCTGCTACTGAGAAATTCAATGAAAAACCCAATAACACGTGCCTGACCCTGGAATTTAACCCAGTACCTCATGCTAAGCAGTAGCGCTTGCAATCACTAGACCCACGAGCCAGTCCTAAGCTTCTATATACATATACTAAAAGCTATAAATGATGTTTGTGTATGACCACAGCATTAACATTTATTATTTTGTTTCAGCTATCGGAATTCCTGTCGGTAATAAAACAGTACATGATAAATGAAACCAAACAGATTGCTGAGGCGGCCAAGGAACAACTTGATGAGAAAGCAAAGTCAGTCCGCAGAAGATGCCTAGGCTGGAAGGCTTAAACATAAATACGAAGATGTTAACTAATAATAATTTGACAGCGGCTCAGGCGTCTTGAGAAAATAAATGTAAAAATAATGATTTAGATTAATTCTAATGTATTGACTGAATGTATGAGTGTACTAATAAAATATTTATAGATCTGTATGTTGTGCTTTATTTTGATGTAAAAACCAAGGTGAATATTAGCCTTTTTTTTCTGGAAAATCATCAAATAACTTGCCCCGCTCTGGGCGGAACGGGAGGGTGTGTCCGACTCTTAGCCGGACTTGTGACTGGGCTGACCACAGAGGAAGCAGTGGTCGCTGCGGTCCACCTCCGAGGTGCATTTAGCTCCCACCTGGTTGCCCACCTGGCAGCAGAAGCACCTCAGAAGTCTGGGCTCCAGCAGTTTTACCTGCGCGGAAATCCAGCCCACCAGTAGCCTTCGGCACCAGGCTATTTTCTTGGCCACCGACACG
The DNA here is from genome assembly GCA_937001585.2 of Brachylomia viminalis. Taxonomy (NCBI): domain Eukaryota; kingdom Metazoa; phylum Arthropoda; class Insecta; order Lepidoptera; family Noctuidae; genus Brachylomia; species Brachylomia viminalis. Next base: position 26,565,495 of record OW443298.2, on the reverse strand, counting down.
GGGCAGCTCACTGTAACGGTTCGTATCCCCGTGAGGTAAGGACGAATGGTGCCTGCCCTCTCCTGCTCGGCAGAGCACCCCCTACTCCCCAGCCCTAACGTCACCACCTCTCTTCCTCCGACAGTCGTCCAGGCCCAGGATGCGCATGTCAGCGCACTTGGTGGGCCTCGTCCGCGGTGAATATTAGCCTGAAGATAAAAAATCGTGTTCGGTTGGTGGACCCTGTAGAAAGAGAGAGAGAAAGTCTCATGGAGGAAGGGCATAACGCTTTTTCAGCGTGACAATTTCTAACAGTCAACTCCAACCACAAGCCGTGTTAAGGAACTTCGATCCAAGAAATTGAATAGGTATTGATAGTTTATCTAGAGTAAATACAACTTAAAGAAAACATTCCAGTTTGTGATTCTGAATTTTATTTCCAATATGTCACGTGTAAAGATATAATTAAAACCTTTCACACATTAAATGTTAAAAAGACCGCAGATCTATGGGGTAATTCTGTGGACGTTGTTAAGTCGATTATAAACATTGTAGCACCAACTTTAGCTGTTATTTTTAATAATTGTATTGACCGTGGTGAGTTTCCTGATCTTAAGAAAAACAGTAAAATAATACCGTTGTTTAAATCGGGTAGTACATCAGACCCCACTAATTATAGACCTATATCAGTGCTACCTACCTTTAGTAAAATTTTTGAAAAGCTTATTCTAAATCAAATGCAAAGATTTTTTAACGTACATTAATTACTGCATAACAAACAGTTCGGTTTTACAAGGGGTCGTTCAACTACCGATGCCGGAGTTGAACTTTTAGGGCATGTGTATAATGCATGGGAGGACAAATGCAATCCGTTGGGTATCTTTTGCGATTTGTTCAAGGCATTCGATTGTGTTCTTCATGAAACATCAATCAGGAAACTGCACCACTACGGAATCCGTGGCACCTCTCTGGATCTTTTTACTTCTTACAAGACTTAAGTGATAGGATTCAGAGAGTTGATGTTAACGGAAAAAGATCACCCGGATCGGTAGTAAGAATGGGGTACCCTCAAGGCTCAATTCTTGGTCCATTTTTATTTCTTATTTATATAAATGACTTGCCTTACCTCATAAAAGATAAACATGATATAGTGTTGTTTGCAGACGATGTAAATAGCGCCCTCGTAAAAGTAGTTAACTGGTTTAACGTTAATAACCTTCTTCTTAACGAGAAAAAACTAAATGTATTAAACCCTACGATGGTAACATGATTTAAATGAACACGCAAGGTAACTGGGGTGTCATGTCACCCCATAATAATAAGTTGAATAAAAAACTTTTGTTTAATGAAAAATAAAACTTTTTATTCTTGATACAAACTAAAGGAACATTCTTCTTGAGACCAATGAGTAGGTAACTAAATTAAATAAGATTAAAAAAAATAATGTTTTTGGAAATTTATATACAATTGCGACAAATTTCCACACGATGTTCAGGGCACACGGGTTTTTTGCATTTTGAACAAAAAATCTTCACTTTTTTGTCGTTCTTTCGAGGACACAACGCACATCGAGCTTGCTTCTTCAATTTGGCGGGGGGTTCACTTGCTGGAACTTGTTCGGGGACATTTAGAATGGCCCTTATATTTCCCGTTAGTTGTTGAGGTAAGTTTGATTCCAGACGTCGTTTCATGTGCGGCTCGGCTAACTGCAATGCTAGTTTTTTTTAGAAAATTACTTTAAATGTATTAGCTGGCATGTTCGGATGCTTAGCTTCTAGATAGAGAATCATAGAGTTGATCCCTGCTTGATCTAACATACCAAAGAAAAATCTGAGATGCACAGAGAGGTTATCTTCATTTTCTGAAGCTTCCTCCTCCTCTAATGGCTCTGTTTCACTCTCAGCATCCTCAGCAATATTATTTAATAACCGCTCAAGCTCTTCATCATTACAAAACGCCATTATAAACTGAAAATAACAAAATAATAAAATACACTAAAAATAAAAATACCTACGTAAATAGTAACAGGGGTGACGCAACACCCCACACATACCTGCAGAACGAAATCGACGTGTTGCAGCTCCCACCGCGCAACGGCCAAATAAAAGAATACCTACACAAAATGCTGGAGCGAGACAACAAATATTTTTCGATAAATCGGCGCGTGATTGCTCGCGTGGGGTGTTGGGGCACCCCTGTTACCATCGTAAGGTTAAGTTTACGTTACCACATGTTAGACAGGTAGAAACAAGTGTTCTCATAAAGGGGGAAGAGTTGAAACCCGAAAATACCACAGTATTCTTAGGCATAACTTTAGACGCCAAGCTGCAATGGGGCCCCCATATAGATAAAATGTCAAAAAAGCTTAGCTCTGCAGCATACCTACGCTGTTAGAAAAATTCGTGGTTTAACAGATTTAGAGACAGCCCGTTTAGTATACTTTAGTTATTTTCATAGTGTAATGTCGTACGGTATTCTGCTGTGGGGAAATGCCGCCGATATTCAGATTTTTAGATATTTAGAAAAAAGGGCAATTTGTTCAATTTATAAATTAAGACCCAGACACTCCCTCAGAGAAAAATTTAAAGAGATTAATATAATGACTGTGCCTTCTCAGTATATTTATGAAAATCTTTTGTATGCACATAAAAATATTAATCTGTTTAAAAAATACAGTGATATCCATAGTATAATTACTAGGAACAAACACAAATTTGTTGTTCCTACAACCAGGCTCAAGAAAATAGGTGGCTCGTTTAGATGTCAATGTATACATTTTTATAATAAACTTCCTAGCCACATTCAAGAACTAAGCCTTAATAAATTCAAATCTTTTATAAAAAGGAAACTATGCCAGAAAGCCTATTATACTGTCAAATACTTTATTGAGGACAAAAAGGCTTGGGAGTGAGCTGTTCCAATAAATTTACACAGGGAATGTTGATTTATTTTATTGTTTTTTTGCTAACTATTGTACTTTTAATCTTTGCTGTATGTAAGTATCTATAACTTTTTACATAAACAATGACATGAATATCTACTGTATAGTAGTATTATATTATTTTAATTGTTGTGAATGGGAGGACTATGTGGGTCATTGTTCCAGTTTTAATCATGTTCTGGCAGTTTGAGTAGTTTAAGTGGCCTACCCAAATGTCCTTTCTTTGGTATTGTTCGTCGAATCGTTGAGCTCCTTAAGTTCTGAGTCGAGCTGCACGGTTACTGACAATTGCGTGCACAGACTGGACAGGTCCACTCAATCTGTGTGGTTCTTTCCTCAAAAGACCATTTCAGACACCGATCTACATAGCCTTCACATGATCTGACCAAGATTCTGTCTGGACTTTAAAAGAGACTGACCTCTGAGTTTGTTTCGGCCTTTCTTCTCAGAGTAGTCAGATAGGAAACGCCGACCTCATCTAGTTTAAAAAAATAATATGATTGACGTGTAAAAGTGTTTGTAAAAACCTACTTACAGAAATAAAATCATTTATCATTAACTTACATTTTGATTAAAATATTATTGAAATCTACATGATGGAGAAACCTGAATAAACATGAAAACATATGCTATATTTTAGGCATATAACCTCTATCACCAAGCTTGCTCATAAAGTTTGGTGTGCAGAGAACAGATAGGAACCATGACAAAAGGGTAGGTATGTTTACATGTTGCCTAGCAACAACCATCAACAAACGCCAAGTCTTCTGAACTGACAATACACATTTTCTATTTCTTATTTTAATATACAAATATTACTTATTATATTTGACAATAAGAGAAAAGACTGAAGTTCATCAAATAAGATGGTTGATGTGAAGAATTTGGAATCTTATGCTATCATTGGGTTTGACGGTAAGAACTTTTTGTAACATGTCTTTGTAAACTTGTGAAGTTAACTTTTACAACAGTTACTTTGAGATGATAACCTTCCCTATGATCAATACCTACTTCCTTTCAATGCCGCTCATGCCTGTTCAAACTTAATTTAACTTTTAAAATATTTTTCAATTAACCTATAGGATTGCTGAGCGTTAGTTACATGCTGTCAAAGACATATCATTTGCATCTTTTAACTTTACCTATATTGGCGAGCCGAAAAATACCTAGGTACCTATGTTCAAACCTTTTTTTTACAACATCCTACAGGATCCGCCATCAGAAGCCTGAAAGTCCACCCAGACAGCGAGCACATTGTCTACCCTATGGGCAACAAGGTCTGCATCCAGGAGTGGAAGACCAAGAAGATGTACTTCCTCAGTGGCCACACCAACAGCGTATCGACGGTCGCTCTGTCTCCTAAAGGCACCTTCGTGGGATCAGGACAAATAAACCACATTGGATTCAAATCTTCTGCTAAAGTGTGGGACTTTCACAAGAAGATACTACTAGGCAGTCATGAGTTGCATAAGGCAAGTCAATTCAGCAAATGTATTTGTTGTTTTTCTTTGTTAGATTCATGTTTTTGAGAGTAAACCGTGATACATGCCACAAGGTCGGGAAGCATAGGAGAGGCCGCTGTGGCGGTAATTTGGGAAACCCCTTGTCCAGCAGTGGACGTCTTTCCGCTGAATGATTATTTATCCGGCTCTATGCTAAGAAAGAAAGAAGAAACGTAGGTAAAGTAAAGGAACACATTGGAACAAAATTAAAACTAACATAAAATTAAAATACTTATAGGATTTCAATAGGATCAATGAATAAATACACATAAACGTTAACATAAGGTGTTTTCCCGTCTCTATGGCGTAAAGCCCTTGTTCGGCCCCTGCCTAAGATATCCAATCCTTCTCTTCCTAGTCACTTTCGCCCAATTTCCATCCTTCCTTCTCTATCTATTGTGCTCGAGGCAAGCGTTCACAAACAATTCTCCCACTTTATTCACCACAACTCCCTCATCAGTCAATTTCAATCCGGTTTCAGGCCCGGGCACAGTACCGTCTCAGCTCTCCTTAAAGTGACCGAAGATATAAGGCGGGGAATGGACGACACTAAAGTTCAGTCTTAGTGTTAATTGACTTTTCCAATGCTTTTAATACCGTCAGTCACGATGCAAGTCCTTTTATCCATCCGTTCCTATCTTATGGTCTCTCCGGGGGTACTGAAGTGGTTTTCCTCTTATCTTCGGGGCCGTCAGCAGTCTGTTTATGCTGGTGACTCTTCGTCGAATTGGTGTGATCTTGCAGCTGGCGTTCCTCAACGCGGTATATTATCTTCTCTTTTATTCTCCATTTTTATTAACCTCATAACCACCGAACTTCAGACTGCGTATCATCTTTATGCTGATGATTTGCAGCTTTATTGCCGGGCAAGTGTTGGCAACATATCCGATGCGATTGAGGAGCTAAACCGGGATTTAGATATCATAAAAAACTGGTCTGATCGATTTTTGGTGGCAGTTAATCCCGCAAAGTGTCAGGCTATCATAGTGGGGAGTCCCTACAGCATGAGGAAGCTGAACGGCTTAACAGTGCCATCTGTAATCTTCGACAACTCAGTCATCCCTGTTAGCTGTGATGTTAAGAATCTTGGTCTGCATGTCGATACTTGTCTAGACTGGCGAAAGCAGATCACGACTGTAAGTCAAAAAGTCACCGGAACGTTGCGGTCGCTCTATCGGTTGAAAAACCTTCTCCCATCACACATAAAAGCAATGCTTGTAGATACAGGTCCTTATATTTCCTATAATTGACTATGGTGATGTGTGTTACTATGACCTAATATATATTTATACGATTGCGGAACTTTCTTCCAACTGCCATTAAAACGGCGCTTGCACAATCCCTTTTGCTTCCCATCCTTGACTACGCTCATGTCAGTTATCTCGATCTCACTGAGGCACAACTAGATAAACTTGAGCGACTTCAAAACTTTTGCCTAAGATTTATATTTGGCCTGCGCAAATATGATCACATTTCTGAATTTCCTACAAAGCTGAAGTTGCTTCCTATACGTCTTCGCCGGAATTCTCTTATCTTGTTTCAGCTCTACAGTATTCTGTTCAACCCTAAAACCCCCTCTTATCTTAAAGAACGTTTCAAGTTCCTACATGACACACATAATAGATATCTGAGGACATCGGAAAACTTAAGACTAGAGATGCCGATGTATTCCACCAGTTTCTATGACAAGTCTCTTACAGTTCAAGCAGTACGATTTTTGAATGCCTTGCCCGTGTCGATAAGGCGTGCTCAATCTTTGTCCACTTTTAAAATTCTGGTTAAAAAACACTTCCTCTCTCCTTAAACATCATCATTACATATGGTTTCCTTGCTCTTGTTTCATGTTTATTATTGTAGATAAGTATATGTCTTAAGTATATATGTATTTATTGTATAATATATGTAATTGCTACACCACTGACTACCTGTAGTATTGTCTCTTCTTTTCTCTTTAATACATCCAAAGGTTGTCTGTAAAAGATCCCTTTTAGCGATAAGACCGCCCATTATGTCACCCTATGTAAAATTTCTAAATTTATATCTGTTTTTTTTTATATAATAAAGAGTACCTATTCTATTCTATTCTATGACCTGGATGCAGATCTCCTTAATAAACTTGACCGCCTTCTCAATAACTGCATTCGATTCGTTTTCAATCTTAAGTATGATCATGTATCTGCGCACCGACTGCTTTTAAAATGATTACCCATTCGTCAGCGCAGAGTGTTGAGGGCTGTGTCTACGTTGTTCTCTATTCTTTTATAAGGTTATCCACTGAGACTGGCGCTTAAGCACACGGTTAAGTACTATACTGATAGGAATACTCCTGTGTATGCTGCTTTTCTGGACCTCTCCAAGGCGTTTGACCTGGTTAATTATAATATCCTGTGGTCAAAATTGAGACAGAATACCATACCTCATGAATTAGTCAATCTCCTCGAGTTTTGGTATAACCACCAAATTAACCAGGTCAGATGGTCGGGTGCATTGTCTGGTGAGTATGGGCTGGAGTGTGGCGTGAGACAAGGTGGCTTAACCTCCCCAGGCCTTTTCAGCCTATACCTCAATCAGCTGGTTGAGGAGCTCGGCAGCACTGGAGTCGGATGCTCTATTGATGGCAAGGTCATTAATAGTATAAGTTATGCTGATGACATGGTGCTGCTGAGTCCTTCGATTGATGCACTCAGACGGTTGCTTGGGGTGTGTGAACAATACGCCACGGCCCATGGACTCCTGTACAATGTCAGGAAGAGTGAGGTCATGGTTTTTCGTGTTGGATCCAGAAAACCTAAGTCGGTTCCTCCAGTCTTCCTTTATGGGGAACCACTTAAGAGAGTGTCTCAATTTAAATACCTTGGGCACGTTTTGAATGAGGATCTGAGTGATGATGATGATTTGGAGAGAGAGAGAAGAGCGTTGTCGGTTCGATGTAATATGTTGGCCCGCAGGTTTGCTAGGTGTACTAAAGAAGTGAAAATTACACTGTTTAAGGCCTACTGCCAGACTTTTTACACCTGCAGCCTGTGGATCAAGTATACGCAGAAGGCCTACAACGCTCTTCGTATTCAATATAATAACGCCTTCCGGGTGCTGCTGGGCCTTCCACGGTTCTGTAGCGCGTCGGGCATGTTTGCTAAGGCAGGCATAGATAGTTTTGAGGCTATCATGCGCAAAAGGGCGGCCTCCTTGATGCGTAGGATACGTGGGAGTCCCAACAGCATCCTAAGCGTTATTGCTGAAAGACCAGACTGCCCTTTCCTGGCGCACTGGTCCCGTAGGCATGCCTGCTGGCCCGGTGCAGAGGGGAAGTTTATGAATTATTAAACTTTTTTCATTAATTTATTTTGTTTTAAGGTTACTAACATAGTTGTAAGTTTTTCTTTTACTAAATCATTATGGATTTTTAATGATGTCCGAAATAAATGATGATTATTATTATTATTATTCTGGACAAACCCACTTCCTCTTCTTACCTGACTTCCCAAATTCAATATTTATGCACTGTCCATAGTAAAAATCTTCGTTCCACCAACAATCGTCTTCTACGATGTCCTTCTCACCGTTCTGGCTTCATTCTTTCTTCTTTCTTTGCCCAGGCGGTTTTTCTTTGGAATGCGCTCCCTCTGAATATCAGGACAGCAACCAGTCGGTTATCTTTTAAAGTGAAGGCACGTGAACATATCCGTCAGAAGTTGGCTGAAATATCCCAGCGCTGAGTTGCTGGATCCGTTTTCTCCTCTACCGATCGTTATCTGCTCCTAACCAAGGTTTATTTTATTTATATGTATGTATCTATGTATTAGTATTTATTCTTGTATTTTATAGTCATTTCCGAGCTATCTATCCCGTATGTATGTTGCACCTGCCATGGTATGTCTCTGCATCACCCTAAGGTTAACTGGTAGAAAATGTCTCAGGCATTAAGTCCGCCTTTGTACAGTTTTTTTTACTTGTGCATAAAAATTCATAAAAAAATAAATAAACCCCAAAATTTACTGTTGTTATTTCCCAAACCAAAGAAGTGGGTTGGTACCACAACAAATGATCAATGATCCCAAACCCCAAAATAACTGTAATAAAAGTTAAAACCCAACTACAACAACACACTCCAACTAAAAAGATATAAACAAGACAGGACGTTGCCATTTTTGTCGTAGTTGGGTTTTAGTATTTTTCAGTAATAATACCACACAGATGCTTATCTTGCTTCTTTTTGCCATCCCCAGGTTCGCGTAGAAGCGCTGACATTTTCCTCAGATGAGCGCTACATGATATCGCTGGGCGGTCGTGATGACGGGTGCGTGGTACTGTGGGACTGCATTGCGGGCTCTGCTACAGGCACCGCGGCAGCTTCTAAGCTGACTACGGGAGACGCCGTGACGTTGACTGCACTGAATTTGAGATCCAACTCTTTTGTTACGGGGGGCGATTGTAAGTATTGGCAATGTGGTTATTTGTATGTAGGTAGATAAGACTTTTTGTCACCTGTCTGTCTGAATATCAATATTCAATACTCAATTCTTTATTGCATTCCATATGTATTACATAGGTGGTATAACACAGTTAAAGATCAATATGGACCCTGTCGAGCACAGCAAAATTTAGGAGAGAGGAAGAGGGCTAAGCAGCAATTCAAGCAATTCAATATTTTTATAAATTATTAGATGTGTTTCATTGGGTGTATAATTATGTATGTATATTAGAATCTATACTTAATAGGTATTACAAATGCAAAAGTAGTAATAACAAAAAAAAAACCTATGATATGATAAATCATTTAAATGATAAAATAAAGGTATTGGACTACGGAGTTGGGTGGCTAAAGTGGACTTGTTACCTAAAATAAAACTATGGAGGGACTGGCCCCCACCTGACAAATGTTTTATACATACAATACATGGATTAAATGGCAGGGGTGACTTGCACACTCAATAATGGGCCTCCAGAAACGGTCACGAGCATATACCTAGTGGCGAAGTGACAAGGGGACAACATATCCTGAGGTGCTTGAGGAGTGTAGAGGTATTCCACGGCTAACAGGACAATCCTGAAAGTACGGTCACGATCCCTACCAGCATCTTACTGGAATACTTCCTTCCTCCGAGCACGTTTGCTCTTGCGAATCTCCACTCAAGCCGGCCAATAAAGGCAAGAATGAGGTGGGAGCTCAGTTCCTCGTCAGTGTTCAGTCCAGCATCACAGTAACAGAAGCAGTCCTAGCGACTCACTAAAATGTAAATCTATGGCACAGGATTCAGTTGACTACTGCAACAAATATTTCTCTTCCGTGGGCACACCTTAGGCAAGCCAAATTCTTACTGACATGAATGAAACTCAGGAGTCAGTCAGTGGTTTCTAAACAAAAATTAGGAGAACTACTAGGGATTAGATAAGAAGTGAAATTTTAACACCACTAACCTACATACATCATCAACCTGATTCTAAGTACGGGTACTTATATTCCCCGATAAATGGAAGGAAGCCACGAGTCACCCATAAACACAAAAATGGATCAAAACTTAACCCTGCGATCTATAGGTCTACATCGTTATTAGGAATATTCTCTAAAATTCTGGAAAAGCTGACGAACAAACGCTTAGCTTCTTTCCTATAGTCGAACAACCCGATCTCAAATAAACAGCTTGGTTTCAGGAGTGAAAAATCTACTGAAGATGCAGTAAGCTTCCTGACCAAACTAGTAACGTCTTATCGAGACCATAACAAAAAGTGCTTGGGATTGTTTTTAGATCTTACCAAAGCTTTTGACATCGTTGCAACACCCATACTTCTAAAGAAACTGGAGGTCATTAATGGAATGACCATGGATGGATGGTTCTGGGATTGGAATCAATGCTCTGTCATTAAATTTGTATAAAACGTATTTAACTAACAGACGCCAGTGTGTGAATGTGGGTGAGAACGTCAGCTGTCAATAAAATATGATAGTTGGAGATCCACAGAGTAGTGTTCTCGGCCCGACTTTATTCCTCATCTACATAAATGATATATATCGTAAATTAGATCAAAATGCAGATAAATATGCTATGCTGACGACACGGTCATTCTCTTCCATAGCAAATCCTAGGAATCGGTGCATAAGGAAGCTCCAAACAGTCTCACCGGTATCAAACGATGGCTCGACTACAATCTTCTTTAATGAAATGTTGAGAAAACCAACTACTTGTGTTTCCACAAAACTCAGGCCCCAGCGCCCAAACTACCACTTAGCAAACTAAGGTAGGAAGGTAAGGTTTTCTTTTGACGATTCATACATAACCTTTTTAGACAAGAAAAGCATACCTCACCCGAATAATTTGTAGTTGCCGGTCGATTCTATAACAAACTCACCGTGATAACTTAGGTGAAGTGAGCTATCACTCCACTTGATGATAGGGATTGACACTATCGACAACTCACTTCAAGCTCACTTCACCTAAGTTATCACGGTGAGATTGTTACAGAATAGCTCGGCTGGAGTACATAATGCCATACGAAGAGCTATGTCCAAGTTAGGATAAACGTTCTGCAACCTCTGTTTTTGCAGAAACGTAGACAGACTTTGTAATAATCCAGAATCTGGTTTACCTAATCAAAATTATTTTCCAGGAAATGTGGTTTTGAAAATGTATGCATTCTTGAACTAAGTCAGTCCCTAAATAATAAGAATACCTACATATCTTCCAAGGAAAGGGCATCGTTTCGATTTCGTAAGAGTCGTTGATGACAATTCACTCATTTTGGTCAGAAATGAAAAAAATATCTTATATATAAAATTCTCGTGTCACAATGTTAGTTACCATACTCCTCTAAAACGGCTTGACCGATTTTTATCACATTTTATATGCATATTCAGTAGGTCTGAGAATCGGCTACTATCTATTTTTCATACCCCTAAGTGATAAGGGTTGGAAAAATTCCCTAGAAATAATTTATATGGCAAAACAACGTTTGCCGGGTCAGCTAGTATATATTAGTAGATTATTAACCAAGGGGATAAAGCAGTGTCTTCTGTCGCGGGTGACGATTTAAATCGCGAGCGTAATGAAGGACTCGAGATTTATCCCGAGCGTAGCGAGGGTGTTAAAAACTTAAATCACGAGCGAAGCGAGGGATTTAAGACGAGTCCTGAGTGTAGCGAGGGATTTAAGTTCACCCAAGACTAAGACAGCTTTATTACCGAGGAAAATACTCTACTTTTCGTACCATTTGCGAAAAAATTAACACATTAATAATATGAGATAAGCATTTATTAAAAATAATGACAATTAAACGTATTTTTAGAACATTAACTTATTTTTACGTTTATAAAAATAAATTAAAATAAACTTAACGTTTATGTATTTGAAGAAAACAAAAACGCGACAAATTCCTAGACTAATATTTTTTTGTCGGAAAAGCAAAGGCATCAAGCTCATACGGCCTGGTCGGTTTTCGTAATTTTATTTTATAATCATAACTGCATAATAAATGCGTATTCCTTTTTCAAAAAGATGTATAATGCTTTATATTATTATACAAACTCAATGGTGTAAACACAGATGTAGTTCAGTATAAATTTCGGTAAGTATTCCAAATTTAAATCACATTCTCCCCCTAGAGAATGAATGAAATTCAGTACAATTTTCTTTCCCTGTCTTTAACAGATTAAAATATACTTTTCATTGAACCTGTTATAGGCCTCCTGACTTTTTTCTAATTCGGATACAAGTCTATCCATGACGACGAGAAATGGGGTAACCCTGAAAGTATCGGTTCATTAGGTGTTTCATCATTTATCTACTGGTTGGGGGCATCGAACTGGGTGTTTTACCATAGAATATAGAAGTTTGTGGTACCGTATGTACAATGAAAGGAAAGAGGAAAAAATCATCAAAAAGACGTCTTCTAGACTTCTTTCTGCAAGACCGTGAAGAAAACCGTCCAAAAAAAAAGGTTCCCAAATTTACCAAACCTAAAATCTGCCGCCCTAGGGTCAAGCCTCCTCGGCCTACTGGTAAATCCGCCACTGCCTGTAACCCTCCTGTAAAACTCCTGTGCACCTGCCAGAAAATAAAATAGGTAGAATGGATAATATATCTGGGGGCTTTAATAGATCAGCAGCGGCTTTCTTTCAAGCTCCATATTGACCGTGGCCAAGCGCACCAGAAAATTGATTCATATAATGAAACTGTTGCGTAACTCTGCCAATAAAAAACTGTGTGTGAAACATGGTAAGAATATGTGGCACTATGTGAGTCGATTCTGTGTTACTGTATAACAGTATGGGGTGGGGTTGGAATCACCGCCATGATCCAAAGCGAACGAACCCAACGATCGGTTTTGAAAATCATGCTCAAAACCCTTTCAGACAGCCGACAGCCCTTTTGTACAAAGAAGCCGCATTACTCAACGTCCAACAGTTATTTAACTTCAAAATGGTACTGATACAGGACACCGGAATACTCGCAGCTTCTCAAACGTCAAGTTTTTAAGTATGCTTCGATTAAGACGCTTACAACTTTCGCACAACACATGCTAGAATTCTTGCTCTGTCACGTATACCACAAAGCCGTAAGAATGTGTGAGATCAGTAACTCCAGAACTAGCCAAGTCAAAAAGATTGTTCGCTAATGGCTGCTAGCCCCATCATACAGTGAATACGAATCTCTTCTAAACGTCATTTCGTAACACACCGACACACTCACAAATACACACTCTCCCACACACACGCACACACACGTTTACGCATACTGCACATTGCGCTCAAAATATTCCTACCTACTTTATTGTTTTAAATCTAGACAACTTTTAAATTTTCTAATTATGTCCTTTAAAATATTAACACTTTTTCATGAATGTGCTTCTCGACTGTAACCGTGACTGTAACAATCCATAAGTATTAATGTAATGCGCATTTTCATTAAATGGTAATACCACCCATGGACTCCACGAGATAAGGCTGCGCGACTTAGTGAGGAGTTCATAAGCAAAATGCTTCCTTTGAGTCTTATTTTTGTTTTTTTTTAATTGTTAACTTAGCTATTAATGTAGATAATAAGGAAACGTAAAGCACTGTTTTTGGCAAATAAACATTATCTTAACTTGTCTTAAACCTTTTCAAGCCTAACGCACAGAATCGATACTTATAAAATTGGCCAGATAGGAGGGGATCTGGCTACCTAATTTACCTATCTGTAAAATTTTATAAGTAATAATAATCGGGTTGGTCCTGGAGAAGGATATGTACTGTATATGTAAGGCTAGGTACTTTCATCCTGGATAATTGTATACAAAATTGAAAAATACATACCTAATACACGCAGACGAAGGCGCGGGTAACAGCTATTACGTAATACGATGCTTAAAATAAATATAAGTCGGGCGCACCCTGAATGGGCCATCAGCTCTAATAAATCGAACTCTACGAGTTCAGGAAACGGGTTTACTTGGTGGTAGGTGGAGGTGCCTCATAAAAACGTCCAACGGGGGCTTGTGCGTGTTGGCTTCGGTCCCTCATACGCCTTCAAAAAATTCCTTGACCCCAGGGTCCCGAGTTATGCCAACATTTAAAAATATAATAAGTATATTTATTTACTCTTCACAAATGTACAGTGAAAGTGCTTAAAAACTATCTTAAACTACAGTTTTCTGAGGTTTAGATTCGTGAAAGACTGCAGGCGCTTGAAATAGGCATTGCAAGCAACGCCTGTGGTACAAGTTACCAGGGCCCCACGACGCTACATGTGTACAAGCTTATGTGTACAAGCTTATGCAAGCAATTTTATGTACTTAATATATCTATGGTCACTCGATAAAAAAATTAATAATTATTATTATTGTGTTCAAGCCAACCTCAGAGTGTGGAACATTCGAGCTGAGAGCAAGAATCTGGACGTGGTAGACGTCTCTCTGGGGAAACTGCGGCGCAGCGTGCGCTGCATCGCCGTCAGTTCAGACGATGCGTACGGATACGCAGGGACCACGTGAGTAATTCCTTACTTATTACATACCTTTGGTCTGTTTCAAAGTATTTCATGAAAATGTATACAAATGGATCTGAAAACGTACTTGTGGAAAACAATTTTGAGTGCCACTTACAAATTAAATGCAAAATACTTAAACTCGAAATTTTCATTTTAAATCACCTTAAAGATCATTAATCATTCTTCTGCCCTTATCCCAATTTATTTGTGGTCAACATATCTTTTTCTTGCATACTTGTCTTTTAGTCGTCGTCTCGATAGTCACCCCCTTTCTAACCATATCATCTTTCACACCGTCCAACTATCGTTTCTTTGGACTTCCCCTGCTCTTATAGCCATCGACATTCAGAGGTACTCAAAAAACATTTGAACGGAACGAGGAAAATGTTTCCTCATTTTCCATTTTCTCCATTTTCCGTTATTCTGATCCATACAAGACAGCAGGTCTCACCATTCTTTTATTTATCTTCCCCTTAAGTTTAAGGGGAATGCGGGAGTTGCAGATTGTTCCAGTGACCGGCCGCCATTTATCATTTCACAATTGAGGTTAATTTTATAACCAATTTTCGTCGATAATTGTTCAATTATCATAATTAAATAATCAATTCAAACAATATTACTGTTGGAAAAATTGGTGAGATATAATGTTAACCTTACCTACTTAGTTACCTTTTAAATACAGATAAATGGATTACTAATTCGTTTTAGCGAGTGATTACGTAAGAATTGAACCTGAACAGGGTTGGTTTACACCTTCGTCAGATACTTTTGGAACAGACATGGCTGTTTTATTGATTCCTGACTGCCCCTTTTGTCTTGTGATCGCACGCAAACACGACTGCTGAGCTCGGTCCTGGGTTCGATCCGCAAGTCAAAATAATGTTGGGGCATTTCCATAAAGCAATTTCGCAGTACCAGGCTGGAGTCTGGATTCGTGCGCAGGGATGGCAATAGGCTCGTCCCCTAATACATGAGACGTGAGCTGGTCAAATGTGGTTATACCATACACCTCTGCCTACGGTTCCAGGAAATGTTTGTTGATAATGTTACGTGCTTAATCAGAAAACTGTCTATTATGAATAAGATTTAAGGCATCACCATTTGTCATAAAAACCACTACTTACCTGTGAACAAGGTCAAGTACAACCTATGCTTATGCTACCTGCCTAGAGAATCTAAAATACCTACCGCGTACGAAATTGTTTATTTGATATAATTTATTTATATTAAAAGTATAAAAATTAAAATATTACGGCCTTAATATAAAGGAATACCTATCTCTAATAATATTGAATTCTACCTGGACTTAAAAGAAAATACATTTATTTGCATTAAACGTGACGCATAAAGAAAAAAAAGGTGAGGGAAAATGTGCGTGACACCTGCGCAAAACGGCCATTGCTAAGCACAATGCTGTGACACTGCGAGACAGAGCCACAGCGCTGGTTTTTAGCGACCGCTGGCGTTGACATGATGATGTCAACCGGTGCAGCATAAAAAGAACTAGAAATAAACCTGTATCTCAGGTATCTCACTCAAATGCTTATACATAAATAGCGGGTGTACAAAGGCCGAGAGTCACTTGTACTCCTCATCATAGTATTTTTTTTTTGTACTTGACTCTACCTGGGACTGGGAGCCTTATGATTACGGAGATATTGAAGTTCAAAATTCCAACGTTTACGCACGTTTCTTTACGAAAACAAGTTTTTAATGTTATAAAACAATTTTAAATACCCCTTAAGACCGACCCCTGTACCGTTGCATGCACCCATAAGGACAATGTTGTGCGTGCGTTACCCTGCGCACTACCGCGACCGTAAACAGTGATTTTTGTTGACGGCTGTGTGATGGGTCTTTTTACACTCTGTATTATCTAAGATTTTGTTGTTCTTCCAGGACGGGTGACATGATAAAGTTCTCAATAAACTACCCTTCCGACCCTACGGCTTCGGTCTCCATGTGCAAGCCGGCGCTGATTGGCTGCCTCGCTAAGTGCGGCCCTTGGAAGAAGGGCAAGAGACCAGAGTCCATCTGCTATAGTCAAGGTTTGTTTACGTTGCGGGCAAATTTTCGAGATTTTGTACTATTTATTTATTTAATGTGCGCGCAAATTAAAGTCTAACAATAAAATATATAAAGCCTACCAAACTGCATAATGGTTTGCCGGCAGATTATTCTCGTTTATTAATGAATAACTATTTTTATAGAGGTGGGTAATAGATGTGCTAGTGTAACTTATTATGCTAAGTAAATAATAAATATACATTCGAGTTCAAAAACCACATTTTGCACCCGTTTTTTTTTTTTTGAGGTTGGGAAATCATCTAATGACTTTTCCCGCTCTGGGCAGAGCAGGAGGGCGTGTCAGACTTTTACTGACTAAAACCCACCCGTGTTCTTTCAGTTGCCTGTGCCAGGGGCACTGTATCCCTCTCGGACTTTCCCGCAACCCTAGCAGGTATCGGCCCTAGCGGATCGCGTCATTGGTGCTGACATCTTTTTGATGCGCGCGTGGAACACAACGCGCCGTCGACCCGGGCCTGGTCCTTATCGAACGGCGAGCTGCCCATTGCTCGCCGTTGGCAGGACCACGCCTACGGTGGCCGGGAATCGGCCTGCGATTCCCGACGCCCAGGGCGTCTCCTGCGGCGGCTAGGGGCGTGAGGGTGCGAATTTTGCCTCTCCCTCAAGCGTTCCGCCTCCTCCTTCGCGAACATTTACTGCTTCGCAGAAGGAGGTGACGCCTTCCCGAGCCCTCTCGCTCCGTACCATGGCCTGGACCAGGGCCGGACGCGAGAGATCGCCACCGCCATTCGCCTCCACGAGGACACGGCGGTGCTCCGCCCAAGCCGGGCAGACCTCCACCGTATGCTCCACCGTGTCCTCCGGGCGATCCACACAATGGTGACACCCGGGCGTTTCCTCCCGCCTTATCCGGAACAGGAACCTCCCGAAACAAACGTGTCCGGTGAGGACCTGCGTCAGGCGGAAGGTGAGGACGCCGCCATGGCGCCTCTCTAGCCACTCCTCAAAGAGGGGACTTATCGCCGCAACTGTGGCGTGCCCAGCGCTGGGTTGCGACAAGACCTCAGATCCCGCCGGAGCTCTGTCCACTGTACCGTGATTTCTCGCGGCAGCGGAGCTACGCCCCGGCCGTGGCGTTTCGCCTCCTCGTGCCACTCCCAAATGTGCGCGAGGACTTTTGCCTCCAGATCCCATGGCGGTAATCCGGTAAGGAGGCTCGCCGCCTCACCGGAGACCGTACGGTATCCCCGGACCAGCCGGGTGGCCATGACCCTTTGGGGCGCGTTCAACCAGCGGGCTGGCCGCCGCCTCAAGGAACGCGCCCACACCGGTGCCCCGTAAAGGGCCATGGACCGCACGACCCCCGCGTAGAGCCTCCGGCAGGAGGCGTTTGGCCCCCCTAGATTGGGCAGGAGCCGCTTCAAAGTAGCCACGGCCCTTTCCAGTCCGGGAGCCAAACGTCGGAAATGCTCCACGAAGTTCCACCGGCTGTCGAGGACGAGTCCCAGGTACTTCATAGTCGACTCGACGCCGATGTGAACCCCTCCTACCGTTATTTAGGAACCCGACGGTGGCGCGTTCCGAGGACCATGAAAACACATGGCCTCGGACTTGTGCAGGGCCACCTCGAGTCCCAATTGCCGGATCGTCTCGACGATTGTCGCAACCCCGCGTGTCGCTAGTTCGGCCGCCGCCTGGTGTGACCTCCCCTGCGCCAGGACCAGCGTGTCGAAGTGACGTAATAAGCCCTCTCCCCTAAACTTTGATGAGCTTTATCTTTTTCACTTTTTATTGATTTGATTTGGTGATCTAACTGACGGACTAAATAGACTTATTTTTTTTTTTACCTAGGACACATCCCTATTGTCATTGATGCAAAATACTTGGCTTGTTACAAAAATAGGTAAAGCCGTGTGGTCACATAAATATTAATTTGAAGATTCTTAGCTGGACTGCTGGAGTCAAAGGGGCCTCTAGCTTCTATGAAATTTCTTGCAGGAATCGAATCAATCCTCATTATGGAAGACGGTTGCCTCATCGTGGGTTCTGGAGACGGCACCATCGATGTCCTAGACGAGATCAACTGGAAGGGGACCTTTCCCAAAGGCAAGATACTCGAGCCCAACAAGCCGCATTTCAAAGCTGTAAGTAAATTGTAGGTACCTAGCTTTCTTTGTATTTCTTTTTTTTTTTGGACTTAGTCCGTCGTTCACACGGACGTAAAAATATCGCGGCGGGATTTTGTCTGGATTTTCAACTCTCGGCGCTTAACAGAGTGTTGACAATCCAGTGTGCAATAAAATCCTGCCATTAAATTTTTACGTCCGTGCGGACGTGAGCTAAGTAGCAAAATACAAAAAGACAAAGGTACGTATGCATCGGTAGGTAATTCGCTTAAAAATGTAAAAGTATTGTTCTGGATGTCTGTAAACCTTCAATAAAGATTTAAAGGAATGGGTACCTAAATAAATAGGTTAGTGCGTTAGATCCAAGACCTTTCTTTTTCGAATCTTTGTCTAGCCTTCTAAATTCTGAGCCTTCAAAAGAGACTAAAACAAATCCACTAAGGTATTCTTTAAACCCTTGATCCAATACAAGTGATTTCCACTTTCAACTGTATTTATGTGTAAATTAGGTCGATTTCAAAATGATTAGTAGGCGTTGTCAAAAATTTAGTTTGTTTGAGTATTTAAAACTAAAACTAACGTAATTACTTAGAATAACTGACGAATGACAATTGAGTTAGTTGTGGTCACGTAAAAAAATAAAATAATCCATTGAATTCATTTCGGTTTTCAGTTTTTATTGAAAGAGTAATCAAGGAAAATGTTAAAAAAAAACGACGATTGAAATGCTTTATTATTTTATTAGTCACACATAGCGTGCAAATAACAAGTCTTAAATATGATTTTAGCATGCAGGAAAGTACCTACCTATAAGATATGACTTTTGTTGAATTGAACGAACCTGAGTAATTTCAATCAAACTAAAACTTGGTTTCGGTGTTTCTAGGGTGTGAGTAGCTGGATATGAAACACCGACCTCGTTTGAAAGTATTATTGACGTGTAATAGTTATTTATCCAACATGTGAGGAAAGTTCGTTTTTCCTATGAGTTTTGATTTTGAGTCTTGAGCGAACGAAGGATTGAAAAATAGAATCACGAGCGCAGCGAGTGATTATAAATTTCAATCCTGAGGTAAGCGAAAGACTCAACAAAACGAATAGCAAATGAACTTGCTCACATGTTGCATACAAAACTTTTCACCACTCCCAGCAAGAAAGTATTCAGTCATCATAGGTAAATAAATTAAATAGTCACAAAGCAAATCAAAATAATTCTTTGTTGTTTTTTTTAAATACCTACCTTAAAACATAACATAAAAAAATCAGGCAAGGTTAGTTTCTGAAGATCATTACTTTCCTCACTGTTCAAACAGTGAGGAAAAACCAACTTTCCTCACTGTTTTCGAAGAGGAAAGACACTTCTTTCGTGCGGGAGTGGTGAAAAAGTCTTTATACAAACCTATATACTTACGGAAATAAAATCATTTACCTATCATTTATGTGTAGGCTTCAAAATTAATGTTGGGTTATCATCACCATCACTATAAATCAACCTTTTCCAGCTGAAATCCACAAAGCTTCAGGGCAGCATAACGTCCCTGGAGCTGATGGAGTCGTCGAGTGTGCGCGGCAAGAATCGCCTGTTGCTGGCCGGCACAAGAGGCAGTGAGATCTACGCCATCAACGTCGCCACGTTCAACCCGGTGCTGGTGGTGACCTGCCATCGATGTGCCATCAATGATATCGCGTTTCCGCAGTGCGTTTCTAAAAGCTTTATTTATTTACACCTTCTGCCCGCGACTTCGTTTGCGTGAAAGTCGTCAATATACTAAAATAACAGCCACATTTTTATAAAACGTAATAACGTATAGTTTTGGTCTCAGCAGTCAAAATATGAAGAGAGTCAGCGGTTTTCTAGTAATCAAACCTCATTTGGTCCGATAGTGTTTTTGCTCCTTACCTATAAGCAGGATCGATTAGCATCAAAAAAGTGAAAGTTAAGTAACTTGTGAATTGTATCGTCGAGCTATTAGATTATTATTTTTGAATTATTTTTGGTGTGTAAAGAAGTGTTAATGACAAATTTAAACTTTAACAGCCTCACAAATAAACGTGGTATAACAGTTATACTTGAGAAATAACTAAGAATAAGCAAAATGTCTACAAATAAACAAAGAATAGCTTATACCAAATATAGCGTTGACATTTCTATTCGTACAACTGTTATTCCGAAGTTATTCCCGCCTTCACCCTTGTATAAAGCTAGTATAACCATATAAATACCACGGTTTGTGATTGTTTTTACGCTCGTTTTGATTACAATGGAATTAAATGCAATAGAAGAAGTAGAACAAGTAAATAACATGATAAGTCTAATGCAGGCTCTAAGAAAAGGTAAAGTATTTAAAAAAAAGGGAAAATCCTTTTGATTTATATAGCGATGAGCAGTTCCGGTTAAAATATCGATTTCTAAAGGTGGTATAACATTTATAGACCAATTATTTGGTATTCTCTCAATATGGACACGCGCGGAGGTGGATTATCTTCTGCTCTGCAAATACTGACTACTTTGAGGTACTGGGGACGTAATTAGGTAAGATCTTTCACCTACTCATACTAGTAATTTTCTATCTGTTGTATCAGTCCTGCTGTGTTATCGTTTCTTATTCATCCCTTCCAGATGCAAGATTATGCTGCGGACATTCAATTATATTTCTTTATTAACAAAAATACATTGGTGCCGATTCTCTTGTCACAAAATTCCATAAACTAGACTAAAAATCACCAAAATTTAGTTTATTCCTGTCAAACGACGATTTCCCATTCTGAAATTGACTAAAGTGACACAACTTAACTAAATTTTAGTTTGACAGCACTAAGATGGCACTGAGATTATAATTTAGTGAAAATGGCAATTTTGCTATTCTGAATTTTACGTTTTTCACCAAAAATTTTGATTGTCATAACTA
Source organism: Brachylomia viminalis (assembly GCA_937001585.2). Lineage (NCBI taxonomy): Eukaryota > Metazoa > Arthropoda > Insecta > Lepidoptera > Noctuidae > Brachylomia > Brachylomia viminalis. The sequence continues at coordinate 26,544,048 of OW443298.2, read as the reverse complement.
AATCTGACTATTTTTAATCGCGATTAAAAAGGTGTGGAATAAAATTAGTTGTCATGAACTAAAATTCACACCAACACCTCGACTTCAGATGCAAAAACAGTACTGTATCTTTTTTTCTTTTCTTTTGCTTATATCTCGAAAACGGTGTGTCCTATCGCAAAAATAATGAAAATTTCGACCCCCTTTGTAACACGTAAACCTATAAAACCCAACGTGTTGGTAATATTTTTTTTATATTTTCCATACAAAAAGTAAAAAATTCCATACAAAACAAGTCGAGGCCGCACATAATGCGCGCCTACGGCTCTAAAAAAAGATCACGTGGTACGGCAAACAAGTACCACGTGGAGTCGCAATAATTGTCAAATTTGATTTTAGATGTGTCAAAATTATTTTTAAATTTAGAGATTTTATTTTGCAGAATAGCGTTAAGATTCTCATAGCCAAAAGTAAGGAATTTTAGTGATAGTTTAGTTAGTTTAGTTCGGTGTACAACAGAATCGGCACCAATGACTAAGTACGCAAGGAATCGAACGAAACGGTCGAGAACTCGAGAAATGTCAAGTTAACTCATGTTGACAAATGGATGGATACAGTTGTTATAGACGAAATTCTTTTTTTTTTAAGAAGTTCTCTTTGGTCGCGCTGTTGCCAAATGGTGCATCTTGACATAACGGAAGAATTGTTATACCCGAGATATACCTGGTTTATTTGTAAAAAAATATGCTCGACATATTCTTAATGTATTACTAGTATAACTATACTTGACATAAGAATGGAATAGATGCGGTATAACACATTTTTATTTGTAAGGCTGTAAACCTTGATCATAAACACTTCTATATAAACCAAAAATAGTTCGAAAATAATAATCTAATAGCTCGACGATCTGGAGGCAAAGTTATAAACTGTCTGATTGAGTTTGTTAAGTTCAGAGACACGCAACAAATGTACTGGGCGCCCAGAAATTCAAGCTTGTATAACTTGAGTTCCTGTGCGCCTAGTACCTACTCCTTGTTTGGTACTTAATATTAGATTAGGTCAGAGACACAACAAATTACTAGGCGCACAGAAACTCAAACCTCTATTACCTAAATTTCTGTGCGCCTAGTAGGTACCTACTCCTTGTTAAAAAGGCAGTGTACATGCTCATGGAAAGCGTTCGGTGACGATGACGCGATTTTCCATGATTTTTGTTCACCCAAAAAGTACTCAACGCGCCTAAAGAAGTTTTCAATTCAAAAAGTGTTTGTGAAAATAGCCCATTATCTTGCTGACTGTTTTTTTTTTCAAAATCTGTGTATGGAGAACAACATAAAATTAAGGACAGTCTCCTAAGACCACCTTGTAGTAACAACGGTTAAGGTACCATCAAAAGGTTAAGTAAGGTATCTCAAAAATCCACCCTGTAGATGACAGACATGATACAATATGATATGATAATAATATGTGATGTCCATGACAGTTTTAAAACTTTAAAACTGTAACTATCTGCAATATAATATATTCTTTTGGCTCGTCTTTTTACAATTTGCGGTAAACTATAAAAGAATGCGAACAACTTGCAATATTGCTCATACCATTGCATAGCAATAGCGTACCTAATAATTTATAGCATACAGACTAACCAGACATTTATAGGGAATGTGTATGCAAAATTTGAACAAAGTCTATCCGGTAGTTTTTGTGTGATGCTTGAACGTACGAGGGGCATGCCAAAAGAAGTTAGATATTCTTTACTCATTTGTTTCACACTACTCGTAGCAGGTTATACACCATCCTAGAGGCTGGTTGTATAGTGTTAGAGAATTTGAAAATAGAACACATCATTTCTTTTTTATTTATTTGGATGAGCATTATTTTTCCGAGAATCTGGCGGGAGTTCGCTTGCAGCAATGGAGCTCCGTCGACGTGATTTTTGGGCTATGATTTAATTTTATTATGACTATAAAAAGGTTTAAAAAGTCATGAATATTTTTAACTTTTGGGTACTATACTACCTTTGGTGAGTCTGCTTGTTCACGACCAACAGTATTTAATTGGTTTGCTGAATTTAAAAAAGGACGGGGATGTCTCGAAGATGAAGCGAAGACAGGTCAGCCGCCGACCGCAGTCACACAAGAAAATGTTCGTCCAGTCGAAAAACTTATTCGCGAAAACCGACGAATTACATATGTAGAGCTAGAGCGAGAACTGAAAATTGGATCAGCAGCAATGCAAACCATAATTCCCGACTACCTTTCTATCCGTAAGCGTTGTTCGAGATGGGTGCCGCACAAACTTACCGATGAGCAGAAAGACCGTCGCGGATGGATTGGTGCCATTCATGATAGATAAATCACCGACGAGAAAAAAAAAAACGTGTATGATAAGTATATCATACACGATTTTTTTCTCGTCGGTGTCTCACCAGTCAGTAGACTGGTGACGCAACATGGCTATATAACTAAGATCCCGAAACAAAGCAACAGTCGACTGTATGATGCTTTGAGGATGAGCTATTTCCAACAAAATGTGCACGGAGCACACCGAAACAAATGGTCGCCTCGTTTATATGCAAAACGGGTCCTATTACTACTTTACTATATTATAGGATCAAAGAACGGTGAACTCCGAATGATATGCGACAGTTTGTGCTCCAACAGTAATATCAGCTTGGTGTGACAAGCGACTGCAGTCAGGAATCCGGCACCTTCTCTGGCACCACGACAATGTAGCGCCGCACACGTCTGTCAGAACACTCGACTTTAACTTTAACTCAAAAAACGTATATATCCTCCTTCACCCACCATATTCCCCTGACCTAGCGCCTTGTGATTTTTACCTGTTTCCAAAAATCAAAGAAGAACTAAAGGGGGAAAGGTTTGAAAGCAAAGACGATGCACTATAATTACGAGATTCTGCGGTGTCTAAAGAAGAGTGGTGAGAGGTATTTTACAATTTATTGGTTCAGACGTATGGAAAAGTGTATCCGTGCTCAGGTGAATACTTCGAAAAGATCGATACTTGTAATAAAGAATAAATTGTATAATTTTTGGGTATCTAATTTCTTTCGGCATGCCCCTCGTACATTACTTACATAAAATTCTAAAAACTATATTTTCGGCATAGGAATCGTTCCCAGACGTCGTCGTAATTGCTTTTTTTTTTAATATTCCACGCACAGTTTTGACTTCGCTACGATTTTATTATATGTATAGATTTCGATTTACTAACGTTTGTATACCTACACTACAGAAATTATAGGAAGCAACAGAAAATAAAGACCTCTACACCTAAACCCTAAACACAAGTTAAATCTTACTTTGGGTGCCAGAGTTCATCGAAAACACTCTGTTTCCTTAGTTGTAATGCCGCATAGTGTTAAGATAAGTGTTTTTCTTGTACAACTGAAGTTAAATAAAAAATTTATTATTTATTATTTTTATTTTTAAAGAACTCAATTATTATTTATTTAAATGTAACAAACAATTATAGGTAAATACACCAGTCTCTGATACTTATTTCATTACATACGAGGTGTAGGTATATTCTTAAACTAGAGCAGTCGAACTTCATAAAACAAAAAGAAGCCAGAAAGAAAATACATTTATTTTAAAAGAGATACCTACAGCCACAGATATAGAGATTTTTTCTAGTTTCCTAGCTTTATCAATGCCGTGAAACTCTGTTATTGGCTTAAGTGATAATTGACATCATCTCACTATCACTGAGCAGTGTATGCAGACTGTAAGATGCTGTAACTTTGACGCGACTGCATTGAGCTGTTCATTGATAGTGGGGTGAACATTCATAACTCATGTAAATTAATTATGCTGCTGAAAGCTGTAGAGTTTCCAAATAAATAAATAAGAATATTATTATAGATAGAATAGAATACTCTTTATTATGTAGGTACACCATAAAAATTACAAATATAAATGAAAGTAGCAATTTTACATAGGCTGACACAGACAATCTTATCGCTAAAAGCGATTTTTTTCAGACAACCTTTGGATGGTTTAGAGGGAAAAGGCGACATAATACTGCAGGGAGTCAGTGGTGTACCATTTACATAATATACAATAAATACATACATACATAAAAGATATACTTATCTACATATACATAAATATATATACAATACTAAACATGAAAACTACATATACAAGGTGTCCTTTTGCTTCCTCGTTAAATTCGAGGAGGTAACTATGCTAATGATTCTCGACACGAATCAATAATAAAATAAGTTTTTTTTTTAATAATTTTCGGAAATCGGCATGTATAGGGCCCGTGTGATACCGCCCTGTAACTGTAACGCACGCACACAGCGACATAGTCGTGCGCCACCGACACTGCCTACCGCATACGTAACGGGGCGATTCTGCTCTTTGAAAGTGGATAAGTATTCTGAAATACTGTCAAACTTAAATATAAAAAAACGAGTAAGTATGTATTAATTATTATTTCTCTTTCATAAACAGCCTCCTGAAATTTGACGAGGATGCAAAACGACACGGAAGTGTTTTTCAACCAGAATTTTAGAAGTGGACAGAGATTGAGCACGATTAACACTATTTGCAAAAGAACAAGGTTCATACTTGTATGAACCGCTTACATTTACTGAGGGCAGCTTTTCAACAGCCAGATGAAATTTATCAAAGGAATAAAATATAGCGGTTTGACAGTTTTGCATATAAAATATGTCGAACTGTTATAATTATTCTTCAGCTAAAAGTTATTTGACTATTGGAAAATCAGCCCTTAAAAAAGTAAAATTTGAATACGCTTTATTTATATTATTCCACAGTGTCCGTGCTAATCTCTACATAAGCCAAAATGACATTACGAAATTAGTGACATGAAATGACTACAATATTATAAGTCGACTTTTTCGTTGGTGACCATCGATTATAGTGATCCTTGTTGGTGATAGTCCCATGGCTCACGCAGGCGAGCGACTGATACCAGGCGGTCCTGCTCCTGCCGCCTTCACACGTGTCTAGCTATTTTTTTTTATCTCACGAAGTGACACGTGCTTTACTTGTGTTTACCAAGTGTACAATCACGCTATGAATGTGTGTGTAAGCGCAGGAACTCACGGTACATACCGTCCGAGACAATGCCGAAGTCGGAAGTGTGAGTGTGTGCGTATGTGTGTTATGTGCCGATGCTACTCCTCTTCACGCACACTTAGTTACCACAGGTAAAGCGCGCGTCGGTTCGTGAGATAAATTATTATAGATACTAAACGAAAAAGTCGCTCCATAATGTTATGTCACTAATTTCGCAGGTAATGTAATCTTGGCTTTAATACTTATTATATAGAGGTAAAATTTGTCATTTTGTATGTAGAATTGTAGAGGGTAATATTCGGAACTGCACTTACTGAAGTAGGTACTGATTCGATTCCGAAAATTCTTTCACTAAAGGGGAGCTACAATGGTGCCGATTCCCTTGTTAAAAAACTAAACCAAATTTAAGTTCAGTGCATCTTTTTCTTTCTATTTCATTAAAAAAGGACGGAAGATACATTTTAGTTTAGTCCTGTCAAATTAATCAGCGCCTGACACTACTCCATATAAGTTTAGACGTGATCAAAAAGTTGACTACTAAAATTACATCAAATTACGTCAGGTGCTGACTAATTTGACAGGACTAAACTAATATTTATCTTCTGTCCTTTTCATAATGAAATAGAAAGAAAAAGATGCACAACTTAAATTTAGCTTAGTTTGTTAACAAGGGAATCGGCACCACTATTGCATATAGTGTCAAAACAATGAAATAGCGTCAAGTAATAGAAGAAATTCACGTGGACAAAGCGGGTCGCGCGCGTCGAAGCTACTGACGCTATAAAGAAGACCGTCATATTTCAGCCGTTATGTTTGTGTCTTGAAGTGTAAATAAAGAAATTATTATCTCCTTTATCCATTAAACTCGCATATAAATTTTTAAGATTTAAGAAAAGATTTAAAAACATTATTACAAATTTAAATGATTATTTCAGGGGTATGTCGGGCGTGTTCGCCACGGCTGGGACCGGTGACGTCAGAGTGTGGTGCCTGGAGACCTGCCAGGAGTTGCTGCGGATCGTGGTGCCCAACTTTACCTGTTCCACCGTCCTGTTCTCCGGAGACGGCAAGTCTATTGTATCAGGTGATGTATTGTATTGTAACGAGACTGCTGAGTAAACCATTTCGAGCTTACTTACATTTGTGAACAGGAAGACTAATAAATGAACATTTCTGTGTGATTAGTAAGGGCCTCAACTTTATTTTAAATTTAACTAGCTGCAGAGCAGTTAGTTATTTTACTTATTATCTATTATTAGGTATTTGCGTATTATTTAGTACTAGAAAGGGAGATAGATGTGTTTCTATCTAGCTGGCCCCCTTGAGCCACAGCAACAAAATCGGTGTAGTCTGTTAGCTTGTTGAATGTAGGTACCTATCTGGCTTATCAAACGAAAATATTCAATATTCCACCGCCACAAAGACTGAAAAGGCAATAGTTTCGGTTTCCATCCGGTGGGCCCTTCGTTATTCTATTACCTACTTACAAACTTGGACATTTTATTGGAGATGCCCGTTCCAATGTAGGTACCTTCCAAATTATCCATTATTTGTTTTCATAAATCTTGACACGGCTGAAACTAAATTAGATTTTTTATTTGTATCCTGGGGGCCCTTTCTTTCCTTTCCTTCACAAGCCCGCGTTGGTCTCGTGGTCACAAGCACGACAGCTGAGCGTGGATTCCTGGGTTCGATTTCCAGGTCGGGCAAAGTGTAATTGGGTTTCCCCATTAGGAATTTCTCAATAAAAGAGAGAGTAATAGGGAGTTTGGAAGTCGGCGGCGTTGGTCCTGCGCCTGATCTCTCTCCGCGAGTGTCGGATTACCGCCTCATCGGACTATGAGAGTGAGAGAAGAGGAAGTGCACCTGTGTCTGCGCACACACTTCGTTCATTGGCAAGAAGGCAAGACATAACAAAAAAAAAACAACAATTTTGAGTTAAGTAGGATAGCTATAGGTGAACGCAGCAAGTTTATTATTTTTGCTACAAAAAAGACATTTATGCTAAACACTAAAAATGAGGGAGCTAGAAAGATGTGACTTTATGCTTCGTCGCACTCTTACCGCTACTTTTAAACTTTTAAATCGTCATACCCAAAAATTGCTCTTTTTGAATTAGGTACCTATGTCAAGCTTCTCGCAAATGAACGAGTTGTGTTCTTTAATATCTCCAGCGTCGATGGCTAGTCTCCGCTGAGATTGGCCGCCATGACCGAATTTCGGTCTAGGTGACATACCCATTACTTACCCATTTTTTACACACTAAATAAAATCATTTTTGTTGCGTAACTTGATCCTTTTTGTTTTAATTATATCAACGTTCTACAACTTTTACTCTTAATTTTTTCCAGGCTGGAACGACGGTAACATCCGCGCGTTTACTCCGCTCACGGGCCGCCTGATCTACGTCATCTTCAACACACACAACAAAGGCACCTCGGCCCTGGACATGACGTCCGACGGCAGGACGCTCATCTCTGGTGGTTGTGAGGGACAGGTGACTAGACACAGTTAATATAACACGAAGGAGACTGACATCTTCAGCGAGAGAAATCATCGTAACTTTAACGGTAATGAAAGTATTTTATTCTGTTAATTGGAAATCTGAAACCCTATTAAGTCATAAAAAAAAAATAAGCTAGATGGAGTCGAAATTTCCTGTTTAGCCCAGGAAAATTAGTTTAATTTAAGACAAATCTACGAAATAAATCCTAGTAAAGATGCATGCATCGTGGATGGATGAATCTAGCTAGATAATCGCTAAGAACAGGTTTTGTTGAGTTGATTCTTGTTGTTTTCGGTTTTTCTTTAATTGTTTTTGTAAGTATTTATATTTGATTACTAGTTCATTTATTTATATAAAAGTATAAAAAAATATGTATTATTTATTAGGTACTTACTTATGTCGAAACTGTTTGTACTCCCCGTCACTTGTCCCTTTTTTTTTTTTTTTTTTTTTTGTGGGTGGGAAATCATCAAATAACTTCTCCCGCTCTGGGCAGAGCAGGAGGGCGTGTCAGACTCTTACTGACTAAAACCCACCCGTGTTCCTTCAGTTGCCTGTGCCAGGGGCCACGGTAACCCTCTTGGACTTTTCCGCAACCCTAGCAGGCATCGGTCCTAGCAAACCCCGTCATTGGTGCTGACATCTCTTTGAGGCGCGCGTGGAACACAACGCGCCGTCGACCCGGGCCTGGTCCTTATCGAACGGCGAGCTGCCCATTGCTCGCCGTTCGCAAGCCCGCGCCTACGGTGGCCGGGAATCGGCCTGCGATTCCCGACGCCCAGGGCGTCTCCTGCGGCGGCTAGGGGCGTGAGGGCGCAAACTTTGCCTCTCCCTCACGCGATCCGCCTCCTCCTTCGCGAACATTACTGCTTCGCAGAAGGAGGTGACGGCTTCCCAAGCCCTCTCGCTCCGTACCATGGCCTGGACCAAGGCCGGACGCGAGAGATCGCCACCGCCAATCACCTCCACGAGGACACGGCGGTGCTCCGCCCAAGCCGGGCAGACCTCCACCGTATGCTCCACCGTGTCCTCCGGGCGATCCACACAATGGTGACACCCGGGCGTTTCCTCCCGCCTTATCCGGAACAGGAACCTCCCGAAACAAACGTGTCCGGTGAGGACCTGCGTCAGGCAGAAGGTGAGGACGCCGCCGTGGCGCCTCTCTAGCCACTCCTCAAAGAGGGGACTTATCGCCGCAACTGTGGCGTGCCCAGCGCTGGGTTGCGACAAGACCTCAGATCCCGCCGGAGCTCTGTCCACTGTACCGTGATTTCTCGCGGCAGCGGAGCTACGCCCCGGCCGTGGCGTTTCGCCTCCTCGTGCCACTCCCAAATGTGCGCGAGGACTTTTGCCTCCAGATCCCATGGCGGTAATCCGGCAAGGAGGCTCGCCGCCTCACCGGAGACCGTACGGTATCCCCGGACCAGCCGGGTGGCCATGACCCTTTGGGGCGCGTTCAACCAGCGGGCTGGCCGCCGCCTCAAGGAACGCGCCCACACCGGTGCCCCGTAAAGGGCCATGGACCGCACGACCCCCGCGTAGAGCCTCCGGCAGGAGGCGTTTGGCCCCCCTAGATTGGGCAGGAGCCGCTTTAAGGCAGCCCCAGCCCTTTCCAGTCTGGGAGCCAAACGTCGGAAATGCTCCACGAAGTTCCACCGGCTGTCGAGGACGAGTCCCAGGTACTTTTCATCGTCGACTCGACGCCGATGTGAACCCCTCCTACCGTTATTTGGGAACCCGACGGTGGCGTGTTCCGAGGACCATGAAAACACATGGCCTCGGACTTGTGCAGGGCCACCTCGAGTCCCAATTGCCGGATCCTCTCGACGATTGTCGCAACCCCGCGTGTCGCTAGTTCGGCCGCCGCCTGGTGCGACCTTCCCTGCGCCAGGACTAGCGTGTCGTCAGTGTAACAAACCACGCTGACGCCGCTGGGGAGGTCGGCGCGCAGCACCCAGTCGTAGCCGATATCCCACAGATGCGGCCCCAGGACCGATCCCTGTGGGACACCGCACGACATCTCTTGCCGGTTCCACACTCCCTGGTGACCGGGGTAGATGACGGCCCTGTCCGTCAAATAGGCCTCGACCACACGACAGAGGTAGGTCGGCATCCGGTGATACCGGAGTGCCTCCCTGATGCAACTCCAGGGCAGGGTATTGAAGGCATTGGCGATGTCTAGAGACACCGCCAAGACGACCCCACCCCGGGCCACAGCATCCCCCGTCGTGAGGGCCCGCACGCGCATGATGGCGTCCACCGTAGAGCGCCCCCTGCGGAAGCCAAACTGGCTCTCCGCCAAATCCGGCCCCACCCGCACCAGCCGCCCGACGAGGCGGTCTGCAACGACTCTCTCAAAGAGCTTGCCCACCTCGTCGAGCAGCACGATGGGCCGGTAAGCGGACGGAGAGTCCGCTGGGCGCCCCGGCTTCTTGATGAGGACCAGTTTCCCCGTCTTCCAACGAAGTGGGAACTGGCCCCTCCCCATGCATGCGCTTAGGAGCCCCCTTAGTCGAGGCCCGAGAGCCTCCGAGGCCAGGACCCAGGCTTTCCCAGGTAAGCCGTCGGGTCCTGGGGCGGTATTTTTAGCACTTAGCCTACGTACCGCCACTCGCAGCTCTACCTCGGTCACCTCCGGAGCATCGTTGTCGTCGTCGGCGGTGTGGTCCGCATTCAGCACCGCAGTAGGCGGAGCCATGGGCGGGGAGATATGGTCCCCTCTAGAAGGGAACAGAGTGCTCACCACGTCCTCCACGAGCTGGGGCCGGAGACTCTGCGTCAGCGGGGGAGCGCATGGGCGGAGCTTCTCACGCACCAATTTGTAGGGGCGCCCCCACGGGTCCCTGTTCAGAGTCTCCAGCGACTCCTCGCGGGCCAGTCCCTTGGCCCGCAGGATCTCCGCTTGGAGGGCGGTCTTCGCCGCTCTGTACCCCTCGTACAGCTCCGCCTGAATGGCTTCCGTATCCGGAGGGCGAATACGGAGCCTGCGGTGCCTGGTGTACCGGCGTCGCGCAGCGACGCACGCACTGCGTAAAGTCGTCAACTCTGGCGACCACCAGCACACCTGGCGCTGAGCGCGTCCGGGCTGGGCCCGGGGCATTGCCACGTCGCATACTTCGGACATGGCCTCCCGGAACCACTCCGCCTCGACGTTGATGTCAGCAGGCCTGTCCGGTGATGACACCCAGGCCTGCACGATCGAGGCTTCCAGGAGGAGCTCCCGGTCCAGCTGCTTCAGCGCCCACCGCGGACCACTCGGGGCCTGTCGGACCAGCGCGCTCGAGGTCTGGGCGGAGACGTCAAACCGGATGTACCGGTGGTCGGAATAGGTCTCCACCCCCTCTATGACGCGCCAGTCAAGGACACGCGGTGACAGAGCGGGGCTGGCGAACGAGATGTCCACCACCGATTCACCCCGCATCCGCACACACGTGGGGACAGAACCCCGATTTAGGACGACCAGGCCTGTCTCCAGAGCCCAGTCCTCCACCATCCTGCCCCGTGTGTCCGTATACCGGGAACCCCAAGCCACATTCTTGGCATTGAAATCCCCGAGGACGAGCACGGGGCGGGAACGGAACCCGACGACGACGACTTTCAACTCCGCAAGGGAGTTGTGGAACTCGGCAAGAGTTCGGTTCGGGGAGAAGTATACCCCCACCACTACAATCTCCCCGAACCGTGCTGCCACGCAACCCCGTCCCCTCGTGACTGCCTCGAGGGACGGAGTACCGGCGGCGGCCGACGAAATTAGGGTCACTGAGCCGCTCAGGTCCTCCACCCAGTCATCCCTGGGCGGGACAAAGTACGGCTCAGCGACCACGGCGATGTTAATCGACCACTGCGCCATGCTCTGGAGCAACAGATCCTGAGCAGAGGCGCAGTGGTTGATGTTCGCCTGGAGGAGGCGTAATGGGGCCGTTATTGGCACTCCATGTCAGCCTCCTCCCGAGCCCTCTGTGAGGGCCCCGCCGCAGTGGTGACGGCGGCGACGACGACGGTCGAGGCGGCAGCGGCAACGGCAGTGGCGGCGGCTGCGGCAGTGACGGCGGTGGCGGAGGGCTTGCCCCTGCCCCTGGCTGTGGCGGGTGGAGCGCAGGACTTGCTCCCCATCCGGTGATCAGCTGGCTTGCCAGCTGCCGCACATACGGTGCAGTGCGGCGCGGCATTACAAGACCCGGCCTTGTGACCGGGCTGACCACAGCGGAAGCAGTGGTGGCTGCGGTCCACCTCCGAGGTGCATTTAGCTCCCACGTGGTTGCCCACCTGGCAGCGGAAGCACCTCAGAGGTCTGGGTTCCAGCAGTTTCACCTGCGCGGAAACCCAGCCCACCAGTAGCCTACGGCCCTCGGCTATTTTTTTGGCCGCCGACACGGGGCAGCTCACCGTAACGGCTCGCATCCCCTTGAAGTCAGGACCGATGGTGCCTGTCCTCACCTGCTCGGCAGAGCACCCTCCAGTCCTAACGACGGCGGCCACCACCTCTCCCTCCGTCACCGAGTCGTCCAGGCCCAGGATGCGCATGTCAGCGCACTTGGTGGGCCTGGACACTCGGGCCTCGTCCGCATTTAAAGACGCCCTAAGCCTTTCGGCCAGAGCGTCAGCGGCCGGGCCGCTAGCCGCACCGGGGATCTCAAGCATCCGGGCCCCAGTCGCCGTGAGCCTCACCCGGATGCCTTCGGTGGCGCCAATCTCCTCGAGGCTCACCGCCTTTCCCACCTTGGCTAGCACGTCGCGGTAGGACACGCCCTTCTTTTCCGCTTCCGGCTGTAGCGTAATCACTACAGCTGCGGATTTCGGGGCGCGGAGCCTAGCCGCGACGCTTCGCGCTTTTTGCCGCTGCCGCCTCTCCTTCCTTTTGGCCGCCCTTGCCGCCTTACCGGCCTTCCTCTTCTCCCCGGCTACTTGCCATTCGGCGCCGGCCGGAGGAGATATAGGAGGTGGGGGCGGCCGTCTTGCAGCCGGGGCCGTTGCCCTCGCCCTCTGTGTTGCCGTCCCGCCCTCCCTGGGCATGGGTGTCCCCGCGGGTTTCAGCACGGGGGGGGCCTTCCTCTGCCCCGACGAGCCAGGTTTGGCCGCGGCAGCTGCGACGGCGGCAAATGAGACCGCCTTCTGCCGGCTCGCGGCCGGCTGGCTCGCCGCTAGTGGGGGGCGCAGGACAATGGCCTCCAGGGCGGAAAACCGGCTTTGGAAGGCAGCCAGCTCCTGCCGCACCAGGGTCTAAACCCGGTCTTCCGCAGGCATGGGCCGTCCCTGCCCATGCTGCGGCGCCCCCTCCTGCGGCACCTCTCTGAGGCCAGCTGCTCGGAGCCCGGCCAGGTCCGCTCGGAGCTCCCCGTTCTCCTTCCGGAGAAGCTCCATGGCGGCTGTCAAGCGGGCGACCTCCGCCCGCATTTCAGATATTCCATCTGACGGAGGCCCGGGTTGAATGGCCTCCGCTGCCGCCATAATGGAGGCCGTCGCCGCGGCTATGGCCTTGTCTTTTGAGGACTTATTCCTCTTCAAGGCCACATCCCTAATTGCGGTGACTACGACCTCCGCAAACCTGGCCGCTCGCTCCGAATTGGAGCCGCCGGCGGCATCCGGCTCGCCACCCGAGGACTCTGAGAGAGCCGCCTTGCGGCTGGTCTCTCCCGGCTAGTTCCCCTCCGAGGCGTGTCTCTCAGTTCGCTGGCTCGGCTCGGCTGGGCTGGCAGAGCGCAGCGCATTCGTCTCCTGGGTGGCAAGCCCTCTGCCCAAACCTTTCTCTCGGGCCCCACCCCGCCGGCTGGAGTGGATTTTTTTGGGCCCTGAGGTCCACTCTTCGGAGGACGACCCCTGGCCCTCCCCTGATCTGGGGCGCTTCTGGAAGAACCTTCGGTTCCTCGCAGCAGCCCCCTCCACTTCGTGCTCCGAACTCTGGCATGAGCCCCTTGCGCCAGATGCGGCGTCGGACTCCGACCCCGCATCACTCCTCTCCTCTTCGTCGTTTTTATTATTTTTTAATATATTTTTTTTAACCATACTATTCCCACGAGTAAAAATAGGGCAAAAATGTCCACCGGGCAGAGCCTAGATACCCGGTAAGCCTAAATACTGCAGAGTGCGGCAGGTGCTCTGCAGGGGAAGCGCTCACGACTGGACTCCCTCCAGCCATTCATCCTCTCACCGCGCTTCAAAGCTTAGGATTGGGTGGTTTTTTATCTTAGAGGTAGCCTTCCTCTGGGCCAGGCAATTAAGCCAAGCCCCCGGCGGCGGCATTAAACATGCCTCCGTTCGCTGTCCGGCCGACCCGACTCAACGAACCCGCCGAAAATTCTCTCCTCGAGGACTACTCTTCAAGGAGAGAAACACGCGCCGCTTTGGTGCGCCTGCACCGCAGCGGCGGCCCTTCCCAGTCTACGCCCACTCAACTACCTCTGTAAGCAGAGGAGGAGTGGACGTATTGACCGTCCGTAGCCCGGTTCCCTTCACCGACCATCAAGCATGATCGGTGATTGGAACCATGACCTTTCCTCGTTTGTTAAAGATTAGCCGCCAGCCTCAATTGTCCACCAAAACCTGGTAGGCAATTGGAGCCGACGTTGCCCAGGGTGCGCCACGAGGAGGCTCTTCAACATGCACCCCCGTCACTTGTCCCTAAAGGTTCATTAGAAAACCAGCGTCAGACAGCATCTATCTGGCATTAATGAAATGAATCTTTTTGGCGCAGCCGTGAAGGCACACACTATTGTTGTAAAACATTATTTTCACTTTTTATTTTGTTATTTGTATTTTGTGTTTCACGAACTGTGTCCAAATAAACGTTATTCTTTCTTTAAAGATTTGTTTTTCGTAGGTAAAATCTTAATTTACTGAGCTTTATTTGACTTTGGAAATTTAAAGAAATGGCGAAAATATATTTCGTTCCAGGGTACGGAACCTTTAGTGCGCAAGTTCGACTTGCACTTGGCCGGTTTTTAAATTAGGCAATACTATCGAATATTATATCGACGGAAAATTAAAGCACACACCGTCTAGCTTCTGGTAAGATGAAACAGATTATTCTCGTTGACAAGACGCAAGTGCTGAATATATTTATGACTAAACACTTTAAAAAAATATTTTGGATCATTTTGTCCCTTTTTTGTTGTAGGTACAAGAGGGCTTACACTTCAAAATATTAATATTGTTTTATAACTAACTCCAGGTCCGCGTGTGGGACATAAAACCAGAGCACCAGACCCTGAAGAAAGTCTTAAAAGAGCACAAGAGCCCCGTGTCAGCCATCCAGGTGTCGCCCAACAACACCGAGGCCGTCAGCGCCGGTACTGACGGCTCCTGCATCATATGGGATCTGGTGTGAGTACTGACTACCTACCACTCATAGCTAGTAGAAGAAGGTCCATCCAGGTAACGCCCAACAACACCAAGGCCGTCAGCGCCGGTATTGACGGCTCCTGCATCATATGGGATCTGGTGTGAGTACTGACTACCTTCCACTCATAGCTAGTAGAAGAAGGTCCATCCATGTACCTATCGCCCAACAACACCGAGGCCGTCAGCGCCGGTACTGATGGCTCCTGCATCATATGGGATCTGGTGTGAGTACTGACTACCTTCCACTCATAGCTAGTAGAAGAAGGTCCATCCAGGTACCTATCGCCCAACAACACTGAGGCTGTCAGCGACGGTACTAGCTCCTGCATCATATGATAAATGATTTTATGTCTATAAGTATTTTTTTAGAAACACTTTTACATGTCAATCATATTTTTTTTTAAACTAGATGAGTTCGGCGTTTCCTATCTGACTACTCTGAGAAGAAAGGCCGAAACAAACTCAGAGGTCACAGTCTCTTTTAAGTCCAGACAGAATCTTGTTCAGCTCATGTTAAGGCTATGTAGATCGGTGTCTGAAATGGTCTTTTGAGGAAAGAACCACACAGATTGAGTGGACCTCAGTCAGTGCAAGCAATTGTCAGCAATCGTGCAGCTCAACTCAGAACTTAAGGAGCTCAACGATATGGATGATGATGAATGATATGGGATCAGCACAGCTATTTACACCCATTGGACAGGCTGTCGTGTCGAAAATGACACATTTTCGGTTACCTGATTTGCCTTGCCCCGGCAAAAAATGGAATAACAGTGGTCTATTTGATATAACCATAAACATTTTCGAGTTTCGTATGTGTAAACAGCGTTTAGAGGAATCCTTCGCTAACATTGATTGATGTTCGGAAGCGTATCGAATGGTTGTGAATGGCTATGCTGATTGTGAGTACTTACTACCTTCCGTCCATAATATTTTATTAAAGAATTATTTTAATTTTGAACCGACTTTAAAAAAGGTTTGGAACTGTTTTTATTTGAAATGATTGGTCTCATATAAATTTGGTCAAGTTCTGATGGGTGGTTTTTGAGTCAGCTTCAATAATACGTATTTTTCCCACTTAGTGTATGTTGATGATGTTGTAATAACTTCCTGTGTTAAATACATTGCAAGTAGTGGTATACGACTTTGATTGGGGTAGGTACTCAGATCATATAAACACAGGAGATATGGCATAGAGGCGAGGCGTGGCGCTTGCGAACTCATCCGGCCGGAAAGTGTCATGATGCCAGTTTCGGCCATTAGTCGAATATCAACTTGCAACGTCTTCACTGCTCATGATTTTTGTCAAAATGCTGCGTTGTTCAGTGATTGTTTGCAAAAGTAACAGCTGTATTGTGAATTACATGAAAGATGACATCTCATTTCACACGTAAGTACTAAAATATTATTGTTTTTCTTATCAAATTTATTAAAACATTACTTCGTGATACTAGAAACACGATGAAGTACCAAAAGCAATTATTTTCATTGAAACAAAATTGCGAATCAAAATTTGATTTTCCAACAGTTGATATATTGTGGTTGTGTTATTGTATTGTATAGGCTCTAGATCATGTATTGTTTATTATGACAAAATTTTACTAACTTTAGTTAGTTATATTCCAATTATGATCAAACTTCATTTGTATAGAGTAGCTATGTTCAAGGGAAACTCCTGTATCGTTTTATTTTCACAGTCAATAAAATCTTTAGGAAAGATATTAAAGGTAACTGAATTTCATCGAAATTTTTCTACCATTAGGTACAACTTAACTTCACTAGTTGCGTAACTTGCATATGTGTGTTTATTCTGAGTCCGTAGCTACAGGTAGAAGCGCCGCCCCCTGTTTGCATGTGTTCTATTAGTGAGTTTATTAGTGTTGCTGAAAGTTTCTTTGTGTGCGCGAGAGATGTGAGCTCGTGTGCCGTTCTTATAGTTTTTGCTTGTGTGTTAGTGAATTAACTGGGAGAAACGCGGAGACATTGGAACAGGAATACATTTGTTTACAAAGCATATCTCTGTGTTTATATGATCTGAGGGTAGGTACCACAATGAAAAATTAAAGTTAATTTTTACTTTGTAGTGTTTTTTTTTTTTAAGTCGGTGGTTTTTTTTGGGGAAAAAGTTTTATTTACTTTGTCTGCATGTAACTTGAATTACACAATCTCCTTATTAAAAATCTTAAATTTATTCATTCACTGACAAACAACGCGCAGCCAGGCTCGGGCCCAGGGGGTCACGGGGATCACGACAAAACTGCTTTTATCCCTTCTGTTGATGCATTTCATTTACATAACTCCACTTTTAATTGTGAAACAGTCCAAAAAGAATACATTACAGTTATAAAATTATTCGAAAACAGCCATAACTAATTCGATTAAACGTCAATACAAACTCTACAAGGCAGAGTCGATGCTAGCGACATCTGTGTCGACCTTTGAGTTTTTCTCCCCATTGCTGGGTCTAGATGCTTGTTTGCACAAGGTTTTCTTAGAGAACGAAGGTGAGCACTAAGTAAGGATTGGTTTTTTACTTGCTAGATAATTAATTTACTTACCTATTTATGTACCGGTGTATGTATAGGCTCACTTCAATAGGGAAAACCCTTAGTGTATTAATACCTACTACCCTGTGTCTCCTTGCCAGCTTCCAGTATCGCATCTCTTAATATTATTCTGCGGCGTTAAAAACCTGTCTGTATGTCTTCTATTGACACAATTATAATCTTATTCCGCAGATCACTATCCCGTCGTCAAGTGATGTACGCGAACACGTTGTTCATGTGCGTATGCTTCGAGCCGCAGGGCTGCCAGCTACTCACGGGCGGGTCCGACAGGCGTGTGGCGTACTGGGAGACCGGCAGTGGCAACCTTGCTAGAGAGGTAAGGGGTTTCGTTTAACGAGATATGCTAAGGTAGCAGAATACAATGTCTTAAAGTTTTTATTGCAATTAGCAGGGCATAATTAACATACAACCTGACACGGTTGTATGTTGATCGAAATATGATTGAGAGAGTTGTATTGATGATTTTAAAGATTATAATTCTGTAAATGTATATTTGATACGGTCGCGAATCGACACATATTATGTCAACTAGTCAAAATTAATGTGTATGTAATATAATGTGTTCTTATGTATAATTCCACGGCCTCATCGGCCATTCTTCTACGTCAACGAACATGTTACGGCCAATTGCCATTGAAATTTGGCAAATCTTCAGGTGGTTAGTAAAGTTCTTCCTTATCTAGTATTCTTTTAAAATAGAGTAATCTATTTTTCAGCTCGAAGCAAGTAAAGTGGGTGCCGTCAATGGACTTCATATCACTCGGAATGGTGAACTGTTCGTGACGGGAGGCAACGATCAAATGGTTAAGGTGAGTGATAGACAGTATCCAATCACTAGCAACAGAAAAGTGATAATAACATGATAGGTATGTATGAAGCTACAGTGTAACATCGAGGTTTAGAAAGACGCTCACACAAGTATAAAGTGACAGACAACAAGCCTTACTTTTTCAAAACATTGGTAAACGGCATATTAGCTGCCGAGTTATGAACATATTATTATCAATGTCTATAGTTAGCTTGTGCCCGCTACTTCGTCCGCCACCAACCCACCGCGTCGCATCCCATCGCTTGCCCGCGCTATTAGGTACTGCGTTTACGCTTTATTGGGTATTTCCGTTAGGAATTTCTCAGTAGCAGCCTGGCGACCGGAATTGTGCACGGTAGATGGCATTAGGCTCGCCCCCCTCGCCCCCTATTACATATTATGGGACTTAAACATATCTGGCGAAATGTGTCATGCGGGTTTTCACCGAAGATAAGTTGAGCTGCGGAGAAAACACTCGTAATGTTATGTTAATTTATATATAATATACTTCTGTATCTCCCCTCAGCTGTGGAAGTACCAGGAGGGCATATACACGCACATGGGGCTGGGCCACGCGGGCGCGGTGACGTGCGCGCGCTTCAGCCCGGACGCGCGCTTCATCGTCAGCTCGTGCGCCGCCGGGAGCATCATCGTGTGGCGCATACCCGAGGTCAGTGACACAGTACAACTACCAGGCGCTCATCAGTCATCACACATGGAGTTATTCATACGTTTATCATAGCTGGACGGCTACAAGAATCTCTTGGCATCTGAATGATATTAAAAGGGGCGTTATTGGTGCCGATTCTGTTGTACACCGAACTAAACTAACTAAACTATCACTAAAATTCCTTACTTTTGGCTATGAGAATCTTAACGCTATTCTGCAAAATAAAATCTCTAAATTAAAAAATAATTTTGACACATCTAAAATGAAATTTGACAATTATTGCGACTCCACGTGGTACTTGTTTGCCGTACAACGTGATCTTTTTTTAGAGCCGTAGGCGCGCATTATGTGCGGCCTCGACTTGTTTTGTATGGAATTTTTTACTTTTTGTATGGAAAATATAAAAAAATATTACCAACATGTTGAGTTTTATAGGTTTACGGGTTGCAAAGGGGGTCGAAATTTTCATTATTTTTGCGATAGGACACACCGTTTTCGAGATATAAGCAAAAGAAAAGAAAAAAAGATACAGTACTGTTTTTGCATCTGAAGTCGAGGTGTTGGTGTGAATTTTAGTTCATGACAACTAATTTTATTCCACACCTTTTTAATCGCGATTAAAAATAGTCAGATTTAGTTAACACAATCAAAATTTTTGGTGAAAAACGTAAAATTCAGAATAGCAAAATTGCCATTTTCACTAAATTATAATCTCAGTGCCATCTTAGTGCTGTCAAACTAAAATTTAGTTAAGTTGTGTCACTTTAGTCAATTTCAGAATGGGAAATCGTCGTTTGACAGGAATAAACTAAATTTTGGTGATTTTTAGTCTAGTTTAGAGAATTTTGTGACAAGAGAATCGGCACCATTGGCAAACATTTTAGAAATTGTACCTATAAAACAAGACGGCGGTGTTATTTGTTTATTTAATTAGGTAGGTTACTACCGATTTTGACTACGCGTCAAAATTACTTTGTAACGTTGATGTATTGTTGCGCTCTACAGGGTGGGGGTAGGTTAATCGTCTCGAGGGAAGCCAGTGCGTAATTCATTAAGCTGGTTTAAATTAGCAATCAATTAAATGTGCCCAGCCGGTACCTAAGGGGGGCAATAAACAGATAATTTTAACGGAGAATAGTTAAACTACCTAAGTTGTTGACGCTCTTGTGTAGAGCAGATTTGCTGGCGGGATGTTCTTGAGGAGGTGCGTAGAGGTGTACGTCGGTGCAGTGATTGAATAACACTTCTTCAGGGCGAATAAAACACTATTTCTTCAGATAGAGGGTTTCTTCTTTATTTTTCTTGTTGCTCGTAACACTGCTGGATTCGGAATGCCTGACCACGGAAAATGCACCCTTTTTATAGGTGGGTTCTGTAGTGCCTGACTAATCAGACCCCTACAGTTCGTATTAATGCCCCGCCCCTTGACCAATCAGGGCGCAGGTGACTTTGTATGGGAAACTTACTTGCGTGTTTTCCGTGGTAGGACATCCCTTACATTATTTTCTTATGTATCTAACCCTAGATATGGTTTGCCTTTATTATATACATAAGAATCAGTCTCGAAAACCTTAATTAATACCTTAAAATAATTAAAATACGGAAACGGTCCTCGTTGAGGTAAAGTTCCTTAGTACCTAAGCTAAAATATTGATCATGGTACAAGTGGCGCCTCTAGCGGCCGGAATGTACAACATATTATCGACAATTTTATAAGAGAAATATCGCAACGAAAGACAACTTAATTAATATAGTTAGACATGAAACACTTAACTAACAGTTACATATTATCGTTGCCAACATTCTCCCCCACGGTGCGTAGCACTGCATCCTCTGGAGGCGACGATGCCGCAGGAACCAGCACGATGACCCGTCGAGTTGGGCGGCGAAGTGTTCCTCCCGATGTCCGCACGTCCAGCACTCTGGTTCTTCCGTCTGGTCCAGGATACGTCTTGACAACTTCTCCGCGGGGCCATGAATTTCGTGGCAATGTAGCGTCTACTATTAGCACGATATCTCCTTCTCTTGGGTCTTTGGTTTCTTTGCCTTCAATTTTCCTTGGCATTAAGAGTGGTAAGTATTCTCTGATCCACCTTTTCCAGAAGTGGTCCGCGAGTCTCTGGGTGGTTCTCCAGTTGGCCTTCCCGATTAGCTCTGAGTCGTCGAATTCTCCCGGCGCCATGGCTCCGCACGACCTCCCCAGTAGGAAATGGTTTGGTGTCAGGCCCTCTTCGTCTTCTGGATCCATGCTGACTGAGGTGAGAGGTCTAGAATTGACGATGTGTTCGACCTCGGTCATCAGAGTGTGAAGCACTTCTTCGGGTGGGCTTCTTTCGTTGAGAACCACTGCCAAAGCTGTCTTGACTGATCGCACGAGTCTCTCCCAGGCGCCTCCCATGTTTGGAGTCCCCGGGGGGATGAACTTCCACTTGATGCCCTTTTCTTGTGCGGCCTCTTCTAGCTCTCTTTTGGCCCCAATAAAGTTGGTCCCGTTGTCGCTGAATATGGTTTTTGGGGTTCCTCTTCTAGCTGCCATTCGTCGGAGTGCCATGATCATTGAGCTAGTGCTAAGAGAGGGCACTAACTCGAGATGTACAGCCCTGGTGGTGAGACAGGTGAACAATGCCCCCCAGCGCTTCTCATTTCTTCTCCCGATGGTGACTTGCATAGGCCCGAAGTAGTCTACGGCCGTGCAAGAGAACGGGAACTGATGATGCTGCAGTCTCTCGCTCGGTAGGTCTCCCATCGGTGGTATCTCCGGTAAACTCTTCTTTGTCTTGCACCATTGACAGCTGTGTGCGACTGCCTTCAGAGTTGCTCTTAGGCCCAGGATCCAGTACCTTTGTCGAATCTCGTTCATTACTGTAGCAGTATTTCCGTGAAGGAATTTCTTGTGGTAATGTTGTATGATGAGACGCGTTATCTTCTGTTTCCCATCTAGGATGATGGGATTCATCTTTCTGTCGCTTTTGTCGTGGAACTTCGTTGTCCTGCTTCTTAGTTTGATAATTCCGTCGGCCCCTATATAAACGTCGATCTTCTTGAGCCGACTTGCGCTTTCTAGAGGTTTTTCCGTCGTCAGGTTCTTTATATCTGACGCGAAACTATCGTTCTGGCTCATCTTCATCAGTAACTCTTCGGCCTTCTTTAAGTGTTCTTCTTCCAGGGGTAGGTACTGTCGCTTGTTTTCGTTTCTGTTGGCAGCTTGATTCGAGTTTCTAGCGTCTTTCTTCTGGGTTTTCTTCTGGGGTTTCCAGGAGTCGTCGTCCCGGCGCATGGCAGTGGTAGTTGCTTTGCGAGCCTTCAATAAATGGTATGTGAAGGCGACCACTCTGGCTGTAGTGCGTAGTAGTCGCTCCCAGCTCGAGAACCTCTCTGGATCCAGAAGAACGTCTTCTGCAGCTTTTATTGTCATCACCTTTTGTTTGTTCTTCTCTTCTGGCATGGTACCCTCTGGCTTGAAGTCGTGAAACGGCCACTCTTCTTCTGGTTGACGGAGAAATGACGGGCCTTTGAACCACCTGGCATTGTGGTCGAACTCGACTGGGACGCCCCTCGTGGCGTCGTCAGCTGGGTTTTCTTTGGTCGGCACCCATCTCCAGTCTTCTGGCTTGGACTTCTCTTCGATTTCTGCTAGTCGGTTGGCCACGAAAGTTTTGAACTTTCTTGGTTCCGCCTTTATCCACTGCAGTACTGTGCTAGAGTCGGTCCAGTAGACTTTCTTCGATATTTCAAGCTCTGACTCTTCTTCGATCGTGGCAGCTAGTCTGCAGCCAAGCAACGCCGCTTGTAACTCCAGCCTCGGAATTGATACTGGTTTTGTTGGCGTTACTCTAGCCTTGCCGGCGATCATGGAGATGTGGACTTTTCCCTCGGGCTCGACTGTCCTCCAGTAGACTACTGCCGCGTAGGCTTCTTCGCTCGCGTCGGTGAATGTGTGCAGCTGCCCTTTTCTGCCACGGGGCGAGACGCACCTTGGGATCTTCAGTCTTGCTAGCGCCGACACTTCTTCTATGTAGTTTGTCCAGGCTTCCTTTTGGGATTCGTTAATTACTTCGTCCCAGTCTACTTTTGACCGCCAGATGTCTTGAATTAGCTTCTTTCCTTGTATTAAGACTGGTATTGCAAAACCCATCGGGTCAAATGTAGACATCACGGCGCTCGTGACTTCCCTTTTTGTTGGAGTTCTTTTGCCCTCTTGAAGATCTTTCGACGTGTTGCGCAACCCAACATTGAAGGCTAGTGTATCTTCTTTAACCAGCCATCTTAGCCCCAGAGTCTTCTCTTCCTTTGTTAGTTGCAGGGAATCTTCTTTATTGGTGTCTTCTACTTCTGATAGTACCCCCGAATTGTTACTAGCCCACCCCTTCAGATGAAAGTTTGCCTTTGCATGAATATCTTTGACTTCTTTCGATATCTTCTTTGCTTCGGTCGTAGATGCGAAGCTCTGTAGATAGTCATCCATGTAATGGTTTCTCTTTATTGCTTTTACTGCTTCGGGATGAGTCTTCTTGAATTCTTCTGCGTTCTTGTTCATTACATATATCGCTGTCGCTGGCGATGACGCTGCTCCGAAGATAATTGACGACATTCTATACTCTTCGGGCTTGCCTGTTCTTCGGTTTCCGCGCCACAGGAACCTGAGACTATCTCGGTCATCTTCTCTGACCTTGACTCTAAGAAACATATCCTGGATGTCAGCCATGACAGCCACGGGTCCTTCTCTGAAGCGTAGTAGCACGCCAAACAATGACTGTAGTAGGTCAGGGCCGGAGAGCAAGGCGTCGTTGAGGCTCTTCCCTCCGAACTTGGCGGCTGCGTCGAAAACTATTCTTAGCTTCTTCTTAATTGGATGTACGACGGCGAAGTGGGGTAAGTAGAATGTTCTTTCTTTGTTTGAAGTTTCTGGGGCCTTCTCTGCATATCCCTTTTCGATTAGACTCTGGATCTGAGTCTCGTAGTTCTCTTTAGCTTCTTGGTCTCGATCTAATTTCTTTTCGATGTTGACTAGTCGACGGATTGCTTGATTGTAATTGTTGGGTAGGGTTTCGTTTTCTTTCTTCCACAGGAGTCCCGTTTCATATTGACCACATGGCAGTTTCTTCGTAGTTTTCTCGAGGGTTTCTAATGCTCTTCTATCGCTGTCATTTTTTGGTGACCGATTCTGAATCCCAAGAGATTCTAACTGGAAGTGTTCTCGGACGATTTCTTCTATGCTTTCTTCATCCGTGGTCGATCTGCCATAGTGAGTGAAGTTTACTAAGGCAGTTGCCCCTGTTTCGCATCCGTGTAGCACCCACCCTAGGTTGGTGAGTGAGGCTACAGGATCGGATGGTTTGCCCTTCTTTAGTCTTCTTGTTACTATCAGCCCCCAGTTGTCCTGGCCTATTAGTAGTTTGGGCCTTTCGGTGACGTAGAGGAGTTGATCTTCAATTGCCCTTAGGTGCTGGCAATTTTGCACGGTGCCCTTATTGATGTGTTGTTCTGACAGCTTCAGGTCGTCGATGGTTCTTGCGACGATAGTTCTTTTATCTCTTCTATGAGCCCCTTTTATTTTGAACTCTATCTTCTGTGAACTATCTTTTCTTAGCACCTTCCCGCCGACGGTTTCGATTGTGAGTTTTTCTTGCTTCCCTTCAACTCCAATTTTCTCAGCAACTGATGCGTCCAGGAGTGTGACGGTTGATCCCTCGTCCAGTAGTGCGAGTACGCGGACTTGACCTTTCGGACCATAAAGATCCACTGGGATAATCTTCAGGTACGCCTTCTCTTCTCCTTTTGTGTTGTGGATTGAGGCGATTTTCTCTCCTGAAGTGCTTTTCTGGTCTTCTTTGTTTACTTCTTTCTCTGCTGGGACTGGCGGCTTGTCGGTGTGCAAGATGGTATGGTGCCATCTCTTACACTGCTTGCAGACTGGAGCTTTACAGTTGATTCTTGAGTGCTTGAACTTAAGACACTTGAAGCATATTTTTGCCTTCTTGATCATTTCCCATTTTTCGTTTATATTAGCTTCTTTGAACTTCTTGCATTCCATTGGGAAATGTTCTTCATCACAGAATGGACACGACTTCTTGTATCTTTCTTGTGACCTTTCTTGTGATGTTTCTTGTACTGAATGTATGGGCCTTCTTATAGTCTTCTTTTGCTCCGAAGACACTTCAGGTGGAGCAAAGTCCCCACACATGTCAGCTTCTGTTTCTAAAAATGCTTCGACGTTTAGTAGTTCTTGAGTTTCTTCGTCTCTTCTGCTTCTGTGATAAGCGTACCAACGAAATTTCATGGATGTTGGCATTTTGTCGACTATAATTCTCAGTGTTTCGGGAGAACTGAGATATTGCGGTTTCTTCAGGGCCTTGATGGTTTCAACAGCATTCTTCACTTTGCTTGCAAATATGCAGATGTCGCTTGGGTTCTCGCCGACTTTTGGCAGGTTCTTCATTTTTTCTAGTTCTGCCAGTGCCAGTGCTCCAGGTCTACCAAATCTTGCTTCCAGTCCCTTGATTATTTCGCGTGGGTCTTCAGCAGTGAACAGCAGGCTTTGGACGGCTTCTCTTGCTTTTCCTTGGATCGCGATTCTGAGGCGCGCTAGGTTCTGATTGTTATTGAAGGAAGCGGCCGTGTCTTCGTATGATCTCTTGAAAGCTAACCATTCTTCACAGGACCCGTTGAAGTGAGGGAGTTCGAGATGCTTCGATGACACGTTGTCACGTGACTTCTCGGATAGCTTAAGTATGACTGAAGCTAACTCCTGGATGTCGCTCTTCTTTTCTTCTATTGCGATCGGCCTCTGATCCTTAGGCCTTTCCCCGGATCGGATGAACCACTGCTCGACTTCTTGAGTTTGTTCGTACAATTCTTCTTCTCCATCTGACCCGGCGGCGAGAAGCTCTAGTTCAGCTTGAGCGACTTTTGATCTTGCTTTTGCCAGTTCTAATTCCCGTAGTGCCACTGTCATTCTTGCTTGCGCTTCTGCTCTCTTCCTATGCGACGAGCTAACGGAATGGGTGTCCGGGTCGCGGGTCGTCTTCTTAGGGTGAGGCCGCTGCAGACTCTCTTCTCTGGACGTTGGTATGCTTTCATTGTCCAGACGTGTTTTCACGGCGACACTTCTTTCTTGAGTCTGCGGCGATGGGTGACTCTCTTCTTGGCGAGGGGGAATTGACGCTTCAATAGTGTGGGTCGGTGGGGTGGTATGAGCCACCTTCCCTGGTGTTGATTCTTCTCCAGCGGTGACCTTAGGCTGAGGTACGGGTTGCCGACTTCCGTGGACGCTGCTCGGCGGCGATCTTCTTGTTAGTGTCGATCGATTTGAAATCGACGTGTCTGTCGCGCTTGCAGATTCGCTTGGAGTATTCATACTCCAATCCGTCGTACCGGAACCCGACGTGCCGGTGCCCGTAGTATCTGTTGCGTTGCTTTCGCTCCTTATAGTCCTCGACTGCACTGATCTTGCTCGTGTGTTCGTAGGCATCTCCCAGTTTTCTTGAACCCGATCCGGCTTCTCGAAGGACCAATGTTGACGCTCTTGTGTAGAGCAGATTTGCTGGCGGGATGTTCTTGAGGAGGTGCGTAGAGGTGTACGTCGGTGCAGTGATTGAATAACACTTCTTCAGGGCGAATAAAACACTATTTCTTCAGATAGAGGGTTTCTTCTTTATTTTTCTTGTTGCTCGTAACACTGCTGGATTCGGAATGCCTGACCACGGAAAATGCACCCTTTTTATAGGTGGGTTCTGTAGTGCCTGACTAATCAGACCCCTACAGTTCGTATTAATGCCCCGCCCCTTGACCAATCAGGGCGCAGGTGACTTTGTATGGGAAACTTACTTGCGTGTTTTCCGTGGTAGGACATCCCTTACATTATTTTCTTATGTATCTAACCCTAGATATGGTTTGCCTTTATTATATACATAAGAATCAGTCTCGAAAACCTTAATTAATACCTTAAAATAATTAAAATACGGAAACGGTCCTCGTTGAGGTAAAGTTCCTTAGTACCTAAGCTAAAATATTGATCATGGTACAAGTGGCGCCTCTAGCGGCCGGAATGTACAACATATTATCGACAATTTTATAAGAGAAATATCGCAACGAAAGACAACTTAATTAATATAGTTAGACATGAAACACTTAACTAACAGTTACATATTATCGTTGCCAACACTAAGTACTTTAGAGGGAAGAATTTACTGAAATTCAGACGTATCCTATAGTTATTATAAAATCACGTGATTTGTTGTCTGAAGAGATCAAGCGACATCTCTGGCTATGTGACATTAATAACGATGTGGAGTTTTTCCAATTAAACAATGTATACTTTAGTGCTTATAAGAATACTTAGTAAAGTATTCATTGCACTTTGTACCTTACTCTCCTATCTTACTTTCTAAACAAACCTTCAACTCCGTAGGATAAGAGGAATTGGTTTTAATTCAGCTTGCAAGATCTGACCTAAGCAAACTAATATGATACAAAAATTGCAAGTTAAATAAAACCTTTTAAAAAGAAGTGGCCGTCACGGCATACGAGTCGGTCTTACGCCCAAGGCGCATCAATAAATATTTCACATCAATAATAATAATAACCCCACCGCCGTATCTCTACGTTGACGTCGTGGTGGGCATTGCGCGCTCCGAACTCTAGGTCTGTGCCGGTAGAGTTTACTTTGCTGGAACAAGTCTACGGTGAGGAGCCAGACCAAGAGGGATACAGAAGCTTGCAGGGCAGCATGTGGCAAGCTGTTGGGCAGTAGTGACCCCACGGACCCTACCTCCCGGGAGAAGTCTTGTTTCTCATCTCTGGCTTGCCTTTATTGGCCGGCTGTAGTGAACAATGACGGGGAACAGAGCTCCCACCTCTTTCTTGCCTTTATTGGCCGGCTTAAGTGGAGATTCGCAAGAGCAAACGCGCTCGGAGGAAGGAAATATTCCAGTAAGTGCTGGTAGGGATCTGAACCATCTTCCCGGCTCTGGGATTGTCCTCATACTCGTGGAATACCGCTCCACTCCTCAAGCACCTCAGGATATGTTGCTCCCTTGTCGCTACGTCACTAAGTGCTAGCGACAGTTTCCGGGGCCCATTATTGAGTGTGCAAGTCACCCCTGCCTTTTTTTCCGTGTATAATAAATGATAAATGATTTTATTTCTGTAAGTAGGTTTGTACAAACACTTTTACACGTCAATCATATTTTAAAAACTAGATGAGGTCGGCGTTTCCTATCTGACTACTCTGAGAAGAAAGGCCGAAACAAACTCAGAGGTCACAGTCTCTTTTAAAGTCCAGACATAATCTTGGTCAGATCATGTGAAGACCATGTAGATTGGTGGCTGAAACGGTATTTTGAGGAAAAACCATACAGATTGAGCGGACTAAACTACTTAAACTGCCAGATCATGATTAAAACTGAAACAATGACCCACATAGTCCTCACATTCACAATAATTAAAATAATAAATTATACTTCTCAAAGTAAGTATTCAAGTCGTTGTGTTATATTAATCATCAATTGTCAGTGTATGTAACAGAAAAAAAACAACTTCAGTATACAGAAAATTGGAGCAACTGAATCTTTGACTGAACTGCCTTTTTGTCCTCAATATAATCTTTAACGGTAAGTATAAAAGCCTTTCTGGCACAACTTACGTTTAATTAATGATTTGAATTTATTAAGGCTTAGATCTTGAACGTGGCTTGGAAGTTTATTATAAAAGCGTATACATTGACATCTGAACGAGCCACCTATTTTCTTGAGCCTTGTAGGTACAACAAAGTTGTGTTTGTTCCTAGTATTTATATTAGGGATATCACTGTATTTTTTAAACAAGTTTATTTTTTATGGGCATTTAAAATATTTTCAAAAATATACTGTGAAGGCACAGTCACTACATTAATCTCCTTAAATTTCACTCTGAGAGTGTGTCTCGAGCTTAATTTATAAATTGATTGAACAGCTCTTTTCTGCTAAACAAAGATAGTCTGAATGTCGGCGGCATTTCCCCACAACAGAATACCGTACGACATTACACTATGAAAATAGCTAAAGTACACTAAACGGGCTGTCTTTATGCCAGTCAAATTACGAATTTTTCTAACAGCGTATGCTGCAGAGCTAAGCTTTTTTGATAATTTATCTATGTGTGGGCCCCACTGAAGCTTAGCATCCAAAGTTAGGCCCAATAATACTGTACTATATTCAGGATTCTATTCTCCCTTTATCAATACATTAGTTAACACCTGTTCTATTTGCCCTTTATCAATACATTAGTTAACACCTGTCTAACGTGAGGTAGCGTAAACATAGTGCATTTGGTTTTTTTTTTTCATTAAGTAGTAAATTATTAACGTTGAACTAGTGTAACTACTTTTGAGATCGCGCTATTTACATCGTCAGTAACCAGCTGCTGACGTTTATGTTTAAACAAAAGTGAAGTGTCGTCCGCAAGCAACACTATATCATGATTATTCTTTATGACGTAAGGCAAGTCATTAATATAAATAAGAAACAAAAAAGGACCAAGAATTAAGCCCTGTGGGACTCCCATTGTTACTATAGATTCGGGAGATCTTTTACCATTAACGTCAACGCTCTGAACCCTATTATTCAAGTATGAAGTAAGAAGATCCAGAGCGATGTTCCGGATCCCGTAGTGGCAGAGTTTCCTGATTAGCATTTCATGAAGAACGCAATCGAATGCCTTGGACAAATCACAAAAGATGCCCAAAGCATTTATCTTCCCATGCCTTTTAGATATGTCCTAAAAGTTTAACACCAACATCAGTAGTTGAACGACCCCTTGTAAAACCGAACTGTTTACTTAATAATTTATGTTTATTAAAAAATCTTTGCAATTGGGCTAAAATTAATTTCTCAAAAAATTTACTAAAAGTAGGTAGTACCGTAAAAAGGCGGGTTACTGTAGCTATTTTTTTTCAAATAATTTTCGAATTTGATCTGTAGTTTGCATTGGTATTATATTTTTAATGTTATTTTATGTTCTAAAGAAGCTCAAGGATGTAATCAACAAGATGCGATGTGTGTTTTATAAATATGATACTAGCAAATTGTTTTTATTTTTTATTTAAATTTGGGCCAAAGTGGTTCTTAGGAAAGGGTTAGTTTAACCTTATGAATTTAAACGGTGAAAAATCGCACTTGCAGCTATCAGTGGCCAAAGAAACCATCAAGGGCGCTAAGATTGAATATCCAGGAGAGGTTTAATGTTAGAAAAAATTTCGAAATACACACATCAAAAGTGTCTAGGGATCAAGCATTTTTATGCGGATTTCTTGAGATTAAGATGTGGCTTTGTAATAAATTTATGATTTTATAAATTTATATGGATCCTTTTTGGTGCATTTCATAATTTGAATCAGGAACTGTGAATCAAATTCGAGTAAAAGATGAAAATCAGCTGTCAATATTTTCCCTATAAAAACATACAACGCATTGAAGACATTATTAGTGCTACTGTTTCCCTACTACTGATTAAAACCAACGTTGTTATGGAGCGGCGACGTCATTTAAGCAGGGAAGAAATGCTCAGAGCCGTGGGAATGATAGAAGCTGATTCCCGGCAACGTACTGTGGCTTTAGCTCTGAATACAAGTCAGAGTGTTATCAGTCGACTTTGGACACGTTACCGAAGCACTGGTACCGTGGCTGAGCGCCATGGAGGACGGTATCGCTGCACCACACGGAGACAAGACCGATACATTCAAATCTTAACTCGAAGAGCTCCAACAATAACCGCCATGATGTTAGCCGTGAGGCTTCATCACTCTTCAGGGAACTTAATTAGCGACCAAACAGTCAGAAACCGCTTGCATGAAGTGAACCTTCATTCCCGAAGACCGCTACGGGTACCACCTATAGCAATGCACAATCGTAGGATTCGATATCAATGGGCTCTTGAACACAGAAATTGGGCAGAAGAACAATGGCGTTTCGTGTGCTTTTCTGATGAGTCTCGTTTTGGTATGAGACCGGATACAAGACGTATACGACACTGGAGAACCCCTGGACGCCAACAGCGATTAAAATCCTGCCAGGAAGTCCATCCTTATAGTGGTGGAACCATCATGGTATGGGCGGGTATTTGGATCGGCGGAAGAACTGAGTTGATTTGGATCAGAGGCAACCTCAACGCTCAAATTTATGCTGAGACGATTGTATCAGACGTCATCGTTCCTCTACAAGTGCAAATCGGTCCCTTATTTCAGTTAATGCATGATAATGCACGACCGCACACCGCAAGAGTTGTAAGACAGACTCTCGCCGCAGCTAACATCAATGTCCTGCCCTGGCCTGCTCAGTCGCCAGACTTGAACCCGATTGAGCATGCATGGGATATGCTACAGAGAAGAGCTCTGCCGAATATGGAGGGTATCCAGTCGCAAGAAGACCTTTTTTTGTTGTTGCAACGAACATGGGCGGCCATTCCACAGCGTGATTTGGATGAACTCATTTTGAGTATGCCAAACCGATGTTCTTGTGTTGTTAGTGTTCGCGGTAGAAACACGGATTATTAATTGTTTAAGTTACCCAATAAAATTTTAAAGAAAACTGTTATTTCAGTCTTTTTTTCGAACTTTTGTGTTAGTGGTTCAAATGTCAAAAATCCCTTTATTAGGAAAATGGCAAATTTCTTTATTAATGCAAAGGTGACTTGGTTTATCGTTACTGTGACAAACGAAAACACTTTATTTTATGAATCCTTAAAGAAAATTTTAATTAATATCAATCGGGAGAAAAGTTATTGCAAAAATATATGTTGATCCCTAGACACTTTTGATGTGTGTAAATTAAAATACGATGTAAAATCGACATTATAATATTTCAAAAAGTATCTCAAAATATGTTAGGTAGGTAACTCTTTGTACTATTGTATCGAACGCCTTCGGGACCATTTTGTCCGTCTTCTGCATAATACAGTCTGTTTTCCTGGGTTATCACAAGGGTTGCTTTCATCGTAGTTGAATATGTTTTCGGGTGGAACGCTTTCTAGTTCTTTGACGATGTTTTCTATAAAATTGGAAATGACAACTTCCGACATTTGAGCTCGGACTCTTAATATTGTTAGCAAGTCGCCGTCAAAGAGATTGATGTTGTGAAAGAAGAGAAGCCAACCAGTCTTTACCAGGAATGTGGTTCTTAAAAATTTTCATAACTCTTCCCTGGTATGAAAAGTAATCTTTGATTATCATTTTCGCCGAATGCTCAGCGAAAACCCATATTCCTAAAGCGCAGTTATGTGAGCTTCAAACGCATTTTCTTCCTCTTCGGTAAAAATTGTAGGTTTACCAGGTTTGTTAGGGTGCTTCCGGGTTCATTTGTTTTTTTTTTTTGGTTCATTAGTGAGCACTTTTGATTAGAATGGCTGGAAATCTGGCTGGGTGTTGTCGACATGTCAACGACTGCCAGGCTGTTGTCTGTACACGGATGGCACCAGGAATGTCGCTCTGTATTTTAGTTCTGTAACAAATTGATTAAAAATGTAAAGTTCTTCACTAATAAACTTCGCAGGGTTACTTTGGCCCACAGGTCCAAAGTTACCCGAAAAGGCGGCCAATGTATACAGATTTTCTAGATCTGTAATTTAAGTCCCAAAACATAAGTAAATCGTCTTTGAAAAAAAATTGCCTTATTCCTACATACATGCCTAAGAACATAAATAACAATCCAATTGGAAAACTTACCAAAATACAGCATTACACATCGAAGTTTGCAGCAGAAAAATACGCCGGTGTTACTGTTAAAATTTCAAATGGCGTGAACATCTAGTCTAGCGACGTGCTCTCGAGTCGGTAAAACAGTTCCGCAAGTACGCGTCTACATCGCTATCTATTAGTTACCGAAGGAACTACGACGTTTGGTTGTGTGGTCGTGACACGGCGCCGGCGGGCAGTTCAAACATTTTCTCGATTTGGGCCAAAGTTATGCCCTAAAGTCAAAGTAACCCGCCTCTACGGTACTGGAATAGGTCTATAATTTGTGGGGTCTGTAGTACTACCTGATTTAAACAAAGGTATTATTTTACTATTTTTCATAAGGTCAGGTAACTCTCTACAGTCGATACAATTGTTAAAAATAAGAGCTAAAGTAGGTGCT
This sequence comes from Brachylomia viminalis, assembly GCA_937001585.2. Taxonomy (NCBI): domain Eukaryota; kingdom Metazoa; phylum Arthropoda; class Insecta; order Lepidoptera; family Noctuidae; genus Brachylomia; species Brachylomia viminalis. Next base: position 26,511,000 of record OW443298.2, on the reverse strand, counting down.
ACAATGACCATAATAGACTTAGCAACTTCTACAGCATTATCCCACAGATCTGCAGTCTTTTTTACGTTTAAAGTGTGAAAGGTTTTAATTATATCTCTACAAGTAATTTAATATGTTCAAAATGAAATTTCGAATCGCAAACATTAACATTTTCTTTATGCAAAGACTCACCAACAGAAGGTGATGAGTTTAGTGATTTATTAGTTGAAACGGGAATATCTGAAAATAAACTTTCAAAGGCCGCGGCGACTTGTGGGTCTGATTTTATTATGTTGTCATTAATGGACCGGCTGTAGTCAGTAACTCGGTTACTAGCTCCGCTAGGAGTAATAGTGTTCTGTGGTTACTAGACCTTCCCGTTTCACTATTAACAATATTCCAAGTCGTTTTAATTACATTACCACTGTTTTTAATCTTCGAACTCAAATAACGGGACTTGGACATACATCAAAGTTTTTTTTAAATAATTTTGAATAATTTCTAACATACAAATTGAATTCAACAGTGTTTACAGCGGACCTTTCATTGTACAGTTCATAAATCCGTGTTCTACTTTTATGAATACCAATGGTAGGCTCGTAGCCCAATCACTGAAAGATGCGTTGTAACCGAGATAGTCTTGGGAACAAAGGTGGAATTAAATTGTTTACAGTAAATATAAAAATCGTCATATAGATGATTAGGATCAGAAAGAATAGATAAAACTGGTAATTTATTAATGAGTTTAACTTTAAAAGCTTCCAAGCGACTTGCAGCTGCATGCATCTTCTCGAAGAACGCTTAAAGCGTGCATTATGTTTGGGTTTTTCTTGCTCATCGCTGAATTTAGTTTGTGGTGCCACCCTTCGACAGCGTTTGTCGTTCGATGCCTTTCCCCAAAAACGCACCAAACTGGTATAAAATCATCTTTTAGCCATTGTACTTCAACGTATTTCCTGAAGTTTAAAATATCAGGATCCGTAGTATCCCTGTGCGTTATATAGAGCCAACCGTTTCTTATTTCTGTCTCGGGCAGTAATGGAAGTACTGTAGTCAATGCTACCTCTCGAAATTTGAATATTTCAGCAGATGTTGTAAGTTTCAAATCACGGCCCTTGTTCCATAAGGCTTTTTTAAAGTGTGCGTGACAGACATCCTTTAAGTGTAGCTGACGGAAATGTCGCTTTTATGGCCTTCATAGCAGCTTTCTCAAAATCAATTGAAAACTTTGAAGGTTGCCATCCAGGAACTTGACTTTTGGTTAAATTGAAAAGGATTGTATAGGATTCCTCATCACGGCGACTCATGTATCTATGCATAAATTTGCGGAATTATGTTAGTACTATTTTCAGTACTTCTGAAGTCTCCATGTATCGAGTAAAGTTGAGTGAATGGCTCTGTGCAGCTTTTAAAGGTACCATCACATAAGAAATGATGAATCTCACACATTACATTTTTGGCTTCTTCAATACAAAACGCAATACGCTTCAATTCGGTTGCAGATGAATAGTCTGCTAAAAGAAAGTCCTTATAATCTTTTGGAACTTGGAATTCTTCCACATTTTTGCATTTAAGCCTTTTTATTCCAGCGATTGTATTTCTATGTCTGTATAAACTCGACTTGATGCTTTGAAATGACGGTATGTTTTGAATCAAACTTGGTATGACTTTGAATTGACTCACCATAGCGTTGAAGGTTTCGGGCACTGGTGGAAATTGAGGAGAAACCAATTTATCTTTACATTGCTGTATTTTTCTTCTACAAAATTTCTTGCAAAATCAGGTTGGCATAGATGTGGCTTTTCTTCAATTATATTGGTATCCTAGGTCAACAAAAAATATGAATTAATATTTATTTTTTTACAAAAAAAGACATACCTAATTACTTATTTAATATTTTTTTTTACTTCAAATTCACTTCAAATTTACTTACATAAATACTTATCAAATCATCACCATAGACAAAAAGTTGTTATTTATTTACATTCATCTCACATTACCGTCATACTGGGATTGGTAAACAAAATGGGGGCCCTACGTAGACAGAGAAACTAATAGACGCAGTGACGATTCCTTTCTCGCTTACACAAGAAAGAGAGCGAAAATTACGCTATGAATGTTTTAGACAGAGATACAACTATCAATTTTTTTGTCTCTTACCGTGTAACCTGTTTTTTCAAGGTCCGCAACTCAAATTGCGAAACATACTTTGACACTTCGTGCCGTCATTGTGTTTGGTGTTAAAATTTTGCTTATTTTTATGATAAAAAACGATTTTAATCCAGTGAGAAGACAGAGAAATTATCCGTATTTCACATCGACGATTATACAATGGTGCGTTGTCGTGTTATTTCATGTAAAAGCGATAGTGAGAAGAAAATTGCCGGTGTGTCTTTTCACGCGTAAGTACGACGGTTTTGTACCTAATTATAGTTTCTTAAATGATGATTATTTATGCCATAGCATGACGGAACGATATGTCTCATTAAAACTGAAGATAATAGGATTTTGTCGAGTTTTTAACATTCATAACCAATAAATTATATCATGTAAGTGTTGCCAGCGTCAGCTCAAAAATGCCCCGAGTCACGATAAAAAATATTGGCTCTACAATAGTCTACAATGTAATAAAAACAAAAAATATTGGATCAAATAATAGCATAGTATATGTGTATAATTATATATATATGTATATACATCAATAATGTGTTTTTTTCAAATTGTTTGGAGTTTTCTAAGTGTTAGTGTTTTTTTTAGTTACCTCATAAAGGATAAACATGATATAGTGCTGTTTGCAGACGACACTTCACTTTTATTTAAACTCAAACGTCAGCAGCTGGTTACTGACAATGTAAATAGTGCCCTCGCAAAAGTAGTTAACTGGTTTAATGTTAATAACCTTCTTCTTAACGAGAAAAAAACGAAATGTATTAAGTTTACGATACCTCATGTTAGACAAGTAGAAACAAATATTCTCATAAAGAGTGAAGTGTTGAAACCCGAAAATACCACAGTATTCTTAGGCATAACTTTGGATGCCAAGCTTCAATGGGGCCCCCATATAGATAAATTGTCAAAGAAGCTTAGCTCTGCAGCATACGCCGTTAGGATAATTCGTGGTTTAACTGATTTAGAGACAGCCCGTTTAGTATACCTACTTTAGTTATTTTCATAGTGTAATGTCGTACGGTATTCTGTTGTGGGGAAATGCCGCCGATATTCAGACGATTTTTGTTTTACAAAAAAGGGCAATTCGTTCAATTTATAAATTAAGTCCCAGACACTCCCTGAGAGACAAATTTAAAGGGATTAATATAATGACTGTGCCTTCTCAGTATATTTATGAAAATCTTTTGTATGCACATAAAATTATTAATCTGTTTAAAAAGTACAGTGATATCCATAATTTAAATACTAGGAACAAACACAAATTTGTTGTTCCTACTACAAGGCTCAAGAAAATAGGTGGCTCGTTTAGATGCCAATGTATACGTTTTTATAATAAACTTCCTAGCCACATTAAAGCACTAAGCCTTAATAAATTCAAATCTTTTATAAAAAGGAAACTATGCCAGAATGCCTATTATACTGTCAAAGACTATATGTATTGAGGACAAAAAGGCTTGGGATTGAGTTGCTCCAATAAAGCACAGGCAATGTTAATTTATTTTATTTCGCTAACTATTTTTACTTTTAATCTTTGCTATAAGTATGTATACTTATTTTCATATACAATGACACTAATATTTACTGTACAAAGTATTATATTATTTTAAATTATTGTGAATGTGAGGACTATGTGTGTTTTTGTTCCAGTTTTAATCATGTTCTGGCAGTTTGAGTAGCTGATGCGGCCTACCAAAATGTCCTTTCTTTGGTATTGTTCGTCGAATCGTTGAGCTCCTTAAGTTCTGAGTTGAGCTGCATGGTTACTGACAAATGCGTGCACTGACTGGACAGGTCCACTCAATATGTGTGGTTCTTTCCTCAAAAGACCATTGCAGACACCGATCTACATAGCCTTCACATGATCTGACCAAGATTATGTCTGGACTTTAAAAGAGACTGTGACCTCTGAGTTTGTTTCGGCCTTTCTTCTCAGAGTAGTCACATAGGAAACGCCGACCTCATCTAGTTTAAAATAAAATATGATTGACGTGTAAAAGTGTTTGTTCAAACCTACTTACAGAAATAAAATCATTTATCATTTAAGTAGTATAATAAATCTTAATTAAAAAACTCGTTTCGTTTCAATTAAATCCTGAAAATAATTTACCCTACTTCATCTAATAACACTCCAAAAACAGGGGAATGCAGTTACTATGGCAACATTATACGCACACATTGACATATTATCTCTGTCTCGACTGCGGTTACACGGTCCCTTCGTCTATTAGTTTCTCTGTCTACGGGGCCCTACGATGTCATCAAATTTGTAAACAAAATGGCGGCCTTAATAACGATGTCATCGAATTTAAAATTTCGAACATGGCTACTTAGAAAACAATAAACAATTCCTAAATGAGTACTAAATAAGGTTTGATATACCTACTATTATATTATTATGATTCGGAATTTCTTATTGTCTTTCGAACTCTCGGCAAAAATACAAGACTCAGAGAAAAACCAATAACAGATATTGACAGCTTTGACCAGGGTGTTATAAAAAGAATCATCCATAATTTCCACGTCACTGAAAAAGAATTGCCTACCATTGGCAAGTTGCGAAGGAAGTTACAGGATGACCTACATTTCCAAGGATCTGCAGCAAGTCTCAGGCGAATATTAAAAGAATTGGGTTTTAAGTGGAAAAAAACAGAAACCAATAGAAGAATTTTAATTGAGCAGTCAAAAATACGATTTCAAAGAATTGAATATCTGAGAAAGATAAAAAAATATAGAGAGAAAGGAAGACATTTATAATTTACACTGATGAATCATAGGTACGTCGATAGTTCCCATACGTCTGACCATTCTTGGACAGACGGTCCCACCAAAGGCATTAAAAAACCTCTATCTAAAGGTAGCCGCTTGGTCATAGTGCACGCAGGTGGTGAAGCAGGTTTTGTGCCGAATGCTTTGCTGACGTTCAAAGCCGGTACAAAAAGCGGCGACTACCACGACCACATGAATTCGGAGAATTACGAGCGGTGGCTCCGTACTAAACTGATACCTACCGAATTTACCGCCTAATTCAGTCGTGGTAGTCGACAATGCATCGTACCACAATAAGCAACTCGGTGCTGCACCAACGTCCAATACAAAGAAAGCAGACATGCAAACCTGGCTCCGTCAAAAAGGAATCGAATTTGAAGAATGCATGCTAAAGCCGGAGTTGTACAACTTAATAAAAAAATACAAAGAGCAATATAAGAAATTTAATATGGATGCCATATTAAACGAAGCAGGCCATTCTGTACTTCGTTTGCCCCCATATCACCCGGAGCTAAATCCAATAGAAATGGCCTGGTCCCAAATAAAGGGATATGTTGCCAGCAAAAATGTAATTTGGAACCCTACACAGATAACTGACCTGGTTAATGAAATAGTTAATTTAATGGGAGCAACAGAATGGGGAAAATTGTGCACCAAGGTAAAGGAAATAGAAGCCGAATATTGTTAAAGCGATCATGTGGTTGACATGATGACAGAAACATTTATTATTCGCGTAGGGGATGATGATTCAGACACAAATGGTGATGAAAGCTCAAGTGACGACAGCGACGACAGTGAAATGGCCACCTCTAGCACCAACACCGCGTCCTCATCTGGTTTTCACGTCACCCACGACGACTTAATGCAAGGAGTTTCAACATTAATTTATTTTTTTGTAAATAGATTAAACATTCTACACTGAATCAAACATGTTTTTAATTCTATTTAATAATATTCTATCTAATATATTTTTCGGTCGGCGTTTCCTATCTGACTACTCTGAGAAGAAAGGCCGAAACAAACTCAGAGGTCACAGTCTCTTTTAAAGTCCAGACAAAATCTTGGTCAGGTCATGTGAAAGCTATGTAGATCGGTGTCTGCAATGGTCTTTTGAGGAAAGAACCACACAGATTGAGTGGACCTGTCCAGTCAGTGCACACAATTGTCAGTAATCGTGCAGCTCAACTTAGACTCAAGGAGCTCAACGATTCGACGAACAATACCAAAGAAAGGACATTTGAGTAGGCCGCATAAATTACTCAAACGGCCAGATCATGATTACGTTGAGAAAAATACAAAAATAAATATAAATAAATCAATGACCGACATAGTTCTCACATTCACAATATTATTAGAATAATATTATAATAATCTTTGAGGACCATGTAGATTTGTGTCTGAAATGGGCTTTTGAGGAAAGAACCACACAGATTGAGTGGACCTGTCCAGTCAGTGCACATACAGGGGATAATCGTCGGTTGGTGCCTCATTCCATTTAAAATGGTCTAAGAGGCCTCTGCAGGTTGGCTTCGACCCCTCGTACGCCTTTCAAAGGACCGGAACTCCATGGTCCCGAGATAGGTACGTAAAGATAAATATAATATAATAATAATTCTAAAATGTGTGCGCACTTTGCGGCAGTTGTTCGATAGTGTACTTCTGATTGTGACATTGCTTTGAAGACAATTATTGAACACCATCTTATGTACTTTGTATTTCTTTAATGAACAGCAATACATTCATGCGGCGGCGCCACTGCACACAACGGCCAGGCAGACGGCGGCTACTCCGAAGTCGTTAGAGGAGGAGTTGAGGCTGCCTCTCGCTGAGAAGAAAGCGCACAAGGCTGCCGGCGACCGGCCCTACGTCCCGTCTGCGCCTAACAAGGTATAAAGCTTACATAGGTAATCTTCAACATTTAAACAACTGACCATGACCAATGACCATCATAATTAAGTCATGTGATGGATGAAATACAAATAAATAAGTACATACCAACACCCGTCCGTGCCTCGGAAAGCACGTTAAGCCGTTCGTCCCGGCTGTCATTTGTGGATCTTTGACAGTTGTTACGGGTCGCCAAACGCCCGAAAATCTGACAACCAGTATTACCAAGGTGTGTCCTTATTACACAGTAACAGGGTGGTGGACGGCAGATAGCCAGTCACTCCATGTATAATATTGGTACCTATTAAGCTGCATCCGGTTAGACTGAAAGCCGACCCTAACATTGTTGGGAAACGGCTAGGCAGATAATGATTTAAACAACTAACCATTAAATGAGTATCTAATCACCATTTTTTTTATTTCGGCGAAAATCCATGAATAAAGATCAAACCAGGACCTTTTGCCTATGCACTGCACCGGATCGGCATCACCTCACCTCATTTTGAGGCGATGTCGTTACCATGCATAAAAATGTGCGTTGCAGTATGCAGATTCGTCGAAAGAATCCTGAACGGCTCGTGTGGAGTCGATGCTGATCCCTTGCAGTGCTTATACATGTGCATTGAACTTCAGTCCTCAAAATCACTTTTACAATTAATTAGGTATACCTACAGTGTGGTCTCGACGCGCAAACTGTAACCATGAGTTCAGCGGGGCGAGCACGGCCTCTGTGATAGGCTTGAGTCACGCATTTTAAAACGGTTTTTGCTTTGTGACCCAAGCCTATCACAGTAGGCCGTGCTCGCCCCGCAGCACATGATTCTAGACCCCTAGCGTAGAAACTATTCGTCAGTTATAAAAAAAAAACTGCTTTTTCATAGAAAAGTACAACACCTACGCGGTCAAAATGTAACGAACAGAAAAGAAATTGATTTCAAACGAATAATGTCAGCGCAGAGGAGTTCAGAATTATGTATTGAATCCATGGTAAGAGGTTGCGCGTCCCTGCCATCCTGCATAATATAGGTACAGGGTTATTGGTAATACGTCGGCAATCCATTACAGCCTTGTGTCTTGTGGTATATAAATGTTTTTTTTTTGTCCTCATGTATTGCCAGACGGAGAAAATCGAAGCAATGGACACGACACGCGGCAGTGTGCTCGCGTGTTGCCCGTGCGATGATACGGCTCGAACTAACACCAGTAAGAAAAGTGCGGAGAACCCAAACCCCAAGCCCAGTCCCAAACCCACTGGGATGAAGTGTTGCAGACCTCCAGGTGAGGATAGGGCTGAATGAGCAATCTGCAGATCTAATATTGTCTTCATAATGGTTTAGAATAAAATACCGACCCGCCCATGCTTCGCAAGGTTTTTACGACTTGGCAAAATATACGAGATTTCTTTATTATATGTAACTGTACGTTGAATACCAATATAGGTATTACACACACAAACCTTTCGAGATAAATTCTCTAAATGGTGGTGAAAACCGCATCCAAAGCCGCGTAATTTAGCATCAAAAGCGTAGTTTAGGAGAACAACGCGGGACTCACACAGACAGGCATTAATTTATATTACGTATAGACCCGAGTACGAGTTAGAGTGACCCATGGGCTAGTGATCGGAGGCGGCTGCTTACCGTGTAAACTTTGTTTGATGTCAGTTGGATAGTGTTATAAAGTTACCATTGAAATTTTTTTCCCGGTTAATATAAATGCACATGATCTATTGGATCATAGCCCATTTCCCATACAAAAATGCCCAGCGTTCTTTACCATAAGAAAATGACCATCGGTCACGATGCAAACCATCAAAGTCAAAGCATTTATTTCAAATAGGCACATAAAAGGCACTTTTGAACGTCAAGATTTACATTAAAATACCACTGATTCTACTCGCCCCTTCCAAAAGGTAGTTTCGTATGGAGAAGAATGGGCAAGAAACTCCACCGTTACTTTTTTAAATGTGTTTTGTGTATGTACATTAACTATATAATTATAATTATATTTGAAGACAATGCACCTCTATTAAAATTACCCTACATTAGGTAAACATAATGAAAAATGTACCTACCAATGACAAATAAGTTAATTATGTGATAGATAGGATGCAATGGTGAACAGTGAACCACTAAAAGTTTGAACCTTTATAAATCCACCGTACGTGAATGTAATTAAGAACTATTGGCATTAAACGAAAGGAAATTTACTAAACTTTTGTTTTGCATATCAATTTCAGCACCAATTCTAATAGTTTATTGGTAATATTGTTTTTTTTAAAGATGGCGAATGGTTCACTGTGAACACTGTGTTCTCTGTGTGGTTCACTGTGTGTGTGTGTGTGTGTATAAGTACACAGTGAATCGGGGTTGAGTCGACAGTGGACCAATGTGTATACAGTGAACCATCACTTTAATTACCTACCTTTATAGCATATTTAAACAAATTTATTGATAGAAATTTCGTTAAATAAAACTATAGTAAGTAATGTAATATTTAATAATTTGTTTATATATTTGTATTTGTCAGCAACAATCACATAACATCACAAAACAAACTATTAGGCACAATTTAAAATATAAATCTAGTAAGGAACATCCAATTACCAGTATTACTTAAAATTAACAGTCTTTAACGTTATTACCAGTCTTTTAAAACTTAAACAATATCAAAATCAACATTACTTCTGAAATAAATAATCTCCAAAAATAACAAAATAAACATAATAGACTAATGAAACAAATAATCTTTAAAGGTATTACCTAAATCTCTCTTAATCTTCTTCTGACATTAAAATCTTCAAAAAGAACAAAATCTACATAAACTGTTTTCCAACAAAATCAAAAAGGAAAAGTGACAAATTTATTGGGAATGTACAAGTCTACTGCCTTCAACTTTAGGGTCAGGAAGTATAAATTTTACGTCATTGTTCCAAACTCCTGCCATATCTGGTTCCACAGGTTCAGCAAATTTATAAAAAACCTTACTGTTTAGTTTTAAATAGGATACAAAATAGTCATATCCCGGTTCATTAGACTCTTCTAAAATCTTTGCGACGTAATAATATTTTTTAGTTCGACCCATTCTAAAACAAAAAGATTATTATTATTAGTATTAGATCTTCTATTAACGCCTTTTTTTGTTGATTACAATCACAGTTGAAAAGTTTATGCATAAATTGTATCGGACATAATGAACAAAATTATTGGTACACAGTGAACCATGGTTTACTGTGTACCCTATGATTTTGAGCCACTGTGTGCAGCCACCACTTTTTAACCTATAAGGTTACATAACTATTACACATACCAAATTCAAAGGATATTTTTATGTCTAAGTTATTAAGGAATAGTTACTTTACACATGGAAACGGTGCAATATAATTTAACTAAATATACAACGATTCTAGAAATAAAATAAATGAAAACACGTGTACTTACTTTTTTGGGCTCCAACGACAAAACAATGCACTGTACGACCGTTACAGGCGGGAGTGCGACGTCGACTGGGGAGTGCGGGAGGTGGTAGAAGGCAAGTTGTTTCGCGTTTGCAGTACGGTTTGGCAACGTCGCGTTTTCGGGATGTGAGTGGTGGTGCACTTGTGTACTACTGGGCCACTGTTTACCACCTGACCCTACATGGTGCTCACTTAATTACAAACATTGTAAAAGTATACGATTTCCCAAATTATTTAAACAAGTAATTATGTCAGTGTGCGAGTTAAAGTAATCACAGAATGTAAAATAATGTTATAAAAAATAATAAACTATGCAATTAAAGTAACAACAGGTTTCATTTTGTCCAGACCCTTGATTGTCCTATTGAGCTGGCCCAGCATGTTTCCAAGCATTCTTATCTTGGATATAGTCCTCTAATTTGTAATAAGCTTGTTTACAAAGTGAACTTTTTATATGCCATCAGCCTCACAAGCTCGATATTTCTTTTCCCAGATAACCTACCGACGCGGACGACAAGCAAAGAGTACGTAAGTGGCAGCGGCGACAAGAAGTAGGCATACAGTTCAGTTTTATAGTGTTGTGTTGTGACCAAGTTAGTAGTTATTCATCACTACCGAATTATATTTACTATGACTTCGTAAATAAACGTGTTATAATAATTACACTTAGTTTTATTTTTTCTTATCCGAAATAAGGATTTTCGATCTCATATAAGACCCCATCCCTATTCTCAACGTGATAGTGATGTTGTGAACATTTTCTGGTGACACAATCATTTTAAAATTTCATTTAAAAAAAAACTATCTGATGATCTTGAAAGTTGCAAACAAGGTATGATTGAAAAATTGAGGGCAAAGCAAAAAAAACAGTCCTTACAAATTGTTCATTATAACTTTATTTAGACTTACAGTTAATTATGTTACATAATATCACAATACATAAGCATTCTCTCAAGCATTTTATGAACCACTCCAGTGTCATGTTGAGTAAGCCTCAAAAGTCTATTTTACGGAAATGCAAAGAATCCTGAGTCCATTATGACTGTGCATAGTTTAGCAGCCTCACTTAGATCTTTCATAAAAAAAAATCATTCATACAAAATTAAAAGTGATACTAATTATTTAGTGAAGGTTTACATTGAAACTAGGCATGTATTTAATCAAACCACAAATAATTCCTATTTTGCTTTTCTAAAAATATTATTGAACACTAATAAAATGAATGCACCTCTTCTTGTGAACCTCAAATAATACATAGCTTGGGGTCCTAAAAATAATAAATAGCCAAGTACTAGTTCTAACCTAACCTGTATGGTTGGGGTACCCTAGCTTAGTTATTGCAATCAACTTTGAGAAACATTTAAAAAGAAGCTCGTTTATTACAAAAGTGTGCATCATTAGAATCCCAAAAGGTTTTAGAGGGTCATTAATTTAAAAAGCGTACCTACATCATTGAAGATCAATAAGATTTTAGAGCATTACTCAATATTTTATCTTAAAACTACAACAATATTGACTAATTTTGTGTTTGTCGACAATCCAACATAATGTTTGAGAGTTATTGATAAATAAATATTATTGGATTGACATTGCACAAATGCCAGATGTTAATAGCAAACTTGTGACACAAAAATAAATTATTTCTTAGCACAAGAGTGTTAAACAATGACTAGAAACTAAACAAAGTTTATACAGGGTTATTAGTAATATGTCGGCAATCCATTAAGGGGATATAGGGGAGGTAATTTGCCCCCTTTATGACCCCTATGCAAATGTCAACCATTTCCGAGTAATTTGACATTTTATATTTTTTTGGCAGTATACAAGTTTGAAAATGTATAAATATAAAAAAAAACAATACATGTTTTTTTTTATTATTATTACTGTCTGCGTCTACTTCAATACATACTAATCAACCATAAAATGACAATTATCTTTAATATTTTTTTAATCAGAGTACACAATTTTCATCACTTTGAGCAGTTTATTTGCCTAAAATGGTTGATTTCTGCAAAAAACATGGATATACTTTGTCAACAGAACATTCCAAAAATATGTACAACTTCTCAGCTATCCGAGATAACGAGATACAATAAGATACCACATATTATCTACAAAAAAATATAAATGTTAAATTACTCAAAAATGGTAGACATTTGCATAGGGTAATTTGGTTTCAAATGACCTCCCCTACATCCCCTTAATGAATTGCCGTCATATTACAAATAACCCTGACTATGAGCACTCATTCAACACACAAAAATATAACTCTCCATTGGTTCATAGACTACTTCTCATACAACTCTGCCTAGTGTCTTTTCATCATAAATGACTTAGTTATGTTGCCATTAAAACAACAGTCAAAAATGAGTGAAAATCCATATTGATATTCTTTACATGATTAAAATATAAAATCAACATCTCTTACTTTTGAAATTGTCTTATAACATTTGCCACAGTTCAGTCCACTATGAAGCACAGCTCAGCCCCACGCTTGGCTCTTACAGTAATGCAACACAAGTTTGCCATCAGTTCCAAAACACTCATACAAGTTCTTCACTAACTGGTCCGGTGAAGGAGCGAAGGTCTGGTTCACATAGAGAAACTGAAAAGGTAAGATGAAACTACAATAAATACAGTGAAGGCTCTATTTTTTTTTTCCAATAATATATTTCAATTGATCATTATCATCATCATCATCTTCATCCACTGCTCAGCAAAGTTTTGCTGTTTTCTTGTGCCAATCCGCACACTCCTGTGCCAGCCTCATCCAGGTTCTGCTTGCAATGGCAACAATGTTGTCAGAGTATTCATAGGTATATAATTATACATTTAAGTTTGAAATGCGTATTTTAGAATGTCAATTATATTAAAATGATAGTGACAAACAAGATTTAGACTACCTGAAACCTGGTGGTAAGTGGTTGCCTAGCAACATCAAAGAGGCATTACTGGTAAATTCACTTTCAACCTGAAAATACTGACCAGTCCCACAAAAGCAGAGACCACAAAGAGCTCTACTAAGCATTATGGTAATGTAATACCAAAATCAAAATCCAATATTGTCTTCAGAAAATTGTGTGATAAACTAGATCTCGTGAGTTTTAATTACTTATGTTGTTTAAAACTAAATCCAGAATAGTATACCCACCAGTTTCTCGTCAGCTTCTAATTTAAGATATTTCTTCACAAACTCCATGATCCATCCAATGGGTTTCTCCGCATCAACAGCCCACTTCTTCTTCTTCATAATTGGAGCATTCCCAGTAGCTTTCAGCAGGATGTCAACTGGAATAATAGAAAAACCATATTCATATCCATATTTGCCAAAGTACTTATATTAATTTTTTTGTGTGTAAGTAAAACATTCAGAAAACAATGAGAACTTCTTTATGGATAGACAATGTGACTGCACTAACTTAATTTTAACCTAACACAATGTTTAGAATGATATACAAAAGTTGGATAGATTGAGTGACGTGTGTTAAGAAATAATAATATAAACATACTGCGCCGACCACAAGTAACATGGGACCAGAAGATATAACTATTAATTGGCATATTCCGGATCGTAAGCGTAAGAGCATACAACTGCGAGGAATAAGTGGGGTCCTTGAAATCTTGGCCGCAAAAATACAACAATAATCTTACTTTTAATTTTATCCGATTTCGAGACGTCTCCATTCTCTTTTTGGTCACCTTCAATTTTTAAGCTCTCCGTCGCATTAGACAAGTCCGACTGAATATCGTCGGCCTGCTTTTCGTCTCCCATTTATGTAAACCGATGAGATTTTTGCGAAAATGTTAGAGAAATAAACAAAGATTTCTAATCACAACCAAATCAACCAACCTTTTTTTTTTATTTTTTTTTTTAACCTAACCTCAATTTACTTTACATCCACAGAGTAGGGTATCGGTCTGTCAATGTCAATAGTTCTCTATACAGGGTGTCCAAGAACCTGGCGTCCAACTGGATTCCCACGATGCCCCAAGTTCTAACAGTACTCAGAAAAATATTTTAAAAAATCCACCCCATGTACTTACAGAATTATACTGATTTCAAAAAAAAAAGGGGAAATGAGCACCCTGTGACATACTTTTGAATGCTGTGACTGCTAATGCTGATAATTTCGATATTTCTTGGAGGTTTTGTAATCTAGGGTATTGCTGTGTCTAAATAGAATGTAAAAATAATGTATAATAAAATGTGTAATGTGTGTGTGTGTAAATGTGTAATGTAAAATAAAATATTATTTTAACTAAAGGTGATATGGAAAACTATTGAATTTCGCAACTTTGACCGACTGTAGTGTAAAAAAAATGTACCAAAATAGTATGGCAAGTGACGTCAAATTTTGACGCGTTTATTCCTCTTTTTAAAAAGGTATAATACTTACACATTAATTTGAAAAAAAAAATTTTGATAATATTTTTACTCAACAACCCAATTTTTACGAAGTGCCTACCTACTAACGGTAACTGTCGGACCCTTTCTTATCTTAGAAACTGTTATGTTACTACTATTATTTACTTCGGTTCCAAGAGTGAGCAAGAAGGAAATACACACAGGTAGATGGGTTCCCAGTAGAATAAAAGCAAAGAATGTTAGTTTAAAGATATTTTATTACAATTAATGTTCAAAATGTTGACCACCCGCGGCAATACAAGCTCTCACTCTCCTTAAAAAGGACCGCTTTATGTTTCGCGAGTAACTTTTTTACGTATCACCTGCACTGCTTGTGTTATCTTCTCACGAAGGTCAGCGATGTCATTAATGGGCTTCGCATAAACGAGCTCCTTCATAGTTCCCCAGAAAAAAAAATCCAGCGGATTTAAGTCAGGTGAGCGGGCTGGCCACGGGATTGTTCCTGATCGCCCAATCCACCTGTTCGGGTATTGCTCGTCCAAAAACTCTCTAACGGATACGCGAAAATGTGCTGGACAGCCGTCGTGTTGGAACCACATATCTGGTGGGGTCTCTTCTAGTAAGTTTGGCAAATCATTTTGAAGAAAATTTAAATATGATTCGCCAGTCAAATTCTCGGGCATCTCAAATGGACCAATAATATTCCCACAGAGAATACCGGTCCACATGTTCACTTTGAACCGGTACTGGGATCTATCTTCTCGCATCAAGTGCGGATTTTCCACATGCCACTCGTGCAAGTTGTGTAGGTTCATGTAGCCATCCTTCTTAAATGTTGATTCATCTGACCACAAAATTTTGTCGATAAAGTTTTCGTCTTCTCGATGTTTTTGCAGGATTGTTTCACAAAACGCGACTCGGCTCGGATAGTCTCGAGGTAAAAGACTTTGCACTCGCTGTACGTGGTACGGATGATATTCTTCTTTTTGGAGAATACTGTGTGCTGTGCTCTTCGGTATCCCCGTATCAGCTTCTATTCCTCGCACAGAGATGCTTGGATTTGCCGACACCGCCTCTAAAACTTCATCGCGTATGAAGTCATTTACGGGTCGTCCTTCACCAGCTACTTGATTGGGGAACCGCCCGTCACATAGTGATCTGTGCACATTAATGAAAACTCGATGGTCGGGATATCGCGTAGCCCTCGGATACCTTTCTCTGTAAAGTCTCGCTGCAGCTCGTCCATTACCTCTACATTCTCCATAAATGTAGTGCATATTTGCGTATTCTTGCGGAGTGTAGGTCGCCATGGTAGCACACACAAAACACAAACTGTCCAAACACAGGCAAAGGTCGTCGTAAAGAGTTCGTTTCAAAGTCCAGAGCACAAAGAGTAATCGAGTCCATTATACAAAGCTTTAAATCGTAGTACGTGATCAATGGTAACAATAAGAGAGAGGTGCGTAGTAACGGCAGGAGGCAGTGACGCGTACTGACCGTACTGTTATCCTAAATAGCACGATCCCAGATAGCGTCACTATCTATCTCACTCGCACCTCTAACCTTTTTCTCCCTCACTCTTACCTGAATAATGGGGTACCATAAAGAAGAACCAGCAAATCGCAAAGATAGTTTCTGTCTTGCTCCCTCCTGTTGTAATAACGAATCACTATGGTGAGATGCATGCACATACCGTCCCTTACGGTCTAACCTGTTTTTTGAGAGGCCTGTTGTTATTTTTATGAGCATACAATAGTAATTCTTTAGAGGTTAGATTCAATTCGTCGTAAATTTTTCTTTCTAAGAATTCTGTAAGACATCGTAAAAATTGGGTTGTTGAGTAAAAATATTATCAAAATTTTTTTTTTTCAAATTAATGTGTAAGTATTATACCTTTTTAAAAAGAGGAATAAACGCGTCAAAATTTGACGTCACTTGCCATACTATTTTGGTACATTTTTTTTACACTACAGTCGGTCAAAGTTGCGAAATTCAATAGTTTTCCATATCACCTTTAGTTAAAATAATATTTTATTTTAAAATGGTACAATAAGTACATTATTTTTACATTCTATTTAGACACAGCAATACCCTAGATTACAAAACCTCCAAGAAATATCGAAATTATCAGCATTAGCAGTCACAGCATTCAAAAGTATGTCACAGGGTGCTCATTTCCCCTTTTTTTTTTGAAATCAGTATAATTCTGTAAGTACATGGGGTGGATTTTTTAAAATATTTTTCTGAGTACTGTTAGAACTTGGGGCATCGTGGGAATCCAGTTGGACGCCAGGTTCTTGGACACCCTGTATAGGTTCATGCGTTCCGAGTTGCACTGTAATCGAATTGAGCGCGCTTACACGCGTACCGAATTAGCGTGAGCGCGATAACGATGTCCCGTGAATCGTCATAGATGACGTCATGACACGAGCCATCTTGCGATAACGCCGACCATGACCTAAATTAATATCACCGTGCGCGCTGTCAAAAATGATGGTAAACTAACTAAAGCGGCATTTTCGAAATTATGCTGTAAAATCCAATACGTAACAGAATACCAGAAATGAGTTATAAACTCATGCGCATTATGTTTCATTATTGTTGCATCCATGTTATTTGTAATTCTTGGTAACAATAATTATGAGTGTAATTGTAGTTTTATTAATTCTTTTTAACATAGCCAATAATATCGACACACATATAAATAATGTGAACCCCATGGGTATGTTTTAAAGTGATACAATAATGCGAATTGTAAGAACTGCCTTTTCACCTGTGACAAACAATAAATAAATGAATATGAACATGGTATTTTACTTCGGGGTAAATCTTTGCCGGGAGCATGTAAATAAGCTAATATAAGTACTTCGATGTCCGTTTCATCCCTGGACGAATTGTCGTTCTCAAACTCAAAATCTGAGTTATCCGAATAGATAGAGTAATCCAACAAAATAGAAGTGCCAATGCGTTAAACTTTAATTTGCAGAAGAATAATCGGTCTTCTTTGTGCAAAGTTTGAGGTTGACGTTGAGCGACCACTAAGGGGGTTGATAAATAAGTTTATACAAAGCCCAACAAATGAGTTATGAATCTTATGAAGCCGGTGAAAGGGAGCACGTAGTTTGTCCTTGTTTCTAGTGCTAATATTATGAATATCACTGTTTTTTTTTTGTAAAAGTGTATTTTTTGTCTAATGTAAATGTTGGCGAAAATGAATAAAATTATGATGCCACCGGGAGAATAACAATATCTTTTACGAAATCTTGCAGAGTAACTTTAGCACCTAGCTGTTGTTCGTATGTCTTCTCGTTTAGTCTAAAAGTCTTGTTGTGTGTGTGTGCAAATTTACAGATTTCGTAAACGAAGCAAAAGGAGTGTGCAAGGATCGTAGCAGGCAGGTGGTGTTCTGTAGGTACATACCTACGGCCTAACGAGGCGTGAGTTGGTGTATGTAGTAAATACTAATTCCATACTACCCATAGAGAAAAAAATTGAATAGAAGCTGTCATAGACTTCCATTCTCTTGTCCTCAGAAGTCTCAGAACAAGAACATCCTCAGTCTCCGATCCGACTAGTATAGAGTTATCTGTGATCCTCAGCAGAACAATAACTAACTGCTCTAGTTATTGTTCTGAGCTCTTGTCGTTGTCAGAAAGAAACAGTAACGTAGTTCTCTATATAGCAAAGAGTATAATAACTATTGGAAAGTTGGAAACAGTCAGTACCTATTTTATTTCGCATACCGTTGTTGATTTCGCGCTCTGGGCCTGTGGTTGAGGAGGCCAGTTGAGACGTTTGGTTGGTTTGCTAGTCTCACAGAGTACATTGGCTAGTCTGCTCCAAAGAGTATATAACCACTACGTGTACGTTTAGTCTGCTCGTGTGCTCCCTAGTGCTCCTGCTCAGACGTCTGTGCTCACAGATCAAGATTTTGTCTCGTTCGGTCTGGTACGGCCTCGTTTTGCGTTTGATTAAATTGAAAATTGGATTTTATTTGTTCATTGTTGTAGTTTGGACTGACTTGACTAACTTGACTTGACTTTTCCACACATCCTAATAGTGGTGCCATATGATGCATTGGTTTTAGTAACAACATACTTTCAAAAAAATAGCTTACTGTCCACTGACAAGCTAATATTAAAATCCAATTGAAATATCTCATTTATTAACAGTTAGGGCTTAACAATTAATATGTAAATCTAACTATTTACACCAGGTACTTTGACACAAGTGTCCTTTTGTTTTTGTATTTATTTGTATACTTAGTTTTAATTACTCATTGAAACATTCAATTGCAAAATCAAATGATAGGCAAGTAAAAAATTAATGTCACACAATTAATCTATGTTTCTAGAGCAATATGGCTTATGTGAAGAGTTGGTCGACGAAGGAAGAGGTGCTGAAAGACCTTGCAAAAGCTTCAGGAAGGAGAACAAAGAAGAAAGATGACCTTGATGGAGGTTACCTGGTGATTGGAGATGTCCCGCCACGGGTGATTCCTGAAAATGAAGGTAGTCTTTATCTTTGTTGGTCAAACTGATTCTAATAATGTTTTAGCTTACCTAGTCCTCTTTTGCCACTTTTTTGTAAAGTTAAATAGTTATTATACTAAGGTTTGATTTGACAAGTCCAATATAAGGACAAGTCAAATATCTAAGGAATAAAATTACCATCTCAAAATTTTTTCATGGAACAAAATAAAATCGAAAATTTATTCACGGAATATGACTTACTTTCTAATTTTAAAAGTTGTTGAATTTAGCATACCATATAAAACATATCTACATATTGCTGGCCTGGCATTATTATGTAAAACAAATGTCCTGTGGTTGGAGGATAAATTGGGTTTGATTTTATTTGATGCAATATATCTTTTTCACCCGTATTTGCCTGTTGTTGTACCCAAACAACCTATATAAATTTTCATAAATGAAAATATTACGAAATCCCTGTCACAAAACTCTGTACTTATTTGTACTGTGATTTCTGCTGATGCAATGCTCTACAAATAAATCTTACTGACATTGCCATAATATAAGAAGCAATGTTTTAGCTTGTTACAGCATTCTAACAGTGGAATATTAATACCTCAAACCTCATTAAGTTGTAATCCTCAGTAAGCCAAAAACATTGTCTTTTCCTTCCGCTGAACCCCTAAATATGCGATATCTCAAATTATTTAAACTGTGTACTCAAAGCAAATGTTATTTTCCAGCGAGGTATTGATAGTACATATTTATACTCTACTAGCTTCTGTCAATGCTGGGCTAAGCTCGAATTTGAAAAATGTTAAAATTATTTTTTAAAATTTTGGTAATTACTTAATATTATTTAACTGGTTTATGCCAAGCAATCCATTACATGTTAGGCACCGAGGTCGCGATGACTAGATCACAAGTGACTCACGGTCTACGCTGGTTACGGTTCACTTGCCGTTTATGCCAAGCAATCCATTACATGTTAGGCACCGAGGTCGCGATGACTAGATCACAAGTGACTCACGGTCTACGCTGGTTACGGTTCACTTGCCGTTTATGCCAAGCAATCCATTACATGTTAGGCACCGAGGTCGCGATGACTAGATCACATGTGACTCACGGTCTACGCTGGTTATGCCAAGCAATCCATTACATGTTAGGCACCGAGGTCGCGATGACTAGATCACAAGTGACTCACGGTCTACGCTGGTTACGGTTCACTTGCCGTTTATGCCAAGCAATCCATTACATGTTAGGCACGAGGTCGCGATGACTAGATCACAAGTGACTCACGGTCTACGCTGGTTACGGTTCACTTGCCGTTTATGCCAAGCAATCCATTACATGTTAGGCACCGAGGTCGCGATGACTAGATCACAAGTGACTCACGGTCTACGCTGGTTATGCCAAGCAATCCATTACATGTTAGGCACCGAGGTCGCGATGACTAGATCACAAGTGACTCACGGTCTACGCTGGTTACGGTTCACTTGCCGTTTAGTTACCGTGTATGAAATGAAAAAAAAAAAATTTCAAATCTTACTTAGTTCCAGAGATTAGCGCGTTCAAACAAACAAACAAAAAACAAACACTTCCGCTTTATCGAACAACAACTACATACGTACAACTCGAAAAATATACTTAGAAATTGCGCCTTTCTAAGTCGAAATTTAGCAATTTTTTTTTATATATGAGACATTTTTTTTATAAAATGTAGCCCCACACTAGTATTTTCTCCTGTATTGTGGGTGCGTTTACAAACATTTAAAGTCACATACACAAATATCCAGCCCAGGAACAACTTCTTGTAGGTCATACAAATATTTGTTCCGTGCGGGAATCGAACCCGCGACACGCAGCGCAGCAGTCAATCGCTTAACAACCGCGCCAACCGTGCCGTCTATTTACTCATTTACTCGTTTTTTTTTTTGCATTTAGCTTGAGATTCGGGTTAATCGAGATTCCACTGTATTACATCTCGCTGGAATGCGGCCTCATACTGTACTGAACTGGCGTCATGCGTTGTCATCATTTTCAGGTTACAACATGTACAAACTTGATCAGTTACCCTAAAGTCCGACTCACACGGACGTAAATATGTCGCGGCGGGATTTTTTGCGCATTGGACCTTCAACGTACTGCTCGGCGCCGACAGTTGAAAATTCAACAATGTGTTTTTTCGACGCGCTGGGATGCACTCTGTTGGATTCTCAATGCTCGGTTCAACACCGAGAGCTGAAAATCGTGCCCGATAAAATCCCGCCGCGTATTTTTACGTCCGTTAGGTGGTCTAAAAGTTATGAAATGTAATAAATAGTCATACATACAGGATTGTGGTTTGTTGCTAACATTGTGTTATTTTTACACGTTTTAGCTGCTTATTTTATCCTTAGCTTCTTTACGTATGACCTACATAACAATTACCTATTCATGAAACGAAATTAGATGCAAGAACATCGATTTTATAACACAATGAATGGATGCTACTCTGTGTTTGTTACAGCATTTCTTTTTAGGGATCAGTCAGCAGTTTTAAAATATTGACCAAAACATTCATGTCCACAAATTTCTCAACATACATCATTTCATTCCATGTAGGTTCCATGAAATTATCAGCATATCGATTTTGGATCGTCGTTTGAGTCGCCTGTAGTAGTAACTGAAAATTAGGGCATCCAGATCAAAAAGATGTGGATACCCTAATTTCCACTATTTGAAATGAGACTTATAATGTATTCTTATGAATAGTATCTTTATAAACTACTCTTCATAACGTCTGATCTGATCTAGAAACATCAAAATAACACTTTTCATTTATTCAAATAGTAAAAAAGATCTGTAAACGTGTCTGCCTGCCCAGTCCGTATCTATTCAACCTCGGTTACTTTCCATCTGCAGTGAATTTAAATTTATTTCAAACTGATTTAATTAAAAGGTTTTCATCTTCCGGTAGAATCTGATAGCATATACTTAATGTCTTCTGAATCAGGTATCACTAAATCATGCATCATGTTCTTCATTGATGATGTTTCAATTTTCAGCACCAATCTGCGTATGTTAGCTCTCTGTTACCACCAAATACTATGTATTCTCTTTGGTTACCACTTTTAAAGACAATTTTTTTAATGTTTCCTGAATTTAATGCATCATCTATATTTTGATCTTCGATCATAAATATTTTGATAGAATAAATCTTCTGGCGTTGTATCTCTGACCTTTGATGAAACTGCGGTAATTTTTTTATGAGTGGGCTGCATTTCGTGGACAAATTCAAATTTATTTATTTGTACACATAGGTATAATGTAGTGGTACACGATGTTATATAAATAGAAAAATATTGAGTCACTATGTGCTGCCTTGCAAGGCGTACAAATATTATTACACAGTTGGTAATAGGTATACAGGTAATAATAGCCTATATAATTTTATATAATGCTAAGTAACCATCTTAAATCTTTAGTAATAAAATTAACATAAACAAAATAATAACAAATTAAGGTAACAAAAATTATTAATTAAACTTATTATCTAAAGTAAGTAGGTAATAAATAAATCTGAGAAACTTATTACAGATTTTATTTTTCATCTAAATATTCATTTATAGTGTAATATGCTTTCTGTATCAGAAACCTATGGAGGGAATTTTTGAAAGTATTTAAGTCTTTTGAAGCTGTTATCGATTTGGGTAGTTTGTTAAATATTATTCCTAGGAAGCTTTTTGAGAATAGGGCGGTTTGATGGGTTTTTGACTTAAGCGCACGTGGATAGGGTTTCAAATAGGTAATGGTTATTTTTGATAAACATGGCAATTTCATAAATATATAGGGACGGAAGTGTTAATAATTTTAAATTAATAAAATAAGGTTTGTAACTGTCAGTGTTTTGGATCATGCATACTGCACGAAGACACTTTTTTTGGGCTTTAAATGCCAATTCCCTATCATGTAAATGATATATTTTATAATGATATCATGTAATGATACATTTTATCATGTAAATGATAAAATGTAGCCTCACCATTAGCGTTTTGAATAATAATCATTTTACAAATGCCTTCAGAAGTATATTTCACTGAATCTTACATCGTAGTTATTATAATTATTTAATATATATTTTTTTTAATTGTTTAATTCAGTTTATGACTCGGCCTTTTAACTATCTATTGATTTCATCAAGCGTTCTATAATGTTAACATCCATTATCAGATTTTTAATTTTACCTATTAACAAAAGCTAGTCATTAATTGGTATAAATATATTTCCTTCACTGAGTTGGTATTTATGTATGTTCTAGAAGTATATAAATGTGTCGAAGCCTTTTCTGTATCTACACATATAATAATAATAATAATAAAAATCCTTTATTTCAGGCAACTAAGGCCCATAAAACACAATACATATATAAGCATATAACAATAACTATAAACTAATACCTATCTAAAAGTAAAGACTACTGCACACGAAGTGACGGCGTCGAGTTACACTGCGAGGTGTCGCGTAGCCGGCCGCGGAAACGCCGCCGCCGATACAGCACACCTTTCGGCCAAAACTCTTCCTTGAGGAAGGTTATCAAGTTGTCAGTAGGAACGCGCACCACGAAGACTTTAAATTAGTGTCCCCTCCAACTTCTCCACCCTCAAGGTCCAATTGGTCTTCACCCGTATTTACTCTACGATGTCCTGAGCCTTTGTAGAGTGGTGCAAACGGAACACGTATAGCAGCGTCGCCGGTACTGCAGGACGCAGTAGTATGTTTGCTCCTGCCAGCGCCGTCCCACACTGGTTGCGATAAGTAGGCTTCCTCTTCTTTCTCACCACCTTGAAGAAACCGTCCTCATCGCATGTGTTCTTCGACGGAACCAGCTTCTCGTGGTTCATCACAGCACCTTTAGTCGCGCTCGGTGCCGAGCGACTATGCTTTCCCCCATTTGATTTATCTGCTGGTCGTCTCTTTTGCGACACAGCAGGTTCTGTCTTGGCGACAATTGCAGAATAGGCACGCTTGGGGGTCGATGTACCTATTACACGCGTCGCCTCCCCGGTAGGTACGATGCGATCAGCGGAACACGATGCAACGCTTACATTCTTGACAGCCGATGACGTAGTTTCATTCGCCGACTGAAAACTGCAGACAAGCATTTTGTGCCCCGCGACGTGTGTTCACATTGCAGGCTTCCAGTGACCCACTTGCCGGAATAGCGTTACGCAACAACGCTACCTCGGCTCGTAATTCACCAATGGTGATATCCGTTGACTCCAATTTGGACTTCATCTCAGCCTGGCTCACCTTCAGACACATGATGTCCTTCAGCAGCCTGGTGACGTAGACGTGGTCGAAGGTGACCGGAGGCAGCTTGTACACCTCCTTTGCTACAAAATCGGGCACATCATCCGGATCAGTCCTCTTCAGCAGACTAATGATGTCCTGCAGACTTTTCTCGCCACCAACCCTCCGGCGAGATGGCATCTGTCCGACTTGGTCGAGTGTTTGAAACAACAGCAACTTTGCACTGCATACCTCTTCATCTTTGAAGGATGACTTGCAGATCTGCAAGATGCTGTCCTCGTCCATGTAATCGATGGCATGCTTGACGAATGCCAAAAGCTCGTTAGATGAAATGAATGAAGAGGACAATCTTTATTTATTAATAAAAAATCAAATCGATCTTGCCTTATTATAATCGAACAAAGTTTTTAAAATTGAAACCACTCGATATCCGTATTTACATGGTCATTGTAAATATGCTTAAGATTTGATTCGTCTTGTTCTCTTATTACTTATCTAAGATAATCATAAAGTTCACATTATCTCGTACTAGTTGTTTCGGTATTTTGGAATAAGTTTGTGATAGTTAAAAACAAACTATCTGTTTATGTCTTCCCGTTGCGAAGTAATTACGAATGTTTACTTGATTTACACAAATGCAACGTCTTCTTTATTATCATTGAAGACAAACCAATTTGCATCTGGAATACTGTTAATAACTTGTTTAAGAAAACAATACTTTGGTTGGAAAGCTGTCTTCGTGTATAAATAAAAAATGTTTGAATTTAACACAGTTTTTATGAAATATAAAATTTAGCATTATGTAGGTTTGCCCACAGTTAGATGGACCACATATTATACATCTGATAGTATTAGGTAGAGTGCACCATGAGTCACTTTTTGTGAATGTTTATCTAATTTTATATTATTAACTTCAAAAGTCTGCATTTGCTTGGCGAACTTCATTGCGAAGTGTGGGTAAAGAGAAATTTGTCTTACACATAAAATGCATTGTCATCATGTACCAACTTGATCATTGTTGATCATTGTTACCATGTCATTATGTTGTTGCCATCAGTGATGGCGCATCACTGATAGTATCCAAAGGTTTCACGCTGGTCAGTTCTTCACAAGCATGTGTGCACCATGCATGGCAAGTGGTGTCATGTGGTACATTGTATACTTCATCAAAAACGCTTCTTGTTTACTTGCTCTGAATAAAGTTAAAATACTTTTTGTAAGTATAGTAAATGAGTTTGCTTTTTTATAGCTATCTTAAGAGCGTTTATACCTTATGAGTGGCAACGTCGCAGTTTAGTGTCATATTTCGTGGTTTTCAATTTTTATTAATCGGAGCTATATTTTAAAAATCTGTTTAATTTACTTTTTAGAATTACGTGAAAGTGTTTAAAAAGTAAGTAACCGTAATGCTTACAGTTATTTTACAATGAAAATAACGCCCTGCAAGTTTCCAATGTATTATTTGCATATAAATAGAACTGTAAACGCAACGATTTCTTACCTTTTACACAGTTTTCACATAATTCTAAAAAGTTAATTAAACACATTTTTAAAATATAGCTCCGATTAAATGATAAAAATTGAAAACCACGAAATATGACACTAAATTGCGACGTTGCCACTCATAAGGTATACACGTTCTTAAGCCAACCCGTAGGTACTGGGCCCGCGTGGATTACGGCCCACTCCCTCTCACAGTGAGGAGGCCTGGGTCCCAGCCACGGAGCAGAAACAAAGAGGAGGTGTTGTAAAGTCATTCTCCATACAAAAGTAGTGTCGCAGCCTCGCGGGGTGCGGGGGGAGCCCAAACAGCAGAAAGCCATCTAGTGGCTAGTAGCAAAATCAACTCATAGGCAAATTAGACAGATGTCCTAAGATGTCGTAAGAGTTCTGCTATGTTTCATTAAGTGGCGCTTTTATTGTAAGGAGCCGGATTCAGGTTTAATAGTTTTATAATATACCGATATAGTTTTATTTCTATTATGTCCGACCGAAATACATTTTTGGACTGAAACCGAAACCGAATTTCGGCAGCGGTTTCAGATTCGGCCGAAACCGAAACTTCCAGAAATTAACAAGTGTGAGGGAAAAATAAAGAAAACGTTTTTATAATCATAGTTTTATTTTTTTATCTTTAAATCTTCTCCTCTTCTAAATTTATCTTCTGAACTTAGTTACCGAAACGAAACCGAATTCCGTTTTTTGCCGAAACTCGACATCTTTTTGACTTCACTTTTCATGTAGCATATAATTATATGTGCTTATCAAAAAAGTCTGAGTACGGACCTGCAATTTGTCAGTACTTCCGCTACTTGCCGATAGGGGGCGGCAATTACCGAACATTCGAGAAGAAATAAATTACAAATTTAATTTTAATTTTACTTACGAGTGGAAAGATATCTTTATTCCGTTTGAATTTGATTGATCCGTATAACTTCAGCAAGATAAAACACAGCACTTCATGTTAATGCAATGAGTATGGGTCGGGAATACTTTTTAATCATTTAAAAGACTAAACAAATACATGACAACCTATCCGCTTCACAACGACAGTTGTACTGACGAAAGCGCCGCCTGGTCGCAAGTAGTGCAACTACCGTATGACGTAACGACTACATTGGTGGCTGATGGACTACTTTGATTGCAACACCTCCTCTTTGTTTCTGCTCCGTGGTCCCAGCACTGGGAACAATATAGGCTGATTGATTAAGATTATGGTAGTGTTTAGAAAACAATCACGCATCAATTATTAACATTTAAGTTACCACGCCATTCCCTTAGACCGCTCAGCTGAAATTCGATAAATAAGAATTCTATGACAAATCGACTTGTGCACCGAAAGCAGTCGAAGTAGAAATGATAATTTTTGTCGTATAAACCAACTCGAGGTCCGTGTTCAAAAAGTTGCTGCTGGTCTGATAAATGCCAGTAATACCTACAGAATGTCGGTTCCAAACACGGAGCAGAAACAAAGAGGAGGTGTTGCAATCAAAGTAGTCCATCAGCCACCAATGTAGTCGTTACGTCACACGGTATTTGCACTACTTGCGACCAGGCGGCGCTTTCGTCAGTACAACTGTCGTTGTGAAGCGGATAGGTTGTCATGTATTTGTTTAGTCTTTTAAACGATTAAAAAGTATTCCCGACCCATACTCATTGCATTAACATGAAATGCTGTTTTATCTTGCAGAAGTTATACGGATCAATCAAATTCAAACGGAATAAAGATATCTTTCCACTCGTAAGTAAAATTAAAATTAAATTTGTAATTTATTTATTCTCGAATGTTCGGTAATTGCCGCCCCCTATCGGCAAGTAGCGGAAGTACTGACAAATTGCAGGTCCGCACTCAGACTTTTTTGATAAGCACATACCTACATAATATGCTATATGAAAAGTGAAGTCAAATAGATGTCGAGTTTCGGCAAAAAACGGAATTCGGTTTAGTTTCGGTAACTAAGTTCAGAAGAAAAATTTAGAAGAGGAGAAGATTTAAAGATAAAAAAAATAAAACTATGGTTATAAAAACGTTTTCTTTATTTTTCCCTGACACTTGTTAATTTCTGGAAGTTTCGGTTTCGGCCGAATCTGAAACCGCTGCCGAAATTCGGTTTCGGTTTCACTCAAAAAATGTATTTCGGTCGGACATAATAGAAATAAAACTATATCGGTATATTATAAAACTATTAAACCTGAATCCGGCTCCTTACAATAAAAGTGACATTTAATGAAACATAGCAGAACTCTTACGACATCTTAGGACATCTGTCTAATTTGCCTATGAGTTGATTTTGCTACTAGCCACTAGATGGCTTTCTGCTGTTTGGGCTCCCCCCGCACCCCGCGAGGCTGCGACACTACTTTTGTATGGAGAATGACTTTACAACACCTCCTCTTTGTTTCTGCTCCGTGGTTCCAAAAGTATCTGATGAGAGTGTAAACAAACCCTGTTCAGGTTCAATTCTTACGCATTCATTCAATAAAACGGAATTAGTAACACATTCATGTGTAGTAAGAAGATTTCAACTTTCTATCTCAACACCTTTTCCATCAATTATTGTTTGAATAACATTATTAATTGTTATTGACAAACAAAATGTAAGAAACATCTTTATATTAATTTAAATTAGAATTTTGGGTTTAAGACGTACGTAACTACACACATCAAAAGTGTCTAGGGATCAACATATATTTTTGCAATAACTTTTCTCCTGATTGATATTAATTAAAATTTTCTTTAAGGATTCATAAAATAAAGTGTTTTCGTTTGTCACAGTAACGATAAACCAAGTCACCTTTGCATTAATAAAGAAATTTGCCATTTTCCTAATAAAGGGATTTTTGACATTTGAACCACTAACACAAAAGTTCGAAAAAAAGACTGAAATAACAGTTTTCTTTAAAATTTTATTGGGTAACTTAAACAATTAATAATCCGTGTTTCTACCGCGAACACTAACAACACAAGAACATCGGTTTGGCATACTCAAAATGAGTTCATCCAAATCACGCTGTGGAATGGCCGCCCATGTTCGTTGCAACAACAAAAAAAGGTCTTCTTGCGACTGGATACCCTCCATATTCGGCAGAGCTCTTCTCTGTAGCATATCCCATGCATGCTCAATCGGGTTCAAGTCTGGCGACTGAGCAGGCCAGGGCAGGACATTGATGTTAGCTGCGGCGAGAGTCTGTCTTACAACTCTTGCGGTGTGCGGTCGTGCATTATCATGCATTAACTGAAATAAGGGACCGATTTGCACTTGTAGAGGAACGATGACGTCTGATACAATCGTCTCAGCATAAATTTGAGCGTTGAGGTTGCCTCTGATCCAAATCAACTCAGTTCTTCCGCCGATCCAAATACCCGCCCATACCATGATGGTTCCACCACTATAAGGATGGACTTCCTGGCAGGATTTTAATCGCTGTTGGCGTCCAGGGGTTCTCCAGTGTCGTATACGTCTTGTATCCGGTCTCATACCAAAACGAGACTCATCAGAAAAGCACACGAAACGCCATTGTTCTTCTGCCCAATTTCTGTGTTCAAGAGCCCATTGATATCGAATCCTACGATTGTGCATTGCTATAGGTGGTACCCGTAGCGGTCTTCGGGAATGAAGGTTCACTTCATGCAAGCGGTTTCTGACTGTTTGGTCGCTAATTAAGTTCCCTGAAGAGTGATGAAGCCTCACGGCTAACATCATGGCGGTTATTGTTGGAGCTCTTCGAGTTAAGATTTGAATGTATCGGTCTTGTCTCCGTGTGGTGCAGCGATACCGTCCTCCATGGCGCTCAGCCACGGTACCAGTGCTTCGGTAACGTGTCCAAAGTCGACTGATAACACTCTGACTTGTATTCAGAGCTAAAGCCACAGTACGTTGCCGGGAACCAGCTTCTATCATTCCCACGGCTCTGAGCATTTCTTCCCTGCTTAAATGACGTCGCCGCTCCATAATAACGTTGGTTTTAATCAGTAGTAGGGAAACAGTAGCACTAATAATGTCTTCAATGCGTTGTATGTTTTTATAGGGAAAATATTGACAGTTGATTTTCATCTTTTACTCGAATTTGATTCACAGTTCCTGATTCAAATTATGAAATGCACCAAAAAGGATCCATATAAATTTATAAAATCATAAATTTATTACAAAGCCACATCTTAATCTCAAGAAATCCGCATAAAAATGCTTGATCCCTAGACACTTTTGATGTGTGTATTCAAATAAACAAAATGTCCGAGTACCCACTTAGTTTTTCGAGACATCGCCAAGCGGTTGGTCGACTCTTGACGTGACCAGAGGGCTGGCCTATTTTTTGGCCAAAGAATCAGCATTGCCATACAACGTGGCAATGCTGCCAGCCTTTTGGGCACTTTTCCTGTTGACAGCGATGCGGATGAATTTTTCGATGCCCATTGATTTATTTTTTATTTGTTTATACAACGTGGCGCTACAATGGTGACTTTAATTTAATACACGGGTAGGGCTAGTGCCCATTAACCATATAAATATTGATAGGTTAAAATAATACGTAAACTGAAAAAAAAAATTTTTCAAACAAACTAAATAATAAAAAAGTCATTAAAATTGGGATCACCCTTGCAAAAATTCATTCATGAAATTACTTACCTAGCTCGCTTACGTTAACTCGGAGCGGCAATGTGTCGGTTCGCGGGCTGGCAACCGCGCATCGCGTCTTGTACCTACTCGTGATCGGTCCGATTCTTTGACGGCATATTATCAAAGAAACCGAGCGGCGCAAGTGGTACAAACACTTATCACATCACCCTCTCTTGTTACTATTAGTAATAACTGTCATCACTAATCACTGCCTTCACGATCATAAGTTTACACAAGCACTAATAGCACAAATAAATGCGTCCGTATCGCAAGAGGTGTAAACGTACCTACTAGATAAGAAAACGAAAACCAATCAAAGTGTCTTTATCGCAGTACCATGATCTAATTACTATCCTAATTACACAAAAAGAAATAAATAAAACAATAGCTAAGTCTTTTTCGCGACGTAATTATGCGCACTAGTGTAAATAAGTGCGTCAAGGACACGGGTTCGACTAGCACTAGAAAAGCAAAAAAAGAATTCGTGTTCGGTGCGGCGGGTGGGTGGAAGGGAGAGCGCGCGTCGCCTGCGCTGCTCGCCAACAAAGGAAATTTCCTTAAATTCGCCTACTCTATGCATTTGTTTCATCCTAATAGTATTGCTTATTCGTTTTAATTTCATTGATGCGAAGTTATGATCCGTGACCGAGGGAAATGACCGCTGCGCGACAGTTCTTTAAGTACAGGTTGCTCTAAGATGCTATTTCCTAAATTCTTTAATAAATCTGTAAATAATAACGTTTAATGGAAATAAAAAATTGTCATGAAACGAAAATGTGAAAACGTATATGTGTGTTAAATTAAGGTCACCATTGCAGCGCCACGCTGTATAAGTAATTGTACTTACATATTATTATTTTAAGACTTAGCTTTTTAAGTTATGTAAGTACCTACCTATTAGTTCAGGTTCTGTAAATGAATAAACAAATTGAAGCACTCAGTTTTTTAAGTAACACTATAAATAGGCATCCAGTACTTTACGTTTTCTGATTCATTTGTTTACATTCTCAATTTCGCATCAGATACAGATTATACCTACGTCGTATCAATTATGTCCTTTTCATTCCTTCCGTTGTGCTTGAGCTTTCATGGTTAGGAGCAGAAAAAAAGCAATTGAATAAATTTTAACCTCAACAACATTGGTTATCATCTCATTGCGGTCGGCCGTCCGGCCAGGCAACAGTCGTCACGAGTCCTGGACACTGGACATACCACGGTAATGTTATCTAACAGTATTGTGACTCGCTCGGCCCTTGAAATAATTACCTACAACCGCGCGTTGCTTAATATCAACAATCTTATCGCGTGTGCGCTACCTACAGCAATCTAAACCTCTAACTACCTACTACAAAATCTAAGTTAAAAAATGTACATATTTACGGAATTATAATAATTAAAATCATCCGTACAACCCTCTGGGTTCATAATATTATTATAATCCCATTGAATGAATATTTCATATGAAATAGCCATTCATTCTGTAAATACTTGTTACGATGGCGAATATTTTGTTCAACATACAAACTGACCAAATAGTAAACAATTAACAAAAATTGAACTACGCGGGCTACCCTGGCGCTTCCCCCATAAGAGCCACTATTGTGGACAAATGACAACGCGTTCATTCAAACCGTTCACCCCGCAGTCTAGCACAATAATCTATATCAACAATTATCAACAAAATAACAGTACCTAAGACCACGCTCGCACGAACGTATAAATACCGCGGCTTGTTTTTTTCGCGCACTGGATTTTCAACTCTCGGTGTTGAACCGAGCTTTGAGAATCCAAGAAAGTGTATCCCAGCGCGTCGTAAAAACATACTGTTGGATTTTCATCTCTCGGCGCTAAGCAGTGCGTTGAAGATCCAGTGCGGTAAAAAATCTCGCCACGATATTTTTACGTCAGTGCCTATGTGGACTTAGCCCAACTTTGTATTAGAAAACGTTAGGTTAAAATGTCCCAGCAGTACGATCTCTCTTTAACAAAGTTCTTACAAACAGATGCCACCGAGTTGGAAATCCGATTTGGGGGAGCAACCACTGGAAAAGATATTCACACACAAGAAGATGCCACGCCAGATCTGGCAGGCATCCAGCACATGCTAAGAATGGTGAGTCACTTGCTTTAGTATTAGCTCTTTGTTACTACCCGAGGCCTGCCTCGTCGGTTACTTGGGTTACTTACACCACCATTTGCCTGATTTATCTTTCTTCATGTCGAACCGATTATTTGATATCCCATTGTACTATGAGAGTGGGGTGAGAGTAGGGTTACCATCCGTCCGGCTTTCTGGTCCCCCGCTGCCGCGCTGGTCCAACTCCATAGTACAATCTAGAGTCTAGACAAAATCAAACGGGTTGCTAATTTAATTGGATAATTTATTATTTTTATGACATAGTGATTACTTTAACTCACATACTGATTTAAAACTTGTTTAAAAAATTTAGGAAAATCGTATACTAATTCCACAATTTTTGTAAACATGTGAGCACCATGTATCTATCACATAATTAACTTTGATACATATTTAATTATTTTTACCTATTGTGGTAGAGTAATTTTATTCTAGGTGCACGCGCACCGTCTTCACATAATATGACTAAATAACGAATGTATACAAAATATTGTAACACATTTCAAAAGAGTAACGGTGGAGTTTCTTGCCCATTCTTCTCCATACGAAACTACCTTTTGGAAGGGGCGACTAGAATCAATTCTATTTTAATGTAAGTGTTGCCGTTCAAAAGTGCCTTTAAAGTGCCTATTTCAAATAATTGCTTTGACTTTGACCCCGTCCGGACTTCAACTTCAACTTAGTAAAAGATTTTCTTTAAAAGAATAAAAAAATGTAATGGTTACTGAAATAAACAAGATTAAAAAATAAAATATCCGGACTTTTTTTGCAAGTGTCCGGCTTTTTGTCAGGACATTTCTAATTTCGAATTGGTAACCCTAAGTGAGAGGGTGTGCAACTGTGTTTTCGCACACCTAGGAGCTTAAATAAATCTGGAGTGCTTTCTGTCTAACAATTTGTAAATAGAAATAAACTTAAAACGCCTACCATAAACTTTTAAAATATTTACCAAGTGCAGGGCAGCTCAACTCGGCATGCTAGACCTGACAAGTTTTGTGTTTGTGCCATCAGTATTTTCCGCTGTCCTGCATCATGTCCTTTTGACCTGCTGGCAGCACTGATTGAATACGATTATTAAAAACGACGATCTAAAATACTTTAGCGGTTTTACGGTTTTTATAGAAATTAATTATGTTTATAGGCTATCAGTTTAAAATAAAAAAAGAGTGATGAACAAAACATCGTCCCGTGGCAAAGAAGGAATTTAACATTATAAGAGAGCGGACACACCCTTCCATCTACATAAAAACTTGAAACAAAAAAGTTATGACACATCACATTTATTTTCGAACGCATTAAGTACTTACCTACATGAATTTACGAGGTGATTTTGAAATTCAAGTGAATTCAATTTGTAAAGTTTAAAGCAGTATATACATTGGTTTTGTAGCCCTGTCTGTGAGTGGTAGGCAATAGGCAAGTGTAATTTAGAAAGAGTGACTTTTGTGACTCTTGGTTCAAGACGAGTTTCTTACGAACAATTGGAAATTTATGCGATTTTTTGAATACTCACAGATATATCGCTATGGGCTACAGTAAAAGTGCTCAAGCTCAGGAAATGTGAATGAAGAATGTGGACTGAGGTGGCTGAAAATCTAAATTCGTTTGTTGGTGGTGCTATGACAAAGCATATACTATTTAAATACGTATTGAATAGTAGTACACAGTAACAAGTAAAACAGAGTTATGCTGTCACATTCAGAGTAAAATAAAATACTGTAATAAAAAGAATTTCACTGTTCTTACCTAATCTCATTTACTCACTGATCGCTAGGACTAGCTGGGAATTTTAAATAATAATGTATATTCGGCGAAAATGTGGTAGATTGAGGCATTCTGTTACTTGTGCGATTGCAGTTGATACTGTTTGCTGTGCAACAGAATGTGCAGCGATATCTCCCGTTGGTCTTTGATATGTACCATTCACGTCAAAAGATTATGCTATTAAAACTTGAAATCAAGTAGGCATAGCATCAAGTATTGTTATTATGATATTAAGCCGGAGAATGGCAGTATAGATTAGTACTAACCGTAACCTCAATCGACAAATCAGTTGATTTCGTAGGGCGTGACATGAAAGCTTGTAGCTCATTACTGAGCTCAAGTGCAAGCTCTTTGTTGAGCCTATTATGTTTAACAAAAGCATTGTTCCGGCATGTCAAATGGTTTGATCGAGTTTGTCAAAATATTTAATTGAATTTTAGCATTTTGCTTAACGCTGTAGCAACGACTATCTTCCTCGAGAAACTCAAAAAATTTCACTTTCATCACACATCTAAAATAAACGGTAAACACAATGCTTAAAGAGGATTTTCTATGTTTTACAATATTTTGAAATACAGTCAGAATTATATTGTACTTAAGTATGCACATTTTTACAATAACTTACTTATGTTTTTGTATTTTAATTTAATTAAAACAGGTCAATTATAAATAGTTTCACAAGGCTGCAAATGTCAAAAAAGACTTGATGGTAAGGATAAGTGGTAGGTCAGCCTGCTGAAATGCTGTGACGTAGTCACTCACCGGTTTAGGTCACGTGATTGCTGGCTCGCCTGCTAGTTGGCGCGCTCATGGTACATACTAACGCGACAGGTTATTTTTCGTCTAAAATTTACCTGCTAGTAGTTTATGTTTATGGTAGGCCCCTAGGTAGTTGTTGACAGGCCTACACTGTCCTCCCATACCTATCAACACTGTAATTTGAAAACATTGTAAAAGCCAATTATTTTTAAGAGTAACCGTTGAGTTTCTTGCCGGCTCTTCTCCATAGGAAACGACCAATTGAAACCGTGCACCAAGTTTATGTGAAATAAAATATTTTGAATAGGTAATGGTACACCACAGGGCACAGACTACTTACAGTATTTTCTCTCCTTCCCCGTTTTAATCCATCCAAACGTTGTCTTTAAAAGATCGCTTTCAGCGATAACACCGCCAATTGTGTCACTCTATATAAAATGTCTACATTTATTTCTGTAATTTATGTGGTGTACATAATAAAGAGTAGTTATTATATTCTATTCTCAACAGAAAGTTACGCGATAGCACAATACAAAATGATGTATGCTACAACTCATCACTCGTAACTTGTATGTTTACACTCACTGTTATTACATGCAGGTAGTGCTAAGTCGGGGAAATTATATTATTACACGAAATTGTTTTGTAATCATTTATATTTGGTTATGTAGGATATTGATCTTTGTCAAGTGCTATTCTGCCATTTACTGCCGTGACTCATTCGCTCTATGTTGCAAAAAATGTTGCGACTACCTAGAATCTAGATGTTTCGCTTCTCATTTACCTTTCTATACAACTTTTCGTCTCACTTTCAGATGCAAGAATACAACAGCGGAGATGATGACAATACCAACGACGCTGCCCACGCTAAGAATTGTGTAATAGCTATTACCAAAGTTAGTAAATTAAATCCTAACGTCGAAGATTTTAAACCAAAAGGTTCTACTTCGCCTAGTCCCAGTAGGAACAGTGATAATTACATTAATTCACCTAGAAAAGTTAATATTAGTAGTTGTTTGAGTAATCAGGACATTAACTCAAATGTTGTTGCACAGACTGTTGATATAAAAACTGAAGAAAGTCAAAAGGAAACCGAAGACGACGTAAAAGGGACAGAAAGTAGTGATAATAATCATTTAGACGTAGCTGTACATGTTGCTGAAAGCGATAGCGATGATATCGCAACAACACTAAAGAACCAAATAAGTGATGCGGGGAAATCAGATTGTTACGAGTTTAAAAAGCAGAAAAACGTCGCTATTGCAACTCTTTTGAGGCTTTACGCTAAAAATAACACTGCGGCAAAATGTGCAGCGCCCTTAAAATTAATTAAACCGGAATATTTTGAAGGCAAAACAGAAATTCCGGCCGTAAAGATCGAAGAACCGTTAGCCATCGTATCAACAGCTACATCCTCTACACCGGAACCGAAAGATAGTTCTACGACGTTAGCGTCATGTTCGACCGTCAGTATAAGCACAAGTTCGAGTACTAGTTCTCCAAAAATCAAATTAGACCCCGAGATTAAAAAATCTATCGATAAGGTAAATAAGTGGCTAGGAGAGCCAGCTAAGAGTAAGTCCCCAGCGGTGTGTCTCGGACCAATAGCATTCAAAAGAAAAGAGCCTAAAATTAGCTGTCAATCTCCCGGCAGCGAATCCGCCCCGAGCGCTCCGAAGCCTGCTATCCAAAGTAAAAAATACCAACCTTCAAAATATGCTGCGGACCTAGGGAAACAATACCTCGAAAGACACAAAGCGATAGAATCGAAGCAAAAAGAAGTGACGTGGTATAACTTAGAAGACGTCTTAAAACAAAAAGACTTGGCCATCAAAAAACGTTTGGAGGAACAGGACGAACAGCGACAAGCTTCAACCAGTGATACTTAAAAAAGACTGACAGTGAGTTGCATCATACTGTTTACGAAATACCTTTACGTTATAAGTATCCACATCCAGGCCCTGCAGTCTCGACATAGTTAGCAATCGTTTTCGGTTGCTAAGTCCTAACAATCCAAATGTAAATGTTGATGTAAATGTTTGGTAGTCTCGACACTCAAATTTATCGGTTGCTACCTACCGGTACCTACCTAAAATACCAGTAACAACCGATAACTTTGAGTGTGGAGACCACCATATATCGTTACATCTGGATGGTTAGGACTTAGCAACCGAAAACGATTGCTAACTATGTCGAGACTGCAGTCCCAGAGCCGGAGCCCGGAGTCTAGCTCGACGGCGTTGTACTCACTGTACGATAGTTTACAGTATAATGTTGTGATCACAGTATTTCACGGAATGTTTTATCTAGAATTTGATTTTATCTATATGAAGAGCAGGATGATTAGCTGTAGGTCTAGCACGAATATTTTTAAGTTTAGTAACTTAACCGTATCGCTAACGTTAGCGAATTTTGAGTCGGAAATGTTCGTTTGGCACATAATTGTAGCGGTATCTACATCGCCAAATGCGAACTACGCGTCACACTGACGTCACGAACATCCTGCATCGCTCAAGCAGAGTTTACCACGCAACTAGCATAGATACAACGTCCCGACATCAATCGTCGGGCAGTTGCCCACCAGACACGACACCTGTCTGGTCGGAGGATCCTCCCTTTTCTATGTAGGTAGGAGTGAACTTTACGCCCTGCTCCTCGTACCTCTATTCTCACGGCGCAGTGTTCGATAACACATTACTTTTGCTGCCACGGCTGCCCTTAGGGGCATGGTAGTGCGAGACATTGCAACACCAATCGTTGATATTGCTTGCTGATGTCTTGACAGACTCGCTTCTAGCGGTTTCCAGATTATCTGCTGGATAATTGACCCGCCAGTGGTCGCTGGAATGAGTGATAGCTTATACCTCTTACACTCTCTCAGCTTGCGCTGCACCAATTCGAAAAGCTTACGCTTTATTGCGTAAGTTTGATTTACCAATCCGTCTCTTGGTTCTGCATGGTCTAGAACATTTCGTAATTCGTCTATTTGGTTAGCCGCCAGTGGGGTAGCGCGTCTCCATCCCAACAGGTTGGCTGTTGGTAATGGTTCATTAACTGGCTCTTCTTTCGCGACCTCGTCTCCGCTTTGAGCTCCTCCTCCTTCGTCGTCGTCGTCTGCATCGCCTTGTTCTTCTGCGATTCTGACTCGTTGTCTTTCAAATACGTCGGCAGCGTCGTGTGCCTGACGCTCAGCGCGTGGTGCTTGTGGTGCTAGGCCTGGAAGCATCCAGTCCCGCTCTTGTCCGCCATCACGTTGGGAGATCGCTACATCGGCTGCAACGCGTTGCAGCGCGATCGCTGGTGCGGGGAGGGTCTCGTAGAGACCGTGAGTCACATGGGTAACTCGTCCGAAGTGTCCGTGACCATTCGGTTCCGCGGCATGCAATTTGCGCTTGATTCCTGCCGCATTTATTACAATTAAATTCTCGGTCTGATACAAATTGCGCATGCTGCAAAAAATCATAAATTATGATTTAAGACTGCTGTATTTTAGATCCAAAATTCTCTTACATGAACGATACGTCAGCGATACGATTTCAATATATTCGTGCTAAGCCTTACAGTACAGCACAGCTATTCACAACCGCTTGATTCGGTTGCCAAGGATCGTTTAGGAGGAATGCTACAGAATGGTAACTTTAAAGTGGTAAATATTTTTTTCCTTTATTACATTTATATCATAACAATCGACTCGAATAGCGAATCGAGCGGTTGTGAATAGATGTGCAGATCACATAAAGGCTCCTTCAAACAGGCGCGACACCCGATGCGAATCGCACGCGACACAAAGGCACCGCTTGTCGCGCGACAGGCGGTGCCTTCTTGTCGCGCCTGTTTGAAGGAGCTTTAAACGGCTATCGTAAAACGTAAAAAAACTTAAAGTAACCAAATTATCAGTTTACATCTACTCAATACGTCTAACGAACTCATAACTTGTTTAGTGTTGATGCAATCCGCTGTTACAAGTGTTGTTTGTAAATAACGACCGAATTTAGAAGGAATTGACTGACATATCTTTAAAATCTATGAAATGATTATTTACTTAGTTCTCTTTTAATAATTTAGTAGGCAATTAGAAAAAGCCAATATTTTATGGCTATAAGAATATAATATGTACTTTTAATGAATTTGTTATTTATATGACATAGTTATTTTAATTATATATAGTTCGTATTCTAATATATTAATAGTTCATGGCGCTTATAAAATAATAATTACTAGTCGGACACAGGGTTGAAACTTGAACAGTATCACCACGCAAGATGTTGTACAATATTTCGCCTGTGGTGTGCAAATTATAGTCTAAGTCTAGTTCGATGTATAAGATCGTTGTATTCTTAGAACAAAATAATTTATTTCAATATTTAAACCACTCTAAGAACCATGTTTTGTAAAAAAAAAAAAACCGGTCAAGTGCGTGTTGTACCACACACAATGAAGGGTTCCGTAGTTCTAATGAATTTATCCCAAGAACAAACATAACATTTTTGTTGAAAAACATGTTCTCCCATACATTCCAGCTGCAAATTAATGTAAGTTGGTACGCACAATTACGAGAGATTTACCATGTTATTTTAAGACTATAGGTAATCTATAAGTATACAACATTCTGTTTTTTTTTCAAAATTTTTGGTTCTTTAGTTTCGGAGATAGGATAGAATGGTTAATTTTCATCTATTTTCATTACTTTAAAAGTATTTATTTTAAATTTATATATTATTAAAAAAAAAAACTTTTTTTAAATTTCTTTTTTGCGTCCTTAAGAGCGTTTATACCTTATGAGTGGCAACGTCGCAATTTAGTGTCATATTTCGTGGTTTTCAATTTTTATCATTTAATCGGAGCTATATTTTAAAAATCTGTTTAATTAACTTTTTAGAATTACGTGAAAGTGTTTAAAAAGTAAATAACCGTAATGCTTACAGTTATTTTACAATGAAAATAACGCCCTGCAAGTTTCCAATGTATTATTTGCATATAAATAGAACTGTAAACGCAACGATTTCTTACCGTTTACACAGTTTTTACATAATCCTAAAAAGTTAATTAAACAGATGTTTAAAATATAGCTCCGATTAAATGATAAAAAATTGAAAACCACGAAATATGACACTACATTGCGACGTTGCCACTCTTAAGGTATAAACGCTCTTAAAGTGTTTAGTATTCAAAAGTTATTAAGTTATACGTCTGTGTTTGGTTCACAGAAATTCAAACGTGTACCAAATGTCAACTAAATCGGTCCCCTAGATTCGGAGCAAATTGGTTGTGACAGACAGACAAACAGACAAACGAGTGATCCTATAACGCTTCTGTTTTCTCATTCGGACGTACGGAACCTTAAAATTGTAGACGTTAATCCTCAAGTCAAGTGTTTTCAAGTTCGTAACCTGTGATAAAGGGAACAACTTTGTTACCCTTGAATGATTTTAAGTGTTTTTGCAGACCAAGTCCTTTTTTTAACAAGAATAATAATCGTATATTGTAGTGTGACGTCGTTTTTGCGACGCGTCGACGCAACGCAGTGTTGTGGGCTGGCCTGGCCCTCAGAGCGCGGCCTGGCGACGTTTGCGCAGCAGCCGGATCGTGTAAAAAGGGGCTTACGTTGCAATTCTTTGCTTTTGTATTCCGTTATTTTATTAGCTTCATTATTTATTTAGTCCCATAACTAATTCTTATAATAGGGGCCCGTCCACATTGGTATCCGTCGAGCGTATCGTGTATGTATCTCGAGAGTATATTGTAATATGGCGCCGCGTTTCGAGAGCGTGCACACGGTTTATTATTTTATTTTCTTGGCCACTCCGGGAAAAGGCTTCCCTCCACGTTTTCCATATTTCGCGAAACCATGCTTTTTCTTTCAAGGTTTTAAGCAATCCATCCAATTCTACACACCACCTCTTTCGAGGCAATTCACGATCCCGTTTTTCCGTCTCAGATGGCTTACTCTCTCAAGTCCGTGAACGAAGATACGGGCCCATCCGAAAATATTGCGATACTTCGAAATGAACCCTACTCCTGATTTAATAACTTTTTCGGACGGGAAAAATCATATCGGGAGTAAGGACAACTGACAAATCATTCATTCTTAGTTCGGGCCCCGAACTAATCTTAAGTCCGTGGGTGATCCGGAGTAGAAAACGCCTATAACTTCGGCCGAAACTACGGTATTTGTGCTCAGAGCGTAGACCCTCAGGTCACCAGTTGTTTTTGCTATTTGGGCCCACAGTTTGTATCACTTAAGTTTGGTGCGTATAGTGGTTGATAGTATAGAGTTATGGACCTTCTCTTTAATTGTAAGTTTAGGTGCCTATTAGACCCTGCAGTTTAACATCTAGAATACTGTTTAGTATATTCTTTCAGTATATTCTGTATCCATTGCTTGTTGGCAAACCTTGACGTCTTCTTGAAGATAAACTGTGCGCCATAGGTAAAGGCGGGGACAATGCGCTGTGTCTTCTCCCTAAGAAACTACCTTTTGAAATGGGCATTAAGAAAAAAAAAATAACTTGTAATTTTTTTAATATAAATCATTTATTGACTTTGCAGCGGGGTTTGAATTCAAACCCCGGTGCCATCATCTTCATGACAGCCGGTTCGCCGGTAAATTGCAGACGCTATGTAGCGACCACCGCTCTTCTAGGACACCGTAGCTTAATTCATGGGTTTAGTAAGTACTATAGTTCAAATAGAATGCTAACAAGCACCGAAATGTCGGTCATGGGGTACTGTTTAAAATGTTACAATAAAATACCTCCCCACATACTCCCAACTGAATGAAACGAAATTTAAATCTTGTTTATAACGGACACTATACAGCCAAGCATATTATAAGTTGGGGGATTACATCACTGACAAAAATGCTTGGCTCAGCGATGGTCCTGCTCCACAAGGGCGCATAAACTAATTGATTAGAATTCGAAAATATTGTTGGAGCTGATGAAGGTTGTACAATCTATCTTTGCATTGTATAAATTAAATCTCTTAGTATTGTATAATTGCATAGCACATGTGTGAGCACTATGTACCCACTATAAAGCTTACTGGGTTCGTCTTTCATTGACTTGAATGTGCCCTGGCGGCTGAGAGTATGTCATGCTCACTCAAATGTGTCGCTGGTGGTGGCGTGTGTGCATTAATTTTTTTTCCTTTTCTTTTTTTCATTAAGTTTCCTTCAAAATGGTTGACCTGTATGGTGCTGATCCATACGTCATGTTCGTGAACGGTCGCCGTTAGTTGGCACTAGTCATTTCTTAGCTGCCACGGCTTATTTTAATTCCTGAATATTTTTTATCTTTTTATTACGGACGCCTTTAACGTGCACGTCTTTCTACATCGTTCTCACATGTATAATTTTAACATGAATGATGTAACCACTTTTTTGTAACAATATTTTGATTTAAAAGAGTGTCCATGGAGTTTCTTGCCCGTTCTTCTCCATAGGTACCTACTACCCTTTGTAATGGGCAACTAGCTTCATCTTTGTGACTGACCCTTTGACAATTCAAAAGTGCCTGTAATTGGTTTATTTGAAATAAATGCTTTGAGTTTGAAAGAGGAAACTGAATTGCAGTGTGCCCTTTTCTAATAGGGCGACCATATTATACCATTCACTATAGATAAATATAGGACACGATGGAAAAGCTGAGATTTTTTTTACGTTTTTGATGGGATGTTTGTATTTAGGTATTTGTGTACTGAGTGAAAAAAAAAACAATTACCAAGCAATAAATAGGAAATGTAGTAACAACGCGGCAACGGCTAGATACGTTATTGAATCTTGTCGGTAGTCTATCTCGTGAAAATTACGAATGGAAAAAATATGGTCGTTTGTAGGTTACCTGGGTCTTTAACGGTTTTCATGAAATGAAAACAAAAAAATTAATTTACTATAAATTTACAATATTTGCAAAAAAATATATAATCATAGTCTTTAAAATGTCGCCACAAACACATGCAGACTTTAGTACAGTACTAGGGTAAAACCGGGATAGATGCCCCACTTTTCGAAACTGTTTCATTATTTGAATACCAAACATATTTGCTTAGATTGACCCTGTAATATAGTTAGTTTAATCATTCATAAAGCTTTAGAAACTGTATTTATTTACCTAACCATTACTAGTTTTGCAAAAATGTAATTCTTGCGAAACACATTTTTTGGGGATAGGTGCCTACCTATATGGATAGATGCCCCACTATGAAATCACTTAGGAGGATAGATGCCTGTGATGCGGGATAGATGCCTTTTTAAATAATCAACAAGAATACGTAATCACAATGTAATATTTATTTATTATCTTCATGTGTAGGTAATATAAAATGCTTAACCATAATTATATTTATGCATGTCTTTAACAAAAAATACAAAAAAACTGTTTAAGCGATAACATATTAAAACTATCATATAGAATCATCTCAAACGAAACATTCCCGTTTTAACGTAGAAATAATTATTTAACATTAAAAAAAAATCAACATTCATATGAGTCGTATAGAATCAAAAACAGCAATCTTACTTTTGACTTATTAACGGTAATTAAGAAAAGAAGTTTCATTATTACAAACAGCAAGATATTTTTTATGTGTATTTATAATTACGTTTGTTTTAGATTTTTAAATTTATTATTTTAAAATTAAAATAGATTTAATATGAATTAAAGCAATAATTAATAACTAAAATTATCAGATTGCTGTTTTTGATATTGACTTCCAAACATTGCTGAATATGATACTCAACAATGATTAGATAGCTGTCTTTGATTCTTGCCAAAATGTAACACACACAGGGTT
This sequence comes from Brachylomia viminalis, assembly GCA_937001585.2. NCBI lineage: Eukaryota > Metazoa > Arthropoda > Insecta > Lepidoptera > Noctuidae > Brachylomia > Brachylomia viminalis. The sequence goes on along the minus strand of OW443298.2, from coordinate 26,467,040 downwards.
GTCAACTTGTCAATAAATAAAACTTCATAATTTACAACAATATTTTTATTTGGTTAGCGACGCGGCAGGGCGAGTAGATCACTAAAGTGATGGCGAACTAAATTTTACACACGTAAAATTTCGGAGTCTTCTACAGTGTCACTACAATAAATTTCGTCTGTAGTTGTTTCTTGTAAATCCTCCTGGCTTGTTATGGTTTCTCTATAAAACTTTAAATCTGGTAAACTCTCCCATTCCGTTCCAAAATGTTTTCCTAGTAATTTTTTCACGTCATTCAATTTTGCCTTGTTAACAGCGATTTTATTCGGTATAATGACTTGATTGATCATTTTCATATTTTTTCTTGGCTTACAAATATTTTGGGGCTTGGCAATATCACTCTTGTAAAAAACTTCGCCCCTCACAAGAACATTGTCTCGTTGCTTAGAACGACGTAAAATAAAGCGTTTACACTGATTGAATTGTATACTCCAACTTGTAGTTGGTTTCAATACATCTTTGACAGCTGTTTTCCAGTCATAAACTGGGCAATCTACGCCGATTTTTCTTAAAGTTGCGTTGTCAGATATTATGTCTGACATTTCTTTTGGGTCAAGTATGACTTCATTCCTGCGCAACTTTTTTTCAATTATGCCAAAAACACGGTCGGCGGGCATAAAAGAATGACCGGTAACGGGAAATATAATTTCTATAACCTTGACGTCAATATTTTCTACCAACCATTTGCAACACATCCCAATCAAGATACTATTTTTATTCTGTCCGCCGCATCCATCTGCAACTAACCGTATTCTTGTAATGCCTGTTTTGTCAGTGTGATTAAGGCGGTCATACACGCAAGATGCCACCAAGTTAGCATTTTTAGCGAATTCGTTTTCAGTACAATAGTACGCAAAAACACGATCTTTGTTTAAAGGTAAATCAGAAGATCCTTCCACAATGGCTAGATTATAAAAGTATAGTTGACGACTATAATAGCAGGACTGATCAGGTACCTTAGGCAAAGGGAGGTTTTTTTGAAAATCGAAAGATATAATTTTTAGACCAGATGTTGTTTCTCGCAAGTTTTCAAAAAATGATTTAGCCCGTAATGTGTGAACTCTCTTTTCTGCTATCAATGTAGCCTTTTGAGATTCGTCTTGCTCTCTTTTTACCTTTTCTCTTAATTCCAGGCATTTGGAGCAAACGTCTGTTTGCGGTGTGCCAAATCCTATATTATATTCGGTATTGAAAATGTGTCTAAAATATGATAGCTTTACCCCCATTTGTGAATTTTGCTGGTCCGTATTAAACATGAGAAATATTTTTTTTATATTTAATTCGCAAGGAAGGTATTTTCTTTCAGCATGTTTGTTTTTGCGGCAATAATGTGCCTCAATGCAATTAAGACTTTGAATAAAGCGGTGAACCGAGTTTCTTTTATCCGCATATTTTATAGCCTTGCGATCTCCTCCACGAGCTTCGCGGGGGAACTCTCCGGTTTCATAAATTTTTTTCATTAAATACTCTACTCTATACTTCTTTATTCCAAAAATATTAAGGAAGAATTTTTGGCAAATTGGCACTTTGATTTTGTTAACAAATACAGAATAGTAAGTTGTAAACTTTTTCTTGCCTTTAAATTCCGGCCTTTTCTTTGTTTGTTTTATTGAACATAATTTAAACAGCATAACATCTTGATCAAGTTTTGTAGGTCTCTTGTAAAACTTCTGATGTATTAATTGTATATCACGCATCGTGAGAGTTGTACACTTTAATGCTTTTGTGTTATGTTCACATACTCGATCTGGCAAACTTTTCGATGAATATCTGAAAAAAAGAAAATGAATCTAGAACTATTGAAAATATGTATGTTTATTTCCCTTACTAAAGGTATTATACTAGTACGTAATTTAAAACTTCAATCCGACTGCCAGCTAACACCTCATGTGACGCACCGTTATTATTTTTTATTGGTTTACGACACTCATGAATCATTTGATAGCTATTTTGTGGGAATCAGTCCACTAGTTGAGAGTATACAAAGGAATACCCGACTAATAATATCAATACACTTCTTTTCCCTCGTGCAGTCGGGTTAACAAACTGTAGTAGAAATATTAATAATAATGTCATCAAAACTATAACTTGTAGAATCCAAAACAGAATGCAAGCGTAAATTTAAAATTAATTTCGATTTTCTTACCAAAATAACAATCAATATTTTCAACAAGTTAATTGTCATTTATTTTTTTATTGGTCTGAGTTGACAACCCTCGAGTTTAAAATGGCATAAACTTACCTTGCACGTTTAGCAACATTTGCTTTCCAATTTACGGGATCTCTTTTCTTTTTTCTCGCATATCTATTGTTTACACGTGTGGGATGTACATCCATGTTAAGTTTTTTCACCTCCAAACGAATTATTTAACACTATTTTAGCAATAAAATTACAAAATACGCACACAGATCTTATGACAAAATCAATGCAGACGCCATCTTGACGCATGATCAATGAACGCCTGTGATTGGTTGAAGCTAGCAGATTGCTGTTTTTGAATCTCATCATAGACAGATTGCTGTATTTGTTACCATTATGGGTTTTACATTCAGGTTTCTGGTAGAATATTGCTGTTTTTGATACGATGTGACTAAATAAGTAAAAAATATTTTAAAAATACAGTGTTACCATATTCATAGCTCGAATCGCGTAAAACTGTCAGATTGCTGTTTTTGATTCTATACGACTCATATGAATCTCTAACAAAATAAAAATTAATAATTTCGTTTAACCTTAGTAATTATTTAAACATTCAAAAAAATCAACATATTCGTAAGGAACTATCCTTCATTAAGTGGAACCGGACATTTTAAGTTTTCCACATCTTGAGCAATAGTTCTTAAAAAGTGTGCATGTTTCGTGCAGCCACTTCTGACACATAATACACTGGATCCAATCAGATTTAGACTTCGTGTTATTATAGGTATCGAAGCATTCTACGCAAACATTTTCATCTATAGCATTAGTCTCTTCAAATTTTTTTTTTTTAGTTTTTTTCACGGGTAGTCCTATGGTTTTTTTACCTTTTTCGGCATTAGGTGAGAGGTGATCTTCATTTTCACTGTTTGAGCTATAAATAGCTAGTCTTTTACGTAATCCACGATCCTTGTTTACTTTTAAATAATAATCATTTTCTTTATGACTGCAATCAGTCACGTCACCATCTGTTTCTTCACTTGAGTCATAGTTTTTCTTTGGTTTTCCTTTCTTATTTTTATTTTTTTGTATTTGTTCTTTGGCTTTTTTATTTGCTTTTTTTATTGTTCGTCTTTTTTTGGTAGCTTCAGTCTTGTTTATCTTAGATTCTATTTGTTTCTTTTTCCTGTCAGCAATATCCCTTTTTTCTTTTATTTTTTCTCTAGAATTGAGAATATCTGCCGATTGTTTAGCTCTCCTTGCTAAAGTCAGAGGAATTTGTGGTATTGGTGATGCTTCGACTAAAAATTTAGAAGGTGTTTCTTTTTCTTCGTTATTTAGAATCCGTATTAGTGAATCATCACCTATATCAACAATATCAATAATCGTATCTTCTAAAATCTGAGGGTCGATCAAAAGGCTAGGTGAGTTTCGGTTGAATGAAGTTGATGGCATATTGGGTGGTGTTATGTTCAGGTCTGCGACATACAAATATTCGTTTTCAAATGTAGTTGGACAATCAATTGAAGAAATCGGAGGTATAGTTGTTTGTGTTCTGTGTTCAACTTCAACATGCTCACAAGGTTCTGCATTTTCGTTTAAAGAAGATGTTTGAAGAAGCGCTGTTGTAGTTTGATGTAGCACACAGGTTTGATCAGGATCATTGTCACTGCGATGTGCAATATCAGATATAGTGAAAACAGAATCGGGCAAAGCATTAGGATTTAGTGGATAAATCCCACTTCTTCGAAAGCCAGCAAGAGCATTTGCAGGTGTAGTAGCGCGTATCCATGCGTTGCGTATAAGGGTTCCAGCATTATAACGGCTTATCTTTTTATTTGGATTTGCGCGCATAAACTGATTAGTCTCATGATTAAAGTATGTTTTAAATGGCCCAAACACCGCTACGTCTAATGGTTGTAAAGCTGAGGTAGTGTGGCTGGGTAAACATAACAAAATAATATCGTTATCAGAAGCAACTTGCAGCATGTCTGGTGCGGATGAATGAGATGAGTGCCCGTCTAAAATAAGCAGAACCTTACCTTGCGGTTTCAAAGCTATGAAGTGTTCCGTAAGCCACTTATAGAAAAGATCGGTATTTATGTATGCCGACTTTTTGTTCATGTACACTTTTGAGCCCAGTGGTAGACCGTTCTCGAATTCTGGTTTCTTATTTACACCTTTAATTATTACTACTGGTGGGAGAAAATTACCAATGGCATTGCAACAGGCTACGATAGTCATTGTTTCACCTTTCTCCGCAGATGTAACTGAATTTACTACTTTTGCACCTTTCTTTGCAACAACTTTGCCAGGCTTATTGTTAAGCTGAACTCCTGATTCGTCCATATTATAAATCCTTTCAGGCTTATCCAAGAGATCATTATCGGCCAGGACTTTTGTCAGAAGTTCATGAAAATTATTCACTTCTTCTCTGCTAAGACCTTTAGCCCTAGCGACAGATAAACCTTCTGCTTGCCTAATAGACAACTCTGGATTTCGCTCAATAAAACTTTTGAACCATTCATTCCCAGCTATCTGGTTTTCATTATCAAAATTGTGTTGAATCTGTAGCTTTTCGGCAAATTGGTATGCTAACGTACGTATAGATCGTCTATCTGGGGGAAATCCCGCGTCGCTAAGCTTCAAAATGTGCGCTACCAACCTTTTTTCGTGTTCAAAACCCAGGACAGGATGTTTTCCCAAAGTCAACTTAGTTTGGTTTTTAATAGCGTAACGCCTTCGCAATGTTCTGGATGGAATCCCAAATTGTCTGGATATTTCATTGATCCCCAATTCTTTTTTATCCAATTCATGAAAAGCTGACTGTAACTGCTCTGTTGTCCAAGAAACTACTCGAGCTCGTACGCCCTCCTTTCTTTTGTATTTCCTTGGCATGGCTCACCTACAATAAGCAAAGTAAGTATAAATAAAACACAGTATCTACACTCATTTCTTTACATTCGAATTATGAAATTAAAGTTGGATACATTTTTTTTTGGTGTTTTTTTAATATTCTACTATTAGGAAATACCAAAATATTCACGACTATGACTTTTAAATACTTTGATAAGGCTCTTGCAGTATAGAGGGATAGATGCCCCTAAAGTCAACTATCCCTTGTAAACTCGGGCCAACTATCCTTTTCACTAGGGATAGATGCCTCTCATTATTTTTTATATAAAATAAATGCAAACATCAGTGATTGACTCTTAAATGTATTCTTAAAGAACCAATGTATTAAAACCATTCAAATAAAATGTAATCATTTAACTGTTTATAAAGATATGGAATAGTGAATACTTACGTTTGAAATTTTGAAGCGTTCGTCGCGTCCGCTGCGAATGTAATTCGACACACAAGCGAGAAACGTCCGTCTAGCACAACAACTCGCGCGTCACTGAGGTGGGGGGTGCATGTGGCGCGTATGTAAACAACGAATTTGCTGTTTCGTTCTCTGGTAGTTGAGTTTTTAGAAACGAGGCATCTATCCCGGTTTTACCCTATAAAGTTTCAAAAGGTTTGCGAAATGTGGGGTACTCTAAGTACGCCCACATTTCGTGACAAGGCGTGATGTAGTGTTATGTTATCTAGTTTCATGGCTTATGTATATTGATATTAATTAAATACCAAATTGTTTAAAGTAGATGAATATGTAAGTTGTAAAGTATTATATTTTTAGTATTGTGAATGTGAGGACTCTGTGGATCATATTTTAGTTTTTACTCCCGGTGATCACTCACCCCACGCCACGCCCACCAGACACGACACCCGTCTGGTCGGAGCATCCTACCTTTGCAATGGAGAATGAGGAACTTTCCACCCTATTCCTCATACCTCTATTAGCTTCTATTACACGATCTTTTAATTAACAAGATATTTGAAAATAACGATAACATGAATGTGTAGCCAATCAAATTCTAGTTTCTAGGATTGTTTTATTGCAAGATGTTGATGGTGCTGGCAGTAACTTACTTCTAGGCAGATGAGGGTAGCAGCACAGAGTAAAAAAACGGTAGGAGTGTAGAAGAAAAAGCTACGCGACTACTAACTTTATTGTACCCACAAACCCTAGTTGTGACCATAATTGGAGTGGTAATGTTACGTAACCAATGATATTTTCGATCTTCAAAAGACTGCACAATGTCACACTATTAGATGACAAGTGGAAGTAGGACGGTATGTCGCAATTATCGGGAGCGAAAAAGAAAAGACTATGAAAACTTTTGTCGTGCCACTTGCGGAGCGTGTGTAACCTATTTATGATATAATTGTACGTATCTGGACGTGCCTTAAGCTACCTAACGTAAACAAAATATATGCACAGAACTTAAAGGCTTTATCATTAATGCTGCGGCCACATTGTCGCGATAAGGCGAACTACACTTGACTAAATTATTATAAAAAGTTTTTTTTTTCAGCCATTTTTCCCCGTTTCTAGTTCCCCTGAATTATCGCGACGATTTTAAACTGCGAAGTATTTTTTTATCAATGTGGCCAATATACTTTGTCGTAGATCGAACACAAGACAACGCGACACGAGTCTGCGCGGCAATGTGGCAGTAGTAGGTAGTATAACAACCTATTATCATTAACAATTTGAAATTGTTTGTGGACCTGTAAATGGCCTAGGTACCTACTTGACGTAAATGCTTTGAGTTATTCGGAAAGTGATTTTCAAGTTATTACCGCAGTAACGGAAAAACAAACTGACAGTCACGTTGCGTGATGAGAATGTTAATTCTTAATTGAAAATAAGGATTTATGTCAATGTTATGACACGTATTTAATTGATCTCCAAATATACCCATTTTGATTTCCATGAAATACTAACCGATACGCTAATATACTGACTGATCGTTTATTTGTGGGATGAGGTCTAACCCACGGGGTGGCCCGAGCTTAGTGACTGCAACCAACTATAACGGGCCACTTATTTATTTTGTAAGACTAGAAAGTAAACAGAATATCATTTGAATAGAAAAGGTGATCATCATTATAAGTGCCTGTAAATGGTTTAATTGAAATAAATGCTTTGAGTTTGAGTTTGAAGAAAAAAATCTGTTAAAATTGTCATTTACTTATAGGGAAGTAAATAAATAAATAGATAGATATAATACTCTTTATTAAGTACTAGGTACTTAATATGTGTCTATTAAACCTAATATTTTATTTTAAGGCTGGCTTTTTGGGGATTGTCTTATGTAACTTTTGACGTTCAAAAAGTGCTGATCCTCAACCCTAATTGAATAAACGTTTTTTATTATTAATATTTGTTTCATTGCAATTTTGTAATATTTATAAGTAATCATGATATTTTTAAGGACTGTACATCTTTGACAGTCGTTACAAGCTCAGAACAGATAAAGAGGTTAGAAGGGCCTTGTGGGCGGGGCAGGCACGCCGCACTTATGAGCAAACGCTCAAAAGTCAACCGAAATTTGTTTCACGGGCTAACAGTCGCGCTCATATTGTGACAACGTACGACGCTCCGTGAAAAACAAAGAATTATGCCGTCTTGCGCTATTATAACGTGTCGGAAAAGAAGACAGGTGTGTAGTGTAGCCCGGGAAGGGATTTCTTTTCACCGGTAAGTCCAAAAACCTTAAAATACAAGTGATATTTGTAATTATTACTATAGTATTATGTAGTTTGTAGATAAAAACGATACAATCGCAACAGTAGTTGCAAAATTATACATTGCTTGCAATGCATGGGTAGCATCTTGTACTAGATCAGTGATCGCGCAATGTATTGCGTTCACTGCGAACGTCGCGTACGCCTAGCCAAAGCTGAAATTCGGCGAAATCCATGCTTATCGATAGTGTTGTACCAAGTTGTAAATAATGTCGATATTAAGTATGTGTGTTTGATACAGCTGATTATTATCAGTAATATTATAATTAAAATAACTTTGTTTACTATCACCAATTATTGTTTATAGTGCGTTTTTAATTTAGTTTCTGAGTAGGTTTTCAATCTCCGGAATATTAACAAACATATGTTGACAGCAAAGATTTTGCGCAGCTTCGTCGGAACTGAATTATTTAGCAACATTAGTAATCATCAGGTTAGATTATATCCTACTGCAAACCATGTTACAGACCTAACTAAGGCTATTATTGGAAAATATATTAATTTAAGATTGCACTTTATTTTGAAAAAATCGAATTTAAAAGATAGCAAAGCGCATGTTACTTAATAAATTCGTTTTATTTCAGGGACAATAATAAAATCAGCATTTAAATTGAGTTTAAATTATTGTTCAATTTTAAAATATTCTAGTATTTTTTAAGTGAAAACTTCTTTAGGCGCGTTGAGCACTTTTTTTGGTGAACAAAATCATGGAACTCGCGTCATCGTCACCGAACGCTTTCCATGAGCTATATGTATACTATGTATATATGTGTACTTTTTGGGTGAACAAAAAGCGTGAAACTCGCGTCATTGTCACCGCACGCTTCCCTTGAGCTATATGTATACTGTGTATATATGTACATAGATATATCTCCTTGCGTTATACATTATATATATATATATAAATAAATTAGCAAAAAACCAAAGAAAATTTGAATTTCGCGGCTATGTTAGATGTTCCCCCTTAATTTGACAGTATTAAGGAAAAATTTAAATCTTCATTAAAAGAGGTGAAAGACACAATTAAAGGACTAGAAATAGGGACCAATTAGTTCAACCAGGTTTCAGACTGGCTAAAGTATGTAGATTCATCCTTCATGGGGTACTGTTTAAAATGTTACAATAAAATACCTCCCCACATATTATTATTCCAACTGAATGAAACGAAATTTAAATCTTGTCTAAAACGCACACTATACAGCCAAGCATATTATAAGTTGAGGGATTATATCGCTGACAAAAATGCTTGGCTCAGCGCTGGTCCTGCTCTACAAGAGCGCCTAAACGAATCGATTAGCATTCGAAAATATTGTGAGCTGATGAAGGTTGTACAATCTATCTTTGCATTGTATAACTTCTATTTCTTAGTATTGTATAATTGCATAGCACGTGTGAGCACTATGTACCTACTATAAAACTTACTGGGTTCGTCTTTCATTGACTTGAATGTGGCACAGGTAATTTCTTAGCTGCCACGGCTTATTTGAATTGCTGAATGGTTTTTATCTTTTTATTACGGACACTTTTAACGTGCACGTCTTTCTACATCGTTCTCACATGTATTATTTCAACATGAATGATGTAACCACTTTTTTGTAACAATATTTCGATTTAAAAGAGTGTCCATGGAGTGTCTTGCCCGTTCTTCTCCATAGGTACCTACTACGCTTTGGAATGGGCAACTAGCTTCATCTTTCTGACTGACCGAACCCTTGACAATTCAAAAGTGCCTGTAGTTGGTTTATTTGAAATAAATGCTTTGAGTTTGAATTATTTATATGTATTTAGGAAGTCCACACTAATTGTCCCCCTCTTCCCGGAAATATAGAGAAAAATTGCTAACTTATAAATTACAGTAATTTTATCGATATCAGTAATCGACCTTTTGGTCGCCGTAACATGCGTGAGAAATAAATTACCTTTTGCGCATGAGTGAGTGTACGTCAAACGCAGTGTTTGTATTAGTGTGACAACCAATAGCAAACTCACTATCTAAGTGCGTGTGGTTTATTTGTGTGTGTAATACGCGTACGTATTGGTCTCTTGCTTGTAGTGGAGTTAAGGAGTGGGAGACAAGCGGCGACACGCGTTCTAATACAAATCAGGAACCATTTCCTTTCTAACCTGTTTTATCTGTTCTGTGGTTACAAGTGTAGAAAGTTGTAGTCAGACAGAAGCCCCAAGTCTAACAACCAGTCTTACCAAGAGGTATCGTGTTAGGTACCCAGTACCGGAGGTAAGATAGGCAGTCGCTGCATGTAAAATCCTGGCATTCAGCTGCATCCTGTTAACTAGAAGCCGACCCCAATATAGGAACATAGTTGTGAAAAGCCTGTATGCAAGTATTACTATTAGGTTCTGGATCACGCAAATGATAATTCAGTTGCGTTTTTGTAGTACCTAATATGATATTATAATTTTGTTAGATACTAGCAACCAATGACGTATTATAAATAGACGCGTCATGCATGAACATCACGGCTGTCGAAAACAGCGTAAATACTGTCGGTAGCTAGATAGCTACTTAGACGCACAAAGGGAAAGAAAATTAAATGTCATCTACGGAATTTTTGTTGTTAGAGAGAGATAAATATATTTCTTTAATTCCGTTGTCATTCTGTGGTACATGCTCATTGGCCGAGCGCGAACAAAAGGAGGCATGTGGGGAAAAATGGACACTCGATTTTCTTGTGTATTTACGGGTAAAATAATATTATTTTCGATCCTTAAAAATATGATTCATGCAGTATTTTGCAAGAGTAATTATTGTTACCTTATTAATAAAACAAAATGTAATATTATAAACATTAAAATCTTTATTAAAAAAACTGTGAATAATTAAAAATTTAAAATAAAAAGTAGGTACCTACAACAATCGTTTAAATTAAATTACTAAAATTTTATTAATAATATTGATCATTAGGTTTCATAACACATAATATTATATTCAAACAATAATTATAATTCATCAAAATAAAAACAATGTTATAAAACATAAACTGATGCAAAGTACCCCATCTTCCCTTAACGGCACGTGACTTACCTCAGGCGCCAGCCGCCATTAGAAGGCATCGTAAAATATAAAATAAAATATTTTTTCTTGATACTTACGCATGAAATGATACTTTTCTATCTTTCACAGTTATAGTATAGTTTTTACATGCCGTCCTAAATACACAGGACGGCATTTTTTTTTCGTTGTTTGAGGAAGATATAGACAAAAGTTATTTTAATGTCACGTACTGCCGCGGCACTGGTTGGTACGCGACCACAGATAACTCCACAGAGTACTACTATGATAACTCTATACTAGTCGGAGACCGTAGACAGATATATTTTATATATATATATAAAATATACGGTATATATCTATATATAATATTATATATAATATAATAATATATATATATATTATTATATATTATATACAAATAGCATTCTCTGTCTACGTCGGAGACAGATAGGACAGTATAATATGGTTGACGATTACTTTCAAAAATATACGCCAAGCGCTAGTGTCGTAATGTCACTGAGGGATGACCCACAGCGTACTATAAAAATGACGCTGACCATCCGGCATAGAATATCGATAGCATAGTGATGTGCCATGGAATATTCTTATAGGGTTAATTTTATTATTTGCAATGTTCAATGTTTTTTCCTATAATATGTTCATTGGATACGAATATAACGAAAGAAATGTAAAAAAAAGACTTCAGATTTTACTTTTTATTTATTTTTTCGTCTTATCCTATGGGCTTTATATTTTTCAAAGGCAATTTGTTGAGGTGCACACATCTGTTTCACAAGTTTTCCTTGTACATCTCCTTTTAAAATTTTATTAATTATGTTGCACCAATTATGAACATGGGTGCGTATCATTAAATTAAGCAACCATTCCTTTACTTCGGTGTTATGACCTGTACACCCCAACCAATTTAAATCAAATTTCTTTATTATTTCTATTTTTAAATGTTTTTTTTACACATTTTTTGTATGTTATGTTGTTTGCATACTTATTCAATGTATATAACATTAGAAACTTCTTTGATGGATATGTTAAGGCCAGGACTCTCAGAATCGACCTATATTTGATTCAACATTAAACAATCAAATATTCTTTGTTTTGTTCTGATACAAATATATGTTGTAGTTTAATAAACATTCTTGATTATTCTATGGTTCAAAACACGATATATATAACTTCACTCGATCATAATAAATCGCAAACAAATCGAAAATAGGGAAGTTTTTGATCGTTTTTCAAGTCGTACTTGAAGTAGACCAAACTTTTTCTCTAAAAAAAATATGTCAAAAAATAAGCAATGAAGTTTGGAAGAATATTCTATGGTTAATTTTTCTCAAAACAGATTTTTATGTTTTTCACGAGATATAATATAACGAGGCGGCCCGCGCGCTCCGCTTCAGTCAGTAGCCCGCCAGTCGGCTCCGAGGCAGGACCTGTGTCGCTTTTGTTGGCTCGCTGCGTTCCCCGCTAATCGATCGAAATATACGGCTGTATTATTGTTATTTTCCGTGTTTCTATATTAGTTTTAAAAATCATTCTGTAAATATTGTTGTAGGTTCTAGTATTAATTATATATTGTGTTATTGGAGATTAAATTATGGGGAATAAAAACCGAAGAAAGAAAAAAATATCCAGAATTGAACTGCGGAAGCTTAAAAAAAAATAAGGTAAGTTTGAATATTAATTTTTTACGTATTTGTAACTACCTACACATAATAGACGACACGAGAGAGAGCAAAATTGTATTTGTATAGGTAATTAGGTACCTACTTGTTTTCGTCACAGTACTAGCAGTAGCAGGTAGGTATCATAAATTAACACAAAGTACCTAAATGTACTTAAACTAGTTGATATTTTAGTTTATAAACAAAACAGTAGCACAACTACTTACTACAAATATATTTTTGCTAATAAAACATTTATCTTTGCAGTTCATCGATACCGAGATCTAAAGGCGTATTTACAAAAAAATGCACATGCGAACAGTAAGTACCTACCTAATCTACAACTCGATTTTTTTAGTTAGAACATGGGATTTAGAATGACGACCGACCGTGACGACGGCAGTATTTGCTTCTCGCTCAGTTATAATAGGTATGTATTGTACGTGAGCGACAGACATGTACCGTATACATCAACTCAACTCGCGCGCCTAGGTTTTGTTTCTATTCTACAAATTATAAGTAATAATTCAAGGTTGTTGATTTTGTTGTACTTTTACACAAAATAGTGACTAGAGGGTAGGTATGTAGATATCTGTTACCTCCTGACGGTACCACTGACCGGCTTACTGACTGTCTAAAATAATTTAGATGTTTCAGTTTCACATCTGCCAGGCGTCTCCCGACGACGCACAGTATGGTATTTTCATGATCTAGACGGACATTATAAATTATTGGTAGGTACTTGTCTGAACAGGCTTAACACTAGTGTGTATTGACTGAAGACAAGTTATACTACAATGGACAAAGGTTTATTTACCCAGAAGTCGTGCCGAACAATAGATACAAGGGTCGGAACGGCCGCCTACCTGCGCTTCACAGACACGTACGCCTCGCGCTCGTGTCATTCGTCTGAGTTTGCTCGATGAATACGCTGTGTTTGTGTACGTTAATAGTGATTTTTTGTTGTTATTGTTTCCACGTGAATCTCAAGGTAAGTTTGCATACATATTTTCTTTAATTCGTGTATAAATTTTATCGTTAGGTTCAAAAGAATAGATCAAGGTATTTATGGTAAAAAAAAAAAGATTTTTTAGTTTGTACTTGAGTTTTAGTTTATTATTCCGCATTATTCCGATTACGTATTATATTCTAATGAAAGAACCATCTTTAAGCTATACGTAACAAGTTTATTAGTTGGCGGAAGTTTGCGACACTCATACAATTATTTCTTATTTTCAGAATGACTCCGCAAATATAGCGACGTTCGTTTTTCGATGTTTGGTTTGCAAACGCAAAACAAACGAGAATGGATGCCTTATTACATCATATTCTACAAGAACTTGGTGACCCACCCCTCAGTGATGACAATTTAAAGAGAATTAGAACAATAATAAGAAATAATTGCACAAAAATCGATGCAAAATGGTCGAAGTCGGGAAGGCACCGAGAACGCTTCTTTAAAGCGAACTCTTCGTGGTTAGAAGAGAATATTTCGCTTCCAAATATTGTCAGTGAACCTACCATGGATATTTCACTACCTGGAACGAGTAACCGACCCGGAAGACCACAAAAAGTCTTTGAACATTCAAGCGATAAAACAAAAAGGCGACGAATTCAACAGCTCCTTGACACATCGAGCCAGGAAGAGTTATCGATGGCAACCGAGGTAAGCCTTCGACAAGCTGGAAAAAAAGATTCAGCTGCTATTGTAAGAGAACTTTGTCTCTTTTCACCTCAGAGAGGTACAAAAATTAAAAAAGCGCGGAAGAGTTCTGCATGCAAAATCCATTACGGACTTTCAGAAGAACAAGCTCTCTCATTAATTATAGATGCAAATCTCTCATCACACCAATATAATGTTATACGCCAGCAAATAAAAGAAGTGAATAAAAAACTATATCCACCTTATTATAAAGTTAAAGCGGCAAAACAAATGTGCTATCCTAGTGGTATTAATGTCACCGAAACGCACGCTGAAATTAAACTACAATCTTTAATGGATCACACGATTACACGACTATGCAAAGTACAAGAAGAGGTCTTGAAGACTATAACCGACTTGAGAAACCTGGATATAATTGTGAAATGGGGTTGTGATGGAGCGGAACAAACCAGGTACAAACAAAAATTTTCGGACGAACATTGCAGTGATGCCAGTTTATTCAGTATTTCGATGGTGCCTATCCAAATGTATGCAGTGAGTGACCAAGACATTAAAACAATTGTGTGGCAAAATCCTTCCACATCGTCTACTAGATATTGTAGACCCATTCGGTCTTATTACAAAACAAGGTTTTTCTTTTGACATGGTTTAAACCATCGAGCCTGTTTTTGAAATAAGAACCTAACTGAAATCGAAATACAGTTCCTTTTACAAAACTGTCAACTTAGTCCGGTCTTAGGTTGTCAATTTTGTATTAAGAACTTTACTAAAGTCGGCATAAAGTTCCAAATACAAAAACTAAATCGAATGTGTAAGTTGGGACTAAAGTTAGATCGTGTTTTGTAATAAGACGGATTAAGTTTGTATTTGGAAAGGAAACTGTGGACTTAATTCTTACGGAAGTTGACAAAGTTAAGGAGCAGGTAACTACTTTGTCGCCTACTAAAATTGTTGTAAATGACACAGAAGTCTTTGTAAAGCCAACATTGATATTCTGCATGATTGATGGCAAAATTTGTAATGCAGTAACTTCGTGCGCGTCCACACAAACCTGTTATTTATGTGGTGCAAAGCCTAGAGAAATGAACAACGAAAGGCTGATGTTAAAAAAGACGGTAAAAAGCGAGTTTCTCTCATTGGGCCTGTCCCCTCTGCATTCATGGATAAGATTTTTTGAATGCATCTTACACATATCTTATCGTCTTGATATAAAAACATGGCAGGCTCGGGGAGCAGATAATAAAAAAAAGTAGCTGAAAAAAAGAAAAACGTACAAGAGAAGTTTAGGCGCGAGTTGGGCTTATTGGTAGATATGCCTAAACAACAGACAGGCAATACAAATGACGGGAACACGGCTCGCAAGTTTTTCAGAAATGCTGATATGTCAGCAGAAATAACAGGTGTTAATGTTGAGCTTATCAATCGCTTCCGTGTCATATTAGAATGTATAAATAGCGGGTTTCCGATAAATGTCGATAAATTTCATAAATACGCTAAGGAAACAAGGAAGCTATATATTAAAGAGTAGGGTCAGATGTCCAACAATGAAACAGTGGTACACAATAAAACACTGTAATATTTCTAAAATACGGCGTTGCCAGATCGTGCATTATGTCGCGTTAGGACACTCAAGTGAACCCCCCGCCCTACCCCAGTTTGCGCCGGCGCCGCGCGGAAGAAGACGTGTCTGCGGAGAAATTTTAAATTTTTCGACAAAAATGTAAGTATTTTCATAATTCTTTATAGATTTTTCATTAAATTATTTCATTATATTTCATAGATTAACGTGGAATATATCGTAAGTTAAAGTGTTACAATTTAGTGGTTTTTTTTTTTGAGGTTAGTAAAATAAACATTAGGTAGTCAACAATGAAACAGTTGCATAATGGACACAATGAAACAGTGTTTCATTGTGTACTATCTTGTTTCATTGTGTACCATATAATATCATGGTACTTTCTGTGCAAATTAATAATTTTTGAGGCTAGAAATAAATCATAATTTTTGTTTTTTTTTTCTTTTATTTAAGATGGCGCGTTCTAAAGCTCTAAAACGTAAGAAAGGCGATCATTTAGGGGAAAATATGCTACGAGCAATTCTAATGCACAGAAATGGAGAGCTTGAGAAAAGCTGCACAAGAGCGCAATGTATCTTATCCTACGCTGTTTCGATACATAAATAAATATAAGAATAAATATAATTAATAATAATTTATATTTAATATTCGTTAGTCATTAATTCACCTGTGATTTTCGCAATTTTGCGACTTATTTGTCGTTATGTGTATGTGATATCTAAATGTAAAGTGATCTCTGTTAATTTTTATAGATAGTTTGTGATTTTATAATTTTGAGACTGATTAATGAAAAACACAACATTTTAAGTCATTATTGCTTAACTAGAGTTAAATTTAGTAAGTTACTTCTTAGTTTTATTTTTTAAATTGTATGTCGTTATTATCTTAAATCGGTTTTACCTAATATAGGTAATCTGAAGAGTCTGATTAAAGTGAAATTATGAATAAAACCTTTTTTGATTGAACTCAAGTATTTTTTGTCATTCACCTACTCCCCACAGAGCATGTAACTCTAGGTTACACAAAATATTAGACAGCCACTATTCAATATTATGTTTCATTGTTGAATTTGTGGTGTTTCATTGTGTACGCGACGATGGACACAATGAAACATTACCCATTTTTTAGTTTTTATTTTGTGCTGATTGATTACACTTTAATTTTTAAAAACTTTAAGTGACATCCAATACCCAATAAAATTTCCTATGTACCTGTAAAAAATTAGACTTATATCTATATAAACAAAATGTGTATGAGACTTTGAATTTTTAGTGTTTCATTGTTGGACACATGACCCTACTCATGGTACGCAATGCCTGTAAGCGTACATAAAATACTTTTCCACGGAAAAGATATCATTGCTGCATGTGTTCTTCCAATAGGACAACTTTCGGAAGAAGCACAAGAGGCTAGAAATAAGCACAATAGAAAATTTAGAGAACTCTTTACGAGAAAGTCGTCAAGAGTTAATACAAACACTGATTTACTAAATAGATTGCTTGTGTCATCAGATCCATTCATTGCAAGTTTAAGGGCTCCTCCAAAAATTAAACGGGGTCAAATTACTTCTGAAGTGCGCGAGCTTTTGTCATCTGACCACGGTGAATTAGGACGATATCTATCAGATTCCGAAGAATTTGATGAAGATTCTGACTGATAGGTACCTATCTAATTTATGTAATTCTGTCTGATTTGACATAATATGACATGAACCAAAGTCTGTACCTTTTTGAGAGAAATAAATCATTATTTTTATTTTATTTTAATTGTTTGTTTTTTTTTTTGTATTATTATGTTAAAATATAGGGTAAGGGGAGGTATATTGGTGATATAAGTAATTTGGTGATATTTTTTAAACAGAATACCACAGAGTTCCCTATGCAAGCACATTCAAGAGACAGCGCTAGCGAGTTGTTACGAGTGTGAGGAAGACAGATATATATTACGCGCTTCACTGCATCGTTCCCGCGTTTAGTAAACAAACTTTTCTGACAATCGTGAATCAGTGGCGCCATTGCTTAGCGAATGTGGGCTATGTACGTATTTCGGTAAAATTAATAGATTTAATTGGTGTTTGACTGATAAAACTTACCTACTAAAATCGTTCAATAAACTAACGATTAATAAAAAACAGCTGTAGTGAAGTCGTGATTCAGTCAAGGTAAGTTTTTATTCCTTAAGTTGTGTCGGTTGTTTCTTAGTGTTTTTGCCAATATTTTGGATTAGATTTTGAGAGGTTAACTTTAGACCTATTTTACGCTTGCATTTAAAAATATACTAGAGAAGTCTATTAAAGAGTTTGAAAGGTATTATGATAAGGAATTCGTGAATGTATTTTATTTTGAATTTGAGCTTAGTTTTTTTTTATCACCAAATTACCTGTACAAGGATTTTTGATATCACCAAATAACCTATTTTTTTTTGTACCTCTAGATTGGCAATGGAGAAAGAGAGTAAATATAGAAAATATAACCAGCAGCAACTTCAAAAAGCCGTCAGTTTAGTAAGAAATGAAGGTAAAACCATTTATAAAGCTGCTAAGGAAGCAGATGTCCCATGGAGCACCTTAAAGCGTTACCTAGGGAATGAAGAGGATTCTGTACGAAAAATGGGGAGGCCTTATGCATTATCTTGTGACTTAGAGTTGACTCTTTACAATTATATTGTAGAAATGCAAGAATTGGGTTTTGGGCTTACTGTTTATCAAATTAGAAAATATGCCTATGATCTTGCTGAAGTGGCTGGACGGGAGAACTTCTTGCCATCAGCTAATCGCGTTGCAAGCAAATGGTGGTGGAATAGCTTTAAAAGTAGGTACAATTTATGCTTACGTGTACCAGAAAATCTTTCAGCCTATAGGGCTTCTATGGCTAATGAGATCATGATCGAGGACTTCTTTTCGAAACTAGATGATGTTCTTACGAAACTCGCTATCAAAGACAAACCACATCTAATTTGGAACTGTGACGAGACTGGGTTATCATATGTAGTTAAACCATCTATAGTTGTTACTGGAATTGGAAAAAAGTACGTTTATAAAAGATCCTACGCTGAGCGAGGTCAAACTCAAACAATGTTAGCATGCATTTGCGCTGATGGGACATGGATTCCTCCTATGATAATATTTAAAGGTGTTAGGTGGAACGATACACTTAAAAATGATGCTCTTCCCAACGCATTAATCAAACTATCTCCCAAAGGATGGATAAATTCGGAATTATTTTTAGAATGGCTAATTTTTTTTATAACTGCCATACCACCTGAACGTCCTGTAGTCCTGCTGATGGACTCACATTCTGCACATATTGGAGCAGAAGTTCTTAAAGTTGCGAAAGATAACCAAGTTCATCTATTTACTTTCCCAGCTCATTGCACTCATCTATTGCAGCCTCTTGACGTAGGTTTATTCAAGCCACTTAAAAGTTACTGGCGCGACAGCATGAATAGGTACATGAGCAATAACCCTACAAATGCTCCAAATCGCAGTAACTTCCATTCCATCATGAATCCAGCATTCATAAGCGCCTTTAATAAAAAGAATATTGAGAATGCTTTTAAAAAAACAGGCATTTGCCCTATAAACGGAAATGCAATTTCAAAGGAAGCGTTACGACCTTCAGCTTTAACTGACACAGCTCCTGCTGCATGCCCTGCTCCTGTAGCTTCAGCGTTGATATGTACATCATCTGAAAGTTCTTCTTCAAGTCCTATACTCACAGTGGATCACATTTTAAAAATACCCAAAGCTTTAAAACGCCCAGAAAAGTCAAGAAAAAGAGATTCTAGCGCGAAATGCTTAACACTGACAAGTGCTAATGTAAATGAAAATATAATAAATGAAAACCTTCAACCCCAGCCCTCAACATCGGGAAAATCTGCTCAAAAAGCAAAAAAAAGTAAAATTCAAGACATTGAAGATGATTGGGAGTGTGGATTATGTGAGGTCTTGTACTCAGCTGATGTTAAAAAAAGGAATGGAGCCAAATGGATCCAGTGCTCGTATTGTTTGACCCCATACCACGAGATCTGCGCATCTATCGAAGATACTGATGCCGAGGAACAGCTATATTATAGATGTGATCGTTGCATGGAATGATATTTATTAAAGGGCCAAACATTTTTTATTTTAAGTTCAAAATATCTGATTACATAGCCAATTTACATACTATCACCAAATTTCCTACCCTATATCACCAATCTACCGGACTGTGTCGCCAACTTACCTCAGATTTCTTATGTATT
The DNA here is from genome assembly GCA_937001585.2 of Brachylomia viminalis. Classification (NCBI taxonomy): domain Eukaryota; kingdom Metazoa; phylum Arthropoda; class Insecta; order Lepidoptera; family Noctuidae; genus Brachylomia; species Brachylomia viminalis. Next base: position 26,447,054 of record OW443298.2, on the reverse strand, counting down.
CAATCAACATTTATTCTCAAAATTATTAGATTTTTGTTTAGCAAACTATTCCCAATGTTTACTTCAAACATTATATAATGTAACAAAATAAAAATGACTTTTTGTTTAGTTGCCAAATTCCTATAGAATTCGTTTGTTTCTTTTTATCACCAATATACCTTTCCTTACCCTAATATCTAAAACCTTCCCAATGTGTTTAAATTTTATTTAATACGTACTTGATTAATTGTTAGGGTATTCCATACACATATATTGAGTTAAATAATATTGTCCGTCTAGATCATGAAAATACCACACTGTGCGACGGCTCAATTTATAAATGATTGTTAGGGTTCCGTAACCAAAGGGTAAAACAGACGGACGGACAGCGCTGTCCGTCCGTCTGTCACCAGACTATCTCATGAACTGTGATAGTTAGACCAGCTGAAATTTTAACAGATGATTATTTCTGTTGCCGCTATAACAACCAATACCAAAAAAACAGAATAAAATAAATATTTAAGCCATCCATACAACAAACCTAATTTTTTTGCTCGTTTTTGTTCAATATTGATAGCGGCAACAGGACTCTTGAAATATTCACAGAATATTTAGTTACATTCAATTAAAAAATAAATAATTAAAATAAAAGTAATATTTAAGGGGGAGCTCCCATACAACAGACATGATTTTTTGGCATTTTTATAGATACGATATTTTATAGGTACGGAACCCTACGTGCGCGAGTCCGACTCGCACTTAGCCGGGTTTTTTATATTCTAAATTATACATTTTATAGGTACCTATAAAACTTAGTAGGGATATGCTTGCGAATGCGGCTAAAGTCATTTTTTTTAGCACTGATCTATCTTTCAGACACTCTGAAGCAAAGGAAAGCACCAGTGGAGATGGAGCTGGAGAACGTGCTACTGCTTTTATTACACAGGATCCTAAAAGCGTGCAAATAACTGGGTCAAATGAGTAAGTTTAGTGTATTATTTGTATTAATAATCATAATTTTTAAAGATTATGGGATGGGGAATAAACTTATAAAACGGATATTAATATAATCTAGAAACTAGATATAACTTAAACTAAATGCTGGCCTCTATTTTGCCCAAAGACTACAACATGCCAATGCTGCCAGCATTTTGGACGTAGCCAACTGGAAGCAGTTATTAGACTTGTATAGGCTTTATTTTGGTTAGTTTTAGTTTTAATTGTAATACATATGAATCAAATAAAAAGTAACTTTTTCCTTTTTATTGTTTCAGTGACAGTAATGATTCATACGACTTTACTGTTGAAGTAGAAAACAAGGAAGATGACTTTCAACCCGTTTCAGGACGCAGAGTGGTCGACATAAACTTTTTTTTGCGAGAACTGCAAGAAAAAGCGCGTCACAGCAATCTATTTGATTGTAAAATCAGTAGCTTTCGCTTGATTGGCGAAAAAAGAAAAGGGCTAACTTCAGTTTTTTAATTTAAATGCGCTATATGTCAAGAAACTTGTCTGGTCCATTCGGAAGATACTGAGAATACGGAACGAGTAAATTTAAACATAGCCGCAACTACTGGGATCGTGGCTTCTGGCATTGGATTTGCACAATTTGAAGAACTGTGCTCTTCCATGGACGTTCCCATATTCTCTCCAAACTACTACAATAAGTTACAAACTGAAGTTTATGAAAAATGGGAACAAACTGCATATGCATCTATGGAGGCTGCTGCTAAAAAAGAAAGAGAGATGGCTATTGCAGAAGGCCGAATCAAAAATGGTTATCCTTTAATTGATGTTTTTGTAGATGGCTCGTGGTGTGCGAGGTCGTACGGTACCAATTATAAAGCTTCTTCCGGTACTGCGGCAATAATCGGGAGGAAAACTAAAGAGGTCATTTATGTGTTGGAGTAAAAAATAAGTATTGTTCGGTGTGTGCCAGAGCACAAAATAAAAATATTGCTCCAAAGGAACATGCTTGTTTCAAAAACTTTGAGGGCTCTTCGAGTTCAATGGAGACCGAAATAATACTAGAAGGGTTCAAATCGTCAATTTCTATGCACGGTCTCATTTACAATAGAATGATAGGGGATGGTGATGCAGCGACATACGCAAAAATACTCAACGCCAAACCCTATGAAACTGAAAATGTTACAGTTGAGAAAATTGAATGCCGCAATCATATATTGCGTAATTTCTGTAAAAAATTACGTGGACTGACAACGGAAACCAAGTATTTGCTGCAATATCGAAAAACGCTTAGCAACGTAAGAATAATGACAATGAGAAAAGCTATTCTGCCGTACGTTACTTAAAACACGGTTAAGCCTCAAACTGCCATTTTTTAGTTTTGAATCACACATTACGTTTTGAAAAATTCTCTATCTTTTGTGCTGGGTCCCATTACTGTACGACTTTTACTTTCCGAGATATAGAGCGGGTGTGAACCGTTAAGTAACATATTTTTTACAGTTTACTTTATTATTTAACAGCTATTCCTCAAATTTATGTTATAACACGGCAAAAGGATGGTAACGTTATTATCACGGATCGTTCCAAGCGATATTAATTTATTATAATACAGTTATCACACAATGCTGCACTTAAATTAAGCTATACGACCATAACTGTGTTATAATCAAGTACTTACAGGTGTGTCTGAGAACAAAAACTATGTTATAATAAAGTTACTATAGAATAATACATTACATTATAGTTATAGGCATTTAGCCTTTTTTCAATAAAGTTTATCGATGGATTAAAGTGTAAAATTCTTTACTAAAATACGACTATACAGATATGCTAGATTAAAATCTAGTTAAACCCAGAAACATTTTTGAACCGCGGTCCCCCGCGTTCCCGGTTTCCTCGGCCATTTCGCTACCAGCGACGACGGGGAGCGCTCGTGTGTGTGTGGAGCGGAGCGGCGGCGCGCCATAAATGTTTTACCATGTCGCGTCATACGTACTCAAGGTAAGGTTTTTATAATTTCACTAAATAGAATAGATGCATCAGTGAATTTAATAACCTATGTAATTAGTATGTAGATAATCGATATTTATAATATTTTCTTAAAATAAGTATTACATTCATTCAATTACGTAGTGGTAGGTGACAGGTATATAACCTTTAGCTTATAAATATTTGATTGGAACGAAATAATCCTTTTTCTTATCGTTCTGAAGCCGCTATGAAATCACACGCATCTCGAGTCAGGGTCAACGATGAGTAGGTGCAGCGCGTTGGGGCGGTATGTTTGAAACGAATACCTATCGGACATGGGCTTTCGCGCGCTTTTTTGCTTTTTACCTTCTTTCCTATTCTTACGCATTATTGCGTTGACGACGAGGATATAGAATAATAAAGTACCTACCTATAAGTTTTTTTTAAATTATTTTTTTTTTTTAATTAGGTATTTAACTAATTGTGTCTGTCATTATTGTAGACGCTCCGGGGTTCCACAAAGAATTCAGAACATGATGAGCATTGTGAATAGAGAGGTCGTACCTGTCGAACCACCCAAATTACGTATTCAAGAACAAATCATTGGCTTAACAAGCATGCCAAATTCATTAAATGAAAGTGATCCTTCTAGTCCTTCAGCTAATAATGGCATCGATTTATATGCAAATCCTCAACCTGGTACATCAAAAGTTTCGGATTCCAGTTTCCTGTACTGCGATGAAACTATACCGCCGTCTTTACATTCTCTGTCTCCAATCTTCTGTGACTTTGATTCGGATGATTCGGTTAAGGACAAGGACTACGAGGTTACATCTAATTACGTCGATTCAAGTGAAGAGAGTGATACGGACAGGAATATTAAAAAAACACTTGCTCATAAGTCCCAAATAAAATGCATATCTCAAAGAAAAGGTAAGAGAAGCTCTAAAGCAGAGAAAGAAAAATGTGTGCCTTCCTTTCCCAATAAAGTTATATCTCGACGTCACTCATTTAACAATGGCGAAAGAGCTGCTGTTCACGATCCTGTTTTCAAAAAGAGACGAGCGTCGACTGATGCTGCTGTTATTATATCAATGCCACCATTTGACAACCCAGCCACCAGTGATAATGAAGGTGAAGAAGGTTCAACAGCGCGGAAACGAAAAAAGTACAATAGCAGTGTGAAACAGCGAGAAATCCAAAGAAAAAAACAAAAACTTTTGAAATATACTGTAAAACCTGGATGTGACGAGAAATGTATAAAAAAATGTAGTTCTGTATTTGATGAATCTGAACGTGAGAATATAAATAAAACATATTGGAGTCTGCAACGCGGGGAAATGAGAATGTTTATAAGGTCAAACTATATTGTAGCCATTCCCAAGCGTAAGTACACATCTGACCCTAAAAGAAACCCCAAAAGAACTTTTACGCTGCAGAAAAATGACGGAACCGTAAGACAAGTATGTAAAATTTTTTTTTTAACAACTTTAGGTTTCAATAGAAACAATGATCTTATACTTACCACCTGTCTCGATACTGAAAAAGATACAGATAAACGTGGTAAACATACCAAGAAACCGGCGTTTAATCGTGATTTACTCAACCAACATGTTGAATCATTCAATCCCAGCGCTCCTCATTACCGTAGAGAGCACGCACCAAATCGGCGTTATTTGCCCAATGACATTAATATAAATTTTATGTATAAAGACTTTTGTTCAAAAAATCCCGAGTCAAAACTCAGTTATGACTTATATCGATCTCACTTAAAATCAATGAATATATCTTTCACTCGGCTCGGGAATGAGGAGTGCGAACAGTGCGAATCATACAAACATCACACTAAAGAAACAAGCCATGATGTTCGTAAGCAATGTTTTCCTGATTGTGACACTTGCTTGGCTTGGGCTAAGCATCATGATCGATACAAAAAAGCTAGAGCCCTTTATGATGCTCACAAAGCTATAAAGCAAAACGAAAATAGTATTTATTTTAGCGGCGATCTAGAAAAAGTTATCATGCTGCCTAGAATGGAGATGTTCAAAGCGGTTATATTTTGTCCCCGTTTGACGCTCTTTAACCAATCCTTTGCACCGGTTGGAAAAATATCAAAGGAATCGAAACCTCTTGCTGCAATTTGGCACGACGGAATAGCCGGTAGAAAACAAGAGGATATTATGAGCGCGTACTACAGTTTTTTCCTTCGTCATCGAGACGTTCAGAATGTTAATATCTGGTTAGATAATTGTACATCACAGAACAAGAATTGGCTGTTTTATTCCATGTTAGTCGACCTAGTAAACAGTGACGTTATAAGTACAGAAACAATAACTTTACACTACTTCGAACCCGGCCACACCTTCATGAGCTGCGACCAGTTCCACCATCAAGTGGTACTTGCAATGAAAAAGAAGGGTAAAATATATGACTTTTCAGATTTTGAGGAAGCTGTAGCCTCTGCAAACAATGGCAGAGTAACTGTCAAAGCGCTACAAGCAAATGAATTTCTCAATTTACCCAATAATGTCTCTGAGCGGCGAATTCAGCAAGCATGCCCTAGAGTCTATCTGAAAAATATAACACAAGTCTCGTTTAAGAGGTCAAGTTATGACATGTTGTATAAAAATGATTTTAGTGATGAATACTCAAGTTTTAAATTTTTAAATGACAAGTACTTAAGAAATCCACGTACCAACATAAGCTTCCGGACACAGCCGAAAGGCATTGATGAGGAACGTAAATCTAACTTAATAACTAAATTGTCGCCTATCATTCCAAAACATAAAATGGTATTTTGGAATGGATTGCCTACAAACAATAACACAGAAACGACCAAAAATTCAAGGAGGACTACCTAAACCTAAGAAAGCCATTTTAAATACCCAAGTACCTACAATTCTTTTTTTATTTTAATATAACTACTTAAATGTATATATTACTTAGTGCCATAAGACTAAATAATTTAATATATCGTCACTGGAAAGGCTAAAGTACTAAAGCGCCAAAACACCTAAAGTGCGTTTTTTATATGGTTGAGTTGGGTTTTTTCTTCTCTATACAATGGTCTAGGTCTTTTAGCAATCTGAGCATTAATTAAGGAGATAATGGCGCTTTAGCAGTGGCATTTTTCGTTTTTGTCGATGCGTCTATTTTACTTACCTAAAGAAAATAAAATAATTTTTATTGTTGGTTAGTTTTTTTTCCTTACTGCCATGTGTCCTTCAAGGTAAGATTAGAAACCTAAAGTGCGTCATTCAGTTAATTGTTGTCGTTTAAGTATTATTGACTTGCCGCAAATGGTAACGAAAAGGTCGTTTAGTAAATTTGCCTTACGAGAAAATTGATGAACGTAAGCGCTTAGAACTTTTTGCCCGCCGAGATTTCTAAATGAAACTCTTTAAGTAACTTTGCTATAATGGTCTACATTTTTATATGAGTATTTAGCGTATTTATTGTTGTATTTATTTGATGAAAAAGTACTTTAGTTATAAATATTTTACGCCAAAAAACTGTGGTGGTACGTTAAGTATTGAAATTAATAAAAATTGTGATAAATTGACAGTTAAGTCTATTGCAGCTGTATTTTTCAAGCGATTTTGTTATGATAGGTACGTTTACGATCATACGTTCGAAACGTTGCGCAAAGTCATTGGCGCTTTAGTCGACTCTAGTTACATGCTCTGTGAGTCGACTTCGCGCCGCGACACGAGACGGATGTTTTGTTTGTTGGTGTATCAGTGCGAGAGATAATCGAGAAAGTGATAAGTGATTTACGGTACCAATAGCTAGAACACCTACGTAAGTACATTTTATTCTTTATTATTGCTTGTACCACACTCTACTATATTAAACTTAAACTTTGCAAACTGTAAATAGTGAGTATTGGGTACTATTCATTTATTAATAAGTTATATTAAAATACCTAAATAATTATCTTTTCACGTGTTTTAAGCATGTTACAGTAGGATCTATTATAAGGAATATAAAATATAATGTACTTACCTAAACATACAGATCATTCATTACTAGACATTTGTTAACAAATTGGACATCTTTCGTGATTTATTAATTCCATAACAGAATGTTTGTGTTGGTATGCCTATTTACTTTATTTTATAAACACAAGTCATTAATAAGTAGTAATATAAAACGATTATTGCTCACGGTGCTGAATGAATAGATTTCTTTCTTTTGATTGAACTTTAAGGTACGACTGTACGAGTGTTAGGTTCATAAGAGTTGGATTGGTACTTAGAGCTTCAAAAACGTTCAATGAATACTCTTTTAATTAAACATAGCATACATGACATCCCGCCTGTAATCCCCTAAGGGATAGGCAGAGGTGTACCTCATACAAAACCTACATTACGCCAGTTGTGTTTAAGTTCCATGTAATAGGGGACGAGCCTATTGCCATCAACCGGGAACAAATCCAGACTCCGTGACTGCTACTGAGAAATTACTGATGTAAAAACCTAATAACACTTTGGCCGATCCGGGAATCGAACCCAGGACCTCTTGCTCAGCAGTCGTGCTTGCAACCACTATACCAAGAGGCATTCTTTTAATTCAAGTTTTGGATATTTACAGAATAGGTATAAGGACATTATGGAAAATCGTAGATCATCATTTTTTAAAAAATACACAAGGGTGGGTCTCAGAAACGAGAAAAAGAAGTCCCATGTCGTTCGAAGAATACTTACCGAGGAAGAGAACAATCATGAAATCAATTCTGAATCCGATAGTTACGTCTGTAAATTGCGACATCCACGTAATGAAGAATACGACATTTTGAAACCAAATACAGGTAAGCATCGATATATACGTACCTACTGACATTAGGTAATGACTGCAGTGATAGCCCAATAGTCGTTGTATGTGTGTGCTTCGTGCTCCGAAAATTGGTCGAGAGGACATTATTTTTATAAATAATTATTATTACCCTAGATTTTTGATCTGAATAATGCCATTGTGGAATTTACTTTTGAGTTTGTGTTGGGGGTGTGAGGGGGGTGCATGTAGGTACATATGTGTGTGTGTGTGTGTAAACCGCGTAAGATAGCTAGTAGTTAAGATAACTAGTTACTTTTTGTTACTTACAGGTATAATGGAAGAACTAGACACACATCTTGGTCGGCCGGAGACGTCTATGTTTCAAATAGAATATCCCGCTGCAGTGACATACTTTGACCAATATAATAAAGATCCGTTACCGCTATCAATCTCACAGATAGACTATCATAATATTCAAACAATAACTTCCACTGGGCAAGACATAAAGGAATCAGAAAGATCAATCACTCAAACAGAAGACCAAACTCAATCAGGGACGTCACTGGACCAAGACATACTTCCGCTACAGGCATCGATTTCACAGATAAACTATCACTTTGCAACATGTACATCAACTGGCCAAGACATGAAGCAATCAGAAACATCAACCTCTGAAACAGAAGACCACGCTCAAGCAGGGACGACTTTTGAACAACAAATACTCCCATTACAGGCATCGATCTCACAGATTGACTATCACATTCCAACATGTGCATTAATTGGTCAAGACATGAAGCAATTAGAAACATCGATCTTGCAAAGAGAAGATCATGCTCAAGCAGGGACTTCCCTTGAACAAGAAATACTTCCATTACAGGCATCAATCTCTCAGATAGACATTCCAGATATACAGATAGACATTCCAACATGTACATCGGCTGGTCAAGATATGCAGCAATCAGAAACATTAATCTCTCAAACAGAAGACCACTCTCAACCAGAGACGTCCGTTGAACAAGATATACTTCCGATCCAGACATTAATATCACAGATAGACTATGTTATACATACGGACGTATCTCATAGTCAAGGCACACGTTCATTACAGGCGTCTATTTCACAATCAGAAAAGCACACTCCAGCAGGAATATCGTCATATGGATTGCAAACATCTCTTGCTCAGAAGGATTATGTAGAAGCGAGCACATCCAAAAAATCTCCTGAGATACCTCCAATACAACCCTATAAGAAAAGAAAATTAGACGCGAAGCAGTTGCAAGAAATAGAAATGTGCATGCAAGAAATCAGACAAGAAGAAGCTACAAGAGAAATCGAAACGACAATCAGTATTGAAATAGAACCAGAAGAAAATACCACTATTGAACAACAGAAAGAAAAGCGGAAGAGAGTTAATGTCTACAAGCATATTGACTTTTTATCTGACAGTGACGAATTCGTATATAGTTCAAGTTCTTGGCAAGATTCGGATGAAACCGATTGCAGTGAAAATAATGATACTACAGACAAAAAAAAGAAAAACACCAAAGTACGAAAACAAAAGAAATCTAAAAATACAAAAGATATTGTGCTAGATGATACTAAAGAGAACACAAAGCCTGAAAAGATAGAACGAAAAATTAACAAGAATAAAGTTAGGAGTAGTAATATGAATAGTGGAAAACAATACACTACTAAAACTGGCAAAGTTATTGCAGAAAAAAAAGTGAAGAGTTCTACATGCACACCAGAAAATTGTCATAATAACTGCTATGACATAAGCTCCGAGAAAAGACAGGCTATTTTTGATCATTATTGGAGCCTTTCTAGAGAACGACAAAAAGATTGGCTCGTAAGCAACTCTAAAAAGCAAGAAACTAAGAGAAAGCGTTGCCAAGATATCAATAGTCGTAGGCATTGGACTTTCGATTATTATATCAATGAAGGGGAGGGAAAGAGAAAAGTGTGTTTGAAATTTATGCTGAGTACACTAGACATTAAGCAAAAATTTCTTCACAATGTTATTTCTACAGCTATACAAGGTTCAGCTAAAAAAGATGGACGAGGTAAACATATTCCTGGTAACAAAACACCCCAAATAAACATAGAAGCAGTAAAGTGTTACATTAGAGATTTACCTTACTTACCGTCTCATTATTGTCGCAAAAACTCAAAGAGATTCTATCTTCCTCAAGAGTTTCGAAACTTGTCGAATTTGTACAAAATGTACAAAGAAAAAATGTTAAGTGAAGACAGAGCGGCGGTGGGGGAAAAAGTATTTCAAAATATTTTTGGTGAGTTTAATATAGGGTTTCACATCCCACGTAAGGACAAGTGTTCCAAATGTGTTCGCTTTGAAAAAGAGGACGGAGGAGAAGAAAAACTAGCTCATCTAAAAGACAAGGAGGAAACGTACGAACGATTTCAAGTACATCAGAAAATTCAAGATGAAAACATACTTTGCGTATCATTTGACTTACAAAAAGTTTTGAACACACCATACGGCCAAAGTATGCTACTATACTACAGTCGTAAATTGGCTGTTTATAACCTTACTTTTTATGAGTCTAAAACTAGAGAAGGCTATTGCTATTCTTGGAATGAGACTGAAGGAAAACGTGGAGCCAACGAAGTCTGCACAATCCTAGACAGATATATTAAGATGGTAGACGATCGTGGCTCAGTAAAGCACCTTCTATTATATAGTGATGCTTGCCCAGGACAAAACAAAAATAAAGTTGTTCTTGCAGCAATTCATTCCTGCTTGCAAAAATGTGATAATATTTCCAGCATCCAAATGAACTATCTCTTGCCTGGACACACCTATATGCCAGTCGATTCCATGCATTCAGTAATAGAAAAAAGTGTTACAAATACAATTGTCTGGGCGCCTTCTCAGTGGGCAACAGTATTTATGTTAGCACGAAAAAACCCGAAGCCGTACCACGTACAAATTTTGACTCACAAAGATTTTTGTGGTTGGGATGTTGTTGGAGATCGATATTTCAAAGGGAATCTGACAGGAAAAATATCAAAGGTAATATTAATAATTATTAAGTATGTTTCTGTCTTCATATCTCTGTGTGAGTTATATCTGTGTCCTTCAGGTAATGTAGTCTATATAATTATAAATAAATAAAAAAACGCTGCTGTTTGTTCGTAAGCACAAAACTTGAGAAAATTACTGAAGTGATCTAGCTATTTTTAATTATTATGTTTGTGGGGTCCAAATAAATTTATAGGAAAATAAAAATTGAAAAAGTTGCCACGAAAATTAGAAAGTAGTAGGACTGACATCACAGGCGCAACAAATTTATACTAATTATTTATTTTACAGGTGCGTACGGCAACATTCAAAAAATCAGACCCACAGAAAGTAACTGTGAAATACACAATGGCAGCTGACAGCCCAACTGAAGATATACCTATAATGGGTAAAAATGTGGAACTTAAGAAAATATATAAGTCTCGTTTGCCTATTTCAAATAAGAAATACCAAGATTTGTGGAAATTGTGTACATCGAAAGTCATACCTGATAGGTATTTTTCAAGATGAGTACAAAAATATGCCTAATGCTGTGAATGTCCAGGATACCCTGCAAGAAACCGACGTTGAAGACTAAAAACAAGAAAATGAAAAAGTTTAATTCTGTTAAATACTTGTTTGTTGATTATAACTCGTGCAATTACATTATGATAATTTGTCAGAAGCTCAATAAAAGTTGATTTACCGTGCAGAACATACTTTTATTTTCCCTGTTTTTGCTGCAATTGCCATAATTACTACTGAGTAGAAACGAAAACCAGCAAACTTCGTTTCGCTTCAGAATATAAATGATTACTTACACTTCACTACACTACGCTACTCATCGCTACTCTACGCTACGCTAAGCTACACTACCCTACTTGACATTAGATCAACTACACTACTACGTACTATTACACAAAAAGATGTCCTGCTATTCGGGACAGAGACAAATCCAAGAAATCAAAGATCAAAAGTAAGGTTAGTTAAATTAGTTGATGTCTTTAAATTCAGATATTACGTTTAAGTTACAATGACTAAAACTGTATTATTCTGTAATGCATATTAGTTGTTTTTCTTTTCCTAAATATCAATGGATGTTAGTGATTAATATTTATGCTTTACTGTGTCTGAATATGTTTATGGAGATAAGCGCTTTTGGCTCACGTAGTTTTCAGAGCATTTATACTAAAGCGACACTATCTTCGAAAATACAACAGTAATACGCAATATGTTTATTTTAAATGGTAGATAGAATTTTTATAAAGATTTTTTGCCTTCAGCATTATTACATCGGAATACAAGAAAAAAAGTTATGCCTGTTTGAACAAAAAAAAAAACTTTATGTCGCTCTCCTGTAAAATGCACTTTTGGCACTTTAGTAATTTAGCCTTTCCAGCGACGATATAATATAATTATTTAGTCTTATGGCACTAAGTAATATATACATTTAAGTAGTTATATTAACATTTAACTTTATTATTAATAATTATATATTTATTACTAATTATTAATTATATTACATATTAAACCTAATAGGGACCCCTATTAGATTTAATTCTATATAGAGGACTCAGTTGATTACATGATTGTGATAATTTTTTAGTTAAAGACTGATTATATTGTAAAATTTAGAAAGCTATATAATAGTCTTAAGACTGAAGAAAATTGTTATAGCAGGTTGTTTTATGACAACTGCAGCTAGTGAGATAGATGGTTATATTTTTTTATTATCTTAAGACACTTTTCACTCCAGGGTTTTAAGTTAGAGAATGTTTTGATATTAAGATAATATTGTGATTTAATTATGAATATTACTAAGCCCAAATGTCAAAAATAATTATTTATGTTATTGATAACCATTTAAAATTGTTTGAAATAAATGATTAATAAATAATTTGTTTAATTTGCTTGCTTGTTTTCTTTTTTTTTCTCGAATAATTGTAAGTCATTGCTTATCTATAAAACGGCTAACCGCGAGCGAAGTATGAGTAGCCTTGTTTTAAGTAAGCAATACCGTTTAACTTGACGCCGCTTAATATATTATTACACAATTACTTGATTATAATGATCACTAAGTGCCTTAACTTGTTTATAAACCAAGGGGCTAAACCTTAATTTTACAGTCATTACTTGATTATATCATAGTTATGCAGCTTAGCCGTATTGTAATGACGTATTTTTTGATAACTTTAAATAAAATTTTTAGTAGTACAATTCTAAAGCAATTACTACGTTATAATACCGTTAGAGTAGGGTTAGCCCTATTATTATGCAGTATTTAATTACTAAACTGGGAAGAAATGCTAAGCTTAATTACAAATATCTGTTTTATTGTAAGACTGAAAGATGTTTTCAGTTTTCATACCCCAAAAAAAAATCGTTGATAAACCAGTGACATTTGTCTCTTAGAAAGATTTTTATATCTTTATTCGTTTGGAAGAGACATCATTTCGCAGGTTTTTGTCCGATATCTCTGAAACTACTTTATGGGTTTAACCGTATTTTAAACAATGTACGGCAGTATTGTGAAATGCATAAAACATCACAAGACTTCTGAGAACCCTAGAAATGTTGCAATATCGATTCTGCACAATGATATAGTCAATTCAATGCCACACGCTTACGGCGATCATAAAATGTGCCAAAGCTACTACTGTGAAAAAAAAGACAATGACAAAAACGAACTCAAAAATATACAAAACTCAACATTTGCATTTCGAATCAATGCAATTGTTTCAAGTGTAGCAGTTAAATCGCGTAGTTTAATTGAAGATGTGGACACCAATATTGTCGAATGTTTTAATAGCGTTATAGCTAAGTTTATTGGGAAAAGGACAAATTTAGCCCAAAAGCGAGCCTACCAAGGTAGATGCTCAGCGGCAGTCGTCTCGTTTAACTCGAAATCTGCTATTTCATCAATCCAAAAGGCATTCACAGGTCAAGATCCCGGTGGTAAAATTAAAGAGATGGAAAAAAAGAGAGCACTTAAACGGAAGTATTTTGTAGAGCACCCGGTGAAGAAAAAAAGAGCATTGAAAGAGACAAACAGAAAACAACACGATTATGGCCCTGCCAGTTCTGCACCAGATATGTCACAAGAAGAACTACAAATGGCCCAAGAAGAATTCATAAAAAACTTACAATCGCTTACCGCAGACAAAAAGGCAATCGAACGAGCAACTATATTGCAAAGGGAAAGTAGTGAATGGTTGGAGATACGACGAAAATTAATAACAGCATCCAACTTTGGCCCAATATGCAAACGAAAATCATCATCGAATAGGGGAGCGAGGGGCTTGTTGTAACAGGGGTAAGTAGTAACAGGCCCTTTTCACTAGGATCTTAAACGCTATTAACGTATTTCTTTGACTCGATTTAACCTATAAACCGCGCCGCATCATGTTGCCATAGCCAATGTCCCGCCGGCCGGCGCACGTACGTCCTTTTTGGCAATCTACGTGCGCAAAAAGTTTTAATTTTAGTAGATGCGATCTATTTACAGTATTTTTTTTCAAACACCCAGATAGTCAGGCAACTCACAACACGCCGTGTTTTGACATTTTGCGCGCTACTGAACGAAAGAACAAACAAGTCGCAACATGTTTGCGCGTACACAGCGCTACGCAGCGTCGTCAGTCAGTCGGTCCACTTGTTTCGAGGCGACCAAACGGTTCTTTCGAATGTGAAGTGATCAACTGGTGCCATGGAACAAACGCGTAAAGGTATGTGCCTTAACAGTATTTAACTTTTAATTAGATTTTTGCATGTAAAGTTACATAAAGGAACTATAGAACCAACTAGTAATTTAGTAAAAAAAAGTTATTATTTCATGATTATTGGACCGCAACTATTTTTGTTGGTAGTTGTTGGTCTTGAAATTATTATGTATGTGTAGAGTAACTAAGTGACATTCTGGTAAATTACGTTTTGGCTGCAGCAACTTGCAGTAACTATTTTTATGTGTCTTTTAGACCTGGCGGAAGGAGTAAAGCGGAGTGAGCTGTTCGACATCTGGCGAAATGAACCTGTTTCTTCATTAAAATTTGAAGCTGTATTGAAATATTTGACAGATACAACAAATTTACAAGACTTCGACGATGCATTAAGGGGCACATTCAAAAATAAAATATACAATTTTTGTGTGCAATTGCTCGCGAAATGGAAAAATTGTTATCGTACCAAGAAAACATTTTTGCAACAAAACAAAGAATGGTTAGATGGTCGCCTGACTGTCTATGTAGATTGTGAAGTAGTACGAGATGTAGTTGGTGATGGTGAACACGTGACTAGGAGGCGAGGACGCCCACGAAAATTGTTTGAAGAATGCAGTCGGTCATCGAAAAGGCGAAAGTTACAAAAGCTCGTTCGAGAGGCATCTAGCCAGGAACTATCACTAGCTACTCAAATGAGTCTGAGAGCAGATGGCAAAAGGGATACTGCAAGAGTTTTCAGGCATATTTCAAGTCCGACAGCATCACCTCAAAGAGCCAATAAAATAAAAAAACGCCTTACTCCGTCAGAAAATTTACCAATCAAGATGACCAAAGAACGCGCTTTAGCCATGTACGTAGATAATAAGCTAACTAAAGATCAATACATAGATATCCAACAGACATCTAAAGAGTATAAGGCCAACATATTTCCATCCTACAATACACTTTTGGAAGCGAAGAAAGAGACATACCCTGTCGATATAGAAATCACTGAAATATCTGGCACAGTGACACTTCAGTCTCTGTTGAATCACACTATACAGAGACTCGCCTTTGCATTACAAGAAGTGTTGAAAGCTAACATAGACAAATATGACCCCAGTAACATCAACGTCATATTCAAGTGGGGCTGTGATGGTGCTTCGGGACAGAGTCGATATCATCAAGCTTTTGAAGACAACAGCAATGATGACGCGAGTTTGTTCTTAATAATGTTAGTACCTCTTCAAATCAAAGCTGGTAAAGACGTGGTTCTATGGCAAAATCCAGTACCCTCTTCGACAAAGTACTGTAGACCTATTAAAGTGATTTTTCATAAGGAGACTGCAGGCTTTGTTAAGCAGGAAGTTGACAATATCAAAGGACAGATCGATAAATTGGTTCCGACAAAAATAGATATTGAAGGACAGCAGTATACT
Organism: Brachylomia viminalis; assembly: GCA_937001585.2. Classification (NCBI taxonomy): domain Eukaryota; kingdom Metazoa; phylum Arthropoda; class Insecta; order Lepidoptera; family Noctuidae; genus Brachylomia; species Brachylomia viminalis. The sequence continues at coordinate 26,431,203 of OW443298.2, read as the reverse complement.
TTTCACCCAATTTTGACGCTAACTATGATAGATGGCAAAACCTGCAGCACACTTTCAGGTACTGCCAATCAAAACTGCCATGTATGTGGAGCCACTCCAAGCATGATGAACAAATTGGACCTAGTTCGAGCGAGACCAACCAATAAAGATTCTCTGCAACTTGGCATGTCTAGCCTACATGCTTGGATAAAGTGTTTAGAATGCGTTTTGCATATCGCGTACAGGTTAGATATAAAAAAGTGGCAAATTTCTAAACAAAACAAGGCCTCCACAGATGCGAAAAAGAAACATATACAAGAGAGGATTCGAACAGAAATGAATCTCCTTGTCGACTTGCCTAAGCAAGGCTATGGCAGCTCAAACACAGGAAATGTGGCAAGAGAGTTTTTTAAAAATACAAAACTAGCTTCACAAATTACAGGCGTAAATAAGGAGCTAATAGATAGACTCGCTACGATTCTGCGAACTATAGGTATGTTCTGGTTTTGCTGTCAACCTCCCGGCATTTGAAGCATTTGCGGCGGACACAGCTGAATTGTATGTTAGAGACTACAGCTGGTTTTATATGCCTCAAAGCGTGCACAAGCTGCTGATCCACGGTACCTTAATAATGGAAAAAGCGATAATGCCGATAGGTTCGCTATCTGAAGAAGCCCAAGAGGCTCGAAACAAAGATGTAAGAAATTATCGCGAATTTCACGCGCGCAAGTTTTCAAGGAGACAAAATGTGGAAGATATTCTGCACATGCTGCTTATATCATCGGACCCTCTTATAGCGAGTTTACGAAGAGCTAGGTTTAAACACACTGGCTGCATACCTCAATCAGTTCTGGATTTGCTGGATGTGCCTGAGATAAATGCAGACTAAATAATTGCATTCTAAACACCTACTTCGTCATGTAAATAATTGTGAAAAATATACTACTTTCTTGTTCGCTACAATTTGTTTTATTTACCTATAAATGGACACATCTTAGGAAAATTAGAATTTTTAGATGGAAAATACAGAAGACGGAACCCCCACGTGCATGTCTAAACTTTCATTTGGCTTAAATTATATTGCTGATACTATAAGGTTTCTTAAATAGAATAATGGAATGCTTTTTGCGCGAAATATCATGTAAAATAATATTGAGCGCATAAATTGATGAAAAGGACGTACGTTAGGGTGGAACACTTTTGTATGAAATTTTTTTTTTTTCAAATTTCGAGTCGGAATACCAGGTAAAAGTTGCTTTATATAATTGTTAATAACATACATTAATTTGGAAGTTCTAGCTCAACAGCTTGAGCTCCCGCCATAGACTTGAAATTTGATTTTTTAAGTTTTTATAGACGTTTTGTATAGTACATCCTATAATCAAAATATTAAGTAAATATAATATGTTATGCATGTAAATGTTAAAATAAAAGTATATTTTAATTAATAGAATCATTTATTTTAAAAGGTGACACAGGTTTAGAAATTAATGTCGGTATGAATAACGTCAGTTTTTATAGCAAAAATCCTTTTTCGTCTCAAACTTTGGCATGAGCTTTCGAGACGCTAATTTAGATTTTATGAATCCCTCTCTTCTTGCCTTGTCGCATACACTTAGAGCTGCTTCTGTCACAACTTTTACTGATCTTTCCACAGCCTGGGTGTGGCAAGGCAGTCTCATAAACTCCAAAACTGCATCTTCTCCATTTTCAATCAGATCTTGTAACTGCTCATCGGAAATATTTATCAGTATTGGGGGTGGGTTCGTATATATTTTGTTGCCAGTCAATCAAGTCTATGTAAGAAAGTGCATTTAAGTTTACTTTTGGTACCTCAAACATGCGCGAAACTGAATTTTTATTCACTTGACGAGCCTTTAAAATGCGTCTTGCAGCGAGTTCTCTAATGTGTTTACGTGAATCTGTTATCATACTCAACAACAAGTTTTCTGGATGAGCAAAGTAACTGTTTCGAATTAAAACAGGGTCCACTATCGCTAACAACTCGTCGGATAAATATCTAGTGCTGTTAGCGAGCTTCCATAAATGTTTTGAACCATCTTTGCAGGATGAATGTGTTTTGATGGCAAACCAGACAGGAGCGTATGATTTTACGACAAACGTTGCTAAAGTCACAAGATTTGGTTGTGGATTTTCCGTAGAAATATACAAACGCAGTATGCGATTAGCTCTTGTCAACCAGCGGGCATGGGATAGCTTACCTGGGCTTCTGTGTAACAAATCAGGAGAACACGATCCATTTATGACAGCAGTAGTAATTTCTTGTAAATATTTCTGGTCTGTACTCAGATCTGTTGATATTTGTGGAGGTAGTTCACCTTCTATCTTCTCAAAGTGAGCCAACGGCAGTGTCTCGCATGTCTCTAATGCTTTACCAACTAGACCTGCAAATGATTTAGGTCCTGCAGTTGGGCCATCCAGATAAGTAAACAAATGCTTCAATGGCAACTCATTGGCGTGTAAGAGGCAAATTATCCATTGCAATGGTCGAGATAGCCTATTTTCCAAAAGACGAATCACGCCTCCCACTTTTCCTGTATTTGTGTTTGTTCCATCACAGCCAACAGCCATTAAACTCGCTGGTGATATCTTTTCAGTCGTCAAAAAGCTGTGGATAGCTCTTTCGATATTTCTTGCACTGCCCGATGTAGGAACCACATACCCAACATAAACAGAACCTGGTTCTTTTATAATCGAAATATGTTCCTCTTGTACAATCACTCTAAACCTCTTCGATCCTTTTAAAACAGTTTTAGCCGTCTTGTCTTTCCTTCCATCGAAATATAATGCTGGAATTTCTGTTACCTACCCTTTCTTCTGTTAAAATTTGTTTGCGTACTTTCTGTCTTATTCTTCTTAGTTTCATCCTGTCCACGACGTTAGCCGACTGCGCCTCAGAGTCGGCATTAGAAACAGAACACAAAACAGATGATACGATAGCCGCCGCAGCTCGGTCAGATACTCCATATCTATCGCATACAGTCGTCAAGCTATGAAGACTGGCATCCGTGAGCTTTATAGGCTTTTGATCCACTATGTCAGCAGTGTCAAGACTTTCTGCGGCCGACGAACAAGTAGGACGGTTGGAACTAACTTCAGATCTACGAGTATTTAGCTGATACGAAGTAGAGGGAATTTCTTCAATTCGTGTATTTGAATTATGCCTAATTTCTTGTTTTAGAGCACGTAACCTTCTATTCTGCAATTTTTTACTCTGGATAAGATCCGTTCTTCCTAAAGCCATTAGTCTGTTAGTGCGTTGGTCTTCTAAAAATTTTTGTTCCTCTTTTGGCACTTTTTTTTCTCTCAAACAAGTACAGCTTACAAATTCTTTACATTTACATGCAGCTATGTCAAAAAGCTTTCTACTTTGCACTCTTCTAATTTTTCTACCTTCAGTTTCTTCAAAGACTTTTTCAAGTTATAACATTTTGAGTGATAACATTTTAGTAATTGTAAGACTCGTTTGTGAGTGACAATTGGAATTGAAGATTTTATCCACAATTCTTCAATTTTCGTTCCAACTATTTGGGCAATTTCCAAAAACGTAGGTTCTTTTGTTGTGTTATTCTTTACTTTTAAGTCTTGTCGAACCCATTCATAGAATTTCATCACATTTTCATACGTAGGTAGGATATTCTCTTTCAACTCTGCACTTTCACCAAATATCGGACATTTTAACTTTTGTCTTGTAGAAGTCATGTTAATACACTTAAAAAACGTAAATCGACAAGTACTTGTGAAAATAATTGGCGCGCGACCTTTCACCTTGAAACAATTATCGATACTAGTTGAAACAAAACACTGCAATTAGAAGATCGGCGCGTGCCGCCCCCCGCTTCGTCCCGTACTTTGCTCCTCTGTCATAGCGCCATAGCATATTAGAATAATAAAATATTTGATTTAACCAGCTAGTTAACTATATTTGAATATGTTTTTGAATGATAAAAACCTATTTTAATAAATTCTGTACTATTTTGTAGGTCGCGCAAATAGCGCCTAAATTGTCGATTTTGTAAATGTTCGAAGTCATGGCGGGGGCTTTTACCGTTGTCTGATAATATTTATATTTTTAATGGAGGTAATTGATGGCAATTGGCAACTTAATACAACTATTCCAAATAAAAATTCGAAAAAGAAAAATTTCGTTCCACCCTAACGTACGTGCGGCGCAGTGAGCGGAAGTGTGCACGTGCTTCATTTCTGCCAGGTAATATAAAATTGTACTGTCGTAAAATTTCGGTTTGCGTATTTAATATCGACTAATTTCAAATTTTCTATATCTTATTTCCATTCAAATTTATCTATCTCTGATAGTGTGTAACAGTTTTTATGATTGCTAAATTGTTTAAATAGTTATCTTGATAAATGTTGAAAATCATACCATAGGGTTAGTTGTAACAAAATCCCGGGGCTTGTTGTAACGTGTTACAACATGCCCCAAGTTATGATGTAGATACCTACTTTTTTCTTTTGTTTTAGAATGAGAGTGTATAAAAGAAAGTCAGAGCGGGCAACACAAAGCCAAGAAGTGTACGAGTTAGCGGCAGCTGAAGTTTTAGAAAACAAATGCAGTATTCGGAAAGCTAGTCGGACTTTCGGATTATGTCACGTCTCTCTTTATAGATACATAAAGAAAAAGAAGAATAATGAAAGATTAAGAGTTGGTTATGTTAAGCCTAGACAAGTATTTACTGCAGAAGAGGAAGATAAGATAGCTTCGTACCTACTCAAGTGCGCCGATATATATTTTGGACTACTTCCTATAGAAGTAAGGAAACTAGCTCACCAATGCGGTGTGCAGCTTAGTGCTAAAAACATTCCTCCTTCTTGGCATCAAAATAACATGGCTGGTACTGACTGGTTCCAAAATTTTATGCGCAGAAATTCACATTTATCTCTAAGGACACCAGAAGCGACGTCTTTAAGTCGAGCGACGTCTTTCAATAAGACTAACGTTAATTCATTCTTTGAAATATATCAACGACTTCTCCAAAAATATCAGTTTAATGCTTCTCGAATATGGAACATTGATGAAACAGGGGTCACAACGGTTCAAAAACCTAAGAAAATAGTAGCTGCTCGTGGCCAAAAGCAAATTGGAGCTATCACATCGGCTGAGAGGGGAACTCTTGTAACACTTGCTTGTGCCTCTAACGCTGCGGGTAATTTTATTCCACCGATGTTCGTTTTTCCTAGGCTTAAATATTCTGAAATGTTTATTCGTGGTGGACCTCCAGATTGCATTGGTGCTGGTAATTCCTCTGGATGGATGACCGAAAAAGAATTTTTAATTTTTATGGATCATTTTATCAAACACGCAAAACCCACCAAGGAAGAGCCAGTTCTGTTGCTACTTGATAACCATAGCTCACACGTGAATATTGGAGTCGTTGAAAAAGCCAAAGAAAATAATGTCATCATGTTATCGTTTCCCCCGCACTGCTCCCACAATTTGCAACCTTTAGACGTAGGAGTGTACGGTCCTTTTAAAAATTACACAAATAGGGCACAGACAGCATGGATGCACAACAATCCGGGGAAAACGATGACAATATATGACATCCCAGGTATTGTGAAAGAGTCGTTACCGCTTGCCCTGAACCCTACTAATATTATGAGTGGATTTAAAGCTTCTGGTTTATGGCCTTTGAATGCTGATATTTTCCAAGACTCCGACTTTGCGCCATCTTATGTTACTGATCGTCCAGATCCTACACAAGAGCCAGATGACGTAAATGTCACAGATAATATATCTTTGAATCTTGAAAATCCAGAACTATTAGATTCTGTCCCTGAATTAGATATAAGCACCACGGAAATTATAAGCCAAATCGAAACTGCAAACGAACCAACACCGAGTTGCTCCGGTCTACAAAAAACTTTCTCGCCATCGAAGATTAGACCTTTACCAAAGGCGCCACCAAGAAAAACTAATACAAATAGCAGACGCAAAAGAAAATCTACAGTATTGACGGACACTCCTGAAAAAGAAGCTCTACAAAAAGAATATGAGGAAAAGATGAAGAAAAAACAGAAAAAAGATGACAAAATTAAAGGAAAAGGGAAAGGAAAGGGGAAGGGAAAAGCCAAAGGTAAATCAACAAATAATAAAACCGGAGTGGACAGAGCTAAAAAAAAGATTTTATGTTCAGATTCAGAATCTGAAGCAGAAGAGTGGTATTGTCTGGTATGTGGTGAAGCTTACACAGATACAAATAAAGAAGATTGGATAGAGTGTATCATTTGTAAGATGTGGGCACATGTAGGATGTGTTACAGGAGACATTATATCTTTTATTTGTATTAATTGTAACTCAGATGAAGACTGAATTTAATTATAATGAAACCCACCAAATGTTGATTCTTACATAAGTATAATACTTTGTTAGATAGCTATTAAGAAGAGATAATTACGAGCATACCTTAAATAATTTAATTACTTACTGTGATTTAAAAGTGCCATGATGATTATAAGTAGTGTTTAACTAAATAAAACTGTTACTTACTTAATTTTTAAGTGTTGATTAATAAAAAAATGTATTTGAGTTGATTTTTGATAAGAATTACGTGATACTTACTTTAGAAAGATGTCAATTTAAAAAAAAAAAAACAAAGAATAAATGATTAGAGGTATTATTGTCGTTTTTTTTTGTCGTTACTACTTGCCCCGGTAGATGTTACAACTTGCCCCAAGCACGAGGTAAGTTGTAACACCGCACTTCTTCTAGAAAATAATTGATTGTAAAATAATGACCAATAGTTATGGTATTATTTTTACTTGATTTGGTAGAGGAAGAGTTACAGTATTCATCCATCTTTATTTAGTAGAAATTTAATCAATAGATTTCAAGATATATTAGTTTTAATGAAAACTGTTACAACAAGCCCCTCGCTCCCCTACAGCTAATTTTGTAAAAAACATATTATATCAGAAAAATTTGGCCCATGTGACTTCCATTGCTCATGGAATAGAGAATGAGAAACAGGCGCTGCTGCAATTGCAGCGACAGGAAAATGTCGAGATCTCGCCCTGCGGATTATTTATTGACACCATATACCCATTTATCGGGGCCACTCCTGACGGATTGATAAATGAAGACATGATAGTGGAAATAAAGTGTCCTATCACAGCTTGCAAAACAGGAATGTCAAAAGCAATTGAAGAAAATAAAATTCAAATATTAAAATATAACAAAAATACGAAGACCTGTTCCATAAACAAAAATAGTAATTGGTACTACCAAATTCAGGGCCAACTACATGTCACAGAACGGCAGGTATGTCTTCTTGGAATCTGGGCTGGTGAGAATGAGCCTTTGTACACAGAACGCATAGAAAGAGATGACAATTTCTGGCTAGCAAAGATGGAGCCAAAGCTGGTACAGTTTTACCAAAAATGCTTACTGCCAGAAATCGTGGACAGTAGGCATGTACGTGGCATGCCAATTAGAAACCATGTATGGCAAGACAAGGAAAATGAGCAGCCAGATAAGTGCGCATCCAATACACACTCTCTGCCTCAACCAGATTTTCAGCAAGCAGGTCCAAGCACGCGAGTGATTAATATTTGTGATTTTTGATTATTTTTGTATATTTTTTTTTATTTGCTTTTAATCGCCGTGACTAAATGATTATATCTATTATAATATCTTTTTTTAATTTCTTATTTCTAATAAAGAATTTAATGTCCTTGTATTTACAGCGTGTAAGGGAAAATTTTAACGCGAGAGGGGGGTCTAGAATCATGTCCTGAACCCATGGAATTCGTTTGTGCGTCGATGTTACACGCAGTATTGTAATGAGTTTTATCAGAATTTATTTAGTCCAAAGTATATAATAACTAATAATAAATAATCAGCTTGTACCCGCAACTTTGTACGCGTGGACTATAAATTACTTATAAAACATATCCTATGTAATAGGTGAAAACCAAGGCTACAACGACTCCCATCAAAATCCTTCCAGTAGTTTATTATCAGTCAAAAATTCCAAAAACCGGATCGTAAGGATAGTGCGGAAGCGCTGTAACAGTCATGAAAGAAAAGATTAGGTAACAATTAAAAAATAAACAATTGTTGGCAGGCAATAAAATGCAATATGTTGCTATACTTAGGTTTCCCTAAAAGCTAAACACCCGAAATATTAACATGAATTCTGGTAAACAAAGTTAACTTATCCTACTGTTACAATTTCTACTGTGACGCAAAATTATTGCACAGCGGGGTCAGCGAGTTCATTTGAACAGCGCGTTCGCGGGACTTGCCACGCGAGGAGGGAGGTAACGCTAAGTGCCTACTGCGTTCAAATATCCTGGCCTTAAATTATGATGTTTTAAAAGGGTATATTCTCGTTGTTCAATCCATTTATGAAATACATCTCTTTTTGTTTGCGTATAAGTATCAGAGCATCTCCTACAATTAAATTTTTTTGTCACTCTCCTGCACATATACCCTGCTGTATATGCAGAAGAGTGCACGCGCAATCTTTCGTTTACTGGATTTAGTGATTGGTTACTGCTAACGTTTTGCGTCATTGTTATGGGTCTACTACACACGGTATTTTCTTTATCTTCATCAAATGTTGATGAGGAACTCTCATCAACATTGGATGAAGATATGAGTTTTAAAAAATCTACAACTGTGTTTCCTGTATCATCCTCACAGTTTGCGTATATTGAATGTGGACCCATAACGTTGGACAGTAGCAGTGATTTAAAAGCATTCAAAAAAGTATTTGCATCAGGATTGACGTTCCTGTAGTTGATGGCTCTGATCCTACCAAAAAAATTCTCAAGAGGATCCTGATTAACATTTCTAGGATAAAAATATTGTATATCATATTATTCGAACAACAGTTTAGACGACCTTTCAAAACTTTCTATAAAACCCACCCATTACGAGAAGGAACTCGAACCTTATAGATTTTATTATTTTTGAGGGCTTTCTTGCTACTATTATCAATATATTGAATATTATTTAATAATTGTTTGGCTTCTGTCCAAAAATTGAAAATTTGATGGGCGTTTGGCTTTATTGGTCCACGAAGTTTGCCCCGGACAGTACTCCCTCGAGATCCGTTCACGCTGTCAAAGAGCTCGTCCATGAATTCTACAGCTTCGCCTGTTGTGGCCATTGTCTCACTGACATTTTGACCCGAGGCTGTAGTTTCTGAAATACATAATTATAATATAAGTATAACAAACAAACAATGTTTCCATTTCCATTCTATCAGACTACAAGAAAGTGCAACTGGTATTATTCTTAGTATATTAGTTTAAATCAAACGTCTTATTAGTCATAATGGCTCAATTGTAAAAATTAAAACCCAATTATTAAAAACCTAATTCTTTTTAACAAAGAGTGAATATGTATAGTGTGAATTCTTGTGTTTCTTTTGTCGGAGACCCTAAATAAATTAAAGTAAAGTGAGTGAGTGAGTGATTGATTGATAACAAAGTAAAAACTTACTGAACAATGCAGTGTATTTAAGCATTCCACTGGTTGTTGCACTCAACAGTTTGGGCAGCTACACTCACTTTAATTTTCTTCATTTTTGCTGCGTAAATATGGTGCTCTGTTAGTTTTTTATGCATTCTAGTATGACCTAGTTGGCAATCAGCATCAAATACCATTTCAATATCCTTCCAAGTGGCAACTTTGCTTTTGAAAAACATGTCTTTTGTAAGAAGGTTGTTCCTTAGCCCCTTAAGTAAGTGTGGGGGATCATACACTACACTTAGGTGTTGTCCTGACATCTCAATAGTTCCATCTGCAAACAAAAAAGCTATTGAGTACAACTTAATTTGATGGATCACAATCCTACTAATTTATAAAATAATGTCAAAGTTTAGATGTTTGTTATGCAATTGTGTTTTAACAGTTTAACATATTTGGATGAAATTTGGTACACAGTTAGACCATGACCTGGACTAACATACAGATGGATATTATGATAATTATAATGATGATGGATACTTTTTATCCTAGATAGTTTGCAACTGCTATGCAGATAATGTGAACAAAGGCTATTTGTAGAGAGAGTATCTACTCACCATTATATATAATTATGTCTCAACTCAAGCAATAAAGCGAGGAGAACGGATAATACACAAACTAACCCAGAGATTCGACACGAACGTGACGAATGACTGAAATTACTGAAAATACAATCTGTCACTTTGACTGTTGACAATTATTATACGCAACACTCAACAGCCAAAATGGCTGCCAACAACATGGCTACCGAAAGTAGCGCCATAACGCATTTTTTGGAACTAAAGCTGTCGCAGGCCTGTACGCGACTAAATGGAACTAATGGAAGTACGGCATTCATGTTGCCACTACAGAGCGCGGGCAACGTATCTATAGTTTATATATCATCGCTAGCAACAGAAATCATTACGACTTATTTTGCAAACAGTAGAAAGAGGTCCGCGGCAGCTGAACCTGATAAACTATGGACACTGCAGAAAAAGTTTTTATGCCAAAATCTAAGCTAATATTTCCCAACTAAATTTGTGAACACCAGATATTATCGCAAAACACTGTCCTACTTTGTATATCTTCGTACAAAATGGACCCTCAATTCTCCTAAACGTAAAATTTTAATACGCAAATAAAATGAAATCATTAACTTATAGCTACTGTTTGAAATCTTCTACTAAACAAATTGTGAAAATTTGTGAAAGCGAGAACAGGTCACCGCTTTTTGTTGTTTGAAAGTAATGACCTTGATATAGTTCGGGCCCTCAGTCCTCCATTTCTTTTGTTTTCATACATACAAATTAATATTTCAACCAACAAACAAAACTAAATATCCTATGTATGTATGTACAATTAAGTTTGAGTTCGATATCCCTAACAATCTTAAAATCAGTTACAATATGTTATGATTAATTAACATTTCGATTATAATGCTTCATTTTACTCACTATTCCGTGAACTTTAACTTATATTATTCTTATATTTCATATTATTAAAAGATCAACATACGGTGTGTTCATGATCTATTAAATCGGGAAAATCCCTCGACTAAAATTGGCAAGTCGTTGCTCTAGTAAGAGAGCGAAGCGTGAACCATTCCATTCCATTTGTCCATTTAGCTCTGCCCACAGAACAATTCAATATAATAATAAAATTGTACTCTTTGATTACTCCTAGCGGAGAAGAACGTCGACTTCAAACAAAAAAAATAAAACGGAAGTCGCTGCTGGCGACATCTAGATTTAGCCCTTAATGCGTCATCGGCGCGCAGGGCCAAAGCGGTTAAATGCTATCTGGGATTCTAGTCTTGACAGCGCCAAGATGTTTTTTCCATGCAAGTCCGTCATCTATGTGGACTCCTAAGTACTTATTTTCTAGTACTTATTTCCGCTACTGCCGACTGCCGACTCTGCTATAGATTTGATAATATCCCAAGTAGGTCCGTGAACTAATATCGCGGTGTCATCAGCGTATGTATACAGGGTGACTTGTAATTAGAGCACAACCTTGTAAGGGGATATAGTGTACTATATCCCCTTACAAGGTTGTGCTCTAATTAAATTAAATTTAAATCTAATCTAATCTAATTTTAATCTAATTAAATTTAATTGTAAGGGGATATAGTACAGGTCATTTGCAACAACTTTTGTAGGAACACTCATATGCAAAAGTGCACCAACATTGAGTTATAATTTTTTTCGTGTTATTTTGAAAAACTCTTATGGGGTAACCTTAAAAAATTAATAAATAAAAAACTTGACATAATTTTGTTAATTTTCTTTTTATTATTTAGTCTATAACGTTCCAGTTACATGTCAGCATCATCTGATTGTCTGCTATATCGTGCTATTCGTGGTATTTTTGGATTTGTATCTAGATTTGAAGATCTTCACCTGATGTAACCAACACCGAGTCGACCTAATGCTTCTCCGTTCCAGCGAATACTTGTTTTGAATGAGACATTGACTCTAGTGAGAAAGTTACTTAAGTATTTTGTGACAATGGAAAACAAAAGAAAATGTTTTAAGTGGGGCTGCTCGCCTGCTAAAGACGGCGTGTAATTCATCTACTAAAAAAAGTACTCTAAGTACTCCTATCTAAAAAAAGTACTCTAAGTACTCTGTGATCTATGGTGAAGTCATCTGTCTGATTGAAAAGTAAATAATTATAACATAAAATCATATTATTGTTGTTTTATTTCCTATTTTTTCTAATACCTCTGGGCACTCTCGCTTGTAAGAAAACTCGAAAGCGAAACGTAGCGTTTCGAGTTTTCTTACAAGCGAGAGTGCCCGACTGCCCAAAAGAAAGAACAGTAGTAGGTACCCAACTGATATGGCGCGTCGTGAATCTTCGTTCGCGCAGAAAAGAAAGTATGGCTCCGAAGATTAACGAAAGAATGCTCAAAACTTACAATCAACCTTAGATCACTATTATAAGGTACATAATACACTGCAGCAGTTAGTTCCGTCTCACTCGCAAGTCACGCCCCTCCGCGCAATTACACTTCGTGCCAATTTTTTCGGGCCACCAGTTTTTATCAAATATAAATATTTCATTAAAAATACGGGTTATTTAAAATGTACGATTTATTTAATAAACAATTTAGTAAACAATAGAAAATACATAATCTAAAGGCCGCACTCCTGCTATCCCAGTAAAAAGGGGGCACCCTTTTTATGGAACTCATTTTAAATCATAAAAAGAAACAATTTTTTTGCCACCACGTGTACTTTTACATGCCACGCGGCGCGTGCTAACATGGCGGCAGCTGCCGACCAATAGCGGTACAGGAAAAAGAAGCGCGGTACGTGGAGCGTGCCGATTGGTCAATAGCATTTCCCGCGCTTTAAAAATTCATCTTCTGCGCAGGTACATCGGTAAACCATATCAGTTGGGTACTATGTATATAATTTAAAACGCAGGTGTACACCTGCGTTTTAAATTTCGCGGTGCAAGATAGTTTATAACTGTTCTAGACCCGTCATGTTGACAGATTGACGACGATATATAAAATACGACGTACGACGGTACATGATATTACGATATTGATGATGTGTTTGTATACATGATATTACATGATATAACGGAACGCAAAATATTGATGACATGTGATCGCTGAGAGCGATCATGGTCCAATTCGGAATTCAGCCTAGTAGCTACCCCATAAGGTGCTCTGTGGTAAACGTGACATTGGCTAAATAGCATTCTCTGTCTACGGGCAATGACTACTATAATGCGAAGCGTGCGAAGCGTAGACAGAGAATGCTATAGACAAATTGATGTGTTTTGTCGCATTCACACAAGAAAAAGAGCAAGTTACGCCGATGTCGTGTAAAGAAATGAGACAGAACGATGAGATTTTTTGTTTCACGGCGCGTGCCACGATTTTGACGGTTTTAGCATAGTACTTTGCTAAACAAAGTTTGACAGATAGTTATCGTCTTCTTGTAAAATTCAGTTTTATGTGCTTTAAGTTTAGTAATTTATGTTATTTTATGTTGTGAACAATTTAGCCTTAATATTTCAACCAATAAATAAAAAAACATGGTGCGGCGTAGCGATCTAAGGTGTAAAAGTGATAGGTGGAACGAAAATGCCAGACTTGTCCTTTCATTCGTAAGTATAGCACTTTTTATCAGTAACTAGGCTATCAATAACATTTTACTGTGTTTATACATTGTGAATAATGTACCCTAGACGTAAATTCATCGATAAAAAGCACAAAATTAACATTATTAAATTCTAACCTAAGGATTTTGGTGTTGCCAATTTTCCATAAATTTATTGCCCACTTTTATGGGAAATATGTATTCTGTAGTGTGTATCCTAATCCTAACTAATATTATATGTAAATACGAAATTGAGTTTATTTGTTGGTTTGTTTGTTACGCTTTCCCGCTAAAACGGTTTAACGGATTTGGATGAAATTTGGCACATCGGTAAATTACTTGGGTTAGGACATAGGATACTTTTTATCGCAATATTCTCACGGAACCGAGACACATGCGGGTAAAAGCGCGGGGCGCAGCTAGTTATTTGTATATCTGAAAGATTTATGGCTTGTTGCAGTTTTCCTGAATATGATAATTTACGTCGGAATTGGATCGTAGCTACAGGACGAACAGATTGGACACCAAAACCGTCATCAAAAACTAGCAGCAGACATTTTAATAAAAAAAATGTTAAATAAAAAGAAGAAACTAACACTGCTATTACCGAATACAGTACCTATTCTGCTAAATATTCAGTTAATAACATATTAAGTTTCGATACAGGTTTTATATGTTTTTTATATATGTTCAGTGTTTTCAAAACTGTTATATACAATTATCTGTTGCGAACTATTATTTTGTACATTTTATGTGCAATAAATGACTGAGACAGGCTTATCTTAAACTCTGAACGCGATTCAAAATATCGATCAAGAATTTAAAATATCTTTTTCCGTAAACAACATCTTCTTACATCTATTTTGTATTAACGTCTTAAAGATAATAATTTTTTTTAAGGAATCAAAGGCCTGTATTCCATCATCTTCCTCCATCAGTTTACATGAAGAAACGAATATGGAAATTGAAAATAATTTAAGCATTCTTGTAAGTACAGTTTATTATAATAATTTCTAAGTACTTGTACTTACAAATTACTATAATATACTTATTGAAATACGTTATTGACGGACAATTTAGGACCATAACGTGTAAAATCAATAAAAGCTAATTAAAAATAAACTTGTTGTATTATTTACTCACAAAGCCAGATACTACTATCATCTAAGAAAATGTAGGTATTTAGAATCACATCATCATCATCCATCGTCACTCTCTCCTGCTTTTAAAGGGTTGAGGGAGCATGCGTAGTTCATGCAAACGATTACGTTTGCGTTTCAATTCATTTCATTTGCGTTTCATTCGTTTGTTTGTCATCTTATTAAAGTACCAAAATAATTTGTAAATCAAACATATTCCTGTATCTAGGAATCTGTAGCTAGGGTGTATTTATTACGATTGTATTACAGAATATCTAGGTTCCCAAATATGTATTTTGAACGGACACTGATTTAAAGACGATTTATGAGAAAAATAAATTTTCTATAGACATTTTAAATTGTGGGGTAAATTTTTCCTCACACGGTAACCCTAAATGTGTGACGTATTTTTGTTTTGTCTCTTTCTGCGACACGCTTTGCAGGCGTCTATAGCATTCTCTGTCTACGGTGCGAAGCATTGAGATAATGGTGCGAAGCCATAACAAAAAAAAAAAAAAAAAAAGGTGCTCTTAGTTTTAGTCATTGGTTTTTGTCTACGTCTGTGATGTACCCGTTTGACAGTTGACTTGGTTGACAGAAGCTACATACATTGCTACATATACATACACGCTACATACCTATCTAAAAAAAGTACTCTGTGACAGAAGCTAATTGGTTTGTGGTTGACAGTAAATTATACAAATGTTATGTATTGTTATTCTTGCTATTTTGCTGAAATAATCATAATTATATTGAGGCAAAGGCTACTATAGTATACCATTGAGGTAAGCAGACCACAAGGAACATCATTATTTCGGTTTAAAGATTCTTTATTTATTCTAAAAGAACATACATTGTTCACCTAGCGAATAAATACATTCATTCATTAATCGATTTCTCAAAAACGGTCAACTAGCCTATTCGTTGGTTGTATTGTTGTTGTTTAAATTATACATTATCGTTGGGTAGGTTACCTATTGTAAAACCGATTATAGTTCGTATGTCTGGAGGGTGTAACCCCCTTTGACCGAAAACAGTCCAGAAGATGTATCGGGACTTTTTTTACTTACCTATTGCTTAAGCAATGTACACAATAAAATAATATTACAGTAGTTTGCTCCATTGAATACTATACTAGTACTCTGTAAGAATGGCTTAGTGTGTTTTTATAAGTTATCCATAGAAGATTCCTCTTTGACTGAGCTTATTGTATTTAGGGAAACAAATCAAGGCCAGCACCTACCTAACTATATACCCATACGTCTCATACCTACTATCCGAGTCCCTACCACAGTGGAAATAAATTTGAAATCAATCAGAAGCAGCTAATGTTTTTTTTCCAATTCACTACTTAACTAAGACGACCCACTGACCAACCTTTCTTTTGATTAAACAAACCCTTTGTCGGTAGGATGGTGACTCTTCTTCTACAATAAACCCACAAGCCAAGAGTCAAGAGTTTACATTGAAGTAGAAATAAAGATTCACAATGTGTGATTGGACTAACCTGGAAGAGATAATGCAAGATCTGTCAGTGGCACAAAGATGTGAGGTACCTGCACTCTTGGAGACGTTTGATGATGTCGGACCACCGGCTTTCAACATTAAGGAAGAAGGTATGTATGTAGTGCTATGAGGTCACTTGACATCCATGTAAGGGATAATATCAAAGTAGTCTTTTTCTTCATCAGGCACCAAGCTACCACTCTGCCAAAATAAATCAATTATTTTTCTACGGTAGCAATTTTCTTTATAATTATAGTAATTGCGACATTATTATTCCACAGAAAGTTCAGAACAATCTTTCTATGCACTTCAAGCTGGAGGGGGAGGGGACTTCGCGGCGCCAGACTTCAAACTCATTCAAGAAATGCTCAACATGGTATATTTAGTGTTTAAAAATCATTAGAATACTGAGCAAGTAAGAATATTCACTGACATTTAAGAACTTTAATTTCAAATGTAGTTTTATCCGGCAGCGCTCGCTAAAGAACCACTGTATCTATAAACAATAATTATTATTTTTCTGAGCGCTCTGGCGACACGGGACTCTAGGTACCTTCAAACGGCACGGTTGGCGCAGTGGTTAAGCGATTGACTGCTGCGTTACGTGTCGCGGGTTCGATCCCCGCACGGAAAAAATATTTGTATGACCTGCAAGTAGTTGTTCCGGGTCTGGCTGTTTGTGTATGTGAGTTTAAATGTTTGTAAACGCACCCACGATACAGGAGAAATTCCTAGTGTGGGGCAACGTTAAAAAAAAAAAAGAAATGAAACTGATAGTTAACACACACACACAGCGACACAGCCTACTCGCGTGCGGCGCTTGCTTGCGACGGACGTATAAAGTGAGTATGGGTGAAAAATACCCGGTAAAGTCGTGATTGAGCAGTTTTTATAGAAGTGTAAAGTTTTTTTATTTCTTGCTCCCATTTTTTATCAATAAACATTAGATCTTGAATTTGATAATATGTAGTTTCATTAATACTATTAAGTCTTATCTATCTTAATAGATTTAAAAAAAAAAAATTTAGATAATGCTATTTAGATTCTGTGGTATTTTTTACCCGTTAAACTCAATCTCAAAGCATTTATTTCAAATAAACCAATTACAGGCACTTTTGAATTGTCAAGGGGTCGGTCAGTCAGAAAGATGAAGCTAGTTGCCCATTCCAAAGCGTAGTAGGTAGTAGTAGGTTAGCAAGTAAGTATTCGTGTTTGTAAATACCTAGCCAGTGCTGCCGGGTTTAATGAACATCCTCATTTTATTACATTTGATATTATGATTATCAGTGATTCTACAGTTCACAGCAAAAGTCGATTCACACTTTTTAAGTTTGTACAAACATGATGAGTCAATATTAAAAAAAAAAAAAAAAACAATACAAAGTGTAAAATAACTTCAGGTTAGGAAGTCTGTGCCAAATACAAAGAATCAATCAACCAAAGCCACCTTTATCATTGTATAAAAAGTTTAAATTTTTAGTGTTTTGTTGTGGCATCTACTGAATGTGTGTAATAAAACTAATAAAATAGATAATCAATTATTATTTGTAGTTGTTTAATAAAATAGTTATGTTATCGACTCAATCAAATTGCATACAATGAGTATATATTATGGTCCTACATGCTTTTACAGGTGAATGAAAAGAAAGATGACCAACAGGCCAATAACCCTGCAGATTCAAGTGATCTTGACCCACATAGCCAAGAATTTGTACCACAACATATACAAAAAAAAATTAAAAAAAATGTGGCCATTACATCAATCATAACAGCTAAGGAAGCTGAATTATCAGCCAGACGGCCCAAGCCTAAAACTGTAATTCCTATAATGTTTAAGAAGAAGTCTTTGGACCATACCCCACGCCATGATACGGAAGAGACCAGCAAGAATGCTTCAACTTCAGAGACATCATCACCAGAGCAATACAAAAAATTCACACCATCTGCTCATGCTAGTGAATATTATACAAAATATCTACAGAACAGCAAGTTAATAGAAGAATTCAAAGAGGACATTTGGGCTAGAGCTGAACGTCGTATGAAAGAGTTGGAAGTTAGAAAGTAAGTATATTTAGAGGAACGTCTTTAAACTGTACACAACAGTACTCTGGGAACATACAGTTTTAGAAAGAGGTTGGCTTTGTAGACCGCTCACTCTCTCTCTCTCTGTCACTGTCAAACCCGTATGACTGTCTCGTTCTAAAACTGTACGTACCATATTTACACCCAGGCACAGTCAGCTTCGGACATTAGCTGACCCACCTTCAGCAATAGCGAATTGGAACCTTATCGTGAATTTCAATTAATAATGTTGCCAGGCGATTTTAATCAATAGCTTGTTGAAGGCTGAAATGCTAATGAGTATTAATAAGCACCACAACTACTAAAATTAACCAAGGAGAAGGTAACTTAATTTAAAAAAATACCGCGCCTTAGTCACAATAAAGTAAACTGCAACGCAAAATCTTTAGTATACATATTTATATATATATAATTCTGCTGTGCATGTGTATGTGACTGAACTCCTAAACGGCTGGACCGATTTTGATGATTTTTTTTGTGTGTGTTCAAGTGGATTCTAGAATGGTTTAGTTTCACAATTGGACCCGGTAGGTGGCGCTGCGTTCAAGCAGGACAACGTCTGTCGGGACCGCTAGTTTTACGTAAATCACGGGCAGTAACTATCAGACAAGTCGTTTTGTGTAAAATCTTGCAAAGCACTTATTGCCTCTGAGTTATCATACAAAACTAGCTATTGCCTGCGGCTTCGCCCGCGTCGATGTCGGAAAATATCCCACGGGAACGTACTACCGGGATTAAAAGTACTTACCCTATAATGTTAATCCAGGTTATCATCTTTGTTCCAAATTTCATGCAAATCCGTTTAGCCGTTTTTGCGCCAATCCGAAACATAAATTAAGACAAACAGACAAAATTCTAAAAACTATATTTTTGGCATCTGACTCGTTCCCACACCTCGTAGCAATAACTTATTTTTCTAAAATTTTCGATGTACAGTTTTGACTTCATGTATAGATAGAAAATAATAATTATAACAGCTACATTCGACGACATACGACATTTACACAGGTCGATCGATCAGATTAAGCTACGCTTGCCACTGTTGGTCCGTGGATGGGTGACCAATTGACCATCTTTACATAGCAAGACCCCTCTATGATTCGGAGAGCACGTTATGCGGTTAGTCCCGGCTGTCATTCATGGAGCTTTGACAGTCGTTACGGGTCGTCAAAAGCCCGAAAATCTGAAAATAATTAGTCTTTGTTTAAATCGGTTGAGTAGGTAGTTTTCGAGTTTATCCATTAAAAACAAACCTCCAAAAAATCAAGTCTTTCCTCTTTGTAATATTAGTTTAAATAAGTAAACATTTGTATTTAGTTAGTTTAATTCCTATACAAATTATAAAAGATATAAGTAATTATAGAAAACAGCGAACAAAAAGTCGATGCGTAAACTTGGTTCCGAAACGCTGACTGCACAATACTCGATACAAATGTAGAGCAATGAACTTTAATGTTCTATTTTAAATTAGTTATTACTTGCGATACTCAACACAATACTCATACAAAGTATTAGAACCTGATTTATTTCTGTCATGTAAAGTTCCTTATCGCACGCTATGCGCACACTTGGCGAATAAGAGCTAGACCGAAACAAGTGTAACATTTTGACCGACTGCACGATACTTGCTATAGTATCATGTGTGTGTAGTAATGACGAGAAGAAGGGAACTTCGCTCCAGCCGGGTGTCCCACGACACCTCTCGACTTTTTTCACATTGTCAATGTTTCTATTTCAGGACACGGATAGCAGAGATCGTCAGTCCGAAAGCAAGCGGTATTAAGTCTCCGCCAGGCGTTACAAGTGGTGCATATTCTTTTTTCCTCCTTTTTTACTTTATACCACCTTATGTTGGTCAGCCTTGTTGCCTGTTGGCCTAATGGACGCATGCGCTGCGAGCTGAGCGTGCGGTTCTGGGTTAGAACCCCAGGTTGGGCACTGCTATTTGGTTTTCGAATATGTAATTTTCATTAGCAGCCCCGAGTCGGAATCAGTGCCCTGTTGATGACAATTAGCTCATTTTTATTCATTGTGTTACATCTGGCGAAATGTGGGTGTAGGTACTTACTATAAACCTTGGCTTCATAGCCCTTCAGTAGAGAAGTTTG
This sequence comes from Brachylomia viminalis, assembly GCA_937001585.2. NCBI lineage: Eukaryota > Metazoa > Arthropoda > Insecta > Lepidoptera > Noctuidae > Brachylomia > Brachylomia viminalis. The sequence continues at coordinate 26,410,772 of OW443298.2, read as the reverse complement.
GTTATATTTGGCTGATAATAAGGTCGCCATTTGCGAAATACTGCTTTCTAATCTGTGTTTGTATTGGGTTTTGGACTTGGCTGTTAACCGACTTCAGAAAAAGGAGGAGGTTCTAAGATTGACTGTATGTTTAAAAAAATGTGTTCATCGAGATTTTCATCAATAAATTGTAGACCGATTTTGAAAATTATTTTTTCTATATGAATTTTATTAAGTTTACTTCGGTAGTTTTTGAGCTAGCTTCAATAATACGTATTAAAACCACTTTGCGCATGTTGATGATGCTATAATGCTTCCTGTGACTTGTTTACATAGCCAGTAGTGGTATAAGAATGTGTGTGGGGTAGGTACTGCAACTAAAACGTGGAAAACAGAAAAACTTAAAAATAAAACAACAAAAGTGAAAAATTATTTTAATTCCGGAAGTCTGTGTCTTCGGTTTTGTATTTTCGCTTTTTTGCCACCGATGTCCACAATACCGAGACCGGTGGTTTTTAAGCTTATAAGTAATAAATAGTGTCTGCGCGTAATGTTGGTTGACGTCGCGTTGACGCCGCGTAAACGCTGCGCAAGCAATGCGTAGACATTCTGTTGTATTAAACCAAAGTCGCATAGAAGCGAGGACGCGTTCTACAAACGCTTACTCTAATGCGAGAGAAAAATAGGTAAATAGGCTTATTTATCTGCATATCGTTTGCTGTTATCCATTGAGGAGTTCCATCCTCTATGTCCGAAGATCTTCTGTATTGTACGGCTGAATAAAATGCCCTAATAAAAAAATAACATCGATATCGATTAAGAAATTACAGAATTTTTAAAAAATCGTCTAATTAAAAACTTGTCCGTTTATTTAACGCTAGAATGTATTATCAATTTGTTTGTCCTCAGCTGTTTTCGACGTGAACCTGCCTGAACATCGACATCTGATGCTCGGTGACTGCATCGTGTGCATCGTTGCAGCGAAACATGGCTACTACATCTAACTCCGATGAGGTTGCCACTACGTTTATTTATAAGCGAAACATGCATGTACGGTTAACTTACGAAAACCTTTACCATACTATATACGCGTATTTTTAAGAACGTTTGCATTCTAATATCAGTCTCAATCTGTCAAAAATACCTCAAATTTTAGGCAAGTTTACTACTACACACAAGTCCTGCATCGCGCAATCAAAGTTATCGCGCGATTAGTTTACATAAAAGATCCCGACATCAACCGGCGGGCCCCGCGACCTGGTAGCGGACGACGACCCCATCCCACCGGACTGACTCCCGAGTAAGCCGCATCCAGGTTACACGCGGCTTACTCGAAACAACTGAACTCCACAACACCACATACATCCGTTGCGTAGCGTGTGCTAGGTTAATATAGGCACGTTACGTAAACGAAATACAGACACCCACCTCTATACAGGCGCCTAAACACACACGTGAATGCGCGGCGCGGGCGGCGATTCACGTAGACACTGAGCGGTGTTACACAGTACAATACCGCTCACACGCACACGACGGCTTCTTAGCCCGGACCATGACCGGCTAGCTCTGGAAGCGGGACGGGCGGGAGCCACACACTCTATTCTGTAGGAGCGTCGAGTCGGCACCTTCGTCGCTGGTCGTCCCCCGCCGGGCCTCCCCCAGGTAACTGGGGGTCTCACCTGGCGGGGACAGACCACCGGGCCTCCCCCAGGTAACTGGGGGTCTCACCTGGCGGGGACAGACCACCGGGCCTCCCCCAGGTAACTGGGGGTCTCACCTGGCGGGGACAGACCACCGGGCCTCCCCCAGGTAACTGGGGGTCTCACCTGGCGGGGACAGACCACCGGGCCTCCCCCAGGTAACTGGGGGTCTCACCTGGCGGGGACAGACCGCCGAGGTGTCGTGAAGATAGCGGACAGCGCCGTGGCGCGCCTACAGAAAAACACATAGCAACCACTCACACGGGCGCGTGTAACAAACACGCGCCCGACCGCGGCTAACAAGCCATATTGTAGCAGACATACTGAGAGGCCCGTATTTACGGGCCGCCGTACTGCATCCGCGGCCGGGGGGCGAAGCCCTGGAACCGCTAGCCGCGCCCTCTTACGGGGACGCAGCGACTTCCCAACCGGCGGGCAGTAGCCCACATTAACATAACCATTATATGAATTGCATCTTTAGGCAAGGACCGTCGAGCGGGAGAGGACTCGATTCCTAAAATCCGGGAACTTGGTTCTAGGAGTTTCCGGGAGTCCCAAGCGATTCCAAGCAGTTCCATGGTGATGTCGGGTTTATCGTCCATAAGTCCCTTGTGAGCAACGTGCTGAACTTCGAGAGTGTGTCGCCCAGGGTGGCGTACCTTATACTCAGAATATCCGCAAGATATTCGTTTAAGGTCATACAGGTTTACGCCGCGACCTCGTCATACCCCGAAGATAAGGTGGAGACTATGGCTGAGGATATTTCCAGAGCCATGGGTGGCTCTAAAACTCACTTCACCGTTGTCATGGGGGACTTCAACGCGAAACTGGACAAACGAGACGACGATGAGCTGCGAGTGGGACTGTTTGGAGATGGACGTCGGACCCACCGATTGAGGTCACCTACTGGCCACTTTTATGGAGAAGGAAGGCCTCTTTATAATGAACTCCTTCTTCAGATAGCGTGACCGCAGAGAGTGGACCTGCCAGAGCTCTGGTGGTGCAACTAAAAATGAGATTGACTTCATTACGTTGACGAAGAAGCACATATTTAATGATGTCTCTGTGGTCAACGCGGTGAAAACCGGAAGTGATCACCGCATAGTAAAAGGCACATTGAATTTAAATATCAAGCTGGAAAGATTTCGAATAATGGATCTACGCTCCGTCCAGCACCGATCCAAATCCAAAACCCCGAGAGCTTCCAGTTCGAACTTCAGAATCGTTTCGAGTGCATAGTGACGTGGACGATTATAACGATGGGTTCTTGAAAACTGTTTTAACAGTCTGGTCTGAGATCTTCAAGACCCGTCGTACAAATAGAAACAGGAATACTGCTACTTTACAGCTCATGGAGGAGAGGCGCGAGATTATCCTGCAGTCTTCAGACGATGTGCGCAAGTACTGGCAGCTCAATAGACGAATCTCTAAGTCCTTGAAAAGCGACCTTCGCCGCTTTAATACTGACCGTATTAAACACGGGCTCCAATGACTTTGCAAGAAATCTGTCTATTGGGCAAAGCTAGTGTGCGAAACTGAAGACCAATGATGGCAGGATAGTATCCGCCTAACCTGAACTATTGAGAGCATAATCAGCCTATAATGTTACCACAGCTGGGACACAGACCTCCTCTCGGTGAGAAGGAATGGGCCTTAATCCACCATGCGGGCCCAGTGCGGGTTGGTAGATGTCACATGTCTTCGAATTTTTGGTTCTAGGACATGCCGGTTTCCTCACAATGTTTTCCGTCACCGTTTTGAGAGCAGTGGTGATGAAATAACTTACACAAAGTAAAGCGCCTGTCTGGGTTCGATAAGTGGGGTTGAGATACTGATATTCCTCATAAAATTGTTTGGCTATGTTTGGTTCGTAACGTAAGAAAGACAGTGTTCTAGTCGTCAATTTTGAATTTATTGTTTATTGTAAAGTATTTAGTAAGTCGGTGATTTCTACCAGCCACTGTTGATAAAAAAATCAATGTAAATGTGATAAATCAGTGGAACTGTCCAATATTTTATATGCTATTGTAAATCACGTCCGCACGAACATCTGTCTTAAATGTGCTTACAAATAAGGTTTCAATTGCAATGATTGGCGTGCGGTCGTGAAATGGAACAAATGTTCTATAATGCAACACATGCAGCATATTGTGGTATATGTTACCTGAACATTTAACATAAGTTTGTGGTACTCTACTAAATTGTTTTATTTTTGTATAATTTATTCATGCCTGCATACATTAATTATGATTAGGTACGCAAGCTCGACATAAGAAATTATAAAAAAATGAGATTTTGAATCTCGCTCGTGGAGCTTTAAACATATTTATTATTTATCTTAAAGTTAACGAGATATTTAAATACTTATGTACTGATCAATGATATAATTGATATTAATTACTGTAAATTGGTTATAGAAACACTTACACGGCATAATTAAATGATGTTTTTAAAACTAGATGAGTTCGGTGTTTCCTCTCTGACTACTCTGAGAAGAAAGACCGACACAAAGTCAGAAGTGACAGTCTCCTTAAAATTACCGACATAATCTTGGTCAGGCCATATGGGGACCATGCGGGTTAATGTCTGAGATGGTCTTTGAGGAAAGAGCCATACAGATTTGAATGGGCCTGTCCAGTCAGTGCACGCATTTGTCAGTGATAGTGTAGCTTCACTCAAAACAAGGAGCTCAACGATTCGACGAACAATACCAAAGAAAGGACATTTGGGTAGGCCGCATAAACTACTCGAACTGCCGGATTATCATTAAAACTGAGGAAAAACTCACATTCACAATAAGTAAAATAAAAATAATGTTATACTAAACTTCACAAAATAATTATTCATGTCATTGTGTATGTAATAATAATCAAATGTTAAAATGAGTAAGTATAAAAAAATAGCAAAAAAAAACTAAGTATCTATGTAAAAATTGGAGCAGCTCAATCCCAAGCCTTTTTGTTCTCAATATAATATTTAACAGTTAATAAGGCTTTCTGGCAAAACTTACGTTTAATGAATGATTTGAATTTATTCAGGCTTAGATCTTAAACGTTGTTGGAAGTTTATTATAAAAGCGTTTATATTGACATCTAAACTAACCACGATTTTCTTGAGCCCTGCTGTAGGTACTACATTGGTTTATTCAATTTGTGTACATATCATTTATTTATTAAGCTTAAGTAACTATTGATAAAAAATCCTTATTAAACTGTAAATATAATCGCTTGCTAACACCGTAAAGAGGCGAGTCGGATCTCAAAAATTATTTTTATGTACTTAGTACTAACTAGGTTTTAGGCTGCCTGTACATTGGAGTGGAGAGTTATAAGTCTTGACAGTTGAGACTTGGTGCTCAACTATTGTAATGAATGAAGAATAATTTTGTAACATACCTAGTAAATGATACACCACTGATTATTTGCAGTATTATCTCTCCTTCTCCCTTTAATCCATCCAAAGGTTTTCTGTAAAATATCGCTTTTAGCGATAAGACCGCTCATTGTGTCATCCTATGTAAAATTTCTATATTTATATCTGTAATTTTGATGATGTCCATTAATGAAGAGTATTCTATTATATTCTAGTGCAGTCGGTGACTTGAGCTATAAGTGCCTATCCATATCCACGTCACCAAGTGAACTTTTCCGAGTCACCGACCTTACGCATGCGGCCCTAGTATATATGGTCTGTTCCAAAAAGTATTCAATCCCTGTTCAGGTTAGATAACAGACTAAGGAAAAGAAGAATAGACATGACATACCTACGAAAAAAACGTGCATACCTAAAATGTGAGTCTGGCACAAAGATGGCGGCTTGCGGTAGAGCTGCGCGCAATAAAATATCAAAATTTTCTTCAAAACACTGAAAGAAACAAGTTGCTATGACAACTGATGTACTTGTTGGCTGTGACAAAACATGGCGACCGGCCGCAGTGAGATATTTTGTAGATAATGTTGCAATTTTTGGTAATGATAAGACTACTGTTGTCCTTTTTTTACATATGATTACCCTCATAAGTTAAAAAGAGATGCCGATATGTCAGTAACTATGCCGTCGAAATACATCACATTCCTATAACTACTGTTGGTTATGCGAGTCCTTTCTTTTCCTTAGTCTGAGGGTTAGATTCATACGCTAACACTCTAAAGGGCATTATAGTAACATATTCATTTGCAGAAGGTTTCAACTTTATATCTCACACCTTTTTTACAGTCATTGTTTGAATAACATTATTAAATTGTAATTGAAAAATCATCGATGAAAATCATTTGTCAAATGAGAAACATGTTTAGGTCATTTTAAAATCAGAATTTCGGGTTTATGTTTTTATAATCAAATCAGAGCACTCAATAAGTGGCGCTACAGATTGATCCATATCATTTGTTTACATTTTCTGTTCTATTTGTTTACGTTTTATCAGATAGTTTTGCAAAAATATATATTGATTTGTATAAGATTGAGAATGCAGGTATTTTTCTAAGGTATTTAAAACTTGGTACTGAGTAACAAGTATGTGTTAGCCAATATTGGTCTAGGATTAAAACATGTTTATCGGTTTTGGACTGAATTTAAGAAGGTTAATTGTTTTGATGGACAGCCAAATGTAGAAATTAAATTTTCATGTATGTACATATAATAATACGAGTTTGTGTAGTGTCTTGGGTATTTCATTCTATGAATTATAAAATGTTTTAAAGAAGTATGTTTGTGGTCACAGCCTGGCTTGAAATCTTAGGGCTTGACCAGTGGGCCTAGCACGAACGCGCGTAGTAAACACGTAGTAACGGACATTCGAACGATTTGTCAAATTGAAAGTTAGACTATCCTGTAGCACTTTGGTTTAAACTTAAGCGGCAAACACAATAAAATTAGTATCTGTTTTTTTTTTTAGATAGAACATTTATTCAGTGTACACAAAATACATAGCACAACATACAAAAGCACAATTATATGATAACAAATTACATGAACATAAATATAGAAACAAGGTGCCAATATACAAAAAAAAAGTGAAAAATTGTGACACCATGACATTAAAATCAATATGCATGGTGCGTTGTGCCTCTCAAGGTTGCACCAAATGGGTGTTTGGACAAAGTCACAATTTTTTTAAACTTTTTCGAAAACATGTTTTGAATGTTATCTAACTTAACTTTGAATACCCCACAACTCACGTACCGGTGCATAAGCACAACAAGCACAATGTTTTGCATGCGTTACACGGCACGCTACCGTAAACAGCGGTTTTACACATCAAACATACGAGTCGTTTCCTAGAAATAATGTTTGCTCAATGTTGCTTAGTTTGATGTACAGAATGACTAGATAACGGCTATGTGATGGGTCGTTTAACACCCTGTATTTTAACAATGTCTTAGAACTGAACAAGTATTATGTGCGAGTAATTTCAAATGTTGAATTTTGTACATCTAAATGATAACTGATAAATGATTTTATTTCTGTAAGTAGGTTTATACAAACACTTTCACACTTCAATCATATTTTAAAAACTAGATGCGATCGGCGTTTCTTGATTTTGACCCTTGAGAAGAAAGGCCGAAACAAACTCGGAGGTCACAGTCTTTTTTAAAGTCTATACATAATCTTGGTCAGATCCTGAGAAGACCAAATTGATTGGTGTCTGAAATCTTCTGAGTTGGTGTCTTTTGAAGAAAAACCACACAGATTGATTGGACCTGTCCAGTCAGTGAGCGCATGTTTCAGTATACATGTACGATACGTTTCCTTCGCGCGTTCGTGCGAGGGCCTCTGGTAAAGCGTTTGCGTTCGAATACGCGCATAGCCGAGATAGTTCGAACCAATACATTCTCTTCACATGTCGCGAGTGCAGATATGAGCGGCGCGGGCGCCTTGTTGAGTTCAGTAAAGATGCGTAAATCGCTATAATCCTTCTGAGGATGACAGGTTTTATTATAATAGTGAGCACTTAAGAGATACGTATCTGTCTGTAGTTATGAACAACATATTTATGTGTATACTTGGTAGGTATTCTAGATAAAATACTGTCATTTTTATATTGTTAGCATTCAATCCCCGGGGTCGCGCATCTGTGTCGCAATGTGAGTGATGTCAAAGATAAACTTCAATGTAGGTATTATATATGAAAATGAAAAATGCACATTGGTACTTGCTTAGTTTTACGTACCTATCTGTCTGTAGTTATGAGCAACATCTATTTATGGGTATAATTAATATTCTTATTAAGAAACTGTCATTGTTGTATTATAAGCATTGGATCCCCGGGGTCCGAGATAAACTTAGAATGAACATATAAATTTGAAAAAGTCACATTGATACTTGCTTGGTTTTGAACTTCGCGCTTAAGAAGTGGGTGCCTTAACCACTGGGCCAGCACGACACGTTGTATACAATACAACCACTTCTACAGCCCCGCGTTTACAACAAGGCTTAAAACATGTATTCTATTTATTATATTGTGTCTCTACAATTTTTATCTTTATAAGTATAGTTTCTCCCAAAACGAGTTGTAAAGTTATAGTTGTATACAAAACTTGTCAAAATGTTTAAAAGTGGAATAATAAAATAATATGCTATACGTACCTAGGTACTTTCTTCTTTATTATTGAAATAAATAATTAGACCTGTTCCGTCATGCATCCTTTCCGATCAAACCAGGTCGATATGGTTAAGGCAAGTTCAACCTTGCCATCATCATTCATCATCATCATTATATCGATGGCGCGAGGAAGAGCGGGCACGGGGCTCGAGGCCGGTGCAGCGGCAGATCGCGCTGCGCCGAGAGGAGCTCCATCAGGTCTTGGTGGCGGAATGGCGGCTAAGGCTTCTGCGCCCTACCGCCGGCCTCGCTACCGTCGAGGCGATCCGGCCAGTACTCGACGACTGGCTCGGGAGAAGGCACGGCTCCCTGTCGTTTAGGGTGACGCAGGTGCTGTCGGGGCACGGCTGCTTCGGCAAGTACCTGTGCCGCATAGGCAGGGAGCCGGACGCTCGGTGCCACCATTGCGTCCATTGCGGGGAGGACACGGCGCAACACACGCTCGCCGAGTGTGTAGCTTGGGAGGAGCCGCGCCGTGCCCTCACAAATGAAGTAGGAGGCGATCTGTCGCTGCCGGCCGTAGTGCGGAGGATGGTCGGTAGCGCAGAGTCGTGGGACGCGGTGGTTTCCTTCTGCGAGGACGTGATGTCGCAGAAGGAAACTGCGGAACGGGAGAGGGAGATCTCGACTCCCTTCCCCGGCCGCAGAAGGCGCACCGGGCGCAGGAGAAGGGCGGACAACGCCCTTTTCCGGCCCCCATGAATGGGTCCAGGGGCGTGGGACTTGGGGAAGTCCTCGCCCCCTATTTGATGGACCCGAGGCGAAGAGCGCGCGGGTGTCGGCGCGCGCCTATGAGACGATGCACGGGGTAGTTAAACACCTCACTACCCCAGGAGACGAGGCCCGGACAGACCGGGCCAGCACTAGTGTGGGGCTGCGGAAGAATTTGGATTCCCGCAGCCCCGCGCGCACGTGCGAGGAGACACCGGGGTGGTTTTAGCCGGTAAGAGTCCGGCACGCCCCTCCGCCTTTTCCCCAGGCGGAGGTAGTCCATGAGGATTTCCCCCCGTAAAAAAAAAAAAAAGTTCAACCTTGCCGACATAGAAATAAAGTTATTGGCTTTAGGCTGAGTATTGGAAGTATTCCCGTTTGAGCATCAATCAATATTTTATCGTGGTGCTCAGAGAACAAAAAAATCTAATTCGAGTTTATTCCCCTTTGAGTAGGTACCTACAATGCAGTAGCTTCTAGTAATGGGGCGTATAATTAACCATATCGATAAAATTTAGCAGTTTTACTGCAGAACGTATGAAGCGTGGGAGTTGTTTTGTAACGAAATCAAACTCACCGACTCCTGCAACACAATTATTTTTTGTTCCCCTTTGAGCATCACGTTAAAATATTGATTGGTGCTCAAATGGGAATACCATTTGTGCCGAATGCATAGGTGCTCAAACGGGAATACTTCGTATATTGCTGAGATAATACTCAGCAACAAACCAATCAACTTTGCTAGAAGGTACTATATAAATAAATAGGTACACGTTTTTAGTGTCGTACAGTATCTACAATCAACCGGACGTTACGCTTTAATAACGAAAGTCGCTCGTACTCCTTACGAAACAAAGACACTCAATATCAAACGATTTCCAATGACTGCGTACGAGTTGATAAATATGTGTCCACAAAATATAATAGACACGACGTTCACGACACATACACACGCTAATCAGATTGCTTCAATAAACCGCTCTATACATATAGATACATATAGATATAGAACCTATGCATGTGTGATTCTCTTAACTTTGCTCATTTAATTGTCACTTAAAGACGGCACACAGTCAGCCTCTTAAACAGTCGATCGGCGCGCGTTTTCGTTCCTTAACAAAAAGATCATTATTGTTATGACAGAAAATAGATCGACACCAATAAGACTAGGCTGTGTGTGGTGTTTTCTTGTGATGTGTTTGGCGTTGTGAAAAACTAAACTGTAGAAGAGATAGTTTGGTGACCGTTCCACATTAAAATCTCTAATATTATAAAGACGTACCTACAATTTGTTTGTTAGTACCTATCTAAGTATGTAGTGTTTGTATGTAGTGGGTTATCTCTGGAACTACCAGTCGGATTTCTAAAATTCTTTTTGCATTTGATAGCTCAATTCTTGAGGAAGGCTATAGGCTATTTAACATCATGCTATGACCCTTAGGAGCCGAGCAAAAAGAAAATAAGTCAAAGAATAGCGCGGACAGGGTATGCGATGCGACGGCCACCTTGTCGCATCGGGGGAACCAGAAATATCACGCAGTTAAAAAAAAATATGTTTTTGTTATTTTGTTTTAATAGAAAAAACTTGACTGAATAGTTGCAATATGATTTCTTTTCTGCTGTTTGAGTTAATAAATCTACATAAAATACACGAAACTGTGCTTAAGAAAAAAAAATGTTTAATGCATGGATCTGTTCTTCACTTGATACTTTAATGCTCGGTTCCTATAAACAAAAACGAATCGTTTTGCATACCAATGGTAGCATTTTTGATTGCAACACTGGGCATATAAATAGATTTGTAATCTAATTTTACCTGTGATAGCTACTTCCTAAGGGCGGGTCTACTATGCAAAGTTATGAGGTCTTAGCTTCATTAGGATTGGTAAAGATACAAGAGTCTTAACTTTAACCAATAACGGTCAGTAAATTATTGGAATCCGCCATTAAGCTGACTTTTATTTAAATATTTAATATGGTGACCTTGCGTGACACATGCATGCATTTATTTTATGATAGATATACAGGGCGGCAGATACATCGACGCGCCAACTGTAACGATTCAGCTCATGATTCTAGACCGCTAGCGTTTTTCGTCGGTCATTAAAAAAAAGTCTGTCCTAGAAAAGTGCAATACATACATAATCAGCCTATAATGGTCCCACTACTGGGACACAGGCCTCCTCTCTATGAGGGGGCGGGCAATAATCCACCGCGCGGGCCCAGTGCGGGTTGGTGCAATACCTAAATACGCGGTCAAATGTATGGAACAGCATTTATTTTTATTACCAGCATTTAATGTCAACGCAGAGGGGTTCAGAATTGATGTATTGAATCCATGGTAACTGGATGCGTGTTCATGTCCCTGCCACCCTGTAGAATTAAAAGTGTTTTATTTGTTTCAACGTTAGCTGCAAAATGGTCCACGCAATTGATATAACAAACATCCCGATTCGTCTGGAAGGCGTAATTCACTCAGTAAGTTAGATTTTTATTGATATTAATTTATAATTATTAGCTGGGCTGCTAAGCTATTATGTACAGTCGCCAGCACATCAGGTTATACGAAACTGACAAATTTCTCCAAATGATTTTAAACCTTACATTTTTGAAGGTTAAGTTCACTATCGAATGAGCATATTTGACAGTTTGTGAAAACTTGACCTGCAGCCGAGCTATTCCGTAACAATCTCACCGTGATAACTTAGGTGAAGTGAGCTTGAAGTGAGTTGTCAGCTCACTTCACCTAAGTTATCACGGTGAGATTTTTCAGAATTGACATACTGCTGTGTGTACAATCGTAGGCAAAAATATGTGAACATTTAGCGATAGTCTGCACCGTTTTTCTTCTAAAGTATTGATGCTGTGCATGGCATATTCGCACATAGGTTTTTTTTTTATTGTAAATTGTACCTATTACATTTCAACAGTTAAACCGACTCTACAATTCTACCCTTCGAGAAACTCGCTCTTGGATTTTGTTTAGTGAACATATATTTTTGTCCTTGACTGTTCCTACTACGTACCTACTTGTGATAAATAATTCAATCACGATTTAACTATTTATCGATTTTAATCTTCATGTTGTTCATAAATATTAAATATTAATAACGCTATAATTGTATGCACTCACAATTTATTTATGTAATAGATTAGTAGACCTAAGCATATTTACGTTTTGTTTAGTATTTTCCGCAAAGTAGAGCCGCAAACACTAAATGCGTTTATCATCACGCGTATTGTGATTTAACAGCAAAAGCAGACTTCCAAATTAATGCCGAACACCGCCATCGGTGTTGCTAAATGCAGTAGTTTCAGTGTCATGTGTGTCGCTTAAGAACACTGGTCTTAGAACATCCAAATGGTGGAGGGTTGTGGTGCAAGGGTAGCGTGACCTACATCTTCATGACATGTATCATTTTGTGATTTAACAGCAAAAGCAGACTTCCAAATTAATGCCGAACACCGCCATCGGTGTTGCTAAATGCAGTAGTTTCAGTGTCATATGTGTCGCATAAGAACACTGGTCTTCGAACATCCAAATGGTGGAGGGTTGTGGTGCAAGGGTAGCGTGACCTACATCTTCATGACATGTATCATTGGACTGGCGTTTCATCGGCAACAGTTGATATTGAAGTAAGTCCCGAACCTTGCTCGAACCACCCTGCGCCGATGAGCGAGTAGCTTTAAGTTCGTCCCTATATAATCAGGATCCGATCCAGCCTCTCTTGCTGCCCTCCCCCAGCGATGCCCTATGCCGAGGTCCGTACCGCTGCTCTTAGCGTGTAAACGCTTAGTTTAATAGTTTTATGCCCTGGTTGGAGGCCTTAATTTATTAAGGCACCCATAGGGTATCCCGGCTTAGCAGCCGAGAACTCATACTTAACTTAAAGATGCCAAATAGAAAAAAAAAAGTATGTGGTGTCTTCTTTTCATGGACTTCAGCTAATCTCTCATTTCTATATCTGGATCTGCATGCATGGATGTAATCTAATAGCTGTAGGTTTTCTGTCTCATTGTGAATTGCTTTTGAGCAAGAATTCGTCTAGTGTTAGTAAGATAACTATCATTGTCATTATCCCCCTGTCCGGATCCCAATTATTTTGGGAAAGTGGCGTTTGGGTCGGCGCAGCATGTTCTCGACTGCGCCAGTAGGAGGGTTATGTTTTTCGAGTGTATGTAGGTATGTATGTATATTTATTTGGCACGCTCTGTAGCATAAACGGCTTGATCGATTTCAGCTTGAAAAGTGCCGTTAGATTCGTCTTAGTTGTAAGAGTGACACTGGGTATATCAAAATTGAAAAAATATAAAATTGCCGATTTTTGGCACCACATTGTCTTCAAAAGAATTTTTTTTTCTCAATACCTGTCGTGTGGGGTATCAAAATAAAGGGCTTCATAAATAGATTGCAAAAATGTATGTATCAATTAAAATAAAATTAAAAAAAAAATAATTAATAAAATTTTATATGGTTAAAAGTAATTCCAAGCAACAAATCGTAAAAAACAAATAAGTACAATAAAATAAAAAAAAAACATTTATATCTAATAAATTATGTAAACTAAAAAGCTGAAAATAAAAAAAGCTATTAAATAAAAACATTTTACAAAAAAAACAACCGACTTCAAAAAAAACACTACAAAGTGCAAAATAACTTTAATTTCGGAAGTCGTTGTCTATGGTTTTGTATTTTCGTTTTTTGCCACCGACTTCCGACTTTGTAGTGTTTTTTTTGAAGTCGGTTGTTTTTTTTGTAAAATGTTTTTATTTTTCACTTTTTAGTTGTGGTACCTACCACACACACATTCGTATAGGTACCTCTACTAGCTATGTAAATAACAGTGAGAGGAAGTTATTTTAACTTCATCATTATACACTAAGTGGAAAAAATACGTGAAGTGAAAAAAGATAAGTTAACTGAAAAACTACCAAAGCAAAGTTAGTAAAATTTATATGGGACCACCCTTGAAGCATACCCTATCAATTAAAAAAATAATTTTCGAAATCGATCCACAATTGCCGGAAATATCGCGTAACAAACATAGAAAAAAAAAACAACACACAGTCGAATTGAGAACCTCCTCCTTGTTTGAAGTCGGTTAATAAGTATCTATTTCAATTCAAACTCAGTCGCATACATTAACCTGTGTTGGTCCCAAAAGTCAAGATTAGGTAGTTACAAATCCTTATACCCCAGTTACCTTCCACAGCTGTAACAAATCGCGCATGATAAGAGTCTTTAGTAAAACCGGGATAGATGCCGCAGTGGGATAGATGCCTCATTTTTAAAAAACCTAACTTCCCAAACTAGCAACTATGAATTAATAGTATAAGTAGGAGCCGCAGTCACCCCGCACCTCAGTTGTCCCCTGGCTGTCGTACGGTGAGGTCGCGTTTCGCTCGTGTGTGCAGTCATCTCCGCGGAAAAATTCACGAACACGTCAAAGATTTAAAGGTTAGTATTTGCCATTGTATAACTTTATAAGTAGTAATACATTCCATTATATTTTTTATTACATCAATGTACTGGTTCATTAAGTGTTCATCTGGGTGTTAATAGTTGCACTTTTGTTTTTAATTTATTAAAAAAATACTTGGGCATCTATCCCTATTATAAAGGATAGTTGCCCTGATTTTTCGAGGTATAGGTGCCCTTAGGGGCATCTATCCCTCCATACACTATAATGGTATCAGTGTAACTATTTTTAGTGTTCTGTTATATTTTTTATGTTTATTCGTATTTTTATATTTGGACTCTTTACTTGTAGCAGAACCATGCCACGAAAGTACAAAAGAAAGGAAGGAGTGCAAGCTCGAGTATGTTCTTGGACTGTAGAACAACTACAGTCAGCTTTCGATGAAATGGACAAAAAAACCGTGGGGATAAATGAAATATCCCGACAATTTGGGATTCCATCGAGAACATTGCGAAGACGTTGTGCTGCTAAAAATACAACGAAGTTGACATTGGGTATGTATTAACGATCATGTAATACAGGATATTACCTACACGCTTTTATTTAATTCCAATGGATTTATGAATAAACTATTTTTTCTTTAGGAAAACATCCTGTCTTGGATTTTGAAAACGAAAAAAGGCTAGTAAAGCACATTCTAAAGCTTGGAGATGCTGGATTTCCTCCAAACAGACAAGCCATACGCATGTTAGCTTATCAATTTGCTGAAAAGCTAGAACTAAAACATAATTTTGACCTAGAAAATGAAATGGCTGGAAACAAGACTGAAACTACCAAAGAAAAAAGAGAACTTAAGAAATCTAAAAAGGAACCACTAACAAAGAACAAGACAAAAAAATAAACAAAAAAGTAAACATTACTTTAGTGAAAACGACGATGACGACCTACCTGATTTGGGTGATAAAGAAAATGATAATTACTTAGAAGTAAACCAGAACCGAACATCACTAAAAAGACAAATTATTTACAGTAGCAGCGAAGATGAAGACACTCCACCTAACTATGAAATGAAAGGAAAGAAAACTAAAGGTTTGCCCGTTAAGAATACTAAGAGAGATGGACAGGATAGCCCTAAAGATACAATTATAGATAACTGCATAGAATGTTTTGAAAACTATAAAAATACGAAGTCTAAATCCGATTGGATTCAATGTGTGGTGTGTCAGAACTGGTTACATGAAACTTGTACACTTTTCAGAAATTTTTGCTCAAGATGTGGAAAACTGAAAGCACTTAAAAAATAATGATCTCTTTATTGTGTTATTTTAATTAAAAAAAAAGTATGATTATGCATGTTGACACTTAATAATTAATATACTTAATAACAATTAAGAATTAATATTTTTATTGAACAAATGTTTTTGTTTATTATGTTTGTTTGTATCGTATTAGAATTATCTTATAACGATAAAAGTTAAAACATTAAAAAAATGAAAAATGGTTTTTCGTAATTCGACCTCATATTTGGTTGGGTTTTTAGTTTACACAGTATAAAGGGCATCTATCCCGCACTGCAGGCATCTATCCTTCTTAGTATTTTCATGGTGGGGCAACTATCCATACAGGTAGGCATCTATCCTCAAAAAAAGTGTTCCATAAAAAGCTAAATTCTGCAAAATTTATTATTGATAGGTCAAAAAATAATAATTATAATTCAACATAAATGATTAAACTAGCTACACTCATAGAAGTTATTCATATAAAATTAATACTTTTTAAATAAGGAGGCTATTTCAAAAAGTGGGGCATCTATCCCGGTTTTACTAGTAATTAAACATATATTTTTTTCGAAATAGTTTTTATAACCTTTGTAGTGAGTACAGGCGTGATATTATGTTGTGTGATGGCGTAAACAATGCTTAGATATGCTATAGCAACAATCGCGGTTAATCTGCTGTTATTCATTGAAGAGTTCCCCCGATTTCTACAAGATCCCATCATCAGATATTGAAATGGTGACAATGGGACCACACGGGAAGCACCAGCTTTCAAATAAAAAAAGAATCATGAAAATCGGTTCACCCAGTCGCAAGTTATGAGGTAACAAACATAAAAAAAAAATAAAAAAAAATACAGTCGAATTGATAACCTCCTCCTTTTTTTGAAGTCGGTTAAAAACTAACAAACCCGACTGCGGTAAAAAACTTACCTAAGTTAATGAATGATGTAACCACTTTTTTGTAACAATATTTTGATTTAAAAAAGTGTCCATGGAGTTTCTTGCCCGTTCTTCTCAAGGAAGGAAGCAGGCGTGGCCCGTTCCTTTTTTATATTTTCAAACTCAAATGGGTCCCGCCTGCTTCCAACTTTTATTTAATTTAAATGGGCTTGTTTTTAGCTTTTCAGTTTTCTTTTAACTTAAGTTTTTTACCTCAGTTGTTTTTTTTGTTTTTTTAATGGCTTTTTTTCCAAACATCATTCAGAGTTCACCGGAGTAAACCGTAGGTAAAATAAGGGAAATTATTTCCTAAGGAAATTACCTACCAACTTCAATTTTCTGTATATTCAAATCAAACTCAAACTCAAAGCATTTATTTCAAATAAACCAATTACAGGCACTTTTGAATTGTCAAGGGGTCGGTCAGTCAGAAAGATGAAGCTAGTTGCCCATTCCAAAGCGTAGTAGGTACCTATGGAGAAGAACGGGCAAGAAACTCCATGGACACTCTTTTAAATCAAAATATTGTTACAAAAAAGTGGTTACACCATTCATGTTCTAATTATACATGTGAGAACGATGTAGAAACACGTGCACGTTAAAAGCGTCCGTAATAAAAAGATAAAAACAATTATGGAATTAAAATAAGCCGTGGCAGCTAAGAAATGACCAGTGCCTACTGACGGCGCCCGTTCACGAACATGACGTATGGATCAGCACCATTCAGCTCAACCATTTTGAAGGGAACTCAATGATCCAATACACACGCCACCACCAGCGACACATTTGAGTGAGCATGACATACCTACTCTCAGCCGCCAGGGCACATTCAAGTCAATGAAAGACGAACAGTAGTGGGTACATAGTGCTCACACATGTGCTATGCAATTATACAATACTAAGAGATTGAATTTATACAATGCAAAGATAGGTTGTACAATCTTCATCAGCTCCAACATTATTTTCGAATGCTAATTAATTAGTTTACGTGCCCTTGTGGAGCAGGACCAGCCCTGAGCCAAGCATTTTTGTTAGCGATATAATCCCCCAACTTATAATATGCTTGGCTGTATAGTGTGCGTTTTATACAAGATTTAAATTTCGTTTCATTCAGTTGGAGTATGTGGGGAGGTATTTTATTGTAACATTTTAAACAGAACCCCATGAAGGATGAGTCTACTTTAGCCAGTCTGAAACCTGGTTGAACTAATTGGTCCCTATTTCTAGTCCTATAGTTGTGTCTTTCACCTCTTTTACTGAAAATATTTAAATTTTTCCTTACGTACATGATGCTTTCATAAATATATTGACAAGGTACTGTCATGATGTTAATGTCTTTAAACAGTTCCCTTAGAGAATCGCGCCTGCGTAGGCTGTATATTGCTCTGATAGCTCTTTTCTGCAGAATAAAAATAGACTCAATATCGGCAGCCCGTCCCCATAATAAAATACCGTAAGACATGATACTATGAAAATAGCTGAAATAGACTAGCCTCGCGGTATCTACATTAGTAAATTGACGGATTTTCCTTACAGCATAAGCTGCTGAACTTAGCCGTCCTGCAAGAGATGTCAAATGAGGACCCCATTGCAGCCTTGAGTCGAGCGTTATCCCCAGGAAAACAGTTTCATCGACAAATTCTAGTTTCTCGTTATTCAATACTATGTCACAATCACTACTTTTAACATTCGGTAAAGCAAATCTTATGCATTTCGTTTTTTTCCCATTTAATACTAAATTATTAGCAGTGAACCAATTATGTACCTGCAGTAGGGCATTATTTACGTCGTCAAGATTTGATGCACGTCTATTTATCTTAAAGATTAAAGAAGTATCGTCAGCAAATGACACCATTTGTGGTTGGTTTTTAAATAAATGGGGTAGATCATTAATATATACTAAAAAGAGGAAGGGACCTAATATCGATCCTTGTGGAACACCCATTTGTACTTTTAAATGAGGTGAATTGACACCATTTATTTGCACTTTTTGTTGTCTATCATTTAAATAAGATTGTACTAAACTAAGCGCGAGTTTACCTAGTCCGTAATGCTCAAGTTTTAAGAGCAAGGTTTCGTGATCAACGCAGTCAAATGCCTTGGAGAGGTCACAAAAGATCCCTATGGCATCTTGGGCCTCCTCCCACGCTGTAAATATGTGTTTTAATAAAGTGACACCGGCGTCAGTCGTACAACGTCCTTTGGTGAAACCATATTGCTGACCGTGTAAGATTTTGTTGGTGTTAAAATGATTAAGCATTTGATGGAGCATTACCTTTTCGAACACCTTGCTGAATACTGGCAAAACAGATACTGGTCTATAATTGTTGGTGTCTTTGCTGTCCCCAGATTTAAAAAGTGGTATAACCTTACTGTATTTCATTAAATCCGGGAAGACTCCTTGATCTACACACAAATTAAATATTAAAGCTAAGTATGGTGCTATAGTCTCGATTATTGATGTACAAACTTTGATAGACATTCCCCATAGATCTTCGGTCAATTTGATTTTTATTTGCCGAAAAGCTTTTATAACTATCATAGGGTTTATATGTTTAAATTGAAATTCAACCGGGCAGCCTAAAACGTTCGCTCTTAATAAATCAATGGAGACATCAGGTGAGGAATTTAAAGCTTCCGTCGTTTTAGCTGGTATATTAGTAAAGAAATTTACAAATTCTTGAGCGACTTCTAAGTTAGAGCTTATGGCACCACGTGAAGTCTCCAATGTATAATCTGTGCTTCGTATTTTTTTCCTACTAGTTTCGTTATTTATAACTTTCCAAACTGTTTTTATTTTATTTTCTGCTGATTTAATCTTGTTGCTAATGTACTGGGCTTTAGCTATCTTGCAGGTATTCCTAAAAATTTTTGAATATGTAGCAACATACTTGTTGAAAGTTTCAGTGTTAATGTAAGGCTTAAGGCCGTACAGATCAAACAGTCTTTCCCTACTAATCCTAATACCTCTAGTTGCCCAGTCACTAAAAATAAAATTAGGACAAATATTTTTTGTTTTCTTTTCAAAAGTTTTATCATTACCTTACATTATCAAAGCATTGTCATTACGTATTTGATTGTTCAATGAAATGGCTCAAACTCAAAGCATTTATTTCAAATAAACCAATTACAGGCACTTTTGAATTGTCAAGGGGTCGGTCAGTCAGAAAGATGAAGCTAGTTGCCCATTCCAAAGCGTAGTAGGTACCTATGGAGAAGAACGGGCAAGAAACTCCATGGACACTCTTTTAAATCAAAATATTGTTACAATAAAGTGGTTACATCATTCATGTTGTAATTATAGGTACATGTGAGAACGATGTAGAAAGACGTGCACGTTAAAAGCGTCCGTAATAAAAAGATAAAACCAATTATGGAATTAAAATAAGCCGTGGCAGCTAAGAAATGACCAGTGCCTACTGACGGCGCCCGTTCACGAACATGACGTATGGATCAGCACCATTCAGCTCAACCATTTTGAAGGGAACTCAATGATCCAATACACATGCCACCACCAGCGACACATTTGAGTGAGCATGACATACTCTCAGCCGCCAGGGCACATTCAAGTCAATGAAAGACGAACCCAGTAAGCTTTATAGTGGGTACATAGTGCTCACACATGTGCTATGCAATTATACAATACTAAGAGATTGAATTTATACAATGCAAAGATAGGTTGTACAATCTTCATCAGCTCAACATTATTTTCGAATGCTAATTAATTAGTTTACCCGCCCTTGTGGAGTAGGACCAGCCCTTTTTTTTTTTGTCTGGTGTGGAAATTCCTCATGGATGTCCGCCGCCCTGGGGCGGGCGGCGGGGTCTGTCGGACTCTTACTGACTAAAAACCACCCCGGTGTTCCATCTCACACCTACGTCGGGGGTCGCGGGAACGTACGATCCTTCCGCAACCCCCGACTGGTGCCGGCCCGCCACTGCGGGCCTCTTCGGGTCTGGGGGGAGGGAGTGAGGTGTTTGACTCCCCCCGTGACGTCTAAGAGGGGCGCGCGTGGAACACTACGCGCCGCCACCTCGGGTCCTGGTGTGAGGGTAGCGACGGACGTCCCCGAGTCCGTCGCCCCTGGACCCATTTAAGGGGGCTGAAAGAGGGCGTTGTCCGCCCTCCGCCGACGCCCGGTGCGCCTTCTGCGGGCCGGGTGAGTGGATGAGATCTCCCTCTCCCTTTCCGCAGCCTCCTGCGAGACGACTGTTTCGCAGAAGGAGACCACCGCGTCCCAGGACTCGGCGCTGCCGACCATCGATTCGACTACGGCCGGCAGCGACAAGTCACTGCCTACTTCTGAGATGAGGGCACGGCGCGGCTCCTCCCAAGCGGCACACTCTGCCAGCGTATGCCACGCCGTGTCGGGAGACTGGTGCCTAAGCTAGGCTCGTGGCCTGTGTTGCAGGACACCAGTATCCAGACCTTTTACATTTTCATTTTTATAACTTATGTACCTACTATGTAACATTTTTATAACTTATGTGAAAATAAAACAAATAAGAAAATTAAAGTAGGTTCCTATCAATGTTAGCGCGCGCCCAAAGAGCAATCCATTCATCGCAGAGTTCAAAACATAAAGCAAGTTAGCAACGCATTGAGCTAGCGGTCATTTACCGAATTTTGGCCATTCCTACAAAAAAAAAAAAGTGCGCGCGAGACGTTGCCAATTCGCTTGCCCTTTCCTTTCTCTCGGCCGAATGACATGCTCAAAATGTTCTATAAGATACGTTGAATTATATATTTTAATTTGGCACACCTATTCAATTAGGTACTTACCATCCTTTTTTGTTAAATTAACTCGCAAAAGAATATATTTCTCGGACTGTAGGTACCTACCTACCCATATCATGCTTTAAAATGTAAAAGCTGACTGAAGCTGATTTCAAATGTTTGGTTTGGCAAAAAAACTCCTTTACGCTTGTGACCCTCTTAAAGACATTGGCAGAAGTGTTATATAGGTCGTAATTCGGCAGTAGGTAGAGCGTTTGTCTTGTTGCTACCGAACGAGGCTATTTGTATGCATTCTATTTTTGAGATGTTCGCTATGATAATCGAGCCAATTTTCTATAAAACTAATTCTTGTTTACTAGTCATTGCATTTTCGGTGATCGATTGAAGATTATTCAATTTTGTTAATTCTTCTTCACAGAATTATCATTTCTAAACTTTATTCAAGCCCTTCTGGGTGTCTGTGAAAAATATTATTTTCATTTAAACTAGGTACATAATTAAAACTCCTACTAAGTGTCCAATTCAGTTGCTGCCAGTCTTTCTTCACAGGATTATCTTTATGTACCTAGTCTCGAAGATAATTTCAAAGTTCTACTGAAAAATACCATTTCTAACTTGAATGAATGAAAATTCAGGTAAGCAAATACACTCGAGAGCAATGAATCCGGGTCACTTAAAGAATCCTAAAAATCTCGGAAACTGAAAATGCTAGGTTAATGCAATAAATTGTATTTAATAGACAATGTAATACTCCTTAAATGAAGGTATTAAAACTTCTTAGTTATTGTAAAGTTATATCATAAAAAAATCAAATTTGAAAAAGGGCCACTTTCGAAGATGGAACTACGAAATTACAGCATTTGGTTTTGCTTTTGTTTGTAATCTGTCATTTATGTGGGTACATAAACCATGTTGATAGTGCTCTATATTCATTATTCAAGCTGAAATTATGTCGCTTACGCCTGAAGAATGCACCAGAATACTTACAATGCTGGAAACCGGCCGGAGTCAGCGCGATACAGCCAGGACTGTCGGTGTGTCGCTGTCAACAGTACAAAGAGTTCTCCGACGTTACGAAGAAACTGGTTCTAACCTACGCAGACCAGGAACGGGCAGAACTAGGTGTACCACAGCACGAGAAGACCGATACTTGGTGAACACCATGCTTCGAAATCGCTTTCTCACAGGAACTGAACTCACCAATCAGTTTCGACGCCTCGGAGGAAGTAACCCAAGTGCATGGACAGTAAGATGTCGGCTTGCTGAATCTAACTTAAAACCCCTTAGACCTGCAAACGGCCCTAAACTGGAGCGTGGGCATCGTATTTCAAGACTAAGATATGCCCAGAGCCACGTAAATTGGAGTATTGAAGATTGGTCAAAAGTTATGTTCTCCGACGAATCAAAATTTATGCTCTACAAGCACGATGGAAGACACAGAGTGTATCGAAGACCAGGGGAAAGATTCAAGCAAGCATGCATCGAAGAAAAAGTAGCCTACGGTGGTGGGTCTGTACTTGTGTGGGCCGGAATTTCTTCTGAAAGTCGCACAGAGCTGGTGATCATAGAAAACGGCTCTTTAACTAGCGTAAGATATGTGGAAGAAATCCTCAATGATCACGTTGGTCCATTTATGGTCAATTTAGGTGAGGATGCTATATTTATGCATGACAATGCCCGACCTCATACAGGTAGGATTGTGAATGACTACCTTCAAGAGATGAACATTACTCGTATGGAGTGGCCAGCGCGCAGCCCGGATATCAACCCGATCGAGCATGCTTGGGACGAGCTAGGCAGATGCGTAAAACAACGAAACCCTCCCCCAATCACGCTTCGTGAGCTCAAAATTGCTCTCACAGAGGAATGGGAGATTATTCCCCAAAATCGTATAAGGAACTTGGTGTACAGCATGCCAAACCGCGTAAACGCAGTAATGGAAGCACGAGGAGGCAATACGAAGTATTAAAATTCAAGAAAATCGTAATAAAGTTCAAAAATTTCATGTTTCCTATTTTTGTTTTAAGGAGAGATCAGCAGTTTTTTTCTTTATGTAATTTTGTGTTAATAAAATGTATTTTTTTTTACTTTCATTTAAGGAGTATTACATTGTCTATTAAATACAATTTATTGCATTAACCTATCATTTTTAGTTTCCGAGATTTTTAACATTCTTTAAGTGACCCGGATTCATTGCTCTCGAGTGTAGTAACGTTACAATGATTCATTCGTCATTTTAATATTAAAAATTGTTTTACTATAGGTACTTATAGTGCCGTGACTTCTGACGTCAGTTTTCTGCGTCACGTCGTCGTAGAACTGCAGGCAATGCATTTCATTCGCTGAAACAATAACACATGGCGATAATTTCGCCATTAAACCTCTCAGTTCTGAGTTTATTACGTTTGTTATGAGTCAGTGCCAGTGTTCATACAGTATAGTAAGCACTAAGGTAGGATTTTTTTGCAAAAAACCTAAGATTATGAGTTTAATTTAAGTATTCATTAATAAGTATTGGTAAGAGACAGCTCGTCATTTGTTTTCTACACGTAGAAACGGCCTCGTAGGCATGTTGATTTGGTATGCTTGATAATATTGTAATAAGTACTCTATATTAGCCTGAACAAAGAGTGATGCCTAATAATGATAATTATCAGTCAATGACAAGCCGACCTAAGCTACCTACCTATGTTGAATCTTATTTTCAAGTGCGTTTCTATCTAGATTAAATAGGTAAAGTTGTTTTGTCTTACTAGCTAAATTGCTTAGGTGTTAATAATAAGTGCAAGTGACAGATAAATTATAGGTAAGGTTTACAACTTGTATACTTTCCAGTGGCGTTGTGGATTGTGTCGCCGGCTTAATCAGTAGGTTTGCAAAACGAATTACGAAACATTGTGAAAATTTTGCAGCGTTATTAGGTATTATTGTAAGTTGCTTTAATACGTAATTACAATAAGTAGGTACTGAACTATTTGCATTCAGGGTGGCCAAACCAAACGCTTGATCATTAGAGAGAGAGATGAATGTGTATTGTCCTGCTTATTAAAAGTAATGTTATAATTAGCTACATAGGTACCTAGTCATTCGGGGCAAAAGGACGCAATTTTTCTTGTTTGTCTCCACTGAGCCAAAACTAATGAAATAGGTATTTGGATCGATTATTTGTGCTATCTGTAGCACAACAACTATAAGGCTCCTAAGACGCAACAAATATTCGACGATAGATCAAATGGTCTTTTGTATATTAAGCTAAAATGTGCCTTGGTCAGGCTGCGTACCTTTGCCCCAACTTGTGGGTAAAAACACGCGGTAATTTGGGTTAGAGTACGCATTTAGGAAAAAAATAGGTACACATTTGGGTATAATAAAAGGAAAAACACCGCTGCATGACGTTTACTTCTTCCCTCTTCTATCAGTTTTTTTTCAGCAATAATCTCGGAAACACACGGTCTCCCTGGAGTTTTTTTAAATATACTGGCGTGGAATTATGTCGCATTCTGAAACAAATAAATACATAATAGTATATAAGATGTAGCTATTCATACACGAAATATTTTAAGAGATCTACCTATACAAGGTGTAACAGAATAAATGCATGTCCTGAAAGTAGATTGCTCATAATTGACTACTGAATCGATTTAAGTAACTATTAATATAGTTTTTTTTTAAATTATGTATTTTGCAATACTGACCGCCGATGGAGCCAAAGAAAATTAATTCTTATCCCAAGGCAATAAGACTCAATTTTAAATGAATAAAGTAATGCTAGGGTCAACACGATTTTCTTAATAACAATAGTTAGCTTTAAAAAAAATGTTTTGGTCATTGTGTAATGGTTTTAATTCAATACTCAAATTGGGGTGTATGAGATCTTGCGTTAATTATGTTACACGTTGTATATTATTAAAAAAAAATATATATAATTACTTGACACGTAATAAATACTGGCTCCTTATTTTTTAACATCTATTACGCTAGTTTCTACGTAGTATTAACTGTCATTGAAGCGGGTAGCCGCATGGCGGCGACGCGGTAAGACGGCACGCGGCTTTTATGAATGATCAAAAGAGTAGAACGCGAGTGACAACAAAGGCAACCAGGATGACCAGAACATGGTGGTGTGCTACAGTAACAAGTATCATAGGGAGGCACTAAGTACCCACCTCACCTACTTGTTACGCGTGTGTAACTCTTTACGGAACGGACTCACTGATCCGGCTCATTGAAGTGATCAAAAGATTGGTTCACTAACAACGATTCAAAACTTCAAACGCAGCATTTGGGATCTGAAACATTACTTTGCTCTGTACTATTTTTGCGTGATGCGTCGCTTGCGAGGAAAAGGAGCAATGAGCGAGAGACGGAGACTGAGACACCGAATTACTACTGACTCGCGAAGTCGCGAGTCACCAGTAAGCGGGTGACATATTACAATTTATACAAGTCAGAAAGAGATACCAAATGAGATGTGTATCACTCATCAGTTTTTCATTGTCGTTATCCATTACTTTAATTATTCGTAGTTATCCACGCAGGAAAAATTACCACTAAGGCGCTTACATATCAAATACTATAAGGTCGTTTTTCGCTTATAATGTTTGCACTAACAAGTTATCGTTCGTAAATGTATACTTAACATTCTGTATTTTTAATCCTTTGAGCCGATGATCTAAATGATGCAAGTGAAACATACCAGTGTGATCATTTCAGTGATCCAAATGCAAGTGTTCCAATCGCAAAAACGAAACACTTTGCCCACGCCTACAACACAGAATAGACGAGACATGACGTGGATGTGCGTCCTATTGCCCCCGTACTTTTTCCCCATTCGGCCGTTACAACAACAAATGAAAAAACCCAAATTCCAATGAGGTTAGGTTCAAACGTTATTATTGAGAAAAACATATACCACAATAAAAAACTTACCTTTAAAAGTACGAATGGTTTCACTTCCACAAAATTTTCTCAGTAGAGAAGACCTACGGAATTTTATGATGTTTATACAAATTTGCATCTTATTCTTATAACGCAAACGCGACACGCACCGGTCCGCGGGCAATAAAACAGTATGGCGGCTCTTACGCACACATTCTCGAGAAACCAGCGTCTCGGCCCTTCCACCCCCCTAAGAGAAAACAGCACTGCGTACTTTTACCCTGTGCGTCGTTATACCCGGAGCGACTTAACCGGTTTAACAACAGTTAATTCGACCATTGAATCTGTCAAGATTGTGTATCATTTCATTAGTCATAACCTAGGTCACTTACGTCACCTATCCTAACCTACCCATGTTACCATAGCTAGCTATATGTTGATACTAGGTACATACCTACTTTTGTTCGTTTGAGCAAATCGTCTCGACCTCGACTCTGTGTACTAAGTATTTATTTGTAATTATACATAATAAGTTTCGAAAATGTTACACTTACTTGCTAATAGATTTATATTTAACTGTTTAGTTTTAGGTTGGTAGGTATAGGTAGGTACTAATACCACGTTAACCCGTAATATGCGAATATAAATTCACCGAGATTTGATAATAAAGTAGACAAATAATGGAAACAGGTCTTTGCGGAAAATCATAAGTACAAAATTAAATTCTTTAGATGGGACTTTAGAACTACATAGTTATATTTTAGCTTACAAACATATTGGGCGTGGTGCTTGGCTAAAACAAAAACAGAAAACATTTTTTAATTTTTTTTAATCGAGCGCCTGCTTTTGTGATAACAACGTTGCTCTATAAACAGGTTGTGGCGTAAATAATGGATAACCTTGAAACTGTCGATCGGCCAGATTATTATCTATGATTTACCCCACTTTATTTTATTTTACTTCACTTTATTTTATGAGAGTATATTTACAAATTAGAGGATTATATCCAAGATAAGAATGCTTGGAAACATGCTGGTCCAGCTCCACAGGACAATCTAGGGTCTAGACAAAATCAAAGTTGTTGCTACTTTAATTGTACCTATAGTTTATTATTTTTATGACATTGATTTACATTCTGTGATTACTTTAACTTACATACCTACTGACTTATTGGGTACCTACTTGTTTGATAAAATTAGGAAAATCGTGTACTTTTACAATGTTTGTAATATGTGAGCACCACATATCACACACCATTATCTGTCACATAATTAACATATTTGTCATTGCTACATTTTAATTTTATTATAGGTAGGTAGGTACATCGTCTTCACATTTAGTTATATAATTATTGTATTCAAAATATTGTAACACATTTTATAAGAGTAACGGTGGAGTTTCTTGTCCATTCTTCTCCATACGAAACTACCTTTTGGAAGGGGCGACTAGAATCAATTCTATTTTTAATGTAAATGTTGACCTTCAAAAGTGCCTCATATGTGCCTACTTGAAATAAATGCTTTGAATTTGACTTTGTAATGCAACCACAGGTGCCTGAAGGAGATGGCGACCAGGATGGCGACAGGAAAGGGAATGTCACATACGGCATCGACGACATACCGCCGTGGTACCTCTGCATCTTTATGGCTTTACAGGTGCGTAGGTATCTAAAGCCAGATTTACATTACGAAACTAGTTGCGCAAACTTAGTTATTCATTGATAGTTTCACTTGTAAGTAAATTATAAGTATGCACAACTAGTTTCGGTGTGTAAATCCGACTTAAGGTGTAATTGAAATAACTGAACATCTCATAAGGGGTCACTGAAATAACTGAAATCCTCTTAAGGGGTCATTGAAATAACTAAAAACCTCTTAAGGGGTCATTGTAAAACAACCCCACCTTATATAGTAGCAAGTAGCTCATATTCAAAACATTACATGTGACTCACGTACATACTTACTGTTAGATGTTTACGGCTTAAATAGTCATTTGCAAAATATTATGATTCATGTATGTACCTAGGAACATTATTTGCTTAGTAGTGATTAAGTAGTGTTGCCTTAGCGAATGTGAGTAGGTACCAATACAATTTCTGGTTTAATGGTAGGTGCAAAACCGAATAAATAAACAAATAAAAATAAAATATGGATGTGTCAAATTACTATGTACACACGGCTACAGATCAAGCTATACATTTCCAGTATAAGCTGATCTCGCATTGTATAGCCACTGACAAAACCTTTGTGTTCTTAACTATGTACCTCCTAGAGCAAATCTGAAAGTGGGTATCAATTGCAGTTGTCCGTACAACAATACGTTTGCAGGTACCTACATCGATACCTGTATAGATCAGATGATGTTTTCAAACCTTAAGAATACCTACCGTATCGTTGCAACAAGTTCCTTCCGCCTACTTATAGTCCGGTCAGGTATAGTACAGTCACCGGCACGTAACGTGGCAAGGTTTTGGCGCAGTGACAGTAAGTTCGTGCATGTACACATGGCTACACATCAAGCTATACATTTCCAGTTTACACTGACCTCTCATTGTAAGGAAATCCTATACAATGCGAGATCAGCTTATACTGGAAACGTATAGCTTGATCTGTAGCCGTGCGTACTTACACTTAGTGCAACAACAAAATGCTCACTTTTATTGCTTGTCATTGTTCTATGGTTCTTGCCAAAATCCATAATTGCCTTAATTCCTCTCGCTTTGCTGCAATCTGTGGGAGTGATTTCGTGAAATGCGACGGAAGTGTGTAACAGGAAGCCGGGGAAGCGCGCTCTATTTGATTTGACTAATAAGCGCGCGCGGTGGTAGAGTTGGCCGGCAAATGGTACCACCCCAGTTTCCAAGAGGTTGGTATGGTACTATCAGCCAGCAGTTGCGTGTGTGTGACGAGAAAGGGAAATATATATAGAAGGTGAACGCATCAGCTGTGCGCTTAACCTCAATTAATCATTTCAAATAATACCTGAATATTTTTTTAGGATATAATGTTAATGTTTTGCTTATTACCAAGGTGAGATGTCAGATGTTACACATCATATGCGCCTACTGTTTTTAAACATGTCTGTTTTTCTTTTTATGAAAGTTAAAGAAAGGAAAAAGCATCTAACGACTCTTGCCAAGTTACTTGCCGGCGACTGTACTAGATTCCACTTTGCATTTAAAGAACCTTCCTCTTGAAATACTGAACCAAATCTAATTGATTCAAACTTTTAGATGTTGGAAGTAAGTTTGAAGGACGAAATAAGTTAGGATGATGATAGAATAACACCAGACCACGCAATTAATGAATGTTTTGATGAAGTTATCTATTCTGATAAAGACATTTGGCTAAATGAGGTCTATCCGTGTTCGTAGCGGACAGGACCGCCCGCGGCTGACCGTGCTCAGCCATGCAGTTACCTGTCGTAGGTAGGCCGGCAAGTTTACGTTAGAAGGGACTTTCCTTAAAATTAAACGAGGGGACTTAGTGGGGGTGGTTTTTTGGCTTCACTGTTATTTTGTGGAAAACTTAATTGTAACTTTGGTACCTGTACTTTTGTCCTGAAATTAGCTATAAGTATGTTCTTCGTAATAAGTAATTTAGGAGGTACCTACTCGTAGTGGTTTGTAAATCAATGGCGATTACATTCATCGAACCTTTTCAATACTCATTAATGGTTATTGTGCTTTGCCTTTGCTCCGCCACATGCTACTAGATAATCATGTGCATATTCCGTTTTATCCGAGACTAGCTTTTACTCACGGCCTCCCCCCCGCGTGGTGGTTGGGTATTACCCTACGGGAGCGTACTACCGAGAGAATACCTAGTAGGTATCCTATCTCCGAAACCAGGTCATGGTCTACCTTTGTTCATGTCATCATGTCTTTTGGTTTATTAGGCTTTCTATTTTTATTTTACCTTATACAATTCTTTGTATTTTGTGAATGTGAGAACGTTGTAGGCCTAACTTGTAAACTGAAGATTTGAAGACCATTTTCTATATTGTTAAGTACCAGGTACCTGTTGACAGGCCTACACTATCCACACACACACACACAACACACACTGTAATTTGAAAACATTGTAAAAGCCAATTATGTTTAAAAGAGTAACCGTGGAGTTACTTGCCAGCTCTTCTCCATAGGAAACGACCAATTGGAACCGTGCACCTAGCTTCTGACGTTTCATAAGTGCCCATGTGTGTTATGTGAAATAAAATATTTTTGATTTGAGCCAAAGATCAAAATCCGTCCTTAAGGCGTGAAAAGGTCTGACATTCAAAGTTATGTACTTTCGCATTTGTAATATTAGCACGGAGTATAGATTCTAAGGCGACTGCATCTCTTATACGTCAATTGTGCTACCGTACTGTCTTCTTCTGGTTCCAGCACTACCTGACGATGATCGGCGCTATCGTGGCGATCCCGTTCATCCTGTGCCCTGCGCTGTGCATGGCGGAGACCGACCCCGACCGGTCCAACATCATATCTACCATGATATTTGTTACTGGTATGATACCTTTGCTTCTTTTCTCGTACTCACTATTGGCGACGCATAACACACCTACCTACTCCTTTAGATACTAAGTAAGTATTGGTTTTATTATTTTTAGGGTTGCGTTCCTCAAAAGAAAAAAAACAGAACCCTTATAGTATCACTTCGTGGTCCGTCTGTCCGTCTATCTGTCTGTCTGTCAAGACCCCTTTTCTCAGAAATGTGTATCAAATTGAAATTAATATCAAATACGTGGGTCTACGGACTCTACGGTCCCCTGGCCTGGTGGGGCGACTAGAATCAATT
The DNA here is from genome assembly GCA_937001585.2 of Brachylomia viminalis. Taxonomy (NCBI): domain Eukaryota; kingdom Metazoa; phylum Arthropoda; class Insecta; order Lepidoptera; family Noctuidae; genus Brachylomia; species Brachylomia viminalis. The sequence continues at coordinate 26,379,728 of OW443298.2, read as the reverse complement.
CTATTTAAATGTAAATGTTGAGGTTCAAAGTGCCTTTTATATGCCTATTTGAAATAAATGCTGATTAAAAAATTTAAAAAATTGATGGGGTTTATTCATAACAACATTGTATGGTAAATAAATTACTTTAATTAGAACTATTGCGATTGACAATGTTCTTTTCACACGACAAATTGACAACATATTCAAATGATGATGTTTTCTAATCATGGCCTCTTTTTGATTTTACTGACAGTGCGGTGGCCAGTACTCACACTCCTCTTCACGGCACTATCGTGTTCATTCTGAGACTCCTAGGCTGCTTCGCAGTCTCATCAGTCGCGGACCTGTTAGAGCCTTGGTCAGAAGGTCTGTTTCCATGTCTTCAGTTCGCAGATACATGATGTCTAATGCTCCTTCTTGGATACAGTTCCTGATGAAGTGCATTTTCAGATCAACATGCTTTGACTTGGAAGTCACCATCTGGTTCTTACTCAGCTTGATGGCTGATTGATTGTCATTCAGGATGACTATGCGTTCGTAGCTAGCGCCTAGATATTTGTAGAGACTTTTCAAGTGTACAGCTTCTTTCGCTGCTTCAGTCAGAGCTACATATTCTGCCTCGGCTGTCGACAGTGCAATGCTTTTCTGTTTCTTTAACATCCAACTTATGGCCGTTCCAGCAAATTTGAAGCATTGGCCTGAAAAAGATTTTCTGTCAAGCTTGCAAGCGCCCCAATCTGCATCTGCCATTCCATACAGGTCTTGTTCTGTTTTACTGAATGTTAAGCCGACGTTTTTGGTGGCCTTTAGGTACCGGAGTACTCTCTTGGCGGTCTTGAAGTGTTCTTCATTATAGCAGTCGTTAAACTGTGATAGGTAGCTGATTGCGAACATTATGTCTGGGCGAGTTGCTACCGCCATGTACATTAGTGTTCCTAACAGGTTTTTGTATGGAAGATTCTGTGATTAATTTTTGTCCCCCTTTTCCAATTTGAGTCCAGGCTCCATAGGGGTGAACACTGTTTCGCAGTCCACTATCTCAAATTTCTTAAGGGTATCTTCGATGAAGTTTTGTTGGTGTAATTTTATTTCATCCCCATTGTAAGTTACATCTAAGCCTATGAGCCTTTTCGGTCTCCCCAAATCTTTGAGTTAAAATTTTGAATTTAGTGGGTCTTTAACTTCTTTCAATGCTTTAGGGCACGAGTAGGCAATTAATAAATCGTCGACATAGATTGCAATAATAATCTTTACTCCTCTTTTCTCCAGGATGTATATACACGGGTCGGCTTCAGACGCTCGAAACCCTATGTTCTTCAATTCTTTGTCGAATTTTATATTCCATTGCCTCCCTGCCTGCTTGAGTCCGTACAATGCTTTAATAAGACAACAAACTTTTTCTTTTGGAACACTCTTTATGTCTCTTAGCATGTCTCTGGTTTTATTGTAAATCGTTAAATCCTCTTTCGTACTTTCATCGACCATTATCTCTATCAAGTATTCTTCCAAATAGTTAGGGTATTTCATCATAATCTTTTCTTCTAGTACACCGTTTAGGTACGCAGTTGTTACGTCCATTTGGTTCAGTTTTAACTTTAAACTTTGACTTTGACCCTGGAGCTCTAAAAATCAAGCTTCTAAATCAACGCAATAAAAGAATACGGCCATTTATGCGACTTATTTAGTTAAATGATTGATGCTATTTCTGTACAAACACTTTTTACACGTCAATCATATTTTTAAACTAGAAGAGTTCGGCGTTTCCTATCTGACTATTCTGAGAAGAAAAGGCAAACTCAGAGGTCACAGTCTATTTCTTAAAGTCTAGACATAATCTTGGTCAGATCATGTGAAGACCATGTAGATTGGTGTCTGAAATGGGCTTTTGAGGAAAGAACCACACAGATTTTTTTTCCGATTACAATTTAATTTTTGGGATTGGAGAATAAATAGACCGTGACGTATATCGATCTATGAGAGAACATTTCTTCAACTACAAAGTTATGTTTGTTCTTGGGATAAATTCGTCCCATTACTACGGAACCCTTCATTGTGCGTGGTCCGACACGCACCTGGCCGGTATTTTTTAATTTTTATTGTCTTTGACAACTGATTGCTACTTCTTGTTTTCTATCTGTCTGTCAAGAATCCTTGGAAAAATACGCTCTTTTTGTATTGGTAGCTCCTAACAATTCCACAATCCACATTAGGTCCTTCGAGCCGGATCATGTTTAGTACCCCGCCACAACAAGGAGTCGTTACAAGGCCAAATGCCTGGCAGGAACAAACACTAAACAATAATTTCTCATGCCGTGGTAGATATATATTATTAACCAGGCTTTCTGCTCAGGGAAAGAGAATCGCACGCAAATTGGTGATTTCCTCAGCTTAGCCCCCCGTAAAGCCCGGTAGAGCTAGTCTTGCCTGGGAGTCGGTACTAAGTTCGTAGGTACCTGTAAACAACAAATGTTTTCCTTTAGACAAACTTAGACATTGCTTTCCTTACATATAGGTATTATTTTTCGCTGCGGTGATGGACAGATCCTTTCTCATAAAATATGATTCAATGGTTGGGTAGAGAGACGGTTAAATCCTCGTGGGTGTTGTAAAAGATGATTAAGATATAACGTCTGTCTGGGGGATAAGAAGTGCCGTCTTAATGCCATTAAAAACAAAATGGCATCAATAATGGAACTACCAAGTCATGAAAAAAGCAAGTTTGTCTGGACCTGGGGGCCTATGTTTAGCACTAGAATTTTATGAACTAATTATACAGGGTGAAATTGAATTCATGGGCATTACTTTAAAGGGTCATTGTGCTCATCATTATGAACAACTTTTTTTTTGTGATTTCAGGTTTGGTCCCATAGTAAAAGTTATTCGTAATGATGAGTACAATGACCCTTTAAAATATTGCCCATGAATTCAATTTCACCCTGTATAATTGGCGGATATCTTACATATTAGATGCAAAGTGAACTTGATCTTGCTCTTGAAACTAATATAATTCCTACTGATAAAACAACGATAAGAGAGATAGCAGGTGCATTTAATGCTAAGCTTAATGTTGGTACTTTATATGGCCATAAACTGATTATTGATACAATAGAATCACTGTAGTACTTGTGACAACGAACAAATAAAGAAGGTTTGTTTAGCTACGGCTTTTTGTTTAGTTGCGTTGAATAGGTATTGGCGTTTCCGTGTCTGTACAAATAGAGTATGATGAAGGGCTTCAGATCGTGGTTCAGATATAGGTACCTGTGACAAGTAGGTAGTTATCTCACAGGCTCGTATGTAAGGGCCATTGATAAATTGAGAGGCAGGGATTTGACAATCGGGAAAAAAAAATTGGTCATTGCAGTTTTTTTTATTGTGTTCACAATTGTTGAAGCACATCAAATACCTCTCCACGTTAATATAATCATGTAATACCTATGGATTATTTAGATATATCTCACGCAGGCAGGACAAGCCGTAGTTTTAAACATTTCGGTACACCCTAATTGAAGTTATTTCGGTTCAGTTTTTCTCCTTAAGTAATAACATTTCAGGGAACAAGTGAAGTTCAATCAGTGTAAATTTTACCCTGACTCGCTTCCCTTGTTCTACCAACCACTGGACACAATCACAGAATATTAAATAGGACATGCAATTTGATATAGACCGGCAGGTTTTAAATGTTCTATAAAAAGCTTGTATTTTGCAAACGCGAGCTGCATTTAAATAACTTAGCATCCCATGTGTAGATCTAATCTGTACTCGTATATATTTTATATGCGACAGAAATAGCAACTTCATTATGCAAATATTAATCTAATTTCTGCTCCAATTCTCCGCTTTTGACGAAATAAGAGAACACTCTGAACGCCTGGGGCAAATAGATTAGCAACGTGTAGTTGGATGCAAGTTGCTTGCTCTGAACTTACGATACAAGTAATTATCTCTGGAACGAAGTAAAATTACTCAACGACAAAACTTTCATTTTCATGTTTTACTCTGCAGTACAGACGTACCGTTCGCCGGGTTTATTCTCGTAGTTTCACAGAAATTGTCTGAAACTTTTCATAGTTATGGCTGAACATTATAATAGGGATAATAAAATGTGCACTCCGATGCAGCTGGACAATGTTCATGGATACTTTAAAGTTTTGTTGAGTTTATAATTATTACGAGTTACTAGAAAATACGACACACTTAGGAATAATCAAAGTTCTATCTCAGTAATTTAAAGTAAAACGCCTACCAAAATATTAATACAAATTCCAAAAATGAATCATCCTTGGAGGTGCTGGGATTTGAACCCAGGACTTTCAGCATGCGAAGCAGACACTCTACCACTGAGTTACACCCCCGACTGGTAGTCAGATCATAAATAGTGTTTAGTATACACTGCTTGCAAGTGTTTTGTATTCTGCAAGTGACTTTACTTTCACTGCCGCGGGCGAGGTAAACATGTGCACGTACTTGCCAACTTGATATTTTTTTTTGTACACTACCTTCTTAAACGTTTTATGGCAGTTCAAGTCCAAGGGCTCGGCAGGATTTCAGTCAGACAGATTGGTCGCATGGTGAACTAATCAACTCAGCAGGAATTTCAGAAAGATTCTTGTCATTGACCTATTGGCTAAGGTGCATCTCTGCTGGTAATTTAGAAACCCATCAAAAAAATTCGTACATAAATAAAAGTTACTTTTTCTCAGCAATTTTCTCGGGAAATTATCAAAAATTCTTGAGGAGTAAGTACCTATGTCTGAATGGTAATGGTAAACTACTACGGAACGTCACGAGGTACCTCGTGACGTTCCGTAGTAGTTTATCTTAGGGAAAAGGCGTTGTTTTTTTTTTTTTATTAATATGAGACAACATCCACACAAGGTCTTCAGGTCCCGAACTAGGCAGAGCCTGTCCTACGGTAACCTCATGACTAATATACATACTTATATACATATACACACCCAGACACAGGTCAAACAGACATGTTCATGCACACAAATGTTTGACTTATCCGGGGATCGAACCCGGGACCAGCGGCTCAGAAGGCAGGGTCGCTACCAACTACGCCAACCGGTCAGTCACAAATACAGTTTTTTTTTCAAATCCGACCGGTACTTCCAGAGATTACCCCTTACATACAAACTTAAAAATAAACAAACACTTTTTATTACCTGCTTATAATATTAATAATTGTTATACGAGTATATTAGAAGTATAAGTATGAGTAAGTATAGACATAGGCGGACTTAATGTCACAAGGTATTCTTTATAACTATGCGTTAAAAGGCCAACATTGTGGTAGGTGTACAAAGGTTTTTATTTACGACCTAACGATGTAACTTATTTTTCTCTTCCCCCAGGCCTGATAACCTGGCTCCAATCGACCTTCGGCTGCCGCCTGCCCATCGTGCAAGGCGGGACCATCTCCTTTCTGGTGCCAACGCTGGCCATCCTCAATCTGCCGCAGTGGCAGTGCCCTGCAGACGAGGTGCTGGACGCCATGACGGATGAGGAGCAGCAGGAGGTCTGGATGAGCAGGATGCGCGAACTGTCCGGGGCTATAGCTGTGTCGGCGCTGTTTCAGGTGTTTCTCGGTGAGTTAGCAAATAAAACAGAAAACAAAATACGATTATCTACCGTTTAACTTACTACTAGAGATCGTTTTATCTAAAATTGCACGCCTCCACTAAATTTGGCATACACATTGTTCTTACAATTCTCCACAAGCAGTGGAGGGGCGGGCCATTCTAGTTATGTTACATATGAAAGTATCATAATGCTTACCTTAGGTACCAACTGAATAATGCTTATCTTTTGATTGAAACTAAATCGCGCCAACTTCCGGCATCATTCCCATGTTGGTCATGCTGTCACAATGGCCCTCATATGATCTGACCATTAAAAATATCTGCCTAACCCTTTCCCAACTACGGGTTGGCTCCCAGTCTAACCGCATGGAACTGAATACCAGTATTTCACATATTTTTTTTATGGGGGAAATCCTCATGGACAACCTCCGCCTGGGGAAAAGGCGGAGGGGCGTGCCGGACTCTTACCGGCTAAAACCACCCCGGTGTCTCCTCGCACGTGCGCGCGGGGCCGCGGGAATCCAAATTCTTCCGCAGCCCCACACTAGTGCTGGCCCGGTCTGTCCGGGCCTCGTCTCCTGCACGGGGTAGTGAGGTGTTTAACTACCCCGTGCATCGCCTCAGAGGCGCGCGCCGACACCCGCGCGTGCCTCCGCCTCGGGGTCCATCGAATAGACCAGTATTTTACATGGAGTGACTGCGTATCTGACCTCTACAACGAAACAACGACACGCTACCCCATAGTCTTTGCGCTATCCCTTGGTAAGAGTGGTACTCGGCTTGGAAACACCGACCGCATCTCGTTTTAATCAAGAGTTCGACATGTAAAAGTGTATTTTTTACGAATTTTCAAAATCACAATCATTTAATCATACATATATCAACATCAAGCTAGGTCTCTACTTGAGTTAGACACGTGAAATACTAGACGTTGAACAAACACAAAAATAAATTAGAAAATGCTGTCCCATATGAAACTTTCAACCAGAATTTAATTAACCTAGAGAGGACGCATTTTTAGCTAACAAAGTAATACACTAATAGGCTTTCCCGACCAAACAGTTACCGGCCGCGGCCTCCGTAACTAAATTATGTCCATGTTTCCGCGCAGGCGCAAACCCCCGCAGTGCTTTGATGCAAACTTTACTTTTTAAAAGCGCACTCTCATTTACCGTTGCCTAGTTTTTTTTTAAACAGAACTTTGAATTACTTTCATGTTCTTCATCATCTAAGTGCTTCATAAAGTCGTTATTATTTATGTTGTGTTATTTAATTAGAAACTTCGTTCCTTTTAATTGCTATTATCTTTATTATTAGTGTCAAAGTGTGTCTTTTTTGTTTATAATGTGTTTAAAGCAAACTCCCGAATGTTTGGATGTTAGACAGCTTTATTTTTGCACAGGGGACGGAAGATATTTTCATTCCAGAAAATAAAAACGTCACTCAAGCTCGGAAGTAGAGCATATTTTGTATTCGCTGTCGAACCTGCCACTGTGTCGACAAGTCTAACTGTATGTTACATACAAGCAGATCTAAGCCTAACAATCTCCCGTGTTCGTGTCTACATGAGTTCTAAACCGGCTTGCAACGGCTAGATCAATCAGGTGACCTAGATCGTCAAGGCGCCCTATATCCACCACTACTATTAAAGTTTCATATTCCAGTATTCACAGAGCAGCATGCAATCTTGATATAATTGATACTATATGTAGCGTGGAACAGCGTCAAAGAGCGATTATAAACTTGAGATTTGTAGAATATGAAGAGTTTATATCGTTCTCTCACTCTACTTATCCTCCTCCATGGTTGTGTTTTGTATTTATGCTCTGATTCTGGTGTGATTTATTAAAATCCCCAGAAAATTTAACTACCCACTAGCTGAGAGGGAAACCGTTTACGCTACTATCTGGGAGATTTCTTTTCAGCAGATTAATAAACTACGTAAAGCCATGTTACAGCCAGTTCATACTAGTGATAAAAAACGACAACTGTTGTGATTTGAATATCCGAACAGATTAAAATAGGCGTTGCCTTACTGTATGTACTTGCACATTATTTGTCCAGGATACTTCGGCGTGATCGGTTCCCTGCTGCGCTTCGTGACCCCCCTGACGATAGCCCCCACGGTGGCGCTGGTGGGCCTCACCCTGTTCGAGCACGCGGCGGACGCAGCCTCGCAGCAGTGGGGCATAGCGGCCGGGTGAGTCTATCTAACTTATTCAACTACTGGCTTTGACCTGCAGCTTGATCCCTTGATCTTGTCCACACAAACCGCGCATTTTTCCGGGTTAAAAGCAGTCTTTGTTATTTTCCGTTTGTTAAACTATGTCTACGCAAAAAGTCACGTAGATCTGTTGCTCCGTTGCTGCGTGAAAGAAGGACAACCCAACACACTTTCAAAATTACAATACTAGTGAGATTAAAGGATTTGTATTACAAGAGTCTGTATGAGATACGATACTTAACACCCTGTACACTCATTGTCTTTCCTTAAAGCTATATATAGCCAGTCTTTTCGCACAACTGATGCTGCATCTCAATAAAAATTTGGAGATGTTTGGTCAAAATCAAACATCCACAACCTGACACAGAACTACTACGTATAGATATACAGGTTTAAATACATATCTATCTATATCTAATAATATAATATATAATTCTAATCTCTGGAACTACTTACCGGTCAGATTTGAAAAAAAAACTTATTTTTGAGGAAGGCTATAAGCTACTTAACATCACGCTAGGACCCATAAGAACCCAACAAAGAAAAAGACAGTTAGAAAGAACGCTACGCGAAAACGGAGTAATTGTGCGGGCAGTCTATGGGATGCGACGTGGTGAGTCGGGGGTGCATGAAATTTCACGGGGACGAAGTCACGGGTAGACGCTAGTATATTATATATGAATGACTTGCGGGACCTGGACTTCCTGGACTTCGTTCGGATCTGTAGCTACTGTGCTAATCGTGCAAACTCTTCACGTCGAAACACTTGTTAAACTAAACTTTTACTTCTTGTGCGGTTGTGCTCAGACAAAATGTATAATTAAAATCGTCCCGAAATCTTTGCCTCAGTAACCTACTTCCCGAAGTAGGCGGTCGTAAGTTGGCGACGCCGACTGATGTTTTCTTCAAACCAAATTGGCGTTCTCCAAACCCACATATCCGTCCTAATTTCGGTAAATTATACGTATCATGCAGTTTCAAAGCGAGACCTTTTGTAACTTTGCCTTTGACGAGTTTTGCATGTCTGTATATGTAAGATGTATGTCGTATTAAAACCCCACACATTTGCCATTTAGAGATTAACTCCTGTAAGCTAGGATTCACAATGCAAAGCAATCACGCTCAGGGAATCGCAGAATCTCAGGGAACTCGTAAACTGTCACGGAACCCGCGACAAAATTAAATAGAAGCGCTTCCGAAAGGGTGACGTTCCACTTCATTGTGAGGGCGGCAGAAAGGATTTATCTTTTGTTCGAGTAGGTATTATCTTCATATTTCTGTTGGAACAGATTTGACGCACAAGGCATTTCCTAATACAAATTAAGTTCGTATGACCAAACAAATTCGTTTTCTTGTGCTTATTCCACACAAAATAATGTTTTGGTATATTCTGATAGATTATGAGCAGGTTTTGGATCATTGTTAAATAACCGCTCTAAACATAACCATACTTAACTGTCGTTACCATAACCTGCATTAAAACTTTGTATCTACTGCACGAGTTGTGAAAGAAAACAATATAATGTTTGATGGTTATTTAGGGCTTTAATTAAAGATACAATATAAAACAAAAATGAAATTAAAAAAAAAACATCAGGTATCTGAAAATAAGCCATTTAAGAGTTCGTATCCATCAAACAAATTTTAATCGAAATTACTACAGACATGTAGGTATGGCTTCGTTTGAAATAAAGAAAGAATAATAAGAACTTTTCGTATTTTAGTAATATAATAAAGGATAATAGCAGTCGTTTAATGTAAAAAAAAAATCAGTTGCCAGTGCATCAGGTCCTCAATAGGGAATGGTACCTTGATTATATAATAGTTATTTTAGATTTAAGGAAAGAAAGGATATCACTTCTTGCTCTGTTGATTGCTTATGTGAGGTAGCATGTGCAGAGGTTGAAGGGCATACTTTCTTATGTGTTTAAAGACCACCAGCCTCAAACGTGTCAAAACTTTTATCATTATGGATGAAATACTAAGTAAACTCTTTAAAGATGATAAATTAGTTTTTGTTTGTGATGACCTAAATATTGATCAGTTTGTTAAAATCATTCAATTTAAAATGAATACTTAATGAAGCAACTAGAATAACAGCAACCTCAGCTTCATGCATAGACAATGTATTTACTAACAGTAACAATGAAATTGTGATACCCAAATTAAGATTAACTAAAACAACAATCGTGTCCTTATCAAAAAAGCATATTATAAGATTTAAGACTACGTTGAAGACAAGGAAGTTTGGCAATCATTCCTTCTGCACCTGTGGCTTCCCTGCCTTCCCATTAACAGCATCACTATATAAATGTCTATTAACTGCTCCCAAATTAGGTTTTTTTTTTACATAATCTTCTCATTATTTGACATTATATACCTACAATTCTAACTTCAACTGTTTATTAGTGGCTTTTGTGGACAGGATATTAAATTCATATGTGTAACAGTTGTAATGGCAATCATGTAATTTGGTTTAAGTAGATTTTTATTTTTATTATTTTATTTATCTCATAGAGTAGATTCTTTTATATTTTGTGAATGTGAGAACGTTGTAGGACTTGTGGGCTGTAGATTTGTAGACCATTTTCTATTTTGTTAAGTACCTGGTACTTATTGACAGGCCTAGACTGTCCTCCCATACCTATTAACAATGTAATTTGAAAACATTGGAGATGCTAATTATGTTTAAAACAGTAACCATGGAGATTCTTGCCGCTCTTCTCTGTAAGAAGCGACTTACGTAGGTAGGTACGTCTGTTTGGTTCAATGTCACCTCAGAACTCCATTCCTTCCTGGTCATATTATCTGTCACAAAAGCTTTAATTTGGTCGGCCACTTAAAAATATTGGTATAAAAATAATAAGTAGGTCAGGTGAATTTTGCAGATTTAGTACCGGGCGGCCAACAGAATGTCAGAGGTTAACGCACTAGCCTGCAGGCTCCATCGATCCGTATCGGGCTAGTTATCACTGTCCCGCTCAGATATAGGTCAGTCGACGTGTCCCGCGACTTGTTGATCGATATGTTGAGCAGTTGAACCGAATGTCAATCACTGGAATTATTCTGTATGCAATATATTCATTTGCATGGCAGCGGGTTTTTAAGCTGGAACCCAGTCCCCGCCCACCCGTCAGAATTGTTTCAAGTATTTTCCGATCGGTTCGGTAAAAGTTTTCCTATGCCTATATGTAGTTGGTAAACCTATGTTTCGTCAGTTATGTTATAAGTCACATGTTAATAGGAGGCAAGCCTATTGTCATTTACCAACCAGACTCGGGGCTGATACTTAGGTCCGTATTAATAAACGTTCCTCAGAACAAGAGCTCGTACTTGATAACAATCTTGAGGTCATGGTCGTATTAATAAACATCAAAATTGATGTACTCAAGCTACGGATTGGGTTTACGTTATCAGCCGAGTGATGGACTGATTCATAGACGAAACTCTACACTTAAGTACACAATAAGTGAGTGTACTTGAGATGCTTAAATCGAGTGCAGGCAGTCCGTTACTTGAGGTCGTGATTATTAGCGTGCAATATGGAGTTTGAAAATATTTTGAGTGAAATAAATTATTACGACGAAATGGAGTACTATGACGATATTTTATGACCTTTGCGATATCGTTTAGCAACAATATATGCAGGGTGTGGCGTTAGTCGTGGTCCACCGTTCAGGATTCGATGAACCAGATAATTAACTATAACAATTAAAAAATTTAACCATTTTCAGTAGTAAGTTTTTTTTACAAAAATCGCTCTTGAACTTGATGGTGTGTTATAAATTAGGCTTAAAATTAGGGAAGAACTAACTTTTTCTTCAAAAGAGCTGAATTTACAAAAAATCTGCAGTAATTAACAGAAATCAAAATGAAAAAATAATGGTTTTTGTTGAAACTACGAACAAGTTTGTAATAAAAGGTAGAATTTTCGTAAATAAAAGACAAAAAGGAAATATTTTCGGAACCCTTGGGTAAAATGGTTAAAAATTTTAATTGTTATAGTTAATTATCTGGTTTATCGAATCCTGAACGGTGGACCACTACTTACACCACAACCTGTATAAGGGATGCCTCGAATCCTTTTGAGTTACCAAGTGAAGATATAAAAAAACGATTCAGATTTGTTCATGGCTCAGTGTAATGTTTATAGTAACATTAATAAAAGGCTCATACAATAACACAAAGAAATACAAAAACAAAAAATGAAAAACAATAAAATAATAACAATATTTTGGTGAAATACAATAACAGAGGTCATCCAATTTCCCCAGAAATAGCCGTCCTATTAACTTGAAGGTTTTATGCTACAGCATCATTTCAGGTAGGTACCTACCTATGTAAATGTTGTAAGTACATTTATTTAAAACAAAATACAAGTATTTCAATAGATCTTACGACAAAGCAATATCGAAATGTGATGAATGTTATTCTAAACTTCGGTCAATGTGACGTCATCGTTCACGAGATCAAGTCATCAAGTACAGCTCATTGAGGAGCTGATCTTGGTAACTGAGATACTGTTTTCATGTGTTTATTAATTAGCAATGATCTTGAGATGCTGATATCGTAATAATGGCGTATCAAATGATTTCGCACTTGAGTACGTCGTTGAGGAACGTTTATTAATACGGGCCTTAGACCCACCAAGGGATTGAATCTAAGACGCTCAGCCTCAGAACAATAACTAAAGCATAGAAGGAAGCTAAATTTAACTAATATAGTCGTCTCTGTTTTCTTATACACTCATAACAGCATTAGAAAGAGACAGATGTAGGTTGCTCAAAATGCAAAGCGTCACAAAGCAAACGTCAATTTGGCTACCTTGGCTACCTTTATGATACTAAGTTTAAAAGCTACTTAACGTCTCAGGTTTTTGTGTATGACTTTGTTAATCGCATTTTTTTGTATAATGCTTATGGGCGCATGGGAGTTGAAGTGCTTCTTTGATTTTACGTGTTTTTATAAAAATAGTACAAAATTAATAGTGATTTAGTGTAAATCGCAAAGCTTAAAGATTAAATAATGTTCTGCGTTATAGTGGGATGTAAATCACATTCATCCCGCAAAGAAAATGATGCGGAAATCATAAGCTTCCATCGGTAAGTAATCAAATATGGTCATTTTATCGGTTTTGTATTCTCACTGTAGGTTATTTTGGCATTTTTTCAAATTATTTGAGTTTAGTGTACTCGGTAGTGTTTTGAAATCAATATTTTATGTAATTAAATAATTCGATTCTAGGGAAAATATAAATTTTAAATCGGTATAGAAATTTTTGCAATAGTGCTTGCAAAAATAAACTATCGATAGAATATCGATAGAACTAACGTCATCTAAATTATTACATTATTTTTGTTTACACGTAGTTTTGGGAAGGATTAAATATTTAAGAGTGAAATAAATACCTAAATACCTACGGTCTTGCCAGCAAATCATACGTATGCGTAATGAAATGACAGTGGTCAAAAAGCCGTGTGGCTCATGGTATAATAATTTAAACTCATGTGTAGCTATGATTTTTTTTTTAATTTTCAGATTTCCCTCCGATATTGATAATTATGAGACAAATATGGATCAACGCTATTGCACGTAACTACTGGGAATGGACAAAACAACATCGTAATTGTTCCAAACATTTCAGCGATGACTGCTTTATTATAATTTTGCTCCAACGTCAATTTTTTATGATTTACTCGAACATTCATTCGATAATGATGTATTGGATGAACATAGAAATTTGTTGATTATATTGATAAGCAAAGAATATTTAACAATTAGAATTCATTATATCGCGAAAGAATTATCTTCTCCTGTAGAAAAAGTAAGGACATTTCTAACAAAAACTATAATTTTTAACGGACAGTGATTTAATTTTTTTGTTACTTGTTCCGGTGCCAATCGCTCTTTAAAAATGATTTAAGCGTTTTCTTGGTAATTTCAATTTGTTAATAATTTATCCTGTGTTTATAAATAAATAAGTTAATCAGAGAGAAGTGAGTTTATTTCACCTTAGCATATTTTAGATTTAAATGCCAAGGAGCGATACCATAAACTAAGAAGTCGATATCGGTATTTATTTTATGCATAGTCACATCACTAGCTAATACTCTTTTGTCTATGACAGCGTACACTTCAAATGTCCTAAAGCGCCTTCTATGCTTTAGTTATTGTTCTGAGCGCTCAGCACTCGCGTTTGCGACCATTAGAATATCGAGACAATCATGAAGAAAGTATCAATAACAAGCCATTGGAGTTTTAAATAATGTCGAATCTCTAATGCCACACAGGATAATGAGCATAAAATTAAATGTAAATTGTTTATGAATAATAAATGATGATGATTTCAGCAAAAACTATTATAGAAGCAGACTATATTTTGTCAATGAAAGTAACTTATGAAAGGGGTACACGAGCTGGAGTCTCGACTAATAAGTTATCCGGGACAGGGGCGAGAGAGCAGCGGCGAGTCGGGGCGAGTAACCCTTTTAGCATCCCGGTAATGAAAAACTTACTTTCGCTATACCAGAGTTTAGATACTATTTATTAGAACTGAACATACGTTATATTTTGTAAAGCAATAAGCTATAATATCCTTATAAACCGGGAAACACCCATGTATGAAACGTAGGTAGTTAAAACCTATGTCGTATGTGGATTTGTTGGTATATAATCTGAGGAAACGGGATTTACATTACTTTAGTTTAACAATATGAATGTGTTCGTCATTCTGATTTTTCCCCAAAATATAATATAATATTTGCTATTACACTCGGAATATTACAGGGATACCTAGATTCTATTTCCAAGTGCAACTTTTCAAATGTTATGTATGTTATGACTATTACAGACTGCCTACCGTTAGGTTAGAAAAAGCTATCAAATCGGCTAAAGAGAGTTGTAAATCTCACACAGCGAGCCCATCACAGTCGTTTTATACATTCAGCTCAGAATCTGTGTAAAGCAACATGGAAAGTTATCAACAAAAACAAGAGTAAACATAATTTGCCAAATTAAACTATAATAAAAATCAAGTCCAATGATAAAATTTTAACTAATCCCCTTGAAATAGCACAAGCTTTTAATTATTATTTTGTGGATCAAGTGAATCCAGTTAATAATATAAACATTAATAAAAGTACACCAATACAAAGTAAATGTACATCTATGTTTATGTTGCCTACAGTACCCCTTGAAATTCATCGTATTATTATGTCACTAAAAAATACATCTAGCACTGGGTACGATGATATAAGTACAAAAATTGTTAAACAGGTATCCACAATACTTGCTCCTGTGTTGAGTCATCTTATCAATATGTGCATACTGCATGGTTATTTTCCGGAAGAATTAAAAATAACAGTTGTAAAACCGCTTTTCAAAAAAGATAGCAGAGAGAATATGTCCTGCTACAGACCTATCGCTTTAGTGCCAATTTTTTCAAAAATAATTGAAAAATCAATATATTATAATCAACTTACCTCATACTTTGAGAAAAATAGCTTATTCGTTGATAACCAAAAAGGTTTTAGAAAAAATAGATCAATTAACATGGCCATCTATGATTTCTTGCATATGGTTAGCAGCAGAGTGGATAAAAGACTTCCAACTCTAGCGCTTTATATGGACATGTCAAAAGCTTTCGATCGCGTAGACCATAAAATACTCATAAGTAAACTTAACGCATACGGAATTAGAGGAAATATATTAAATTTAATAGAATATTATCTATCTAATAGAAAGCAGATAACGACGATTAGTAGAATGTGTAAAAAAACCGAACTCACATATAAATCCAGCCAGCGAACTGTAACTTACGGGGTACCACAAGGTAGCGTACTCAGACCGCCTCTATTTATTATCTATATTAATGACTTTCCTACAGCTTCAACTTATCCTATGACAATGTTTGCGGACGACAGCACTTTACTATTTAATAATGACGAAGTAAGTACATTAGAGGCTGAAATTAATTCTAATTTAAAATCAGTTGTGAATTGGCTGCAAAATAATAATTTGATTATAAATATTGAAAAAACAGTATTAGTGAAATTTCAACAAAGAGTAAATCACAAATTGAACTTAAATATTAGATATAATGACAAAGTTATTAATGAAACAAATGTAACAAAATTTCTCGGATTAAATATAGAAAACACATTGAAATGGAATTCACATATTGACAAAGTGTGTAGTAAACTAAACCAATACTCCTATGCCCTGCATATGTTAAGTAAAACAGCCGATCGGACAACAGTATTAACAGCATTTATCATGGTCTAGTGGCCTCAACATTAAGATATGGAATTATATTTTGGGGAAATGCAACGGGTAAAAATACAGTATTTAAGTGCCAAAAAAGATGCTTAAGAGCTATCTACAACCTACAGACAACTGACAGTTGCAGACCGTTTTTTAAAATATGAAATTATTAACAATGCCATCGTTTTACATATTTGAAACGTCCATGTTTGTCAAAAATAATCTGCACAAATTTGCTCGAGTAAGTAGCCAGCGCCGTTGTGACCGGTTACAAACAGTTGGGTCTAAAACTGCACTATTTAGGAACAGTGTTTTTGCAATGGCTCCAAAGATATATAATGGGTTACCAAAATGTATAAGAAGTGAAGAAAATGTTCGCAAATTTAAAAGTAATTTGTTTTTATTTCTAATTGACAAGACTTATTACTCTATTAAAGATTTTTTAAATGACAAACTATGACACAATTCCTAGGTATAAGTAATATTATCTTTCTTTGACATGCATGTAAAATTTAATTTAATTGACATTTATTCATTTAATTGACATTTATTTCATTTAATTGACATTTATTTAACATAACTTACTTTTTAATTAATGTTTAATCTGCATTTTTTTTAAATGATTTATCACAAAAATATACTATTTGTACACCAATTTTATTGGTATAACATAGAGTTCGACTACAATAATATGTATATTTAAGACCTTTTATGTATATATACCTATGTTCACAAATAAAGATTGATTGATTGATAGGTATTTTTATCCTTTTCAGGCTAAAATACGAGTAGGTGTACACGAAAATGCATTTAAACTACATCCAGAATTTTTATGTCACAGTCCTTTTTCAAACTGAAGCTAGACTAAGATAACTATGTGTCGTATCTAGTCCACAGTTATGTTCTCCCGCTCCACCCGCTATTTAAAAAATGTAGGAGAATTCAATAAATTGCCTCATCATCTGATTTTCTACAATTTCTACATAACATTTACAGAATAAATCTATACATATCGGTGCAATGAAATAGAGTATTATGGGCAAAGTACTCTTTTTGCTCATATTTACATCCCTTCGTTAATGATTTTGCGAGTTAAGTTTTACCGGTCACTAAGTGAGGGTTATTAATGTTGGCAACAAAATGGCCACTTGTTGACAGCGCACGCAACGTTGCCTTAAAGATGTTGTGTTGTTAGGCCCGAGTTTGGCAATTTAGAAAATGGCGGTTCCTATTTCCTTTGTAACTTTTCGTGATTGAAACTAATTTGGTTTGTTAGCAGTTTATAGTAGAGATTAATAAACAGTTACGGTTATTTGTAAGAAACTGTACTAGCTATCATAAAATGAGCAGTCTTAATTTTCCTAGAGTTTCCTACATAAACAAATTATTGCGACTTCCTTTTCTAATCTGATTGATGAGCTTAATATTATCAAAGGGTAAGTTTTGTAAAAACGCGTTCTAATTGTTATTAAAACCCCAATTAAATGTTATGTATCCAATATTACATATTAAATTAATGTTTCGAGATTTAAGAAAACTCAGTGTGAATATGAAAAACATTTCTTGATTGATAAGATGATTTTCCTTCCTTTTTAAAATAATCGTCGAAGCCTTGCCAAATAAATCTCTTTGTTCCCGCGCCCGGTACCAGGATATCATATAGGTCGAGCGAGGTGACCGGTCGCCATGGCAACCGGGTCACTGGCCGCGCGGCCTCTCCCGGCTGCAACAAGTGCGCTCTATAGATTTCATCTGCATCCCGCCCTGCCACTATCTTGTATTTCATGTAACGTAACAAATATGCTATCTAAGGACAATATTAAAATAGCATTTTGTAGCAAGAGCACAGAGGCAGCGAGCTTTTTAGCATGAAAAGTGGTTTGTTGCTGGGTTTCTAGTCAATTCCACTAGCAGACACTAACATAATTTATATTCTTTAGATTATTTTATTTATTTGCCTGAATTAAGAAATATATTATAGGTACCTATAGGAACGACTAAAAGGTTGAAAAAATATATACAACAAGCTCTGCTCTAAAACGAATTTCAATTCCCAAATTTTCTTTCGTTTCTGTAATCCTAGTCCTTTCGGTGGTATTTTTGCGCGTCTTTCAATATAAAAAAAAACAGAAGCAATCACGGAAGGATTGTAGGTATTATGACAACTAATAATTACAATCAGTTTCGGCCTAATCCAGTTTACTTTTGATCGGAAATTCATCCCTCCTAATTTATTTTAATTGACTTTTCTTCGTTCGTCGATTTCATTTTATAAATCTACTAAATATCAATCGAATGATGTCAACGTCCGAGCATTCTTACTGGCAACGGAATTTTAGATGTTCAGATTGGAATGTTCCACTACGAAACAAAGAATTGCGCGTTGGTTGTAAAATATGTAACAATGAAATATATAGCATCGCACTTTGTCTGAATGTCTTTCTTGGAACTAAATCACAGTTTGCTTTGACAGTATTAATCCCTGAACTGTGAATCGTTTATGTTTTGGATAAGTAACAAATTCTTTGAAACTCAATCTCACTACTTGCTACTATGGGTTCTCACTGTTCTTAGCACCTAAACTATCTTTGCGTTGTATACATTCAATCTCTTCGTATTGTATAATTGCATAGCACATATGTGAGCACTATGTACTTACTATAAAACAACTACCATTTACTGGGTAAGTCTTTCATAGATTTGAATGTGCCCTGGCGGCTGAGAGTCTGTCATGTCCACTCAAAGGTCTCGCTGGTGGTGCCGTGTGTGTTGGATCATTAAGTTCCCTTCAAAATGGTTGAGCTGAATGGTGCTGAAGCTGATCGTGAACGGGCACCATCAGTAGGAACTGGTCATCTCTTATCTGCCACGGCTTCTTTTAATTCCTGAATTGTTGTTTTTATTATTTTTATTTCAGACGCTTTTAACGTGCACGTCTTTCTACCTCGTTCTCACATGTGTAATTTCATCATGAATGATATAACCAATTTTTTGTAACAATATTATGATTTAAAAGAGTGTCCATGGAGTTTCTTGCCCGTTCTTCTCCATAGGTACCTACTACGCTTTGGAATGGGCAACTAGCTTTATCTTTCTGACTGTCAGACTACTTGACAGTACAAACGTGCGTGTAATTGATTTATCTGAAATAAATGCTTTGAGTTTAACTTTCACTACCTACTCACTACAAATTATAATGTCATGGCATGAAAATATGCCAGAATTAAAACCCGACTCAAAATAATATACATTCAGGGAAATTCATTGTTAAGCAATTTGACACATTACGTCAATTTGTCGTGTTATAGCCATTCCATACAATACAACTGTGAAAAAATTACAGTTATTGCAATTTGAATAAACTGATAATTTAGGTTGGTCGTCAATTTACTTCAAAATATCCCTGACTTAACGTATAAGCTAATTATAATTTCTGCCGTCATTAAAGTTCTATGAAGCCTGAGCCGGTTATTATCTACCAAATACGCCGCTAATTAACTATGGTGACACTATTGACTTACAGCTGCGTGCTATCAGTTAATTAGGGATATAATGGACTAGGTTTTGGGAATCTAATAACTATTTTGTGCGCCTTTGTCAGCTCTGAACATGAAAGTTAATATATGGTGTACTCTACTGACATAGAGTAGAATGACTATATATATCTACGCAATGGACGTAGACGGTAGTTCCGTTTTACAGTCTGCTTAGAGCAATAAATGTATTTATTTATTTAGGATCATTTAGCATCAATACATCAACATGACACATAAATAAAGGGCATCATCACATCATTTATGTCGGAGTACGTGGAGAGGTATTTTACTGTAAAATACAACACAAAATAATCTATAAGTATAGTACTGTCAAATTATTGATTAATTAACTAATACAATAAGGTCACTTATCCAGCGCTATTTATTGCAATCGACGTCTTCTCAGTTCGTTGGCTGCAGCCACATCAGTCTTGTATACGTATGTATATATATCATCATTTATCTTATTTTAACCGAAATAAATATCGTCAACGATAACTAAAGAGCGATCATTGGAAAGCTCAAGTTCTGTAATGAGATGTTAAGTATTGTGATCGGTTAAGATAAGTCAACGCACATATCTAACGGGTCTGTTATTTATATCTAAGTTAGTATAGGTATCAAATCCGCCAGTTTTAAATCTAGTTTCAGACTGAACATCATTCAAAATCAAAAAAATCTAAATCAAAAGTCATTTATTTAAACTGGGCTGAGTATCAGCACTTTTTGAACGTCAAAATCACAGAAGACAGTCCCCCCGAAACGCACGCCCTTCACCACTTCCTAGTGCTTTAGCTGGGAAAAAGAAGTGGCGGAACAAACTCCCCAGCAGCACTGCTGTCCGGTCAGTTAGAAGAACTGGATTCTGTACAGTAATAAGTAATTAACATTACGAAACACAAAAACATTAAAATTATTTGCCATATGGATATGTCAGCTAGCACACGCCAATATTTAAAACTATACTCAAGCAGAAATAAATAATAAAAACGTAAACAGAACTTAATACATAATAAAAAGCCTCCAAGCATAAAGGGCGTGCCCGCTTACATGTGCAATGCTGCATTATGTTTATATATATAGCTGTACCTTGTAGCCACAAATGATAAACTAGGACCTTCGAAGTAGAATAAAGACTTAGATTACTAATAACAATAACAAAACCATAGTCAGCAAGATGACCTGTCACCACAAGCAGCACCGTTCACGAGAATTCTCTTTATAATGATGGTGAAGTATACATAATTTTAAACTTTTCTGTACAATTCTGTTATTTAAACACTCTAGTATTCTAAAAGGATTAATAACAAAAGTTCTTTAGAGACAGTGCTTTGACTTTATAATAGAAAAGCGAATACTTTGCATAGAAATATAGGACGGGAGGGTACGTTTACCCCGCAGTTTTATTCGGGTTCGTCCCAACTCGCCAACTTCCAATTTGTCAACCTATAATGTACAGTCGACATAATAAATAAGAGCATCTTCGAAATTCGTTATTAATATAATTTTCAATTATTTTCGCCTATAAAATTAGTATATTATACAAACATCAAAAGTGTCTAGGCATCAAACACGTTTATGCATCAGGTTTTTTAATGATATTTTTTGTAACTCCTGTGGATACTTTTTAGTAAATTTCGTCATTTGAAAGGGGCATAGGTTTTGAATTTATTTATCACAATCACTGCTATCATTACCGGAATTTCCTAATGCGGTAGTGAGGTCCTTAATTTAAACTATCTTAAATAACATAAGACATAGGTACATACATATAATTTTTTCGAATTCATTTAAAGAGCAGGAAAATAAATCGCTCCTGTCAGCAATCGTTGAGTGCGTGCAAGGCGTGCGTCAGTGGCGCTTTGCTGAGCAAGTTGTTTTGTGCGTGTGGCACTGCGAGTACCTAACCGTGGCTTCCTGCGCCGCAAGGCGTAATTGTCAGGCACATTCAGACAAATCTCCTTCAAAACACCGGAATTATAGGTCTTACCGCGTAAAAGTTTGAATACATATATGTGGTTATAGCCCCTCCCTTTATGTCCCTCCTTATCTGGAGTTTATTGTACCCAACCATACCTATAACGAATAAGGTTGTGTACATCAACGGATAAAAGGGATAAACACCGTGAAGTTTCATGTACAAAAATATGGTGAATTTGTTTTGTATACGCTCCAACATGACACTATATTTCGTCTCATGCGGGTCCATATACATTGCATGCATTATACTCAAGCTGAATTCTTATAAGCGCATTATACAATGCTACAACTGCTATTATATTTATATAACCCGATGCCCGTCGAAGAACAAAACCCAGACTTCTGTACGATTTTTTACAAACCTTTACAATGTCGTCACGAAAAGTTACCTCAGCGTATAAGTGTACACCCAGGCCGCGCACCCCTTCCTCAATTGTTCAATTGATCTGCCCTGTGACATTGCAAAAATCAATATATAAAGCAACTAGTAGCGACACCTTTCGTGGGTCTGCTCAAGCTCGTAGGATGATGGTTTTTATGAAATCGTGTCATACGAACTAAATACATGTTTATTCATTATTTAATTTAAATAAACATAGGACATAATTTCGCACATTCTACTGATATACAATGTCTATTGAACTCAAAATGACTAATAGATGAGGATTCTATTTAGTGTGCGGTTTTGAAAAAAAGGTCCTGTCAAAATGGTCAAGGTTTTTCCCCTCATGGCGTGACTACGAAGAACACGCTTTGGCAGAGGGACCAGTTCTGGGATGACCAGACTGAGTCCAAATAACCCGATGGGTTTTATATAAGTCAAATCAAACCCGATCCTTGTGAGCATTGTACCATTTTCTTAGTTCTCGTTTTTATAACCAAGCTCTCACTTCTGAGTTTTGACACGAGGATATTGTTTCAGGTCTGGTTGATTATGCTAGCCTTCTTTCTTATTTCCTCATCACTAAGATCCCTAATGCGAGGATAGACGTGATGCCTTGGTGTAGCCCCGTGGTCAGATGATTTGAAATTGATCCGGGTGCGGGCAATTTAGAGGTTACCCTTTTATGGTGTGGCCATCTGTTATTGATTTGAAGAAGGCCTTACTGAACCGGATAACGGTAAATGAGGGAAGTTCGCCACTCCAGGTAACAATAGCGTCACCGTCTACCTGTAGGCCATGTTAATCGTGGGAACTTAGGCATATTCCTTTGTTCGATGCCAAGGGTCTTGATTCCGTCAATTGAATTGAAATCAAATTGAAATTGAAAGAAATATAATATACTGAGAGAATACTGAGTTTAAACTAAATTGTTATAATTTACCCTATGAGAGAGTTAGGCCTTTTGTAAGAACTAGATAGTAAAGCTGCTGTTATAAATTATTGTGTCTCGGGTAGCTTTACATAAGCGATATTTTCCCTATATGAGCGCAACTATAATAGGTCGATACTTATTCGATTGAGCTAGAAGTTACAAAGCAGTTAATCTCACGTACTCACTAAAGCGACTCTGAGTTTTAGTTTTAGTCTCATTGCGGGTGTGTACCCGGTACAACTAGGAACAGAGACCTAGTTTTGTTGGAGTGAACACCTAAGTGCGTGGGAAGGGTTTGGTTAGTGGCTCGCCAATTAATTAATTCATAATTTATTTTTATTTTTGTCCAGGATTAAACTCTGTAGATATTCATATTTGTAGAAGAACTCTTATTGAGTATTATAGAGAGTCTTCTTCTAGAAAAGACACAGAAAATTTATTTACAAAAAAGTGGAAATGCTCTGAAAACAGACAAACATTTCAAGTGATAATGATAATATTGACGTTCAAAAGTGCCTTTTTTGTGCCTATTTGAAATAAATACTTTGACTTTGATACTAAAAGTGTTTTGCAAGAGTTATTAGGTCAATATAAAAGAAAGCTGAAATAAAGATATCAGAAAATACAGACAAAACTATTCTTGAAAATTTTCGAAAAAAGTCGCCATCGAAGATACTTTTTTTGAGATTAATGGTCTCTACAGACCCATACATTACTGGATTAAGGAAATAACCACCAAAAAAGCTTGTAACTTTAAGTCCTACTGAAATATATTTAATCCATGACGATGAATAAATTATTTGATTAAATTTTTATTGATTTTCATTTTATTTCAATTAATAACCCTAATATTATTAGTTTTTCTATATAATTTAGTAATAAAGTACTATAAATCGGCTAAAAACACTGCAAAATAGATTTTTGCCAACTTTTTGTGATATTTCGCCAAAGTGCGCCGGTCGAAATTATTGCTGGGCGTCCGACAGTAAACTGGACACTTGGTCTAATCTGCACAAAGACTATAAATGGTTATATTCTCTTTGAATCTGCACCTTTGTATGGTTGGCTCGAAAAAATTGGCTGGAGTTGACAGAATTGCCACCGGCCTATAGCCACTCACGTCTGAATCCATCCCACCCTTAGGTATTGGGATCACCTCAGGGTGGCATGGAGAGTGCGATTGTCGCAACCCAGCGCTGGGCACGCCACAATTGCGGCGATAAGTCCCCTCTTTGAGGAGTGGCTAGAGAGGCGCCACGGCGTCCTCACCTTCCGCCTGACGCAGGTCCTCACCGGACACGATTGTTTCGGGAGGTTCCTGTTCCGGATAAGACGGGAGGAAACGCCCGGGTGTCACCATTGTGTGGATCGCCCGGAGGATACGGTGGAGGTCTGCCCGGCTTGGGCAGAGCACCGCCGTGTCCTCGTGGAGGCGATTGGCGGTGGCGATCTCTCGCGTCTGGCCCTGGTCCAGGCCATGGTACGGAGCGAGAGGGCTTGGGAAGCCGTCACCTCTTTATGCGAAGCAGAAATGTTCGCGAAGGAGGAGGCGGCACGCGTGAGGGAGAGGCAAAATTCGCGCCGCTCCTGGGCGTCGGGAAAGAATCACAGGCCGATTCCCGGCCACCGTAGGCGTGGGCTTGCGAACGGCGAGCAATGGGCAGCTCGCCGTTCGATAAGGACCAGACCCGGGTCGACGGCGCGTTGTGTTCCACGCGCGCCTCAAAGAGATGTCAGCACCAATGACGGGGTCCGCTAGGGCCGATGCCTGATAGGGTTGCGGGGAAGTGCGAGAGGGATAGATACCGTGGCCCCTGGCACAGGCAACTGAAGGAACACGGGTGGGTTTTAGTCAGTAAGAGTCTGACACGCCCTCCTGCTCTGCCCAGAGCGGGAGAAGTTATTTGATGACTCCCCAACCTCAAAAAAAAAAGGTATTGGGATCACGCGAGTGATTTTCCAACACTCAGGAAAACATGCACAGATTATAAAAGTGTAAGACATCGCTAATACAGCGCGGCAATCCCTAATAACAAAAGCGGGAATTCCATCCGACCCCGTTGACGTCCAGTAAGTCCATCATTATTTTACTTGACTCAATACTAGCCGACCTATGTGAACACGCGAGCTGTTACCGCCGCTTGAAGCTACCGCTGCATTGCATTGCGAGACGCGGCTGCTGACTGTTGTAGACAGATTAAACATATTGCGCGAACTCAGATAAAAAGTTGCCGTCCTTGATGATATATTTACGGTTACCTGTCGCTTCGACCTCACATAGTCCCAAAAAGATCGAGGATCTTTTGTAAAATGTTGTTGAACCCACTCCTGGTGCTGGTTATGGGCACGCACTATCATCGTCTTGTCTAGTCTAGCTAAAGTACATACATATTTTGCTACAACAAAATACCTTGTAATATATTGCAATTAAATGAAAGAAAATTTAAAACTCATATAAAAATTTCACTGTGTAAACAAGCATATTACAAATTAGAGGATTATATCCAAGATAAGAATGCTTGGAAACGTGCTGGTCTAGCTCCACAGGACAATCTAGGGTCTAGACAAAATTAAAACTTGTTGCTACTTTAATTGTATGGTTTGTTATTTTTATGACATTGATTTACATTCTGTGACTACTTTAACTCACACACTGACATATTAATTGGTTACATAATTTGGGAAATCGTATACTTTTACAATGTTTGTAAATATGTGAACACCATGTATCTATCACTTAATTAACTTATTTATCATTGCTACGTTTATTAAATTCTTTTTACCTATTTTGGTAGGGTAATTTTTATTATAGGTGCATCGTCTTTACATATAATTAAATAATTATTGTAAACAAAGTATTGTAACACATTTTAAAAGAGTAACGATGGAGTTTTTTGCCCATTCTTCTCCATACGAAACTACCTTTTGGAAGGGGCGACTAGAATTAATTCTATTTAAATGTAAATGTTGACGTTCAAAGGTGCCTTTTATGTGCCTATTTGAAATAAATGCTTTGACTTTGACTTTACCGCCGGCGCGCCACCGTACATCGAGCAAACATTTCGTAGTCACTGTTTACCCCACTTTCTTTGAACCTCTTATACAATATCGCCTTTTTTCTAATAAAATTAATAATTTCACCAGTATACCACTCCGGGTACCTATACCTAGAATTTACACATATTTTCCTTTTCCTTAGAACGCAACTATTAATTGTGTTATTTACGGTGGTACAAAAATATGTTGGATTTACTGTCCGACCGCGTGCACTTAGCTTTGGGCACGCTTATTACGAGCGGCGGGTGGTAAGGGTCCATTGGCACAAGCGCGTCGTCCGCCGCACTCACGCGCAACTCACCCATCCTCAATGAACACAATACTAAATCCAATTGACGGCCATTGCAATTAGGTACCTACGTGATTTGAATGTATAAATTCACAAAAAGAAAGAAAATATTCGTAACAATCGGTCACATTATTATTACAAGAATGTAAATTAAAATCTCCTATAACAACAACGTCCTTATATTTAACACATAACTTTTCAATAATTCTAAACAATATCATATAATAATTTTCGCCACTCCTTGGAGGTATATAAACCACACAACACAAAAAACAAATACCTATTACAGGTATGTACGGTAGCACAAATCAGTTCAAAAGCGCATCTATCGACATTGACGTCACCTGCTACTGTCACTTTACGTAGCTCGAACCCATGTGTGGCCACGAGAAACGCGCCTCCTTGTTTTCGTCCGTCCATTCGGTCGCATCGTAAGATTTGATACCCTTGCGGTATAATTTCGGCATCTTCTATTGACTAATTGCAGCCAGTTTCTGTTATTGCAATTAAATCAGCTCCCACAGTTTCTACATTATTGCAAAACACATCCAACATTGTACACTTTCGTTTTGATAAAAAAAAAACAATATTTCTATTTACCCTCGTTTGGTTTACTTGTAGGTCTCCGAAACCAAATCTATTCGGAAAATTCTGTATTCAGAGGCCATACATCTGGTTGACATACTTTGTGGTATAGACTCTCAGAGATAACAAAAATAAAAGAAGAGTAGGTAGACTCTCTGTCTTATGCTTAATTTTTTCGATTTTGACATTTTCTTCAAACCTCACACCTGTTTTACATGAGTGGTTAAGTTTTCTACAGTAGTTTCCGGACGAAGGCGCCGAACGTGATTAGGTTTCTTACGCTCCATTGCTTGAATTTCTATAAGGCTCGAATTCTAAGAAGAATAAGAAGAAACGTAAGAAAAGTGGCTTCGCCAGATGGCGCTGATACGTAAACATTACTTTCCACTGTGCTCCTGCTAAATTAAAGTTTTAAAATAATTAAACTCGGCTATGAACTGTGAATTCACCAACAAAGTGAAACTGAACACATGATCTATCTGTGAAGGTGTTATCCACGATTATTGTGCATCTAAAACTATATTAACAGTGATTTTAGTTGACCCAGACAGTGACTTGCATATTGGGAATCAAGACGTTGTAAGTGCTTAGTGAACTTAATTATAACATTCTGACTCAATGTTGGAAATATCACCTGCAACGATTGTCGAAATAACACTTTGTCATAGTGATTTCTAAAATTTCGTACAAAAAGTTCCGTTTTTTATTTAAAACTGTTCGACTACAACGCCACCTGTCGGCAGACCAATAATACCAACGTCGATTATTACCATCCTATAAACAGTGTTGTCAGATCAGATAACATATTTTAGTTATAAAATTATGATCATAAGTGACATCTAGTGAACTTTCAATAAGTCATTGTACATCATACAGTCACACTGCAGACGATAATTTGAACACTGATTACCAATACCATACGGCCGAGCGGCGCAACGACCGGATCGAGAAACACTGTAGTTCAAGTTCGAATCTCACCAGGCGTGACAGTTTTTTGTAACTTACTTTCTCATTATGAATTTCCTGGAGAATATTACGTTCCGTACTCGTACTCGTACACGTTCTGAACAGGACGAGGATAGCAACGTTACGAGTATTTCACAAACATTGAATTGCACTAAAAGTAGTATGCCAGACATATCAGAAGACGAAGAGAACACTCAAATACAAAAACTAAACGACGAGATTGCCAGTCTTAAATCACAATTAAAATGTTCACAAGAGGAAATAAAATTATTAAAAATTGAAAATAGTAATTTAAAAAAACTTAATGAAGAACAAGGACTTATAAAGAAAAATGATGTCTTAACAATAGTAAATAACAATGTAACAAAGTCACAGACAAATAATAGTAAGTCAAAATTTACTCAGACAACTGATGACGTTACAAGAAAAGATCACTCTTGGTCTAAAACAGAAACTAACAGCCACACAGCTAAGACTAGGCCGAAAATATGCATATTAAGTAGTAATAATAAACACAATGTTCTGTTAACTGCTGACAATGCATTTCATAATAACTGCAATCTACTTCATTATTTAAAATCAAATGGAAATACAAAACAGCTCCTGGATGGACTCGGTACCAAATTAAAAAATTATACTATGGAAGATTGCTGTATCATTCTCCTTGGGCAAGAAGACTTCAAGAAAACTAATGACTACTATGATATTATCTTCCATTTAAGAAGTATAGTTCAAGAAATAAGAAATACCAACATAATTATTTGTTTGCCTACATATAAGTATCCCTTTAACGCTTCTTTATTCAACTGTCGAGTAGAAACATTCAATAATCTCTTATACTTAGACATAATGACGCATGGACATGCATATCTTTTAGACAGCAACCTCAATCTGAAATATGACGACAGCATGTTTAATATATACTCAGGGACTATCAATAATCTTGGACTACGTACGATATTTAACGATTTATGGGTATTATTTGCTGAATTAACTTATAATTACGCTGACATACAACAAAATGTTATCGACAAAAACCAAGGAACTACAACTAATGACATTTTTTTTCGTGACTAAACATTTACATATCCTGCACCAAAACATTGCAGGCCTGCTGGCGAAATGTGACCCCCTAGCAGTCAGCTTGAATGAATTGTTAGATAGAAACATAAGCGTTGACGTTCTATGCATTACAGAGCATTTCATGATGGAAGGCTATGACCAACACATTAACTTAAGGAATTACTGCTTGGCGGCTTCTTTCAGTAGAAAAGAAAGCAAGAGAGGTGGTGCATGCATACTGGTGAAGTCAGGCCATCAATGGAGAGAGTTGCCAAAAATAGCAAAAATGTCATCAACGGGTATCTTTGAATGCTGTGCCATTGAACTGGTTACTCATAGCATTGTTTGTGTTTGTATCTATAGAGTACCTAATGCGAAAAATTTCAACGAATGTATGAATAAATTAGACATAATATTACAGACTCTAGTGAAAAATAATTATAAAAATATGGTTTTATTAGGTGATTTTAATATAGATGTTCTTAAGAGAAATAAACAAACAACAGAATTTGAACATTTGTTATTGAGCTTTAACTTAAAACTAGCTCTTCATCAACCGACTCGTCTTAAGAGCCAAACATGTATAGACAATTTTGCGCATAATTTTAAAAAGTCATGTAAAGCCACAGTATTGGAGTTAGCGTTGTCTGACCATACTGCGCAGTTATTGAAATGTCCAATTAGTAACGTATGTACTTTTAAACGGTGGACTAAGAGAAGACGTGACTACAATAACGACAACATCAATAAGTTTAAGGGCTATCTGCAAAACCTAACTTTTTCAGACGTCTATGCAGCCAAGGACCCAAATGTAGCGTATAAGGAGTTCGTAGATATTTTCATTTTGCTATACGATCAGTGTTTCCCAGAAAATCTTATTTCAGTTAATGTCCACAATAAACAAAAATGGGTATCACGTGGTATTAAAAAGTGCAGTGCGAAGAAACGACAATTATTGTGGCAGTATCGAATAAAACCTACTCAACAAAATAAAACGAAATTTAAGAATTACTCAAAACTATATAAAAGAATTATAAATTTAACACAGAAAGCACAAAATAATTACAAAATAAAAACATCAATAAATAAATCCAAAACTACCTGGCAAATTATAAACGAATCAAAATTAAATATCCCAAAGAATAATATCCCCAAAATTAGAATTAATAATGAAATTATCTCCGATCCAAACCATATTTCTAATTCATTTAATAATTATTTTATTGACAAAATTCAACCCTCGATAAATTCAGGGCATAGAATAACAAAACATATTTTGAACAGAAAGGATTCTATGTTTATCTTTCCAAGTTTGCCGAATGACGTATCTAAAATCATTCTAGCTTTAAACAATACAAATAGTGTGGGATATGACGGGATCAGTACAAAAATACTGAAAACAGTAGCTAATGAAATAAGTCACCCTCTTAGTCATATTATTAATTTGTGTATAAGTGAAGGTATTTTTCCAGATGCATTAAAAAAATCGGTAATAAAGCCTCTGTTTAAAAAACAAGACAGGGAACTAATGGAATGCTACAGGCCAATTGCATTAATTCCGATGTTCTCAAAAGTAATTGAATACTATATTTATAATCAACTTAGTTTTTATTTAGAAGTGAACAATATTCTCTGTGACGAACAAAAAGGATTTAGAAAAAAGAAAACAATAAATATGGCAGTTTATGACTTTTTGCACTCGATTATGACAAATATGGATAAAAATACTCCAGTCTGTGCTATATTTTGTGACATGACTCAGGCATTTGATTATGTCCAACATGATATTTTACTAAAAAAACTCGATGCGTACGGTGTTAGAGGGAATGTTCTGGAACTTGTAAAATCATATTTGCACGACAGAAAACAAATAACCGAAATAAGTAGACTAAACACTAGCACCAAAAACGAAGAAAACTTTCTATCGGATGAACGAACCGTTACCTACGGTGTTCCGCAAGGAAGTGTTTTAGGACCTACACTTTTTACACTTTACATAAACGACTTTCCAAAGTCAATTGACCATCCTGTGACACTTTTCGCTGACGACAGTACGATAACTATACCTTGTAATAATAAAGACCTATATAAATATGACATTGACAATACATTGATCAATACTATACAATGGTTAGACAATAATAATTTAAAAATTAATTTAAGTAAGACAGTAATTATGCATTTTAGTCAGCGTATATTGACATTTCCCAATCTTGACATAACATATAATAATATAACAATTGACACGGTAGATACAACTAAGTTTTTGGGACTAATTATTGACCGGCATCTAAATTGGAAGGATCACATAGATTCTCTGAGTAAAAGAATTAGTAGTAGTGCCTATGCATTGTACTTGCTGTCACGAAATGTCAATAGGGAGGCATTATTAACAGCTTACTACGGTCTGGCTGAATCCATTCTCAGATATGGTGTTATCTTTTGGGGTAACTCGACTAATAGAGAACTAGCATTCAAAGCACAAAAGAGGTGTCTTAGAGCAATGTTTCATCTGAAAACAACGGACAGCTGCAAACCCTATTTTATAATAAATAAAATTTTAACATTGCCGTCCATATACATTCTTGAAACAGTTATGTTTGTCAGAAACAATCCAAAATTATTTCCGTGCAGAGCAGATCAATTTCCCAGGAACAGGCGTGACCAAACCCAACTGTGTGGACTTCCCTGTAGGACTGCACTTATGCGCAAAAGTGTTTTTCATATGGCTCCAATTGTTTATAATAAGTTGCCTAAAAGTTGGAAGGAGCTTAATAATGTACACCTGAAAAGTAAACTTAAGACATATTTAGTAAATAAAGCATACTATAGCATTAACGAGTTCCTAGAGGAAAGATTTGTATTGACATAGTAGCTTATTTGATTATTATTATTTTATTTTGTGTTTGTTAATTTTGCAATGACTTAGTTTAATTATTTTTGTATCTTTTTACCTATTTTTTATTGTTGACATGATTATTGTATAAAAGTCTTAATAACTTATATTTTAAATTTATTACAATATTATTATTTCATTTATGACTGATTTATTGTTATTTTATGAGAATGTTTTTAATTAATAATACTCTTTTTTTACATTTGCACGTCACATCAAGTGGCAAACATGTCTGTACGTAAAAATTGTTAATGTTACCACCTTGCATGCATGTTTATTGTATGTATGTCACATGTTTACGCAAATAAATATTATCTTATCTTATCTTATCTAAAAATCTACATCTTTTTAATAAAATAAGTGATAGACATAATTTTAATACAAGAAATAAAGATAAAATAGATCTACCATTTTTCAGATTAGCTAAAGTACATACATCTTTTATGGGGTACTGTGTTAAATGCTACAACAAAATACCTTGTCATATATTGCAATTAAATGAAAGAAAATTTAAAACTTATATAAAAAGTTCACTGTGTAAACAAGCGTATTACAAATTAGAGGATTATATCCAAGATAAGAATGCTTGGAAACATGCTGGTCCAGCTCCACACAACAATCTAGGGTCTAGACAAAATTAAAACTTGTTGCTACTTTAATTGTATGGTTTGTTATTTTTATGACATTGATTTACATTCTGTGACTACTTTAACTCACACACTGACATATTAATTGGTTACATAATTTGGGAAATCGTATACTTTTACAATGTTTGTAAATATGTGAACACCATGTATCTATCACTTAATTAACTTATTTATCATTGCTACGTTTATTAAATTCTTTTTACCTATTGTGGTAGGGTAATTTTTTATTATAGGTGCATCGTCTTCACATAAAATTATATAATTAATGTATACAAAATATTGTAACAAATTTTAAAAGAGTAACGGTGGAGTTTCTTGCCCATTCTTCTCCATACGAAACTACCTTTTGGAAGGGGCGACTAGAAACAATTTTATTTAAATGTAAATGTTGACGTTCAAAAGTGCCTTTTATGTGCCTATTTGAAATAAATGCTTTGACTTTGACTTTGATTCTGCGTTCATTATGCGACTGCCGTGCTGAGTGTTCACATTACTGCTTATTGAAAAGTGTTTATTTGGCCAGATACTCTACTAACTGGTGTATCAGCACTGCGATTTGGCTTGCGTTGTGAGCAGACACTCTCGGGACTTACCCACTGATCCTTATATTCCTGAGAGCACGTTACGCACTCTTCCGTAGGAGTTCCAAGGCACTTTAATTCATACACTTTATTGCAAGTCATTTTGGAACACTCAATATATGGCATGGCAGTTAGTTCCAGTTACATCCACACTGCAATTCAACGACATTCTCGAAAGTAATAATTTTTCGGTAACGGAACACACAAGACGTCCGCTCGGTACGTGCGCGCGCGCGCGATTTATCTCAGTTATTTCGGTCAAAAGATGAAAATCTGCTGCCAAGTCGTATTCCTATATAATCCTGCAACAGGTTTCTGGCCAAATCAATAAAATTTCTGCCATACTTCTGAGTGGAATCAATACAAAAGAACTTTATTATCGAGAGAAGACGTCATTTGAGCCGAGAAGAAATGATCACAGCTGTGGGAATGTTGGAAGTTGATTCTCGGCAACGTGCTGTGGCAATCGCTCTGGGCCCTATGCAGAGTGTTATAAGTCGATTTTGGGTACGTTACCGCATCTCTGGCAGCGTAGCAGAGCGACATGGAGGACGAGCTTCCATCACCACACGCAGATGCAAATTACTGCTTGTCAAAATCGTACAATGACCGCGATGATGTTGGTTACGAGGCTTCATTTCATAGCTCTTCAGGGATGTTAATAAGCGATCAAACCATAAGAAATCGCTTGCATGAAGTCAAGCTTCGTTCCCAATGGCTGCTACGTATACCTCCTATTGAGCCCCGCAATCGCAGACCCCGTTTACAATGGGCTAGTGAACACAGAAATTGGGTAGAAGAAGAGTGGCGTTTTGTGTGTATTTTCTGACGAATCTCGCTTTGATATGTGGCGATACTAGACGTACACGGTATTGGAGGACTCCTGGACGCCAGGAATGTTTAAAATCGAGCCAGGAAGCTGATATCAACGTCCTACCATGGCCTGCTCAATCACCAGATTTGAATTCTATTGAGCTGAGCACGCATGGAATATTCTTCAAAGAAGAGCTCTGCCGAATACGAATGCCGTACACACACCAGAAAATCTTTTTCACCTGTTACAAAGGACATGGGCGGCCATTCCGCAACGTCATTTGGATGTGCGCTTATTGAGTATGCTTGATCGCTGCGACTATGTTATACGCGTTAACGGCGGTAATACAGACTACAAATTGTTTATTGAACGCAATAAAAACATTTTAAAACTTTTATTTTAATTTATCATATATAATTTATCACATTTTAATGTCAGCATTAACTAAGGTGAAAATATAGCGTAATAAAAATCGCGAAGTTTTTATTAATGCAAAAGCAGAGAGTACTTCGTCAAACTGAACATACGAAAACATTGTATGTAATATGTATTTAATCAATATATAGACATTTTAATTTAATTTCAATAGGCGATATTACTTTTTACGATTTACGGTTTAAGAAAATTTCTCAAAAAGAATACAATTATTCACTCCTATGTGGAAAAACATAATAATTAATAAGCGACGATTTCGCTTGGTAATATTCTAATATTAAGTTATAAAAACGGTCAAAACTTACAATTCACACATTATTCAGGTGGTGCTTTATAACCTTTTAAAAGTTGGAAGTGATTTCGATTCCTTAATTACTTTAGGTATAGAGTTATAGAGTTCAGCCCCCTCATATACGATAGTCTTTCTACTGTAGTTTGTCCTCGGTGCTCTTAAAATTATATGGTTAGCCTGCCTCGTCATGCGCTTTTGTATTTGCATTCTTTTTTGTAAATGTTATGTGTATGTATGTCTCTATTCATTATTTCACGTACAAGTATGCAAGTGTTATATTTATAAATTTGATCAATATTCATTAATTTTGTTTCTTTGTAAACCTTTCAAGTCGATGTTAAATAATCATAATTGAATAAGACTTTAATAATTTTATTTTGAGATGTTTGTAGTTTTTTAGGCACTTCTCCATACTTCGATTAAATAATCGAGATGTGGTTTAACCATCGAGTTATATGTAATATATCTGACCTGTAGTGGGAGACATCGGACAATTCCTCTAAGTGCACCAGTCAGTGATGATATTTTTTTTCTTACTTTCTCAATGTGAGGTTTCATTGTAAGTTTAACACCAAGAGGAAGACATAAATATTAAATACCACCCTAGACTCTCTTGGTGTGTAGTTTAAAAATGTTTAAATTGAAACAACGCCAGGCTGTATTATTGACGCCTATTATTGACAAGATCCTCTGCGGTAACTCGATATCCAGTGGGAAAATAAAGAAAAGCCTTAATGGGGCGTAGGTCGAATGTTAAAAATAAATATTCATATTGCAGTATTTAAGTAACTATTTATTCTTGCACAAACAAAATATAATAATTATCTTCATTCATAAACCTCGTACTCTATCTTCATTTAAAAACCTAAAATACATATTTTTTTTAAGTAGTGCTAACTGGGAAGTTGCCTCGTGTTCGGCGTGGGAAGAGCTTTTGGTGTAAAATTCCTAGATTGTGTTCCTGGGAAACTGTATAAATTTATTTGTCTTAAATCCTGACCTTTTGCATACAGGAGTTTTAAATACTTGAGATATGCTCAACTTTAGATTGGGTAAGTAGAATCGCGAACATCCCTCAAACCACTCATACTTACGGTTACGACCGCTTGAACCACAAATCACAAAATAATTTCAGCGCTTAGCGAATTTAAATCGTCACTTTAAATTATCGCTCTATTTTTGTCAATCGTTCGAAGATGACAGAGATGTTTTAAATATATTTAGCGCTAAACGCATTTAGTGATTTTTGGTACAAGTGGACCTTATCGTCATTTTCGATCCTCGATTAACATCACGTCTATTGAGATCAGTTACTTACCTACTAATACCCAATCTAGCGTATTCGTGGATGAATACCAACATAAAGACTGTCAGTGTCATGTACACAATAGCGCCTGAAACTTCAGTCAACTTCCATATCTTCACATAGACTGTATACTTCCCTCCAGCTCCGTGTAATTTGAACGAGTTCGTTGCCGACTACCCTTCCTTTGATGTTCGCCGTGTAATAACCTCCATTTTGTAATTAAACGCATTTCGGCGGTAGCCCCGTTAACTGCTTGGATTTTAAACTTTCGGCGTATGAGGGTAGGTCAGGAATTGGGTTCAAGGAAACATTGTTCGGTAATCTGAAACAGGTATCAGATAAATAATCAAGTTTCTGGTACTTTGCTAGGTATCTTTTGGATGATTGTTAATTCTGGTAATTTAACTTTAATCTTTGACAAGAAAGTCTTAAATGCGTTGTCAAAAAAAATTGGGTAAAATAAAAATTTGTTGCTATTATAATACTGACTGACTGATGAAAAACAATGTTTATATTCTTTGGTCAGACCCATTGCCTTTCAGTGCAACTTAAGCCTAAGTACGGGTAAAGTACTTACCTTTTTTTTTTTTTGTGTGTGTGAAATCATCAAATAACTTCTCCCGCTCTGGGCAGAGCAGGAGGGCGTGTCAGACTCTTACTGACTAAAACCCACCCGTGTTCCTTCAGTTGCCTGTGCCAGAAACCACGGTAACCCTCTTGAACTTTTCCGCAACCCTAGCAGGCATCGGTCCTAGCAAACCCCGTCATTGGTGCTGACATCTCTTTGAGGCGCGCGTGGAACACAACGAGCCGTGGACCCGGGCCTGGTCCTTATCGAACGGCGAGCTGCCCATTGCTCGCCGTTCACAAGCCCGCGCCTACGGTGGCCGGGAATCGGCCTGCGATTCCCGACGCCCAGGGCGTCTCATGCGGCGGCTAGGGGCGGGCGTGAGGGCGCAAATTTTGCCTCTTCCTCACGCGTTCCGTCTCCTCCTTCGCGAACATTACTGCTTCGCAGAAGGAGGTGACGGCTTCCCAAGCCCTCTCGCTCCGTACCATGGCCTGGACCAAGGCCGGACGCGAGAGATCGCCACCGCCAATCGCCTCCACGAGGACACGGCGGTGCTCCACCGTGTCCTCCGGGCGATCCACACAATGGTGACACCCGGGCGTTTCCTCCCGCCTTATCCGGAACAGGAATCTCCCGAAACAACCGTGTCCGGTGAGGACCTGCGTCAGGCGGAAGGTGAGGACGCCGTGGCGCCTCTCAAGCCACTCCTCAAAGAGGGGACATTGTGGCGTGCCCAGCGCTGGGTTGCGACAATCGCACTCTCCATGCCGCTCTAAGATCCCGCCGGAGCTCTGTCCGCTGTACCGTGATTTCTCGCGGCAGCGGAGCTACGCCCCGGCGTTTCGCCTCCTCGCGCCACTCCCAAACGTGCGCGAGGACTTTTGCCTCCAGATCCCATGGCGGTAATCCGGCAAGGAGGCTCGCCGCCTCACCGGAGACCGTACGGTATCCCCGGACCAGCCGGGTGGCCATGACCCTTTGGGGCGCGTTCAACCAGCGGGCTGGCCGCCGCCTCAAGGAACGCGCCCACACCGGTGCCCCGTAAAGGGCCATGGACCGCACGACCCCCGCGTAGAGCCTCTGGCAGGAGGCGTTTGGCCCCTCTAGATTGGGCAGGAGCCGCTTTAAGGCAGCCCCGGCCCTTTCCAGTCTGGGGGCCAAACGTCGGAAATGCTCCACGAAGTTCCACCGGCTGTCGAGGACGAGTTCCAGGTACTTCATCGTCGACTCGACGCCGATGTGAACCCCTCCTACCGTTATTTGGGAACCCGACGGTGGCGTGTTCCGAGGACCATGAAAACACATGGCCTCGGACTTGTGCAGGGCCACCTCGAGTCCCAATTGCTGGATCCTCTCGACTATTGTCGCAACCCCGCGTGTCGCTAGTTCGGCCGCCGCCTGGTGCGACCTCCCCTGCGCCAGGTAGGGTAAAGTACCTGATTGCATAAAGATTGCATATATGCCCGATATTTAAATCAAAATCAAAAGTCATTTATTCCAATTAGGCTGAGAATCAGCACTTTTTGAACGTAAAATCACATAAGACAGTCCCCCCAAAACGCCCACCCTTCACTTCATTTAAAAGTGGA
The DNA here is from genome assembly GCA_937001585.2 of Brachylomia viminalis. Lineage (NCBI taxonomy): Eukaryota > Metazoa > Arthropoda > Insecta > Lepidoptera > Noctuidae > Brachylomia > Brachylomia viminalis. The sequence goes on along the minus strand of OW443298.2, from coordinate 26,341,753 downwards.
GATCCAAAAATCCCTTCAAACTATCGCCCGATTTCCCTGCTGATAGCTCTCTCAAAAATCCTTGAGAGAGTTGTGAACAAACGACTAGTCACGTACCTAGAACATAATAGGTTATTGTCGGACAATCAATACGGTTTTCGGGTTGGTAGGTGCATGGAGGATGCATTAACCAGCTTAGCAGATTTTATAACTCTCAATCTAGGTCAAGGGCAGGCATGTACTGGCGTCTTCCTGGACCTTGCCAAGGCATTTGACACAATATCTAGGAAAAACTTGCTTAAAAAAATCGCTTCTGGGAGTTTGTGGCACTGCCCTGGCCCTGCAGTCTCGACATAGTTAGCAATCGTTTTCGGTTGCTAAGTCCTAACAATCGAGATGTAACGATATTTGGTGGTCTCCACATTCAAATTTAGCGGTTGTTACTGGTATTTTAGGTAGGTACCGGTAGGTAACAACCGATAAATTTGAGTGTCGAGACTACCAAACATCATTTACATCAACATTTACATCTGGATTGTTGGGACTTAGCAACCGAAAACGATTGCTAACTATGTCGAGACTGCAGGGCCAGGACCGGTTTACGTCATGTCTCAACGATAGAACGCAAAAAGTACTGCTGGGGGAATATTCTAGTGACCCAAACACAGCAATTTGCCACAGGGAAGTGTGCTGGGAAACTATGCGCCTTGAAAATCCCTCAATGTAAATTTTTTACATATATGCTGACGACACTGCAATCGTATTTTACGGGAAAACTTGGGATGACGTTAAGTCTTCAGTTGAAAGTGGGGTTAAAGCTATTGCGAACTGGCAGCAACTTAAACTTTTGACGCTAAATATAGACAAATTTTATTATTATTATTTATTTCCAGATAAATACAATCCAATTTTTGTTAGTAAATAAATAAACAACTTATAAAACTAGTGTTAGTACTTATATTCTAAACATAGGTGTCAATTATTAAATTCGATAATTGATGTCAGGACGATAACAATATGATTCACAACCCACAACAATACATACTACACACATCTACTACTTCTGGGCTCGGTTTGCAGGCAACACTTGCGTCCTCGTCCAGTGTTTCCATAAGAGACCATCAGCCCTATTCGCCACAATCAACACGAGACTGCTGGCGCTGCCCCGCACCTGCCACATCAGGGAAGCGACACGCTTGCGTATGACAGCAGAGAAGTCATATATACGTGCCTCAGCGAACTTCCCGAAGCGCTGCCTGCAGTATCGCGGCAGCCTCAACAGTGCCCTGTATGCGTTATTGTATTGGACTCGTAAGGCCCTGTAAGCCCTCTGCGTGTAGTCGACCCACAGGCTGCAAGTATAAAAGGATTGGCAGTATGCCCTAAACAAAGTAGCCTTTACGTCATTTGAATACTTTGCAAACCTACGGATCAACATGTTGCTCCTGAACGACAGTGCCCTACGTTCCCTATCCATGTCACTATTATCGGTCTGCGTATCAGTGACCCAGTGCCCATGATATTATAAGAAGTAACCCACTCTAGAGCGGTCCTCACGAGTTTGATAAATGATTTTATTTCTGTAAGTACGTTTGAACAAACACTTTTACATGTCAATCATATTTTTTTTTTAAACTAGATGAGGTCGGCGTTTCCTATCTGACTATGTACCTAGGTGGAATATCGTAGCTCTTAGTGCCTGCCTTGAACAACAGACACTCGCTCTTTCATGCGTTATATCTGAGACCCTGGGCCTCCGCATATCGCTCACAAACACGCCGACAACAGCGTCCTGAGGGCGCTGATCGATGGAGCCAGCAGCACCATGTCGTCGGCGTAACTTATGTTATTTACAAGTGTTCCGTCAATTGAACAACCTACCATAGTGCCGCTGAGCTCACGAATCAGCTGGTCTACATACAGACGGAAGAGTTTCGGTGACGTCAGACCAAACCTTCTTGCCTGACCCCACACTCCAGCCCGTACGGATCGGATAGCGAGCCCGCCCACCTCACCATATTGGTTTGATGGTCGTATCAAAACCTAAACAACTCAATCAACTCACCTGGAAGCGTTGTGTCGTCATACAACTTCTTCCATAAAACCCCATAAGACACCAGATCGAAGGCTTTTGATAAGTCCAGAAAACATGCGTACACAGGGGTTTTCCGGTGCATATAGTATCGGACAGTGTGCTTGAGACAAAGAAAAGCGTGTTCAGTTGACAGACCCCTGAAACCAAACTGTGCGTCGTGAAGCGACAAGCGTTTATCTAACTGTTTGTCCAGCACAAAACGAAGGCAATCAACTTTGCCATCTCGAATCGTTCCGCCCCTAACTCTGTAACTTATATACAGCTGCACTCCTGTTCTATCTAGCCTAGAAAATTGTACTTGTCCATACGTTGTAACGTTACATTTTCCCGGGAGGGGGAAAATGTAAGGTCAAGGAGGGAACTATCACCAGAACTGGAGGAGTCCCGGCTTAAATGAAAAAGTAAAAGAAGAAATAGTAAAATAATATAATTGATGTAGAATATAAGGTCAGGGAAACCGGGTATAAGTTGAAGGTCCAAGCGTTTCTTCTAGAGAGGCTCGCGGGTTGTAAGACTCAAGGACCCTCGTCCTTGAGTCAGACCACGTCACCGACCTCGGAGGGGCAGGCCGTGGTAGAGGAGGTAGGCAGAGGGCTGAGATCTACCAGCCGTCGGCGTCACTAGTTTATTGTAGACCACGACGTAATCTTCTTGCGTCAGTATCCAGAACTGACGCCAAGGGTAGCCATCGCCGGTCTAGCGACTTTCCAACATAGTCCGGTGTTGAAGGACGCGTAAATTTGTTTGTTTTCAGGCACAGCCCACACTATCAGAGGACACAGCCCTCCCACCGAGCGCTATATAACTTCAGGACCTCCTGCCAAGGCGAGCACCAAGAGTCATCTGGTCTGACGGTCCCGGCTCCCTTCCTTTTCGGATTGGTTGACATATTCAACTCAGTAGATTTCGACATTTTACTAGGTTTCCTTAAATCTATAAATTTCTCTACTTCCACTTTAGCCTGGTTCAGTTCTTATCTTCGGGGACGCTCTCAGTGTGTTCGCCTGGAGGATTCGTTCTCTGATTGGTGTAGTCTCACTGAGGGTGTTCCTCAGGGCAGCGTTCTCTCTCCTCTTCTTTTTTCAATTTTCATAAACTCTGTTACCAGAGTAATCTCCTCTAGTTTTCATCTCTATGCAGATGACTTGCAGCTTTATCGACATTTTACTGTAGCTAACGCGGGTTCTGCAATTGCTGCAATGAATCATGACCTGGCTTGCATCAGCGATTGGGCTAAGTCATTTGGTTTGCAAATTAACCCAACTAAATCCCAGGCCATGATCATAGTCCTCGCGCACGTTTGGGAGTGGCGCGAGGAGGCGAAACGCCGGGGCGTAGCTCCGCTGCCGCGAGAAATCACGGTACAGCGGACAGAGCTCCGGCGGGATCTCAGGGCGGCATGGAGAGTGCGATTGTCGCAACCCAGCGCTGGGCACGCCACAATTGCGGCGATAAGTCCCCTCTTTGAGGAGTGGCTAGAGAGGCGCCACGGCGTCCTCACCTTCCGCCTGACGCAGGTCCTCACCGGACACGGTTGTTTCGGGAGGTTCCTGTTCCGGATAAGGCGGGAGGAAACGCCCGGGTGTCACCATTGTGTGGATCGCCCGGAGGACACGGTGGAGCATACGGTGGAGGTCTGCCCGGCTTGGGCGGAGCAACGCCGTGTCCTCGTGGAGGCGATTGGCGGTGGCGATCTCTCGCGTCCGGCCTTGGTCCAGGCCATGGTACGGAGCGAGAGGGCTTGGGAAGCCGTCACCTCCTTCTGCGAAGCAGTAATGTTCGCGAAGGAGGAGGCGGAACGCGTGAGGGAGAGGCAAAGTTTGCGCCCTCACGCCCCTAGCCGCCGCAGGAGACGCCCTGGGCGTCGGGAATCGCAGGCCGATTCCCGGCCACCGTAGGCGCGGGCCTGCGAGCGGCGAGCAATGGGCAGCTCGCCGTTCGATAAGGACCAGGCCCGGGTCGACGGCGCGTTGTGTTCCACGCGCGCCTCAAAGAGATGTCAGCACCAATGACGGGGTTTGCTAGGACCGATACCTGCTAGGGTTGCGGAAAAGTCCAAGAGGGTTACCGTGGCCCCTGGCACAGGCAACTGAAGGAACACGGGTGGGTTTTAGTCAGTAAGAGTCTGACACGCCCTCCTGCTCTGCCCAGAGCGGGAGAAGTTATTTGATGATTTCCCACCCACAAAAAAAAAAAAAAAAAAGGCCATGATCATAGGCAGCAAATTCGTTCGCAATGCGGTTGATGTTAAATCACTGATGCCTTTATATCTCGATGGTGTTCGCATTGACTACACTGAAACCGCTAAAGATCTGGGTGTAGTTATTGACTCCAATCTTTCGTGGCGTGCTCAGGTCAATGAGGTCAGCCGAAAGGTGCATTTCTCTTTTCATTCGCTGAAATGCCTTCAAAGTCTTCTGCCCTTGAAGACTAAAATTTCTCTGGCACAAACACTTATTCAGCCGATTATAGATTATGCCGACGCCTGCTACCTGGATGCTACTGAGGAGCTATTAAACAAGCTTGAGCGCTTGCAAAACCTGTGCATTCGCTTTGTTTTCGGTCTTCGAAAGTATGACCATGTTTCTCACCTTCGCAAGGAACTCAAGTGGCTCCCAATCCGCCTTCGCAGGAACACTCGGATTTTATGTCTCCTCTTCAACATCTTACACAACCCGTCTTATCCTTCCTACCTGCGTGAGCGTTTTTCTTACGCTCGCTCTAGCGCGGCACCATGTAGATCACACCAGAGATCCCTCCTTAAATCTCAGCCTCACAAAACCAGCTACTATTCTTATTCCTTCTCTGTCCATGCTGTAAGACTGTGGAATGCACTCCCGCCTAGCATTCGTGATTTAAATACTATTTCTCTATTTAAATTTCGATTAAAAGAGCATTACCTTTCCTCTATACTGTGAGTATTCATATATATATATAAATATATATATGCTTATATATTTTAGCATTATGTATTTATTTAAGTATACATGTTAATTATTTTTATTTAGGTATATTTAATATTTTAGCTTTAGACACATTCATATTTTTCTCTTCTTGTTCTCACGCACTATTGTCTACGTTTCTTTTTTACTTCTCCTTTCGCAGGTCTGCTGGAAGAAATTTCTTAAGAAATAAGCAGTACCTTTGTACTCAATTTATAATTATGTCTTATCTCATGTATTTTATTGTGTGTACATAAATAATAAAATAAATAAATAAATAAAATTTTTAACAATGATTCTAGAACATAAAAGAAGAATAATAGTTTATAATAAGGTCTAATACCTATACAACCTTACCTACTGGCAGCTCTAGCAATACATTAAATATAAAACCTAGGCTTGTCATTATCTGACATTACAAAAGGTAAATAAACATTGGGAGAGCATGAGAAAATCTAAATAACTTAAAATATAGAGGCCTAGGAATGGTTAAACTACAGACAATGGCCATGCAGATAATTGGAGAGAACGTATAATATAAGATCTAATTAAAATAGCCAAAACGTAAGTAAAAAAATACAAACATTACATTTCCCCGACAACCCCGGAAAATTTTTGATTACAATGAAAAAAAATTGTTGTTAAGTAAGATAAAATTAACCTATAATTATGACTATTTATAGTGGTACAGAAAGTTTTACAAAAGATAATATTACATTACATTACCCGATAACCCCAGAAAATTAACAACTGAGAAAATTTCGATGTTGTAAAAAAAAAGCCTTGCCCTTTCATACACCTTACATCAACCCACATTTCATACTCCCTCAATCATACATCACCAACATACTTAGGGGATATGGTTCACATTCTATGACTCATACTCCACAAGGAAAAAATATTTTTTTTAGAGTTACGAAGGCTTATTTATTTTAATTAGGTGTCGTAATCCGCACCTTTATGTTTATTTACCTTTTGTAATGTCAGATAATGACAAGCCTAGGTTTTATATTTAATGTATTACCCGGCTAGCTCAGTCGGTAGAGCATGAGACTCTTAATCTCAGGGTCGTGGGTTCGGGCCCCACGTTGGGCGCCAGATTGTAACGTTACATTTTCCCGGGAGGGGGAAAATGTAAGGTCAAGGAGGGAACTATCACCAGAACTCGAGGAGTCCCGGCTTAAATGAAAAAGTAAAAGAAGAAATAGTAAAATAATATAATTGATGTAGAATATAAGGTCAGGGAAACCGGGTATAAGTTGAAGGACCAAGCGTTTCTTCTAGAGAGGCTCGCGGGTTGTAAAAGGAGGGTCCTTGAGTCAGACCACGTCACCGACCTCGGAGGGGCAGGCCGTGGTAGAGGAGGCAGGCAGAGGGCTGAGATCTACCAGCCGTCGGCGTCACTAGTTTATTGTAGACCACGACGTAATCTTCTTGCGTCAGTATCCAGAACTGACGCCAAGGGTAGCCATCGCCGGTCTAGCGACTTTCCAACATAGTCCGGTGTAGAAGGACGCGTAGATTTGTTTGTTTTCAGGCACAGCCCACACTATCAGAGGACACAGCCCTCCCACCGAGCGCTATATAACTTCAGGACCTCCTGCCAAGGCGAGCACCAAGAGTCATCTGGTCTGACGGTCCCGGCTCCCTTCCTTTTCGGATTGGTTGACATATAAAATTTTTAACAATGATTCTAGAACATAAAAGAAGAATAATAGTTTATAATAAGGTCTAATACCTATACAACCTTACCTACTGGCAGCTCTAGCAATACATTAAATATAAAACCTAGGCTTGTCATTATCTGACATCACAAAAGGTAAATAAACATTGGGAGAGCATGAGAAAATCTAAATAACTTAAAATATAGAGGCCTAGGAATGGTTAAACTACAGACAATGGCCATGCAGATAATTGGAGAGAACGTATAATATAAGATCTAATTAAAATAGCCAAAACGTAAGTAAAAAAATACAAACATTACAACGTCGAACAAACCGACTCGATTAAATACCTGGGAGCCTTTGTTGTCATGGACTACACATCTGAGTGCTTTAAGGGGTAGGGTTCGAAAGATGCTCCGTATCTTTAAACAGCTGGGTAAAATTACAGATAACTCAGTTCTTTAAAAAAAAAAAAAAAATTGATATACTTATACTTCTTTCTGTCAATCAGTCCTCAACTATTGTATAATAGTATGGGGTGCGGCTGGTAAAACCTCGTTAATAAAGGTTGAATGAGCTTAACGAGATCTGCTTAAGGTTGCCTATGGAAGACCATTCCGGTACCCCCCGAACACACTCTTCATCGAAGTGGGAGTTCTTAGAGTCAGACAGCTTTACATCCTGTCAGTCACTCTAAGATTTCACAAAACCTCCACGTGCACTTGTATCCTGTCAAGTCGAAGGGCCAATGGGAAAAAGTTCCATGCCGTAAAACAATCGGTAGAAGGTCGTACGATGTTATGGGACCGCACACTTACTCGAAACTCAATAATCGACTCAAAATTCTACAACTTACCCAGAATAAATGCATAATTACGGTTACAAAATGGCTTCTTATTGTAAGACTGAACTGGACTGAAAACATGTTAACACAAAAAAAAAAATAAACATGGAGCGGTTTGATAGGTACTGGTCCCTATTTATATATTTACTATTCTATATCACAAACATCCACATAATTATATACATATTCAGGTATCACATTCATACACACTCTCATCACCAACAAAACTATCTTAATTCATTCACCCACACAAACACACCATATCACACATACACACACCATCACAATCACACACAACATACATACATACTTGGTTGTCTACTGTTTTTTTTGTGTATTAACGTTAGTTTTCTTTTGTGAATTAGTTTTTTTTGTTTATTCCTTTTTTAGTAGATTATAGAATATAAGAAATTTATTGTAACGTATAGGTATATACCTATTACATGTACAGCAATAAAGATAAACGGAACGAAGGAGCCTGGATCTCACGACACAGGGAATCCTAGTGTGAGTTCCAGGAATCGACGCAAATTTCTTAAACAATAAATTATTCTTATTCTTAATACCTTCTATTGGTTAGGAAAAATATATCGTGGTATTCACTTATCTGAAAGTTTCCAGAAAATATTTGATGCTCTATGAGCGTTCTAGATGACAGGTCATTCGTCACGCCGGCATTCAGTTAACGGAACGAAAATCATTTATTATACAGTAACACTCGATCAAATACTAGTATACGTAGGTAGGAATATTCTTGTGTATAGCACTGACCTACATCAATTTGTTTCATAGTTTCTGCCCGGTTTCCTCGCTGCGATAATCAGAGATTCCTCTCATCAATAAACTATGCTATTCGGTCCAATACGGGTGATCCGATTACCTATTGATTTGTCTTTCGTTGTATATCGCGCTGGTGTCCGTAACTCCACGTAAATGCGCGTATTTTGCGCCCTACTATGTGTAATCAAACAACAAGTTTTCTGGACCGATTCATCTATTACACTTGCCTGGCACTAGGTATGACAAATTAGCCAACAGAGTATTTTATAAGAACACCCAACAGAGTTGAAGCTGTTCTAGAACTCACTGAAGGCTCTGATTGGGCCTACGTAGAATCCTGCTGATTTAGCATCACTCGGTGTAGACGCTGCTTTAATGAGAAATCGATATGCAAAAACTGATAACCTACCCTAGAAAGAAGAATCCAAATGAGCTTCATAAGTACTTGCAGCCGTCTTAAGATTTCAAGAACAATACCGCGAGATAAATCCTCTAAACAAAAAAGAAAAGTGCAAAGCCACAATGGTTCTACAAACCGTATAAAGCGTCTGAAGGAGGAAAGATGCTCCACTTAAGTTTGCGCAAATTTTGTATTATCCGCGAACTCGATTGTAATCGCATTCGATTTGGTGCTAATAACGCTCTTTGAGCAAAAAATGCAATATGACGGCTTTCTCGCTTCGTAAGAAAATTAATTAAGAAAAGGGAAAAAGCGAGCGAAGTTATTTATGGGTTTTCACTCAAAGTATATGGCTCTATACGGCTGGGGCGAATGTTTTACTTTGATGAGTTTGCCTCTGAATCACCTAGATACGCTACACTCGGAAAACGTTACGTGCGTTATCTAATGTCATACTTTTCATAATAATTTTCTTGATACGTATCCCTTGGAAATTCATTATTTTTTAACATGATTTATCCGTCAGCCAAGTTACTCAGTTTCCCAATAAAGATTTGCCCGTCAGTAGGAGATTGGGACCACTACACACGAAAGCTTTATTAATACACCTCATTGCAAAAACAATAATTCCACAAGAAGCTGTAACTCATCCACTCATCTCACATAAGCTTTACATGTGAGACAATTCCCAACTACCCACTATGTCAAAACTTATACCTGGTATTGAACTGTTGATTGAAGTGAGCGTTCAGTGCGGCGATGCAGATTATGCGCTACTTTGTCCGAACAAACAATGCTTCGCTCCACAAAGGGGCTGCTAACATTGAGGCTACGCATTCGATTTTGTGATTCCCTACAGCACATGAGCGTGTTGAATATTAATTTACTGTTTCCGTGGATATTTCCGGTAAATTTTATCAAATATATGGGATGAAGAACACAACAGGCACAAAGTTCAAATCGTGCATGTGTCGTAGAATTTTCATCACAGCTTTGGAAGCCTGATTTCTGGTATCAGATAAGTTTTATTAGTTACATATTCACTGTATGATTTAACTCAACTTTTTCAATCTCATCTTCTTACCCATCTAAATTTATTAGGGGTCGGCACAGTACCTACCTACTTATGTATTTTTCTGGTCCTAACACGTTTTCACTTATGTTCAAAGAAAAGAAAATAAATAACGGAAAATAAAATAATATTGTCTGAAACAGTTATACCGTACAGAGGTTGCTCAAACGGATTTAAAATTTAATTGATTTAATCGCCTCAATGGAATTAGATTGCGTGAGCGGCGCAATCTCGTGATTGGAAATATTTGCCTGAAGGTTCCGCAGGCGTGCGTGGCGCCGGCGGCGGGAATGTTCTATGTGCGTCGTGTCTACAGGGTCAAATTAAATCAGCTGGCGAAACTCCGCAGACGTAATGGGTACATGGGTCATGGGTAATGGTTTAAGCATGATAAAACAAAAATAGTTTAATTTGATGGTTTTTTTGTTGGGTCATCGACCACAGTTAATGTAGTCACTTGAAATATCAGTTGAACATATATTTTTTTGTGTAAACTTTACTGACGTGATGGGTATCGATCACGGAGCAGAAACAAAGAGGAGGTGTTGTAAAGTCATTCTCCATACAAAAGTAGTGTCGCAGCCTCGCGGGGTGCGGGGGGAGCCCAAACAGCAGAAAGCCATCTAGTGGCTAATAGCAAAATCAACTCATAGGCAAATTAGACAGATTGTCGTAAGAGTTCTGCTTTGTTTCATTAAGTGTCACTTTTATTGGAAGGAGCCGGATTCAGGTTTAATAGTTTTATAATATACCGATATAGTTTTATTTCTATTATGTCCGACCGAAATACATTTATTGACTGAAACCGAAACCGAATTTCGGCAGCGGTTTCAGATTCGGCCGAAACCGAAACTTCCAGAAATTAACGAGTGTGAGGGAAAAATAAAGAAAACGTTTTTATGATCATAGTTTTATTTTTTTATCTTTAAATCTTCTCCTCTTCTAAATTTTTCTTCTGAACTTAGTTACCGAAACTAAACCGAATTCCGTTTTTTGCCGAAACTCGACATCTATTTGACTTCACTTTTCATATAGCATATATGTAGGGTAGGTATGTGCTTATCAAAAAAGTCTGAGTCCGGACCTGCAATTTGTCAGTACTTCCGCTACTTGCCGATAGGGGGCGGCAATTACCGAACATTCGAGAAGAAATAAATTACAAATTTAATTTTAATTTGACTTACGAGTGGAAAGATATCTTTATTCCGTTTGAATTTGATTGATCTGTATAACTTCTGCAAGATAAAACAGCATTTCATGTTAATGCAATGAGTATGGGTCGGGAATACTTTTTAATCGTTTAAAAGACTAAACAAATACATGACAACCTATCCGCTTCACAACGACAGTTGTACTGACGAAAGCGCCGCCTGGTCGTAAGTAGTGCAACTACCGTGTGACGTAACGACTACATTGGTGGCTGATGGACTACTTTGATTGCAACACCTCCTCTTTGTTTCTGCTCCGTGGTATCGATACTTTTAATAAATGTGTTGATTTAGGAACTTTTCCTGAGGGGCAATTCTCGTATTTTTATGAACGTTCGCATTCTAATCTCAGTCTCAATCTGTCACTATTTGTATAGCGTTTACCTCAATGACTAAAGAATAAGAGAGGACATGAACTAAAAGATCGTATCGCGTGCGCGCGTGGAAAGTAAAATGGCGTAGGCTCCGCCCATTACCTAGTGTTGTCCTCTGCTCATTCTTTGCAATGATTTTGTTCATCGTGTTGATTACAAATCGATTAATCGAAATCACATACATTAAAATAAGGTTTTTGATTTTAAGTAGACAGTAGGTAAGTAGGGTGTTATTCGATTCTCATTCTAGGACGTCGCATTATGGATTAAGTACAAAAAAGCCTGTTGTTGCGTAATCTGACTGAAAAATTGCAAAAATCATCAATTTGGCGGTTCATTTAAAATTAATTGTACTTGATATTATTTACTCTATGATTAATAGTTGCTCGTGATAATCAAGCTAGAAGAAGAGTAAATTAAACTGCAACAAGGAATTCAAAACTACACCGATTATTAACAAAATAAAACAACAGAAATCGATATTATGCATTTAATGGGAGAACCGTTTTATTTCAAATAGATACAATAATATCAGTTTGTAATTAGTATTAAGTACACCAATAATGTGAAATACAATAAAGTACAATCTACAATAAATGTACAGGGAAATAATAATGTATTATGACTCAAACTCAAAGCATTTATTTCAAATAAACCAATTACAGGCACTTTTGAACTGTCAAGGGGTCGGTCAGTCAGAAAGATGAAGCTAGTTGCCCATTCCAAAGCGTAGTAGGTACCTATGGAGAAGAACGGGCAAGAAACTCCATGGACACTCTTTTAAATCAAAATATTGTTACAAAAAAGTGGTTACATCATTCATGTTGTAATTATACATGTGAGAACGATGTAGAAACACGTGCACGTTAAAAGCGTCCGGAATAAAAAGATAAAAACAATTATGGAATTAAAATAAGCCGTGGCAGCTAAGAAATGACCAGTGCCTACTGACGGCGCCCGTTCACGAACATGACGTATGGATCAGCACCATTCAGCTCAACCATTTTGAAGGGAACTCAATGATCCAATACACACGCCACCACCAGCGACACATTTGAGTGAGCATGACATACTCTCAGCCGCCAGGGCACATTCAAGTCAATGAAAGACGAACCCAGTAACCTTTATAGTGGGTACATAGTGCTCACACATGTGCTATGCAATTATACAATACTAAGAGATTGAATTTATACAATGCAAAGATAGGTTGTACAATCTTCATCAGCTCCAACATTATTTTCGAATATAGGGGTAAATGTAGGCTTACAATGAAAATGTGATAATTTACCTTAGGGAGCCTTGTCGGTATTGCATTGTCGTGAAGTCTCACTATATCAAGACTTCTATTAATACAAGACTCTTCAAAATGTAGTGAACAAACAAATACTTTTTCCTGGCTGGAGTCCATATTTTCTTGACCCAATGATTCAAGCCACTTACTTTTAAGTTTATCATTTTTTGGTAACCTAAAAACACAAACAAAACACGCAAACTAACATAAATGTGTATATTCTTTCATGCTAAATATTCAAACGAAATTTGGTTTTTATCGATGCAAAATCGATTCGTTGTGCAAATTACACAATCACAACACTATATTTGTCAATAAAAATACGTAGTAAACAAAACCAAAATAAGGAAATATATCGTTCGAAAGACTATGAATAGGCAATAATCTATGACCGAACAGTAATAAACATGAATTGAGACTAGAAATTGGTATAAATTTATATAGGAAACTTAATAATCTATGAATTCTTTCGACTTACTTGTGCAGGGATATCAGAGGCGCTTTTTTTACTGTAATTCGAGCCACAGCCCCTCACACAACACTTAGGCATGGTTTCCTCTATCACAGACAGCCTCAGTCAAATTTACAGCACTCAAAATGTTCTCAAAATGGAAAAAAAACTTAATATTTAGTCGCACGATAACGCCAAATGACACTTCATGTACACTCTGAGAAGTACTCAAAACCAGAAACTAAAATGGCGAACCGGCCGATGGGCAGGGCTTCCGTGACGTCATACTTCAATATTGCAATTTTAGAAAACTGACAAAATACGGTTTTCTCTTTTTGACACTTGCAGAATTGCATAAGTTAGAAAGAAACATGTATATTTTTTTATTTCTGTATAGAATCGTATGATATTTCCATAATGTATAATTTATATAGATCTTTTAGTTCATGTCCTCTCTTAGTCTTTAGTCATTGGTTTACCTACATTTTTGACATTTGACTGTCGCTGAGATGAGATTGCGACTTGATTTTGAACGTTTTTAATTACGGGAATTGGCCATCTGACCTCTTGAAGAGTAGTACTTAAAGTTATACCATTATTTAAATCAGGCAATAAAAATAACGTTGGCAATTTTAGGCTTATTTCTATCTTACCTGCATTTAGTGAAATATTTGAAAAGTTAATACTCAAGCAGTTGATAAGACATTTTAATTTAAATAGCCTCCTTCATGACGAAAATTATGGCTTTACAAAATGTAGTTCGACTACAGATGCGGGTGTTGCTTTGCTGAAACACATATTTAACGCATGGGAGAACTCGCAAAATGCTATTGGAGTTTTCTGTGATCTCTCCAAAGCCTTTGATTGCGTGCACCATGACACACTTTTGCGTAAACTACTTCCTTACGGTGTTCAAAACGAAGCTCTTAACGTAATACATTCATATTTACATAATAGGCACCAAAGTGTAGATGTTAATGGTGTGAAATCTTCCGGGCTACCAGTTCAGTTAGGTGCACTTCAAAGCTCAATTCTGGGTCCTTTCTTATTCTTGGTGTATATCAATGACTTACCATTCTACTTAAAGGGTGTCTGTGACATTGTGCTGTTTGCTGATGATAACTCTCTTATATTTAAAGTAGACAGGAAAAGGCGATATTTTCACGACGTAAACAGTGCACTATCAATGGTTACGGACTGTTTTACCACAAATAACCTAGTTCTCTATGCCAAGAAAACAAAACGTATAAAGTTCACCTTACCGAATGTTAGAAATGTAGGAGATAAAAAGGTGTTTGAAAATGTAGACTCGGCAGTTTTTCTGGGCATAACTAATGATGCCAAACTTCAGTAGGGATCACGTTCGGCTGGCTACGCCGTCCGAAAAGAAAGGCAATACACTGACGTTGATACAGCTCGGCTAGTCTATTTTAGTTATTTTCATAGCATTATGTCCCACGGCATTCCGCTGTGGGGCAAAGCCTCTGATATTTAAAATATATTTGTTCTTCAAAAATGAGCGGTTCGAACAATTTACCAGCTAGGTGCTAGAGTTATTCTGAGACGTGTTGACGTTAAAAAGTGCCTTTTGTATGCCTGTTTAAAATGAATGCTTTGACTTTGAGATAATGTTTGAAAGATATTGGTATTCTCACGGTGGCAGCACAATTCACATTCGCTAACATCTTATATATTAGTAAAAATATACACTTATACACAAAAAACAGTAACAAACTACGTGCTCCCTTTCACCGGCTTCATAAGGTTCATAACTCATTTGTTGGGCTTGGTATAAACTTTTATAACAAGCTTCCCTCTTCTTTGTTAGATTTGCCTTTTAATGCGTTTAAAGCTAAAGTAAAATCCAACCTTTGTTCAAAGGCATGCTATACTATCAACGATTACTTAAACTGTGATTAACTCAAGACAATGTGTATGTTCTTGCTCCAGAATTAGCTTACCTACTGACAAGTTATATGAGTTCATATAATTGTTTATTGTATTTGACTATATTAGTAATTTTTTTCTTTTATTTTATTGACATAATCTACTCATTCCAATGTTTTTTTTATGAGTGTATGTGTGTGTGTGTGTGTATGTAGTTAGCTAGCGACCTCGACAATTGATCATATTATTGTTTTGAGCAACTGGCCGCAAGTTCGTCATGCTCCCTTAGATGTCACTGCTTGCGGTAGCGTCGCGAGTCGGGTTGCCTCCTTCCCTCAAATATGGTGAGGGGTGTAATGGCTGATCTTTGCGTTATGCTCGTGAATGGGTGCTGCTTGTGGTGACAGGTCATCTTGCTGACTATGGTTGTGTAATTGTGTTATTGTTATTAGTAATTAACTGTTTCTTTATTTTACTTCGAAGGCCCTAGTTTATCATTTTTGACTTCAAGTTACAGCTATATAAACATAATAATGCAGCATTTCAAATGTAAGCGGACACCACCTTTATGCCTGGAGGCTTTTATTGAGGTATTAAGTTCTATTTACGTTTTGTTGGTTGGTATATTGTGAGTGCTAGCTGACATAATTATGACAAATAATTTAATTTAATGTTTTGTGTTTCGTAATGTTAATTACTTGCTACCACCAGTTCACCAGTACCAGTTCAGTTTCAGTTCAGTAGTACCAGTTCTTGTAACTGAACAGCCAGCTGTGCTGCTGGGGAGTTTGTTGACTGACCGGTTGGCGTAGTTGGTAGCGACCCTGCCTTCTGAGCCGCTGGTCCCGGGTTCGATCCCTGGACAAGTCAAACATTTGTGTGCATGAACATGTCTGTTTGACCTGTGTCTGGGTGTGTATATGTATATAAGTATGTATATCAGTCATCAGGTTACCGTAGTACAGGCTCTGCCTAGTTCGGGACCTGAAGACCTTGTGTGGATGTTGTCTCAAAAAAGTGCTGATTCTCAGCCTAGTTTGAATAAATGACTTTTGATTTTTATTTTGATATATAAACACGATAAAACAAAACAGATTCTTAACTCAAACGTCAAGCAACAAAACTAGTTGCGTTTGTTGACCCCCCAAAACACACATCAAATCATTTTATGTTTTATTTTATCGTGTTTAGATATCGATACCTATCACGTCTGCAGTTTCGCTAGCTAATTTAATTTGGCCCTGTATACGGAGGAATGGCGTAGGATCATTATTTGAGAAAAAGTTTGGATAACCAATTGAGAAAAGTGGGTCTTTGCGTCACTTATTGCTAACTGGTGGTAAATAATTCTGGAGTTTCATTATGAATGAATTAGTGAGTCAATATTTAAATATCGACCATATATAGAAGCATCACTAAGTATTTCAAAATTACAAGACATAACTTTAACTATAAACTGATCAAAAACATATGGTGTTGTAACAATGTTTATAAGCCAAATGAAAACCAATACATTTCCTATCTTTCTCAGTCAGTTGATTGAATTACGTGAGAACAGTAATTGAATAACTCGTTCTCAGCCCCGCAGCCCCCAGCCCTAGCCCGCAGCGAGATGAGCGTGTGATTGCTCTAGCACATATTTATTTTAAGCGTTAAGCGGAAGAAGTAAATACAAACGTACCTATCTTAGTAACTCGTTACACGTGTTTTACAGGCGAAACAACTTTGTTATTACGAACAGTTTTATTCAGCAGTTATTCACAAGGAACGTAAACGTTAAGACGTCACAATTTGGGATTTATTTACGATGTACTTTATTGAAAAACATAGCTTTATGTGTAGGTCTTGTCTCGTTTATAGGTTTATGCCTACTACGCTACGTTTCGTGTAAGATATGAATGTATCTAAGAATAGTACTGAATCAGGTGGCTGGTCACAAAAGGATCTAGACTTGTGTAATCTCTTCACTTCAGCGAACCAGTGGCGCGTTTAAACGAAACCTATTTTCAGACTTGTTCAAACGAAGTTGACAAGAAAAGAGCTTAGAATAAAATGGAAGACACTTCACATTTTACTTCTTTTCTTATTTCTAGCTTACATTTTCTTCAAAACCTTCGTATTTTTAAATCATTAGAATATTATGGTTTATTGTTGTCACTTGTCACGTTTTCGTAAAACAGCAATATAGCTAGCGTTTTATTTTTGTGTTTCTTTAATTGATAAATAGTGTTGTCTGACTTTGATTGCGGCTAAATATTTTTAGCAGTTGGCTTGGTTTGGTTGGTCTTTTAATATTCTATCACCTCCCATACCAAGATAAAGATGAAAATGGTCACAATTTTACTAAGATAAACCTAGTCTCCCCAGCAGGCTCGTTAGTACCTACTTTACTAAATACCTAACTTAAATTGGTTCTCAGAGAAGGACAGAAGGTATTTTTCATTTAGAAATATTACGTACAGATGAGCGTCAATCACAACTATTTAACAATAAAATTCTCAAGAAATTCTTACTTCAGGGAGTTCTAGTCTACAAGAAGTTCATGTTTGTTGCAGGACGTTCACGTTGCTGACAATATTCTCACAATGTATGACCAACGTCACCATACCGACCCTGACATGGAAGAGAGGTCAGGGCATCAAAGTTGTATGGTTCCCACTCTTCAAACTGTTTCCGGTAAGACGGCCATCTTCATCATCATCATCATTGGCAGCCTTGTTCCACCCACTGCTTAATATAGGTCTCTCATCTTTTGTGCCATGCTACCCTGGTCTGTGCGATTCCAAGAAGCCATGTGATATTTAAAATGAAATTTTGACCGGAGAAGATGGAAATTTTGACCGGAGAAGATGGAAATTTTGACCGGAGAAGATGGAAATTTTGACCGGAGAAGATGGAAATTTTGACCGGAGAAGATGGAAATTGAGGATCTGCTTTCACCCTGAATCTCCTTCAAAAATTCATCATGTATTTACATATTATTTCTTTGTTGATCTATTATTAGTTTAAAAAATGATTTCATACTCTAGTTATTTATTGATACTACCGAAAATCATAACATTTCTTAGAAGAACCCTTTCTGAGAAAAGTTTTATTTCTGTACAAATGCGATCACCGTCCTTCCTAGAAAACGTCTAGAAAACAAGGTATTTTTTTTTTTTTTTAAACGTTGCCCCACACTAGGAATTTCTCCTGTATCGTGGGTGCGTTTACAAACATTTAAACTCACATACACAAACAGCCACTTATTACACACACACACACGCACACTTATTTACTTCCATACTTACTTTTATTTGCTCGTAGGTGCACATCTTCTTCTTCATTCTTCTCACGGGGGGAGGCAGAAACTACAGAATGCCACCTCCCATGATCCTTACATACTTACTCCTTTTACACACACTCACGGCGGTTGCGAGACATTTCTGAAGGATGAATAAACGTTTATTTCTTTGTTCGTAGGTACTGCTAACAATCGTAATAATGTGGGCGCTGTGTGCCGTGCTGACCGTCACTGACGTGTTCCCGCTCGAACACCCAGCCAGGACTGATGTCAAGCTCAACATTATTGAAGATGCGCCCTGGTTCAGGGTGCCTTATCCTGGTGAGTAAACTGAACTTGTGTATAAAGGGTAATAAACGGTCGAAAGTGACATTTAAAAACGGGATACCTTATTGGATCTCGTAATCATGTGCTTATGAAGCGAATGCATAAAGGACAAACCACTATGACTATTTACTGATCTTAATATCGTTTTATAAGATTGCGTAGGTTAAATTTCTTTTACAGTTGTGAACAGAGAGTTTTAAAATAATCTTTTCTACAAAAGACGAGAGAGACTCGCCTTTTACATCTACGAGTACTTTTGATTAAAAAAAATGATGATATCAAAATCAAAATCAAAAGTCATTTATTCAAATTAGGCTGAGAATCAGCACTTTTTGAACGTCAAAATCACATAAGACAGTCCCCCCAAAACGCCCACCCTTCACCACTTCCTAGTGCTTTAGCTGGGAAGAAGAAGTGGCGGAACAAACTCCCCAGCAGCACTGCTGTCTGTTCAGTTAGAAACGAAGTACGAAACACAAAAATATTAAAATTATTTGCCATATGTCAGCTAGCACACGCCAATATTTAAAACTATACTCAAGCATAAATAAATAATAAAAACAAAAACGCAAACAGAACTTAATACATAATAAAAAGCCTCCTGGCATAAAGGGCGTGCCCGCTTACATATGCAATGCTGCATTATGTTTATATGTATATAGCTGTAACTAGTAGCCACAAATGATAAACTAGGACCTTCAAAGTAAAATATAGAAACATTAATTTCTAATAACAATAACAAAACCATAGTCAGCAAGATAGAATGTTAATGAAGAGTTTTAATGTATTGCACCTATGTCCTTGTAGGTCAATGGGGCGTGCCCACAGTGAGTGTAGCAGGAGTGCTGGGTATGTTAGCCGGGGTGCTGGCGTGTACTGTGGAGTCCATCAGCTACTACCCCACCACGGCCAGGATGTGCGGTGAGTTTTATTGTAAAAATATGTATTTACCGATGTATAATCATGTGAAATCATGACAATTGAGGCTAATTATAACTAAGGGAGTTGTAACGGTGATTCTAATAATTCTGTACTGACCTGCACTGATTATGAACTGCAAATTGCAATATTTGAATTTCGTGGGTTTATCGCCCTTATGTAAAGTTAAACCTAGTTCCTCTCATACAGCGGCGCCTCCACCTCCTCTACACGCCATCAACCGCGGCCTGGGCACGGAGGGGCTCGGCACCGTGCTGGCGGGGCTGTGGGGCTCCGGCAACGGAACCAACACCTTCGGGGAGAACGTGGGCGCCATCGGAGTTACCAAGGTAACAGCATCCTTAGGCTGGGTGGTTTTGTGCAGGGTTGTGGGGCTCCGGTAGTTTTCATGGTTTTCGAGGGCACTGAAGCCAATAGTGAGGTCAAAATCAAAATCAAAGACGGCCGTAGCGAAACAAAAAAAAAAAATAATCATTTTAAATTTTCGCAGCCGTCAATTTGGATTTTCATTTTGAACTTCGTTTCTGCCGGGGGTCCCCCGACCGATAATATTTATATGTGAATCGAAAGGTATTAAAATACGCACGAAGTTCAGTTTCAGACAGCATTTATCTTACCAGCTGCTATGGATTTAGGTCGCTTCGATTTTGGAATTAACACGTCATACTCTGAAATGAACAATTTAGACATCACTGTAATTTTAATTCATCATAACCTAGCGCAGAACATTGTATTATTTTGCGTTAATTAAACGAAGAGCAGTGCGGACGAGCGGTGTCGGTATCAGTACGGTAGGTGGTGTGTGTAGTTGAGTTTACGTAAACATTGCGGTAAGGTCGCTGAAAGCATTGGACGTCGGACCGAACTGTGGCGCAGTTTTAATTACTTTATGTGGTTTGCATAAATATTGGGCGGTTTTCTGTTAAATGCGCACGTTTCACTTGTTTTCAATTATGAAATATTGATTAGTTAAGAAGGCTTTTAGGGTTCCATACTCAAAGGGTACCAACGGGACCCTATTACTAAGTCTACGCCGTCTATTTGTCGAGATTTTATCCCTCTAAAAGCCTATCTAATATAAAAATAGAAATGTGCGCTAGTTAATTATGCAGCCGCAATGCACCGGAGATTTCTACTAAATTGGATTTTGCTCGTTAGTATGCACATGAGCGATCTCCAGTGTGGTGGAATACATGTTACTAGCAGAAGTTGGTAGATGATGGCCTTTTGCTAGGTTCAGGCAATCTTTGTCTAAAGGAAAGGCATATAAAGAATGCCTGTATTTTCAATGGGATACTCTAAGTACAGATACACCTTAAAAACTTATCTCGTATGGTCAAGTCATCCTGACGGCTAATATTTGGTTTATCAGTAAAGTAAAGAGAAGAGAAGTAAAGAGGGCTAGAATGACGACAAAAACCATAAAACATACGTACTTTTAAAACATATCAAGAAAAAATAAAAATTATACAAAAAATACGACTTCTAAAAATTTTGGTGAGAGATCGAACTAAACAAAGCTTGAACAAGCAATATGAACATTTATTTCGGAAGTGCCAGTCATATAGTACCAGTTGACATGTGCTACAATCCAGAAACAAAGAAAGTGTCGACTAGTACAGATGTGATCATCATTGAGAAAGAATCAAAATTTGAACATCTCATTGAAGTCCATGATCAGAATTTTGATTCAGTGGGGGATAGTCAGAAACCTGATGATACACAACAACGAGAAACTGAATCAATGTCTGGTCAAAATATTTCTGAAAGTTTTGTAGACAGTTTTCAAGATGATGATGAGACATATGTTCCCAGTAACCATGAACACTCTGATAACACACTAAAGGATGTTGAAGAAGAAACTCCGCAGTGGCGACCGAAACGGATAAGGAAAATTTCGGGGAGATATGGGTTCTCAAACCTTTGTGCCGACAGTGAAACATATGATGATGCGGCTGACTTGTCTCTTCATGATCGCTTTTGCAGATGACACTGCCATCACATTTACAGCTGATAGTTGGTCAGAGCTTGAACATGTAGCTCAAAATGGTTTCAACACAATAAAAGCACATCTTTGTCAAACTAAAACCTCCTGTCACTGTTCATCTATAGCATCTGTTGAGCATACAAAATATTTGGGAGTAGTATTGGATAAACACCTAAACTTTAAGACGCATATAGACTTGCTCACTACAAGAGTCCGCAAACTCATATATATGTATTTAGTAACCTCCGTCATGTAGCAGATTTCAAAACCATACGAACCGTCTATTTTGCTTTATGCTCCTCAATTGTTACATATTGTATTTCCTGCTGGGGTGGTACGGCAAAAACGACTTTAAAGCCTCTGGAAATAGCCCACAGAGCGGTTTTGAAAGTTGCTACTTTTCGCCCTATTTTGTATCCTACCAGTGAATTGTACAAAAATTGGAAAATTCTTAATGTAAGACAACACTATATCTTACAAGCCATCCTTCAAAGCATCGCAAAACCCCATTCAAAGAAATCACAAAACGACGAAAAGACCTAATATGTACGGTACTGCAAACCCGATCTGCCTGTATTAAAAGATTCTGCTACTATCAAAGCCCAAACTTGTACAATAAAATTAATAAAAATTGTCCAATCTATGGTATGATGTACCATAAAAATGCAAAAAGCAGTTTACTCATATCTACAAAATAAAACTCACGATGAGACAGAAAAGTTTCTAACAGCATAAATAAAAATAACCATTTAAATCACCATTACCCTTACACAGGCAAACACACAGACACATGCACAGACGCGCCAACTACTCACAACCACACACGCACGTTCAGACACACACACTGACACACACAACACCATGCACACTACATGCACACACAATCACACTCACTTACCTTTTAGCAAATGTTTTTTGTCCTTTTAAAATGTAATTTATCCTTTTATATTATCTTTTATAAATAATAAAATTGTAGTAGTAGACTAGTGTTAAGCCACATCTGTGTACAATTTAATTATAATACCCAAGGGAGACGGGCACTGAACTCCCTTATTCAGGTTATTCTATAACCTAGCTGGGAATGCAGCACCTCACCACCATTCAAGTTGTAGTTTTAGTACACTAATTTTGTCAACCCTGTAAATTACCATGTACTACAATGCCTTTATGATGAATAAACAATTTGATTTGATGATGCTTTGAACGGACCGAAAAAGGAGCAGTGGGAGTCAGCTGTCAGAGAAGAGCTACAGTCAATCTCAAATGGTCTTATTACAAAACAAGGTTTTTCTTTTGACATGGTTTAAACCATCGAGCCCGTTTTTGAAATTGGAATCTAAAAGAAATTGAAATACAGTTCCTTTTACAAAACCGACAACTTAGTCCGGTCTTATGTCGTCAATTTTGTATTAAGAACTTTACTATAGTCGGCATAAAGTTCGAAATACAAAAACTGACTCGATGGTTAAGGCTCGGGCTAAAGTTAGACCGTATTTTGTAATAAGATGGAAAGCATTTACTTCAATTAAATCTAGTACAGGCACTTTTGAATTGTCAAGTAATATGAAGCTAGTTGCCCATTCCAAAGCGTAGTAGGTTTCAGTGTTTCAAGGACAATGATACGTGGGAGTTGAGTGACGCTCCAAACGGTTGGCGCAGTGGTTAAGCGATTGACTGCTGCGCTGCGTATCGCGGGTTCGATTCCCGCACGGAACAAATATTTGTATGACCTGCAGATAAATAAATAAATGTATCTAACAATGAACATTGTGTAGGTAATTTTCCATATCCACAAATAATTGGATGTCTTATGTATTTATCAGTTTTAACTAGGCCAGACATTGCATATACAGTTAGATGTTAACAATTACCGACCGATTTCCGTCTTACCGTCACTTTCAAAAATAATAGAAAAAATTATAAATAAACGGCTTACAAATTACTTGAATAAATATAATATTATTTCCGACTCACAATATGGTTTCAGACAGGGGCGGACAACTCAGGACGCGGTTATTGCGTTAACGTCTGAAATTACAGATAAGGTAGACAAGGGATATAAATGGGTTACGGTGTTTCTAGACCTGAAGAAGGCGTTTGACACCGTATCTGGTCCTATCCTTGTGCAGAGACTTGAGGCTATAGGGATTAGAGGCAAGGCTCTTTCTCTCTTTGACAGTTATCTCCAGGGTAGGAAACATCAGGGTTAAGCTGGGTAACTCGTGCAGTAGTGAGGAAAATGTTGTTTTTGGTCTTCCGCAGGGCTCCGTGCTCGGCCCGCCACTGTTTCTAGTGTATATTAATGAGCTCTGTAACCTACGAAACAGTGGTGGGAAAATCATCTCATATGCGGACGATACGGCTATTGTCTACTTTGGTGACACTTGGGAAATGGTACGTAGTAAGGCCGAACAAGGGTTAGTGGTCATAGATAGATGGCTCAAAGCTAACTTGCTAACTCTTAATATTGCTAAAACAAATTACATTTGTTTCTCTCCAAGTGCAAGGGCTAAACCATCTACTAACTTCTATATTCGTATACATATGTGTGCAAACAGCATAGGGCAGAGCTGTGACTGCAAACCCATCAAACAATTACGGTCTGCAAGATATTTGTGAGTTATAGTCGACGAGTGTCTGACGTGGCACTCGCATGTAGAGGTTATTATGTCGCGAGTTCGAAAATTTATTTGGACTTTTAAAAATCTACGACATGTGATGCCTCAAAAGATACTCAACAACGTTTATATAGCACTCGCGCAGTCAGTAATTACATACTGCTTACCTGTCTGGGGAGGGGCCACCAAAACTAAGTTTCTAGAGTTAGAAAGAGCCCAAAGGTCACTTTTAAAAGTGATCTATTTTAAGCCAAGAGGAAAGATACTGTGGCTTCCTCTACGCCGGTACGTACGGTTTTTGCAAGACGTCAGTATGTATGCCAATCAGCCTACATATACAACAAAATTAACGCTAAACTTAAGTTCCACCATGAGGTCTCGCATCAATGCAAAAAAGTTATAACAGAGTGGTTAAAAACTCTACATTATGAAGAAACAGAGCATATTCTAGTCAGACTAACATAAACCCTTCTCTTCTTTATCATAATGTTATACATTGTGATCACCTAATTGTATCTTTATCTTCGATCTATAATGGCACTATTAGCTAACACGTAAACTCATACATAAACACACACTAAAACATAAAACACACACACACACCTACAGACAAACCCACGATCACACACTACTACAGTTCACACTAACACATACTCACAATTGCACAATACACAGAGCTGCTAATTTACTTTTTGTCATTCTTTTTTTCTCTTTGTTTCTAAATTAGTTTTATTAGTTTAGTTTAATTTTAATTGTTACAGAGTCTCAATAGTGTATAAGCTATCAGTTAAGGGAAAGAGCGAGATAACCCCAAACACAAGTATTATTAATTACTTACTGGGGCTGTCTCAATCACATCTGCAAATGTAACTGTTTGAGACCCAATAAACAATGTATTATTATTATAGTTATTTAAGCCAATTTAATAATTGTTAGGTATTCTAAAGAAAAATAAAAGCGATTAGCGATTTTATGTAAAGCGATTATTGAGATATTTAAAAGGTACCAGAGATTATGGTCTGAAGTATTCTGGTAATGGAAGCTCAATACTAGAAGAGTTTGTTGATGCTGATTGGGGTGGGGACATCATTGATAGAAGGTCATACACTGGAATTTGTTTCACTTTATCTGGTTGTGAAAGAGAAAACTGTTGCTTTATCGAGTAGCGAAGCCGAATACATGGCGATTACCGAGCGCCTGTAAATAAGCGGTTTATTTGCGTAATTTACAGCATGAAATAACACAAGAAATGTATACTATTGATTTTTCAATGAAAACCAGAGTGCACAAAAGTTAAGCATAAACCCAGCTTATCACAAACGAACTAAGCATAAGTATTGATATACAATATCAATTTTGTAGACAATCCAAATATCCAAGGTTGCTCTTCCAAATTACTGGAAATAGAATTGTTTTTAGAACATAACAAATTTGATGTCATTTGTTTAACAGAACATCGGTTAAAGGATCATCAATTATAGTCAATACATTATGAAAACTATTGTGTAGTTAGCCAATTCAGCCGAAAACATATGATACATGGTGGGTCATTGATATTAATTAAAAATTCTATTAAATCGAAAGAACGAAAAGACATCATCGGACTGTCTGTTGAACACACCATTGAATTGTCCTGTGTTGAGCTTGATAAGCATGTTATAGTTTGCGTATACAGACCTCCAAGTTACCAGAATCTATCTGTGTTTGATTCTGTAATGGAAGATGTGCTAAAGAAACTTAGTGCTAGTAGTAAGTCAATAATCGTATGTGGTGACTTCAATATTAATTTATTAGAAAATAACTCAAATACTGTCAGATTATTAAGTCTTTTTGGGTCATTTGATTTGTCAAATGTTTTTATGGAACCAACCCGAGTGACAGCTTCTTCTGCCACTTGTATAGATAATATTTTTTGTAATTGTGATTACTTACACAAACAAATTGTAAATAAGTTGCCATCTGATCACAGTGGACAAACAATAACGTTTTGTTCCTTCATGCCTTTACAAAAAATCCAAATAGGGTTTAGGCCAATAACATGTAAAAACTTAGAGAAATTAAATAATTCTTTGGCCAATAAATTATGTGTTCATGGTTTTAATAATATAATATGTGACCCAAATGAGTTCTACGCCGAGTTCTTTTCACTATTAAACACGCAATTTAATAACACTTTTCCACTAAAGATTAAAAGTATTTATACAAAGTTCTTATTTAGTGATTGGGCGACTCCAGGTATTCGTAAAAGCAGGGGGAAACTTTTTGAACTTTATGGCCTAAAGCAACACATGAATAATACAAGCTTTGAACAGTATGTTGCAAAATATTCTAAAACTTTTAAAAGTGTGTGCAAAATAGCTAAAGCTCTATACAATATGTAACAAAAACCCTGTTGTTCCTTTTACCTACATTTTAAGAATCGGTATACATACGTATTAAAGCAAATCATTTATAAAAAACTGTTCAAAAAATAATTAAAATAAATATTTAATTATTAATATTTGTAATGTTTAACGCGAAACCAGAAAAAAATAGAATGTTCCCGCCCACTCTCTTTGATCGGCGCTGCGCCGCCGGTACACCGCCGCGGCGGCCGCGGCGCGCAGCCGCGGCGCGCCGCCACTTACCTAAGTACCTATTTTGCTACCAAAAGTTCGTGACCTTGTCATACATATTAATTGACATATTAATTGGTTACATAATTTGGGAAATCGTATACTTTTACAATGTTTGTAAATATGTGAACACCATGTATCTATAACTTAATTAACTTATTTATCATTGCTACGTTTATTAAATTCTTTTTACCTATTGTGGTAGGGTAATTTTTATTATAGGTGCATCGTCTTTACATATAATTATATAATTAATGTATACATATTGTAACACATTTTAAAAGAGTAACGGTGGAGTTTCTTGCCCATTCTTCTCCATACGAAACTACCTTTTGGAAGGGGCGACTAGAATCAATTCTATTTAAATGTAAATGTTGACGTTCAAAAGTGCCTTTTATGTGCCTGTTTGAAATAAATGCTTTGACTTTGACTTCCATAGGCGCTTGATCACCCTACTACAACATTCCTCATTCAGTTCAGAGTACGGGTCTACTGTACGAACTATAACATTGTTTAGGGTAATGAAAGGTCCACCTGAATGTCAGGGTCGGGAGGGCCCTTAAATCTCTTCGAAGAAGACAGGATAATAAAATTAAAATCGAACTTCACTTCAGGTAAGTTCGTTTGATTATTAAATTATCCTGTCTTCATCTTACGAGGTTTAAATGTTCACCTGTAGATGTTTAGAGATTTGCAAAGTTATAGGTAGGACTAAATTGAAAAATGATTTCTTTACGTAAATAATACATGTATTCAATTAACAAACACAAAAAAAGATAACTTAAATGATTATAATAAACAAAACTTCCTTACTGATTACTGAGAACAGCGGTTGCAAATTCACAATTTGTTTGAGCAATTAGCCGATTATAAATATTTGCAAAGGTGGCAGATTGATCTGACCACCCAGCGGTTCTCCTCGTGATATCGACACTGATTCCTGCTTGATGTGCAGCAGAAGATGATGAATGCCGAGTGATATGGGCACAGTATATTTCCGTGTATTCCCGTTCGTCCTATCGACTTCGTCCCCTTCGTGGGACGAACGGGAATTCGTTATATTTTTTCCCGATCGTCCCACTAATTTTGTTGATGGTACGAACGGGAATAATTTATTAATTATTTTTGTAGTCCTATTGGTCCCAATAAATAGATCCAGACTGGTTGTAAAAATGGTAAAAAAGAACAAATAAAATAAAAATTTGTCATTTATTAAGGAATAAAAATTACAGTTAAAATCACAGAATCAACTTGACGTACCATACACTTAAACATTAAAACAATATAAAATTCTCCATAAAATTTAAACTATTTGGTAATCATTTTTGTTTTATCTTTACGAAGCGATACGTTTCTTAAGCTACAAATGTTGGTGGAGTTATTGTAAATGAGCGTTTTCATACTTAAATGCAGAATCTTTTAGCGGTTTCTGTTTTGACGGGGATGCTCTAGGTAGCTTGAAGACACACATGCCTTGAAAAAATACATTCAATGGTACCCCGTGCAGGTGGGTTCGCGTCGCGTGGTGCAATGGGCAGCAGGTCTGATGGTGGTGCAGGGCGTGGTAGGCAAGTTGGGCGCCGTGTTCATCATCATCCCGCAACCCATCGTGGGGGGCCTGTTCTGCGTCATGTTCGGAATGATATCGGCTTTCGGTGAGTTTCATCATAATTTATTTATTTATTTTAGCATTTTAACGGCCAAGGCCAATTACATTTCAATCAAAATCAAAAGTCATTTAGTCAAATTAGGCTGAGAGACATCACTGTTTGAACGTCAAAGTTACATATGACAGTCCCCCAAAATCTGGAAGAAAACGTGGCCCAACAAAGTTAAAGATAAAGACACATACTATAACATGAAGTATACAACTACTCGATAGTAATACGCTCATCTCACAATACTCCAGACATACTGACAAGATCTTCTTCCATTCGTCCGCGAACACATCACAGACAGGCTTAGCGTCCAAGAGAGTGTTGAGCGCAGAAACTGTGCGAAGGGCAGCAGTCTGAGCTCGAGCAACAGTTCAACTCCCAGGCACGGAGAAAAATCTGTGCCTCGTGTTAAGGCTATACTTTATCGGAGCAAAAGGATGCGATGGGACAGTTAGTCGAGTAGTCCAGAAGCAAATGTTTCTCCGTGAAGGATCTGGCACATCTTAATAATTTGGTATTTTGTATTTCTAACCTCGAGAGCATTGTGGCATAAAAGAAAGTTCGAAGGGTACATAAATAGATAATATATATTCATACTTTTATATCGATACCTTTTTTTTTTTGAGGGTGGGTTATCATCAAATAACTTCTCCCGCTCTGGGCAGAGCAGGAGGGCGTGTCAGACTCTTACTGACTAAAACCCACCCGTGTTCCTTCAGTTGCCTGTGCCAGGGGCCACGGTAACCCTCTCGGACTTTCCCGCAACCCTAGCAGGCATCGGCCCTAGCGGACCCCGTCATTGGTGCTGACATCTCTTTGAGGCACGCGCGGAAGACAACGCGCCGTCGACCCGGGCCTGGTCCTTATCGAACGGTGAGCGGCCCATTGCTCGCCGTTCGCAAGCCCACGCCTACGGTGGCCGGGAATCGGCCTGCGATTCCCGACGCCCAGGGCGTCTCCTGCGGTGGCTAGGGGCGTGAGAGCGCGAATTTTGCCTCTCCCTCACGCGTTCCGCCTCCTCCTTCGCAAACATTACTGCTTCGCAGAAGGAGGTGACGGCTTCCCAAGCCGTCTCGCTCCGTACCATGGTTATATCGATACCTTAGATAAGCTTTTTGTACTGTTCCTAAGAGTAGAGCGTACTTCTTCTTAATAATCATCAGCTTATAATAGCACTACTCTGTTGGACTGCTCTTCCATCGCACTCGGTTTATCTCGATCGCCGGTTACTTTCATCCAGCTGCTTTTAGCCCCTCTTAGCCTGAGGTTGACCTACTTTACGTATGCGCGGTCTCGACTCAAGAACTCTACTCTACAGGTCGTCGGTTCTACAACCAATATTACCGACCCATGGCCACTTCAGCTGGCTTATTCTGTTTTATGTTTCGCCTACTTTAGTTCTCTGTCGGATCACCTCATTCTGGATTACATAACTCAGAGAGAGCATAGCCCTTTTCATAGCTCGCTGAGTGACATTTTTTTTAGAAAAGACCGCGGGGTAAAGATAGCTATTTAAAAAAAAAAATACTATCTTAGAGAAAGTACAACCGGAACAAAAAGTGTTTTTTATCCTAACCTAGGGCATGGTTCACATGTAACACGTTCATATCCGTTCAGCCGATAAGGCGTGACAAGGTAACAAACAGACAGAGTTACTTTCGCATTTATGATATTAGCATGGATTGTCTCGTTACCCAGGTTTGTCAGCTCTTCAATACGTGAACCTGAACAGTTCTCGAAACCTATACATCATTGGGTTCAGCATCTTCTTCCCGCTGGTGCTGACACGCTGGATGGCGGCGCACAGCGGGGTCATACAGACGGGGGCCGAAGCGCTGGATGCCGTGCTGCAGGTGTTACTGTCAACATCCATACTGGTCGGTGGCATCATCGGCTGTCTGCTGGATAATCTGATACCAGGTGAGAAGAAACCTTTATTTCTTTCTCAACTCAAACTCAAAGCAAATATTTCAATTGAACCAATTACAGGCACTTTTCAACTATCGAGGAGTCGGTCAGTCAGAAAGATGAAGCTAGTTGCCCATTCCAAAGCGTGGTAGGTCCCTATGGAGATAAACGGGCAAGAAACTCCATGGACACACTTTAAAAATCAAAATATTGTTAAAAAGTACCAATTGGTTACATCACTCATATTGACGTTCTTTATTTCATCAACATTTAGCCGAAAGACGCCCACTGCTGGACATAAGATTCGTCCTAACATGGCCACGACAGGGCCTTCCCGCATCCATTGTATTCTTGCGACCATTACGAGGTTATCCACCGCTTTCTAAAACTCAATGTGCTATATACCGACCGGGTTCTGTAGATGCTGCTCTTTCTCTTGCATTTTGAATAATTTATTTCAATTTAATTTTTTCAGTTGTAAGTATTTCAATTTCATTTTTAATTATTTTATTTCAATTTAAAATATAATTTTAATCTCTAATGAATCATGTTAACTAAATACATTAGGTAATGGATCTCCTCGTGACTAACATAGTTTTAAGATAATGTAATACTAACAAAATATGGACATTTCAAGGTCTGAATTAAACGAATTTTATTTTATTTATTTAGCATTACTACTGGACATTGCATTTAATTCTATCCGCCACATATCAGGTACGGACGAGGAGCGTGGACTAGCCGCCTGGGCTAAAGAGATGTGCCTGGACGCGGCCGGCGCGTCGGCAGAGGGCGACACTTACGACTTCCCGGTCGGAATGGGACTTATACGGAGGTGAGAATGATAGCATATTATGCCTTCTAACCCATTTTTTAAATTATATTAGCTAGCTAAACTCCGCAGACGTGATGGGAATCGATATACACTATACAATGGTAAAACAAAAAACAGTTTCGCTAGCTGATTTAATTTGACCCAGTATACTGATAGACTTTTAGGTTAGGCAGAGGTGTAAAGTACTCCTACATTTCACTAGTAATCATGATAGAATTATTTCCTTTACTGTCCTAAATTTCTAGGAGTTTTTTTTTTCGAGTCGAAAAAAGGTCCAGAATGTCACGCTGATGTTAATGTTATGTTGTTCTATTTTAGGTGGACATGGACCCAGTATCTACCATTTATGCCAACGTACCAAGCTGGAAAGTTCACTGCATTGTTTACGAAGAAAGAGGTCTGATGACGTAGTGGTTAGAACCTTAGAACTTTAGTTAAATCAATTGTTAAGCAATCAGTTAGTAGTCAGGGTCCATTCATAACAGCTCACAGTCTAACAAGCACAGTTGTGTGTTACTCGTATTCATGTAAGCTAAAGTTATGGGGTATTTGACAGTTTAAAAAAAACATTTCGAATGTTCTAGTACATTGGTTCTCAACCTCATTTTGCTGACGGCCCACTTTGAGTTTTTTTTTCTAGCCTCCCATTTTTACTTATCATCTGTCGCGAATCTGAAACAGCTGTTGCCACGATTATACACACATCAAAAGTTCGCATCAAAAGCACGTTTTTGCTAGAACAGTTACTAAAAGTCATGGTTTTTTTGTAACTCCTAACTTTGATACTTTTTTTAGTAAATTTCGTCATTTGAAAAGGGAAAGTTTTTTTTTATTTCGGTCAAAAGATGGAAGTCTTCTGTCAAGTTGTATTCCTATATAATCCTGCGACGGGTTTGAGGACAAATCAGTAAATTTTCTGCCATATTTCGGAGTGTAATCAATACGGAAGAACGTTATTATAGAGAGAACGCGTCATTTGAGCCGAGAAGAAATGAACAGAGCTGGGAATGTTGGAACTTTCAAATTTTGGAAAAACTAAACGTTCCTTCTTCAGTGGGACTTTGGGACAGGACAAAGTCTGTCAGCTCAGCTAGTTTTAAATACAGTCAAATACCTTAATAAGCTGAGAAAACAAAACGACTATAGTGCAATAGCTGAGTGTTATAGGCAAGTTTCGAATTCGAACTTTTCATTAGACAGTCCGACGACTTATTAAACATCTTGTGGATAAATATATACTCCCGCTAGTTTTTATTGCTTTTCAATACCTACATTTCCTACAAACAAATCTAGACTATAATTAAAACAGATTCTTCATGCTATTTTGCGATAATAGGCTAATTTTCATTCACCCTCACTTATCTTAAATTGTGATCACATAAAATCTACATTATTACATTAAATATCGTTAAATTAAGTAGAAACATGTATATAGAATGAATTATTGTTAAAATAAAATTTATTTTAAAATAAATGGCGATAAAAACCGATCTAATGAGTTTTTGATTATTTTGCACATTGTTATCGTTCATTCGTGTTAGGAAGTGGTAGGTACCTAATATTGATTCAGTTCTGTTGTAGACTGGTAATAAAAAGAGAGGTCGGGATACGATTGATAAAATGAACGTTTTTAAGCGAATCGGGACCTGGCGAGCTATTCTATAACAATCTCATCGTGAAAACTTAGGTGAAGTGAGCTTGAAGTGAGTTGTCAATAGTGTCAATCCCTAGCATCAGTATGTCGATTCTGTAAAAATGTGACCGTGAAGTGAACACTTAAGTGAAGTGAGCGTGGAGTGAGCTGCCAGTAAAAAAACCCGTAAATAGTAATTTTTTGCCACTTAAATACTAGCTTTGAAATAATATAAAATTATCAACAGAACTAACATTAGAAAACAGAATTATAATCTCGATTATGATTGTAAGTGTAATGCTTGGTCAATCCCTAGCATCAGTGGGATGACACTGGCAGCTCACTCCACGCTCACTTCACGGAGTGAGCTGTCAGTGTCCTCCCACTGATGACTAATCAGCCTATAATGTTCCCACTGCTGGGGCACAGGCTTCTCCTCGGTAAGAGGGAGTGGGCCGTAATCCACCACGCAGGTCGTGGCTCTCGGAACGGGCTGGGATGTCACATGTCTTCGAATGTTGGTTTTAGGACCTGCTGGTTTCTTCACGATGTGTCCCTTCACCGTTTTGAGAGCAGTGGTGATGAAATTTAAACACATAACGTTAAGTGCCTGCTTGGGTTCGAACTCACGACCTACAACTCGTAAGTCGGGGCCGATACCACTGGGCCACCACTGCTCTAGGTATATAAAGGTAATTTAATTGAAAAAGAAATGATCAAACCCTATGGGATGTGAGCACCACGTTCAGCAACACGGTGAGCACCAAGGCAAGCGACTTACAAGCCACAGTAAATAATAAAAAGCAAAAGCGGTGTTCCAATAAAACTATATTCTATACCCTAAATAACTTCCAATATAGTGGGGAGGCTGCGGCTCTGGTCACGTCTTTGAAGCTATTTTAATATCCTGTGCCCTCGCCTCGCGGGTGCACGACTATATACCTACACCATATACAATAGATAGGAAAAGAAGTGGCCTACTTTAAAGTATTTATCGAGAAACAGCCTGGCTAGGAGGGTAAAAATAAAATACAGCGCTTGGTTATTACACAGTCTTTATAATCACTAATCAGTCACGACAAAATGCTAGATGAACAATTATTACAAATAAGGCTGTTTGTCCACCGCCACGTCCACGGGTCGTCAACGAGAACGAGATGACAGCGCTGAAGTAGCGACACATTTACACATTTACTATGGACCGTGTCCACCGCACGCCGACACCAGAAGGCCAATTCCCGTAATTAAAAACGTTCAAAATCAAGTCGCAATCTCATCTTAGCGACAGTATAATGTCAAAAAAGTAGGTAAACGCTATACAATTTTTGACAGATTGACACTGAGATGAGAATGCGAACGTTCTTAAAAATACGGGAATTGCCCCTCAGGACGTCACGGTCGGTCAAAGAATCTCGTTTCTCGCTGACGTCTCGTTGACGGTGGCGAGTGGACAAACTGTGTAAGGGGTGCTCCACACATGTTCGAGTGCCGCGGCATATTCAATACGGCATCGGCAGTAGGAATTTGCCGATCGACAAACTCCGTTCAGCCTCTACCCTCGCTAAATCATGTTTGGGTCGGCTCTGCACAATTCGAGCTGATCCCAATGGATTTTCCAGAACATAATATATCTAGGTACATATATTTGATATCAAAGCCCGGTCGTGCCCAATTATGCCGAGCCGAACAAGTGTCTAACACTCCTAACACCCACAGCAAGAGATTAAGTGGCCAGAATGATAACCCAACAAAATCATATTAAAACATGTAACGTACTCCATATTCTCCCGAGCCCGCGTAATCACGTCCCGTAACAACATTTATATAGAAATTCTCTTAGGCGACGACGTAATAGGATAAAAATTTGAGGTCGGCCCTGACGAGAAGCTCAGGAGACCTGGCTTACGTGGGAGTAAAAGTAGATACATGCCTAATGCCAGCCTGTTTTATGAGATGTATTGATGTATTTGTATTGTGTGATGTATTTGTGTGATGGGCCAATGCTGGATTATTCGGTGTAAGCCTGTTCCAAAAACACGTAAAGAAAAATAAGTAGGTAATCTCTCCAGTATTTTTCCAAGTAATTCGTATTATTCTATATCAGTATTTTTTATTAGTAATCTCAGGTGTCTGTATTATCTTGTTTAGGAGTATTATTGTGGGGTCTCAAACTAGTTTTTTTGTACGGCCATCTTCAGTTTGGGTACTACTAGGTACCAAACGTGCCGTTTTTGTACCGTTTGTTTCTGCGACAGCTAAGTTTTGTCTCCTCAAGCCTTTGAGCCTCTATAGGTATTCTTCCTTATCAAATAATACCTACGCAGAGGCTAGAAGGCACAGGCAGCCAATCATCTTTCGACGTCTTCTATAATCTATTTTTTATCTCCCAAGATACACTCCTTGAGGCAATAAATCTTCCAAAATAGAGTGGTCACAAAAAAATTATATGAGTAAAGAAAAGATTTCATTCCATTGTGCTATTGATTCCGAGTCATCAATAAGTGTCGTCGCTATAATCGACACAGAGTGTAATGGAACGTGAAATGGAAAAAAGAGCTTCAGCAAAGTTTGGGCTATTTTTGAGACATTGTGACCCTTTCAGCAGAACCGAATGATATTACAAAATAATGCTTGTTATCTCTGAGATTTTACGGATCATTTTCAGGGTCAGTTTTGCTTAGGGAGTGACCTTTTCAATTCATGTTTGGTATTGGTTTTGGATTACGTTCAATACGGTTGACGTTGGTGGGCGAGCAGTTTTTCGGCGCTTGGGCTCTTGAATGCAAGTGAAAGAATGAGGCAATCATATTTTTCCCTTGACTTCTGCCCCTCTTTACTTTTGTCGGCAAATCTTCGAATGGAAACATCCATTCCGCAGATTGTCTTTTGGTTTCGGGTTCGTAATAATATATTCAGCTTTTATAACCTGTGACGATGTCATATACAACATTCGAGTCACCTCCGTCATACTTTTCAAGCATTGAGCGGCACCAATCTAAACGACGGCGTTTTTGATCTTCCGTCAAATTATGAGGTATCCATTTAGTACAAAGTATTCTAACGCCTAAATGTTCATGTAAGACTTTTTGTACTTGACTCATACTAATGCCTAAAGCTGCCCGAATCTGTTGATAAGTCACTCTTCTATGAGCTTCTATCATTAACCGCACAGCACTCAAGTTATCTTCAGTAGTCGTCGTATAAGGACGTCCTTCTCGCGAATCATCAGTAAATTTACTTCGACCACGCTTAAACTCAATAAACCAGTTGTAAACAGTGGCACGGGATGGGGCTTCGTCATGAAATGCTAATCAAAGTCTATCGTAACATTGTTGTTGAGTAAGACCGCAACGAAAGTCGTAATAAATAATTGCACGAAAGTTTTCTCTAGTCAAATCCATTTCATGGCACGACAGACACTTTTTTAAATTGCCGCCATATTGTAAAAAAAATTACATGAATTCATTACACATGATTCCCAAAGAGATTCGAAATTTAAATACATTTTTCATCGGCTGCTTTTCTTACTGGCCTATTCTAAAGACTTTCAGCGTGACCCCGTACAGTTACCTCATTAGAAGTATGAAGCCGGAAGCCAAAAGAAACCACACATTTTAAAAATGCACTTTAATGGAATAAAAGTCTAATTTAAGCATTAGAGCCAATTATAAATGAAAGTCGCTTTTCGTGTCTGTCTGTGGGACCGCGTTGTTCTTTTAAATTACGCATTGCGGTTTTGACCATCATTTGGAGAATTTATTCCGGAAGGTTTACGAGTATAATATATTAATATTAAAGTTAGTGTACTATATATTAGAAAACTATAATAACAACTTACGAGATCAATAGCAAACAAAGCAAAAGTGTAGGTAGTTACCTACATATAAAACAATAATAATTAGTACAGCTGGCCAATTTGACACCAAGGTACCCTCATATACTGATTATTCACTTTGAGAGGAATACAAACAACGCAACGATTAAGAAGCGAAGTACTGTGTGAATGTGTTTGTGTGTGCTAGCATAGTGCGTGCACGCGTTTGTTTGCTCGTGTGGGACAAGTATAGTCTCGGAGACCGGTGATCATTTTAAATTTTGATTATTACGTGTGACTTGCGAGTTCTGGTTTTGTGTTATTTTGTATTATTTAAGTGTAGTTTTTTTTTTCTTTGATTGATTCTAAGTATTGAATGTTTTGGTTCCAGTTAGTCCGGTAAACTTTTTAATAATGTCTGAAATAGCCAGGAATCCTACAGGAACTTCAAATAAAACTAAATATAAATTTTATTGATATAATAATTTTCATTGACGGATACATTCAGTTTTATGAAAACCAAATGTCATGGCCGTGTTCGAAGTTGAGCCAATGTTTAATAGACAACAATAAAAACGTTGTGCCTCGTGTGACGTCATGTCCGGGCCGTCGAGGGCGGTATATACCGCTAACAGTTGTGGTTAGTGCCAAATCACGTCGTCAAACTCGATGACTGTATTTGATACGGATATGGAAACAACTGTTGTGTCATCAGATTAATTTGAAGCTTATAATGCAAAATAGAAATATACGTGGTGACTATGAGCTATATTTCCAGAACCACTAGCAAATTAACACTCTGCGCCAATTGACCGTGCTATAGCAATTTCATACTCCTATCAAAGAATGACAGTTGTGATTTGAATAAACAGACAATTTGAGTTGTTAGTAAATTTTCTTAACAATTAACTTCCCTGAGTTTACCACATTCGCTGACAAATAAAAGAGGAACGAGAAATTCAAAATGCTGGTCCATCTGCTATGATTAAAGATGGCGAGTCCACCTGCCACGTTGGCAACGAGCTATCACCACGCAGCCGCAAATACTCATGTGATCCAGATTTTATGAACATTGCACCACACCTGTCCGTACCAACATAGAAGATTTTCTTAAATGAAAAAATATGAAAAGTCTCCGTTTGAACTTTTCAAGGCAGAAATGCTTTCTTTACTTTCTTCAGTGACCAAGCGAAATATAGGCAGAACTCAAATCTAAGGACCTGCAAAACGGATATCCATATTTTATTTACCCACTAGACACAGTATTGCGCAATACTCATCTATCAATGATACACGGGCCATTTTTTCAGCGGTTGCTTTGGATTTTTTCAGGCCGAAGAGCTAATAGTTTAATTTGCAAAAATGGCTTTAACTGTTTCGGCAATATTTATTTATTTATTTAATGCTTCAAGCACATAAATGTACATAGGCGAAACTAATTAAAATGTTTATTTCAATTTCAAAGGGGGGGTGTATTTCTTTTATTGTTTTCCTTGTGTTAGTTTAGTGTCTGTGCTTTCTAACATAGTCGTAAGTTTTACTAGGTAACAATCGAGTTGAGTCCTGGTTACTCTATACTCTAAATTCTATTCTATTCTATTACGATACATTACTATTGAAGATCACCTTTTAAGCCAGAAATTGCTTGTGTTAGGAGAGAATGTGTGTATATCATGCATATCATGTCACACATATCATGTCATATATAATGTTCCCATTGCTGGGACACAGGCCTCTTCTTCTCTTCTCTTCTAGGACATGCCGGTTTCCTCACGATGTTTTCCTACACCGTTTTGAGAGCAGCGGTGATGGAAATAATTTACACAAAGTAATGCCCCTGTCTGGGCTCGAACCTACGACCTACATTATACGACTACGATTTAACTTTTAAATGATTATCATCACGCCACACTTTTATGTAGCTAAGCAGTCAATCATGACATATACAGAGTGGGTTTTTGAGATGGTGCAATAAGGGCAGGTACTTTAACCGCTGCCTTTACAAGAAAACTCATTAACTTTATGAAACATTTTGATCTGCATTCACACATTTTGAAAAAAATGCACAGTCAGCAAAAAAAATGGCAATTTTTAAAAACTTTTACCTGTTCCTGTTACTTATAAGGATTAAAAAACTCTAACGGACCAACTAAGGTTTGAATACTAGAACAGTCTGAAATTGCAAAAAATATCTCACACATTTCGTAGGAAATGACATTTAAATTAGAGAACACAATATATCAGTGTGCAGTGTATGACAACAGTCGAATTAGTCAATTAACTCACTGAACTGAATAGGGAGCGAATATAGCAGATAGTTACAGATTTATCCCAATAAATGATTAACTTTCCGCTATACCTTTGCGGAGCTAAGCAGTCAATCATGACGTAATACCTATAAGAACGGCTATTTTAGTCAACTTTCAAGAAAGCAAATAGCTTAAGGCATTCTTTCAGTTATACAGCAATGGGTTGCAACTAAAGTAATAAGTGGTTTATTTTATTACAAATTAGCATTTTGCTGGACCTTACTTCATTATTCAAAAGTTCTGTTAGATAAAAGTACACGAAGCCACAAAGTCTTTACGTACTGAAGATAGTTCTTTTTTTATATTAATAACGGGCTTACCTAACGCATTGACCAATATAATTAAGCATAAGCATAATACAATAATATTGTAATTGCTTGGTAGGGAAAAGAACAGTGGGTGGCTGTTGTCACGTAATGTCCATAATATTGTAGGTACCTAGGCTGGGCAAGGCATCAGCAGAATTTAATACCTGCACAGTTTTTAGACGATATTTTAACAGTTTATGATGAAGTGGATGATGCATAAAAAGAGAAAGTGTTTTAATTCATAATCCCTCTCCTTTTTTACAATTATCTCAAATATCTAGAAGCTAGTTGAACGGTGTCTGAATCCTCAATGTATTAAAGTTCTACAATAAATTCTGGTAAATTCTAGTCTAAAATAAAGTCTGATCATTCTTATCATAAAGTACATATAACGCGAGAGCTCGGTGTAAGAATAACTTGAAGCAACAACGGTGTTTTTGTACAAACCAATAATTTAGTTTTTTTGAAATGATATTAATAGGTAAATAAAATAATGCAGTAATTGTTACTGTAACGTCAGGCCCAGCTTTCTATGAGCTTTCGCCCGTCTCCTTTATGCCTCTCTTGTCATATTTGGTTGTAATAAAAATAAATAGATATCTATGATTAGGCGACTGTTAATAAGAAATGTTATTTTATTTTAGTGATAGCTGTTCGTCAGGAAAAATCTGTAAGAATACATCACGGCGCTGATACTGCAATACCGCGTAACTAACAACAGACAATGGTGCCGTTTCCCTTGTTTACAAACTAAACCAAATTTAAGTTCAGTGCATCTTTTTCTTTCTATTTCATTAAGAAAAGGACAGGAGATAAATTTTAGTTTAGTCCTGTCAAGTTAATCAGCGCCTGACACTACTCCATACAAGTTTAGACGTGATTAAAAAGTTGACAACTAAAATTATATCAAATTACGTCGTTACTTATTTGACAGGACTGACTTATTTGACAAGACTAAACTAATATTTATCTTCTGTCCTCTTCATAATGAAATAGAAAGAAAAAGATGCACTCAACTTAAATTTAGTTTAGTTTGTGAACAAGGGAATCGGCACCAATATTAAGTATCCAAATAATGCATGGCAAAACATAATATTGATATATCTATTTACATTAGTGAAAGATATTAAATCTTTTCCTAAGTGTTTAAATAAGTATATTAAAAATAAATAAATAAAAGTGTTATAAACATAACATGCATACATAAACACAAAATGTCATGCGTTCATTATTAAACTATATTTATTCTAGTATCTACTTTTAAATTTAATATCGTATTTATTTTATTACGCATCATGCTTGTCTAGTTATTTTACATATTATACTACTTATTTACGTTACACTTTTAATTAGTCACCGACGTCTATTTCTCATTGTAAGAAAAAAATACTATTAGCAAAATGGTGTTCTATATGCATTACGATACGATTGACAAACGAGAATCTTACCTTGCCGTAACACAGTTTTGACTTGCACGGAAGGTAAAGAACTTTATTTATGTATACCGTCAATGGACATTTATCATTCGTTTATGTCATTGGTAAGCAAGTTTATTTTCATAGTTGGGATGGCATTTTGTTATACTTAATAATTATTATCTAAGTTTTGATCTTACTGTTTTTTTTTAATTTTTTTTATATGAGACAACAAGGTCTTCAGGTCCCGAACTAGGTAGAACCTGTACTACGGTAACCTGATGACTGATATACATATACACACCCAGACACAGGTCAAACAGACATTTTCATGCACACAAATGTTTGACTTGACCGGGGATCGAACCCGTGACCAGCGGCTCAGAAGGCAAGGTCGCTACCAACTGTATCATATAAACTTAGTGTGTGTACATTAAAAACTTAGAAACTATGTAAGTACTTTAGTTGTAACTACGTTTTAATGTTTACTGCTGGTGTACTGCATCTAAGATGTTTAAATAAAACATTATAATTCTAATCACCAGGAATTACGTTTTTTAGTTGCTGTAAGTAAACAAGTAAATATTGGCACTCTAGATGAAAACAGCAATGTGACACTATTTGTAAGTGGTAAGATATTTTTTAAGTCATCTTTGAATTTTTTTTTATACTTTATAC
This sequence comes from Brachylomia viminalis, assembly GCA_937001585.2. NCBI lineage: Eukaryota > Metazoa > Arthropoda > Insecta > Lepidoptera > Noctuidae > Brachylomia > Brachylomia viminalis. The sequence goes on along the minus strand of OW443298.2, from coordinate 26,300,439 downwards.
TTAGGACTATATTTTAATACCCGCAGGTCCACCCCACCACACAATCGTCACCAGGACGTATGGAGTCATATAATTGGTATTCTTAAATCCCGTATTCCTTAAAAAAAGTATGATCCGGTTGAATGATTCTGTATGGAGAAGGTTTCTTTCTTGCTTGTTTAGTTAATGTTGCGTACTGCGATGGCAAAAATATTTCTATGTTTTCTAACTTTCTCTCAGTGACAGAATGCGGACAGAGTCCTCCTGCATCTGTGTGTATCCACTTTCGAGGTATTTTTATGTTATCGTAATATTTTTATCTATGGCTAGTCTAAGTAGCGCATTAGAAACGATACTGTTTCTATTTTGCGATGTACAAGCTTCTGTCCATATTACTACATCTTTTGCATCTTCATCTAACAGATTTGTTACGTAATCCACAAAAAAAGCGTAGGTGGTCTACCTACGTAGCTTTTAAATCACAAGTGCTTTCATCGAACCAATAGCATGTGACATCGTCTGTTCCAAGGTTGTAGACAGTGAAATTATGCACGGCTAACTTGGTTTTAGAACAAAGAGCACTAGCCGTCAAATAATGACATAGTTTTACAGCTTGTAAATCAACAGTCACAGTGTGAATGATTCCATTTGTTGCAGCTTGTTTATTCATGTTCTTTTCCTCTTGAGCCATATTTTTCAGTTCAATATTACGCTGATAATCTTCTTCTAATACGTTCACCAAGGCCGTTCGTAAGGCCCACTTTATAAGCACAGCAAAGGTCACTAGCGTCTTTTTTAGTTTGGAACAAACCTATGTTTTCTTCTGGTACAACGTCACAAAAAAGCTTCCTTGAAGCAACTGGTTTGGATGATGAGGATGCAAATATAGCTTTTAGTAGAATCTCGCTCCCAGTACTTACTAATAAAGACGTGCTCAGATTCTTATGGTTCTCTTTATTACCTCCATCACCAAGCCAATAGTCATCCGTCCATTCCTTTATACCGAGTGTTTTTATAAATGTTATTAAGCAGAGTCTTTCTTTTTTGCCTTCTATTTGAAATTAATACGCTTTAGAACTTGATCGTCTAGAGTCAGTATCTTTGGATTTCCTCCGAGTCTTAGTTTCATCCACCATAGAAACAAATATTTTTTTGCGACCATGACATGCCCCAAAATTTACCAAAACTAAACCCCTTCATCTCTTGCGTTAGATGTGAACAAAATAGTACTTTGCTACGAACACAAAACTGTAAATTGCAGAGAGGACCTATGGTTCTCTCAGGTTTGACGGTATTTATAATCAATCTTTTTGTATCCAAAATATTCATTCCCTAACATTCAATTTGTCCTGCTATGTTCTCTTCTCTATGTTAACTTGTCAGTTTTTCTTTTTCTCGATCTGGACTGTCTCCTAACTTCTGCCTCAGTATCTCTTTCAGCAAACCAGTCAATATAATCTGATGACTCGATCAGTTGTACATTTGTGATTTGAGACAATGGTATATAATCAGGGTCAAAAACAGAGTCATAATATCCGACGAAAAATCCAATAGTGACAAAGTTAAAACTTTCGGAACACCTGATGAGCTAGGCACAGGTTCTAAAACTGTGGTCAAAGTATCACAGTCAGCAATAGAGTCTTTGGTATTCGTAGCTGTACATGGAATTTGTTCCACAGGTTTTGGAAATATAAGTGCCTGGCGTCGGCGTCAATTTTGAAGCTCTTGTAATGCGACAACATTACTACTGACGTCGGCATTTCTCTATACTACAGCTTCGTCAACACCCGACTCTTCTTCCATACATAGTCAGCCTATAATGTTCCCACTGCTGGGACACAGGCATCTTCTCTGTGAGAGGGAGGTAGGCTGTAATCCACCACACGGGCCCAGTGTGGGTTGGTGGATGTTACATGTCTTTGAATTTTTGGTTTTAAGAGCACTGGCGATGAAATAATTTACACAAAGTAAAGTGCCTGCTTGGGATCGAACCCACGACCGACAACTCGTAAGTCGCAACCGTTACCACTGGGCCACCACTGCTCTCCTACTTCTTCCATGATCGTCTAAAACAAAAGTAATAGTTATTGAGAAACGTTCGAAAGCTGGGTAGCTTTGGTAGAGCAGATCAGTAAATACCAGTATTTAAATATAATTACAATTTGTACCCACAAATTGTAATTATATTTAAAATTACAATTTGTGAATATTATATTTTTTTTTTACAATTAGAATATAAAATACTTGTATTTCTAAATACATTATTACGATTATTTTTTTAAACAAAATCAACAAAAACGCGTAACTATATACTCATAAAAATTCAAAACCGCGAACATACCATCATAGAAATTAGTGCAAATTTTACTTGTAAAATAAGTGAATTTATAGATTCTATTAAGTACCCAACCAAATTGATTGAGAGACGAGCACTAAAACAATATAAAAAACTTACCGATCAGCTTCGTATTACTATAAAAAAAAACTTTTATTTCCACGTACTATAGTCAACCTGAAGGACTAAGTGCGGAAACCAAAACCCGCTAACATAGAAACTTTTATTTTCTGGAGCACCACACAAAAACAATACGTCTTTTTGGTATGATCGAGAGAATGCGCGGTATTGGTCAAAATAATTTGACAGGTTCGCTCACTCGGTTTTAACTAGTTGTGATTGGTCGCATATTGAATAAGCGATACTCCGAACTGTGAATGTGGTTGGTAGCCAATCGGCATCGTTCGTTTTAGCTCATTGCCGCCAAATCTAAAATTTGTGCTTCTGCTGTATTATCCACTGTTAGTTACGCGGTATTGCAGTTTTTTTTTTTATATTCATGGACAATAAACAGCTACAATATGTGTTGGAACAGAGAAAAGATAATACAAAATATTAACAATATTGCAGCTCACCCACTACATTATCCGCATATTAACAAAATAAAATATGATAATGAGTACCACTAAATAGGTAATAAATAATTACATCACATTAATAATAATTAATTACATCATGAAAAATAGAAATTCTAATTGATTGCTTCAACAGAGTAATAATTAACACAAAAAACAAATAAATTATAAAATCTAGACTAGCTTACATTCCTAATAATATTATTGGATTATAACAAATTTCATAACATTACATTAAAATTTTTATTTTGAGCATGCAAAAATATCAAAATTACAAAATTACTATTAAACTCCCCACGAACAATACCATACAGTACAGAAGCCTCTAGATACTTACGTCTAGATTCTAGGTTGACCTGCCTATAGTTATCTAGGAATTGTGAGTAGGACAAATACGTTTTGCGGCATCTGTTATGCATGGCTCGTAGAAACTTCCGCTGGACTTTCTCAATCTCGTCTATGTATTTCTGGTATAACGGGTTCCAGATAGGGACGGCATATTCGAATTGTGATCGTACAAGGGTCTTATATAGGTAAAGGTATGTGAAGACCTGATCGAACTCAGTGGACGATCTCATAACGAGACCATACAAAGTATTTTATTCGTTGTGAAATTGATGCGATTGCACTTGGAGAGACTAAGGTGTAGTTTATTGTTTAGACGGTAATCAGTGAGACTGTCCAGATCTTGTTAGAACAGTCGACAATCCTCTACAGTCTGTATAGACCTATAAGCTTTTAGATCATCAGCATATCCAAGAAACTTAGTATTTTAAAACATAAATAAACAATAGTGATCCCAAGATTGCGCCTTGTGGAACACCCGAGGTTATATGCACTGCATCAATGTCAGTAACAACGAAGAGTCAGTGTATCAGTGTTGTACCATTATGTAGTTAATATGTATAGACACGAAGGCGATCATTTAAAGAATAAAAGATTCTGTCAGTCTGTTCTGAGCAGTTGTTGGGCAGCTTGGTTATCCTGCGGCCAATGTATCCGACAAGCGACAAGTTTTTAATGGTTGCTGGATGTCCCACGCTTAACTTTCTTTGGCAACTTTGGTATATAAAAGGCCTTTACATCATTCACAAGTTCAGACAGGGTGAGTCAGCCGTCTTGTGACGTTTTTGGGTATAAAGTTTTTCAGCACTGCTCATTCTTTGCCTACGCGATGGTGACGGAGCTTGAAGTGACTTCGTTCGTCATTCTCAAAATCTCTAATGTGATAAACAGACTATGACTAATTTTGACGCAGAATGTACTCGACCCTTTTATACATACCTACCTACATATATACCTACATGATATGAGAGTGTACTTTAACATAGCACATTCAATTCTTGCATTTTAGGTAATTTTAGGCAATGTTTTGAAAAAGACAATTGAATTTATAGTATAACTCGGATAGATCCCAGCATTGTTACCATCATTCCAGATTATCATAGAACTAATAAATTGGCGCTGAGCAGGTAATCCGTCGGATATCTGCGTTGACACGAAACCCTTCGCACCGCTGGTAGCCTGGTACTGATAGCTATCACTTGCGGGAGGGCGATAATGTCCGATTAATATTGTTATTTACACTGCCAATACGAGGGTTGAGTAATTACCGTTTTGATTCAATATGTGACGCACATTTTGATACTTTCCTATTTTTACTGGCTTGGATTTTTTTCGTGATATAAATTAATATGTGTAGAATTAAGAACATCACGTCGTTACACAGTTGTGCATGGAAATACCAAGAAAATGGATTTCAAGCGAGGGTAGGTGAAAAAGTTTTGCTAGAAGATACGTTCTTCTCCGACCAGTTTATTCGTGACCATGGCCGGTGCGTTTTCGCAGAAACTTCGGGTATCTACCTGTTAAGTACCTGGTCAAAGCCGTAAGGACTACGGCTTATATAGAATGCAAATTTACATTTATTTATTTTATTGTGTTTGTTGGGTAGCTAACAATAAAAAAGTAATAGTGAGGACATTCACGACAAGCCATTTACAACCCTCCACAGTTAGCAATAGAGAATTGTTGTACAAGTTTTGAAATTGATCAACTGTTCATTAAGCATAACACTAACTAAGTAAATGCTTGCGCAACCACTAGTAGGATGACACTAAGTTTTTTTGTAAACCAATCGATTGATCGATTTAAATGTCTATATTTCGTCGCACATTTGTAGTTGTAACATCTACCACAGACGAAGTTATTTATTGTGTGCCTACATTGTGAACATAATATAAACACTGCAACGGCTCACTTACTTTCAGTAATTACAGAGCGTGTTAACCCACCGCTGGGAAATATACGCATTTATAGGTTCTGCTGTTCTGACACCTTTATGTGTGGTGGGGTAGGTACTAAAAGTAGTAGTTTTGTAAGTCATGATCTGCGAAATTGGAAGGCAGAAGGAATAAGGGACAGAATCAAATGAGGACCGAAGGAAATTTTGAGAGTATTCGAGGTTATCATACGACAATACCTCCTATAAATTGAATACGATTTTTGGTTTTCCATTTCCAACCCAAGAAATCGTTCAGATGAAAGCCAACGATGCCGCGATGGAAAGATCCGTTATAAACCTCATTAACATCCCAGAAGCTGTAGCGGGAACATTTGAACGTGGGTGCAAACCCTGCAGTTGACACGGACCAATACGGATTTAGGTCCATTAGTGTTGAGTTGCACACGAGTGGAGGAGTGTTTACATTTCGGCGCACGCATACTAACCTGTTGTGCGCGTATCGACCGCCGCCGACCGGGGCGAGGCAGTCTCGGCCGACTTCTCTCGCCGGAGCCCGCGTTCGTGCCGCGCCAGTGAGTCCCGTGCCCAGTGCAGTTCTTGTGACCAACATCGATATGCAATTGCCGGTAACGTGCCGGTCGCAGTGAGATAAACGCTTCAGGTGAATATGAAACTATTTTATTTAACAGCAGTTTAGGTTTGACTTGTTTTGTTTGAGAGATCAGGTGCATTAATTGAGGCAGGTCCTGAAGTTTTCAAATGTGATACTTCAAGGTTTTTTTAAAAATTAATACCTACTCGTCTATTATGCAGTAAATACGTCAATTTAAGAGGAAAATCTTCAGTAGAATGTCGTATTCAAGAGGAGCAATAGCAAACGACTTTCCTCATATCGACAACGTTGTTGCGCGTCTGCGTCCGAATGTTACGAGTACTTCGCAATTTTAAAGAGAGGGTGTTTTGCGATTTTTCTATTCAATTTATATATTCAATTTATTTTAGTTAACCTTAGTTCTGCTTGCTAAGTTCTGGATAGGTAACTAATCTTGTCTGAGATGACATGTTGTTGAGGAGCGTCATTGAGCGCGACTGAAAACTTAAAAGCTCAGCTTTTCAAATGAACTTTTCCCGATTAATTGTTTCGAAACATACTTGATTCAAAATGTTTTCAAATACATCGACATTCCTTTGTTGCCCGCGAAACTAACGACGCAAAAGAAAAACATTTACAATTAGGAATGGAGCGTTCCTTTGTTAGATCGTCCTAGATCAGTCGCAGACTAGTCACGCCTCCCGACGAGTCCCCATGACTCACGAGATTTATGAGCCCCGTGTGATTAGCAGTTACTGTTAATTTATTATATTTTGACGCACAACGTCATCCGCGCGGCGTGATGTGAAGATCATCACATTCTGCGGCCACGCGCGATTTAATGCGCTCTCGAAATATGCGACGTATGTTGTGTAAACTGCATATAAAATAACAATAGAAGTTTTTGGATGAAGTTCACTCGATTCACACCATTTTGTTTTATGTGAAAGACGAAAAGGAAATGATTACTTATCTGAAACGGGTTTACCGCTAACAACAATTAAAAACATAATTGATGGGAAATTTAGGAGACTTTTCTGTTTCTCAAGAAACAAGACAAAAAAAAAACATTTTTATGGCAATCAATTGAAAAGTTTTTGGCGTGAATCACGGGTAGGAAATAGATGTCGTGCTTTATCGCGTCTCCTGAAATCTGGCCGCCATGATGCAATACAACTAGTCCGGTCACCATCATTCTTGCGTGTACAATGGAGTTCACGTTGAACTCATGAACCACGAGTTGTACCACAAATCATATTATGCGCAGTACAACAACATTATCAGTCTGTATTGTTCCACAGCAGGGCAAAATGCCTTCCTTTCCTTTTTCCACTCAACTCGATCCTGAGCCAATATGGACCACTCCCTCCTACAAGCGTCAAGTTCCTCTTCCGCGATACCGTTGGACGTTTCCAGGAACCCATGCTGTGGTGGTATTAGCCCACAATGCATATACGATATGCGGCAAACGTGTTCGGCACAGTCTTATTTGAGCTAGAAGCTTGCGTTAAAAGATTACTTTCGAGTTGATACCTGAAAAAGGGACCTTATAACCTAAGATGTCGTTTGGGGAACATATTCTTTATTTTGATAACACCAATAAGTCCGTATAACCAAAAACGATCTTTACCATAAACAATAAAGACACTGAACTTTAATGAAACGTCTTGGGAAAACCGCGGGCTTACGTGTGTCGTTGACAACACGTATTAGTTGTTGACCCCGTTTTTAGAGGGAAGACCTCCGACTGAGCTTGATGATAGTAGTAACATTTTATAGCCAGTTTCAAGGCTTTAGCTTTGATAGTATGGATTTTAGGAATACACACATTAAGGAAATGAGTAGAAAGATCTATATGAAGTACACCAAATAAATTATAGTGTAAGTTAGTTATTAAGTGTAGACATTTTGCATAGGGTGACACAGTGGTCGGTGTTAGGTATCGCTAAAAGTGATAATTTAAAGAGAACGTTCAGATGCATTAAATATAGAAAGAGAGACAATACTGCACGAAGTGCTTGTTGAAGCAATCTTGTTTCTCCACGTCGTATTTAACTAGTTAAGTTAAATTGCACCGACGCAGTTAGGTACTGTCAGGTTGTTAACTCGCCTTTGTGTTACAGTTAAGTATATAACTAAAACCACTAACTATTGCTTTAACCGCAGTCGGATAATATAGGTGTGTAGTTTGTAGTTAAAATGTTGTATTAATTAGTTTTACCTTGCTATTATGGGCTTTGAGGGGAAATGCGCGCGCGCGTTCATTATTATTTTCGTGAGATTTAAGAAAGCCATGTAAGCCTGACTCGCCCCTATGTAAAACATAATTATTATTTAAATTATATTCTTCTTTCTAAAAGTTCAGTTTATGAGCCATAATTATCTTCCATGTGCTGAGGGTTATATTATTATTAATTTATTTTTTAAGTTCTCATACGCAATATTCAATACCGTACCTACATTAAACATACAACAACAATACAATAACATTACAATTATACAACACAGAACCGTGCGTGCGGTTGCACTTAACTAGGATTGGTTCATGCATGTCAACACTCGACATGACCAGTTTTGCAAGTCTCTAATACAACTGCACGGTGCCATCCGCACTTGGTGGATATCCCGACCAGTCGCACTCAGCGCTACTCCTCCACATTTATTATGCGCACGCCCTTTTCTACATAATTATAACCCATCAGCCTTCAAAACAACAGTGAACAGGCATCTTCTGGGCATGCTCGTTCGATCGTAGTTCTCATCCATCGCTTTCCATCAGGCGAAACCGAGGTCAAGAGCATGCCTATTTAGAATATAAAAAGTAGACCGATATTTTTTTAAGGAAAGTGGGACCTTAGAAATGAGACCTTAGAAGCGTCAACGACACTGTAACCTACACTAATAACAAAAGTTTTCAATTAAAACAGGCCATTGCGTAAGAAATATCTAATCAGATCACTAAAATTTCCGGTGCTAGTCAATTTACCCCTCTAACTAATTGAGTACTCGGAAACGTTTGCCGCAAAAATAAAACAAGTTGATTAATTGATTCGATTTCCCGTAACATGAACAACAGAAAAGTAATAAACACAACAACTGTCGACATTTTGATTCAACAAATTCTTTCGGAATCACTTCCGTGAAAGTAAGATACTCATCTTGTTGTTTCAGCAGACGTTTACTTTTAGTTCATTTTTGTCTTTTATTCGAATATATAATTTAGTGGCTTGTATGCCACGATTAATACCCCCGATGGGTCTTTTGCTTCTAATAGTTCTAATACACCTAGTACACACAATAGGTTTAATAAACATTAATGTAGGGGCGATATAGAACAGTCTTGCCCGACCACGTCTTACTGTATAGACACGGACTATCTCTATTATTCGGCATCTCTCACTTGAACTGAAATGTTTGAACACGAAATGAAATCAAAAGTGAAAAATTAATTCATTAGTGAACCGATCCAACGATGTAGAATTTCTCGAGTGGAGCAGACGTCCATTCTTTTGTAATTTTGCGAGTGTCGTGTGTACGTGGAATGTAACAAAAATTAACATTCACTCGACACAAATAACATAAACTCAACAAACGACAATAACACACACCACGACTTTTGATGATGTTCGTTAAGATGCGAAGGGCTTACAATCTTACTCAATGAACGCGATATGTCTCACGTATAAGATACTGTCTTAGAAACAGCATTTATTTTCCATACTTTATTTAAGATTAAAATACACTTCTGCTGCTTCGTAAATTTTTGGGTATTTCGGTATTATTTTCGTAATGTTGGACCAAGAAAGTAAAGGTAAGTACATGCTCTGTGCGGATGCTTAGTTTAAATACACACAATGTACATCATCACGCCTGTTTATCGCGAATGTCTCGGTGGAGAGACTAGCTATAAAATAGTATAATCTAGCTTTAAAACACCCCCGTTTCGCCGGTTTGGAGCGTTAGTAAACTCCACGATTTCCACAAAATTGCTATCGTATTGACGATGTAATATTGACTGATGTTAACTGTGACCTTGTCTCAAAACATAAAATGACTAATTTTCTTCAATCATTCTCGGAAACGCAAAGCTTAATGATATATTTCCTTTCCTTCACCGGACTTACAAAATATTGTGTTTTAACACGAATGAAATAACAAGTTTATTTTATTATTGCTTTTGGTAACAAGAAATACTACATTCTTGATACCAAAGGAAATAATGATTAGAAAATCGAGAAAACATATAACTGCGAAATGTGGGTGTAGATACCTTAGGTACACCTCTGCGTTACCTTGCGGGGCAAACAGGCGTGATGATATGTTATGTAATCGTGAAAATGTCGAACTCAACCATTGAACGGATTAGTGACATGGTGTAATGGCTCATTTACATAATTATGTTAGGCGGGCAACGGACTGAAGGCCCGATTTTGTCGCATTATAAGATAGCTTGGCAGTGTACCTTTTTTTTGAGGGTGGGAAATCATCAAATAAATTCTCCCGCTCTTGGTGGAGCGGGAGGGCGTGTCAGACTCTTATTGACTAAAACCCACCCGTGTTCCTTCAGTTGCCTGTGCAGTGTACCTGCATTTGCTTTCTAATGGAGTTTCTTGCACACTTTTCTCCAATACACAATTCTTTATTGCATTCCATATGTATTACTTAGATGGTATAACACAGTTAAAGATCAATATGGACCATGTCGGGCACAGCTAAATTAGGAGAGAGGAAGAGGGCTAAGCAGCAATTCGAGCAATTCAATGTTTTTATAAATTATTAGATGTGTTTAATTGGGTGTATAATTATGTATGTATTATTATTGTTGGGTGTATAATTAGTAGGTTTGTGTATATAGGTATAGTCTATTATTTGTTTTTATTTTATTTATTGCATAAGATTAATGTTGGTAATTATTATTGTAGGTATTATATATACTCCATAGGTACCTACCTACTACGCTCTGAAATGTGCAACTAGCTTCATCTTTGTGACTGACCGACTTCTTGACAATTATAAAATGCCTGTAAAGAAATGCTATGAGTTTGAGTGGCTCAGAATAAAATGGGGGGAAATGTTTATTTGTCATAATGTCCGGATAGTATTACGGCTTCAGTAACTGGACTGTGGAGCTCAGATAGGCAGTCGTTCCACTTAGAGACTGGTATTCAGCTGCATCCAGTTGGTCTGGCACCGCCCCCAACATAGTATAAAAAAGCTAACTAAATGATTAGTTTTACGTCTGAAATAGGTACGTCGTACGGGTGTCGGTACTTCCTGGGTCGATCTCGTTGAAGAAGGGTTTTATTATTTATGTTTTGTAAAGGATGAAGTGTTTGCTGTCTGATTTCGACTGTATTTGAGGATAAGTTGCGTATTACGTCTTACGCCATGTCTTTCAAACTAAATCGATACGTTGTTTAGTCAACATAATAAGTAATATGTTTATATTATGTAACTCGAGCTATGCTCAATTCACGTGTCAAGAGTGTCAAAATACGTTAATCCCATTTATCTGGAAGCTCGTCCAATCTACAGCAGGGCCTACAGTGCCTACCTATAGTATAGTGGTGCACTAATCCCGCTTTTTGCGGACTTATCGCTCACGAGTGATTAGCGAGTGACAGTAATGTGACTCCGTTTCGGGATTTAGCGGTGAGATAGAGATGTGACATGGTTTTATGAGGAAACCCTGTTTGATTTTGGCTTATTGTCACTGATAATGACTTCCTTGATGATGTCCTTTTCGTCTGCTGGTTGCTATGATCTCCGTTCCGACTACGTCAGTTTGTGAAGCATTTTACACCACGTAGTATAGAAAATAATTAAAAAAAAATTGGTAATGGATTTGACTTAAATAATCTCCGTAGGTATTTCAGGGTAAAAATATTCACAAAAATATGAAAGAACTACAAATTGTTTATTCTGCACAAACTAGACTCACACATTAAAAGCGCTAAGTGGTAAATTAAAGGTCAAGTCTGAAACAAAACCTGAGAATGAGCAATTAATAAATTTTAACTAAAGATAAAAAATTAAAACTAAGTCAAGTGGCACTATAACAAGTAATCGACCTTGCCAGTTCCCAGAATAAAAACAAATACCAGAGACACATAAGTACACACAGTGTCTGGATAAGCCTTCGTCTCGACTACCCGCTCCATTACCGCTGTCTGTCACTGACAGAAGTGAAGAAGATCATTCATCATTATGACATAATACTGACCAGGCTGTGGAGGAATATCAGACGTTGGACATGTTTATAGTCATTAAGGTTTTGAGGGCTCGGAAGTGGTGAAGGGCAGGCGTTTTGGGGGTTGATATGTAGTTTTGATGTTTAAAAAATGCTAATTCTCAACCTAATTTGAATAAACGATTTCCCTACTTGTGCTACGTACGTACGTGGCTAAGATAGGGTGTGGGTATCAGGAAGTTACGGGACTGCTTGATGGGGTTTATGTGGATATGGTGTTTGGTGTGTATGCGTAGTGATTACAATTAGTTTTTAAAGGAAAATAATCAACTCAACGGTGGTAAAAGCTACATGGTTCCCAAAAGTGGACCTCAAAGAGCGAAAATGGTAAACAATTTTTAAACGGTTTCTTTCCAACATGGCGGGCGCATGTCACCTTTTCGAACTGCCATTTGAATTCATAATTTAGCAATACTTAGGGTTGATTTTCCTATAGGCAGATAACTTTTATCTAAAGAATAAATCTGACAGTTTGACATATTTTCTATACAAATACTGTCAAACCACAATATTTAATGACTACCAACTTACATTGTCCGTATATTCCCATCATTTCCTTTAGGCCTTTCAGATTTCCTACACACCAGCTTTACATTGCATGTGAGGTGCTAACAGTACGCCAATTATCTATACTGCACATCATATTAGAGCAGCACGTTGAACTCGCTTACAAGCCAGTACCTTCTGACAATAGAAGGAACGATTTGGTCTGCATAAAGCCTCAAACTAGACATGCCTTTGTAAACCGTCGCGCGTCGTAGTACCAACGCACCTTTCATATGTAATTAAAAACGAGTAAATTAAACTAGCTTTTATATAAGTATTTAAGCCAATCTGTATTTATAAGTGTTTAGATGTATTACTTTGTAAAAGGACCTAAATAAAAGTTATTATATAGTTATTATTATTATTATAACATCATTCTTTGACAGATCTATGAAATGGCTATAAAACGACAAATAATTCACGGATGATGTCAGCTTGCTTAACAATTAATTTCTGTGACTGTATGTACATTACCATATCTTGCGTCTACTAAAGACAAACACTACATTTGTCTACAAACTTACTAACAGTATGTCATCAATCATTAGATTACATGTCAGAAACTAGAGCTTGAAGAACTAATCGTTGTTTGATTGCTCATATCTGATAGTCAGTGTTAAAATAGCAAATACGTAGATTATATAAAGACATTTACAAACTAATGAGAGTCACCTTGAATATAAAAACGTGGAAATATTTTTATGAACTGAAGCTGAAAATAGTAACACTACTGAACTTCGTTAACGGTATTTAATCACACGAAGCTATAAATAAACTAGGTTTAATTACGTTTCTTTCAGTACTTTTAATAATAAATCGTTCTGCTATTTTGGTTGGTAATAGTTTATTTATTAATCGATATCATTAATTCTTTTAAAACCTTAATTTATTGCTGTAAGTTACGAAAGAGTCTAAATTCTTTCAAGTCAATATCAAATGTACATCCGATTTTACGTACTTTACAATATAAAGTTATCCTTATAAAAGAGAATTACACAACAATTGAAATCCATCCGATCGATTCAGACCCCCAACTTGATTTTACGACGCTACGACGTAGCGTCTACGTCGTAGCCACTGCGGCTCTGTAGCCGCCTACGCCGTAGCTTTATCTTTTGTAGCCTGCATTATCCATACATTATAAATTCAAAAGTAACTCTGTCTGTATGTATGTTACCTTTTCACGCATAAACCACTAAATGGATGTCGATAAAATACGGCAAGGAGATAGATGGCATCCTGGGGAAGGACATAGACTACTTTTTCTTTAAAAAAATAATCCTAAAAGGGGGTGATAATTTGTATGGGAAACTTAGCATTTCTTAAGTTAGTTTGGGTAAGTAATAAAACAAAAAAAATGTTTCATTTGTCATTTCAAAATTAACGTGATTATTGAAAAGAAATTGCACTTCTTTTTAAGATATTTAAGGAATTGGAAATATAGTCAGAACCCGGATCTTGAAGTATTATTTATTTTAGCATTTATTTCATTTTGCACACCCGCTTAAAAGTTATTAGAATTTGATGTTATAAAATAACTTAGATAATTTATTATGTAGGTAACGTGGTCAATGGCGAGTATGGCGACGCTAGAGTATTTCAAATTGATGATGATAATATTCAAATGTATTATTATTATTTTTATGTTACACATTCATAATCATAAAAACCTGTTTCATAAAAACAAAAAAGGTTATTTGCATATTTATTATCTGTCTGTCTGTTACCTTTTCACACTTTAACAGCTGAATGGATTTGGATGATAGGATACCGGTAGCACGTTCCCGTGGGATAATTTCCGACATCAATACTCAATACTCAATACTCAATTCTTTATTGCGTTCCACAATGTAGTCTTAGGTGGTAAACATTTTTAGTAACAATCATGGACCCTGTCGGGCACAGCAAAAGTAAGATATTTGGAGAGGACCTATCAAGAATCTTAAATCATTAAATAATTTATTTCTTTGCAATTATGGGTATACAAATTGGTGCATTGATGTTGATAAGGAAGTTAGCTCTCCATTGTTCTGCCGTTACATGAGCATGCAAATCATTGTCAATTAATATAAGTTTAAATAACAATTAAAATATTACTAAAATTCATGTCAAATAATTAAAATCACAATAAATATAAAAATGTCATAATATTACATCAAATGTCACTGGGAATATTATGTAGGTATGTCAATGGATAAAATACAAGTCTGTTTAAATTAGTAATAAAAATAGAAAAGGAACAGTTAATATTATCAAAAAGTCCAATTTCATTTTAATTATTATTGCAAAGTGCACCGTGCATGTCAGGAATAATGAACTAAAAACAAGATTCTTATAATTTAACTTATTCTAATAACATGGACATAGGTGCCGATTCCCTTGTTCACAAACTAGACTAAATTTAAGTTGAGTGCATCTTTTTCTTTCTATTTCATTAAGAATAGGACAGAAGATAAATTTTAGTTTAGTCCTGTCAAATTAATCAGCGCCTGACACAACTCCATACAAGTTTAGACGTGATTAAAAAGTTGACTACTAAAATTACATCAAATTACGTCAGGGGCTGACTAATTTGACAGGACCAAACTAATATTTATCTTCTGTCCTTTTCATAATAAAATAGAAAGAAAAAGATGCACTCAACTTAAATTTAGTTTAGTTTGTGAACAAGGGAATCGGCACCATTGAATCACTAAAAGCATTAATTTTCAAGTTTCAAGGATTTATCATGTAAATATTCGTTGACGCTGTAGTAACACTTTCTCAATAATAACTTTTTTAACTTATTTGTAAATAGATGGAGTTTTTTTTCTTTTCTTATTGATTCGGGTAACATATTGTATATTTTTATTGACATAACCAGAGGACTTGTTGAGTGTGTTGGACTTGTTGTTTTGTGTCGGAGTGTGTATCTTGTTTGTATGTCTTCTCGTTTGGTGTAAAAGTCTTGGTGTTTGTGCGCGAATTTGCATATTTCAAGTATATATATACAAGGCAGAGTTAAAATAAAAAAGTTCTATAAAATGGGGTTTGCAGCTATCTATCTGTTGTATATTTACTAGTATACGGATACATTTCTTTTGAACGGTGAACAGTGTTAGTGCATCTGTACTGAATCCCCACATTATAATGCCGTAGCTAAGCCAGGCATAAGCATAGGCGTAATAGTAGTATGTAACCAGGGCAGTCTGTAAATTTGTGGTCTTTTTGACTTCACGAAAAGCGTATAAAAATTATGAAAGTTTTGATTTTATGTTTTGTCATCCGTGGGCAGAAGCTACTTATAACCTTTCTATCTGGCATTTAGGTTCCAATGTTCTGTTACTAAACTTCGTGCAAACAATAGTTGAGCTTATATAAGAACCCGGCCCTGGTTCAAGCCATGGTCCGGGGCGAGGGGGAGTGGGAGGCAGTCGCCTCCTTCTGCGAAGCAGTCATGCTAGCGAAGGAGGTGGCGGGACGGGAGAGGGAGAGAGTCTCCCGTCCAAGCCGCCGCGGTGGACGCTCCGGGCGTCGGGAGCCGCGTGACGACTCCCGGCCACCGTAGGCGCGGGCCTGCGGGCGGTGAGTAATGGGTAGCTCACCGTCCGATCAGGACCAGGCCCGTGCTGGACGCCGCGTACGTGTTCCACGCGCGCCTCAAAGAGATGTCAGCATCGAAGAGGGGGCCCACTAGGGCCCAAGCCTGCCGGGAAAGCGGGATCATCCAAAAGGGGTACCGCTGACCCGGAACATAAAGGGCCAAGGAAGGAACACGGGTGGGTTTTAGTCAGTAAGAGTCTGACACTCCCTTCCGCTCCACCCTACTGGCCTTTGGTAGGTGAGTCTGTAAAAATATTTAATAACGAATAATACATTACTACGATTATTTGTAGCGGTATCTACATCGCCACATGAGTACTACGTCACACTAACGTCACGCAAAATCCTGCATCGCGCAGGCAGAGTTTACCGCGCAACTAGCATATAAATAACGTCCCGACCCCAATCGTTGGGCAGTTGCCCACCAGACACGACACCCGTCTGGTCGGAGGATCCTCCCTTTTCTATGGAGGTATGAGTGAAGTTTACACTATTTTCGTCGTGCCTCTATAAATTCTTCTAAAATTTGTAAAATATTTATAATTGCTGTTTACATTTGCGGATTCAGCAAGTTTGTGACAATCTATCATAAATGCACATTGGAGTAAACTTCTTTTATCTTTTTATAACCCACAAGTATTAAATAAACATTGTATTATTTATTTAACTAATTATATGTTTATCTAAACAAAACAAACACAAATAGTTGTTATGTCTAAAATTATCAGTGACCATTACCAAGTTAATAATTAATACTTCAAAATTTTACCGAAATAAACGTTTATTTCATGTAATTGCCAAATATTTAATCCGGCTCGAAGGACCAAAAATAACTTGATTATTATGCAGGTACTATTTGACTGATTTATTTATAACTCAAGCCAAGTTCTCACATAGTTAAAACAGCCGCACTAGTGCGTTTATAACACTACTTACTTTAAATACAAATGTAAATGCGATGCAGTCTGTAACGGAATGCATCAGCAATAAACACTTCGTACGGAAGCCCCAGACACATATATGTGAACATAAATATTCGTAAACATACCTACGTGTATCTCACAACATAAGAAATACACGATGAAAAAACAAACGGTATCTTATTTATCTGCGGAAACTTGTAAATGGCCTTCAGTTTCATGATGTTTAAGAACACTGTATTATAGCTGTAAGTTTCCCGAATAGAATAAAATTAAATAAAAAATAAAAAAAAATTACAGTCACCATTTTACAAGACAATATGTTTTACTTTTAAGAATGAGATGTGTATTCTGATATGTCAGATTGATGTGTAGCTTTTGGGTAAAGAAAGACTGATTTCTATAAAGTTTTTGTTTTTACCGTTATGATTATTGAGTAGGTAAATAGATAGAATACTCTTTATTATATACACCATAAAAATTGTAGATATAAATGGAGAAATGTAGGTAATTTAGATGTCGTTTTGAGTTTTGGTTCGTATAAAATACATTTCAGAGTCAAGGAAATTCTATACTGAATTTTAAAAAACACTTTGGGATATTTGCTGTTTTATTAGCGTTCGTTTTTCCTCACCCTGTGTACATGTATGTACACGCGTACAGATCCGTAAGGCTGTCAGAATGTTTACACTGTTAATTAAGTAATATGCTTCTGTTTTATCAACGTCAAATTATTTATTTGACACAATTTATTTCGTATAAATATCTCAGTAAACTCGTTCAAAATTTATCGAATTTTCTTCCATCTTTGTTTTTATTTAAAATTTATTTATTTGTGCACTATTTATTACCTTAAATGTTTTGGAACTGGAAGTTTTTATGAGTACAAATTCGGGGTATCGATTTAAAATAAGGAGCGAGGCTAAACAGTTACGAGTTGCCATTATGATTGGAATCAGTGTCGCCCGCGATGGGCGTGCAAATAGCACGATGGGCTCGCGGCTTGAGGGCTCTCCAAACAATTGATGTGTTACACTCTATTTACGTTACCACTGTGATACGCGATGGGAACTCTTCGTGTTTATGCAAGCCTGGTACTTTTTGTGTTTACGGGAAGCTGAGGTTTTTCGTGTGAAGTGACATCACATGAATCATCATCAATAATAGTGAAAGCTTAATTTCTTTTAGTAGACACTGGTTCGTCTTGCCAATTTTTTTTCCCCAACATTGAAGTAGCATAAGGAAAGCACTGTCTTGACGGCTGGATCCTGGAGGACTATCCAAACCATTATATTGGTTGTGATACGTGCTGAGACTCTTCGTGTTTGTGCAACTCTATTACCCAATTTTTTTAAGTATGCGGAAAAAATTTACATTTTATTGAAGAAAAATAACCTGTCAAAAACACAAAATACGATGTTTTCGTTTCTTTGTTGTGTGTTAATAAATGGCGGGTATTTTTTAGTAAAATAGTGTCTTGTTAGCAGGCACAAAAGAAAATATTCGGTTTCACCGCTCAAGACCCGTCATGTTGACACTGCACTGGGACTGTCTGGAGCTTAGGTCTGGAGTAACGAGCTTTTATTTGACTCAATAAATAAATTGTTGTGTCTTTCAAAATATGATCCTAATCTAAAGCGAAATATTACAAAATCTCGATTGTCTGTATATTTTTAACAAAAAGTTTCATTTTTTGGTCAAGAGTTGGTGTTCAACCAGTTACACATAAAACATCATTAGAACAATACAATAATAAACGGATCGGACTTGCTCACTGTGTAACAATAACAACCGACACATTTCCGATCCACACGGCCGAACCACGCGTGTTACGACCGCGCTTTACGACCGATCCCGCGTTTGTCGGCCGCATGGAATCGCCCTTACTTATTGAGGACGATATCACGTGTTAGGTGACCTGTTTAGCGATTACCTGCTGTGGAGGTAACTGCCGCGTTCAGTTGGGTAAGCACGATGAGGTGAGGTCATGGTTTCGAATCGAAGACGGCTACAAAATTATTTAAATTCGACACGCTACGAATATGATACAGATTTTGAATAAAACGAAGCATATTAATGAGCATTTCCACAGTAGAGATTACTGTTTTTTAGGAAGATAAATCTGTTCCGTCATTATGCTGAAAAAATAATTAGGTGGTCGAGAAAAATATATTGAACGAATATTAATATATATAATTTTTTTTCTTAAATCGGAAAAAATAAAAAATCGGACGTCGACCTATAAGATGTCCTCTAACCTATGACTAGGTATTCTACATTCGCAAACTAAAATTCTGTTTTGGAGTAACTCGAATTTTCGCCTACACGCGAACAACAGCGAGTGGGTGAAACCATTCGTCAAGCAATCACTCACATATCAACATTACAAAATGCTGTAAATTGCAAGTAGGTAGCAGTTGATTTGACATTTGATATGTTTTGATCTTATACTGTTCCATTCATACTATAAATTTTCATACGGGTCGACTCCGTATGAAATATCGTTTGCGTGATTGAATGCAATAATTAAAACAAGAGAATTGGAACCTAATTTAAAAATATATGAAAATAAACGACCAGAGCGGACAATTAGTCAAAATATTTTTTTAATGAACTCATCAATTGGAAAATCGTACTTTTTAAACACAAAACTCTTGTCGGTCATTTGTCTCGGCTAACTCAGAATTACGTATGATAATGCATCTTAACATACGGTATGTTAAGAATTTTCTCCAGACTATTAATGTTATCCATCTCTGGATACGTTTGCAATAAATCGGAGAGTGTATGGTTTGTTACAATGGCGTTTGTTAGCGGCGCGCGCGCAGTGATCGCCGACACTAACCAGAACCGCGCTAAATATACTCGCGTAAGGGACGAAACACATATTTGCACAAGTGTATCGTCTTACTATGTAGGTAGATGTAATTAGTATTTGATGCTTGTATTTGTAAAGATGTCGACGTTATCTAACTAGCACACTAGTATCTTGGATTATGTTGGAATGGGCAACTAACTTCATCTTTCTGACTGACAATTCAAAAGTGTAGTATCAAAGTTTCTCGTAAGTTCATAAACAGAACACAGAAAATTGAGAAGCTTGACACAAAAAGGAGGCTTGTAACTGGCAGTGAGTTTCATGTAGCTAGACGTTTTTAATGTTGATAGGGATGGTTTGACAAAATAAATAAAATGTCTAAAGTTATGTATGTCATTCATGTTTTACGTAAGTACCTGTGCTATAGGTACCTACTTATCTTGAAATTCAAAAAATCTATTAAAACAAGCCAATCTTTACAAATTTGTCAAATGATTATTTCAAATAGGCGCACTGAAATAAAGTAGGTCATGCTGTCCAACTTTCAGACTTATGACATCTGTCACAAATAAGAGTGCAGAATCCAATAAATATTGTATTAGGACACTTAGGAATGTCCTATTAGAATATATAGCCTAGTCATCTGAGGTAGGCCTAAGATGACTAGGCTACTAGGCTAACTAACAGGTCGAGTCTTCGACCTTGATAAGTTATAGACCCAAGACTACCTTGAATCAACTGAATGCTGTAACTAAAAGCAAAACGCTGTGAAATTTAAAACTGATTTATGTATTGGGTCACTGCGTTTATAGAAACAACGTGTTGTCGCTACCTCGTTCGTCTGGTCGCAGGCGCTCCTGCTGAGCATGAGGTCCTGGGTTTGATTTCCAGGTTGGGCAAAGTGTTATTGGGTTTTTCCAGCTGGAATTTCTCAGCAGCAGCCCAGAGTCTGTATTTGTGCTCGGTTGATGGCAATAGGCTCGCCGTCTGTTACAGACGAAATGTGGGTGTACTATTGGTACACCTCTGCCTAATCCTTCAGGGATGCTGCGGGTTATGTAAGTGCTGTCAAGAGGTGGTGAAATGTGTAAGAAAAGGATCATAGATAACTAGCTGTTGCCCGTGACATCGCCTGTGATCCAGGATGAATAGTAGCCTATGTCCTTCCCCAGGTCATGGTCTACAGGTCTACCCATGTGCCAAATGTAATCCAAATCCATAGGACATCATTCTCAACGGTATCACTTGCACTAGAACAACGTTACTACTGATAGGTAAAGGCTTTACAAACATAATTTGAATTCCCGTAACATCACGGTCCTTTTGTCCGAATACTTGAATCGAAACTAAATTAGATTGATCAATAATAAAGTCGCAGTAACAACAGATAACGATTAATTACTTGTAAAACAATAAACACATCACACTAAACTCGAAACCACGATACCAAACAATTTTACGGCATCGATTTTTGACGAGTAACTTGAGTGAATAATTTAAATATCAGACAGGTTGGAATAGTCGTGGTCACGAGCGACCTTGCCCTCTCTTTAGTATTCATAGCATTTACTGAATTATTATAGATTAAATCGCTTGTATTACCATGGCGCTAATGTCCGTTTGTTTCGACTCGTTGCCTGCTCAATTGTGTATGAAAGTGAGTAACTGAGAATGCAACAAAAGTTGCTTACGCGTAGCTATAATAAATGTTAATTTTATGTTTTCTTTTTTATTAATCCGATGTCATAATACAACTGGTAGTGTCGTCGTTTGTACATATTATGTCCTAACGATAATGCCATGTCGTGCTCTTGTTGTGGGTGCGGCCCACATAACATACTTTTAAATATTGTATAATAAAAAAAGATGTTAAAGAAGGTGTTTACTTTTCAGGCTATACTTAATTCCCGTTGATCAAAGAATGAGACATTTATTGCGATTAAAATAACGTATTTACCGACGATATCCATCGGTTAGATCGTAAAATCTATCGTGAGATTATAACTGTCAATCGTCAACCAACATTAATCAATGATATCGCATCACTAAATCGATAAAAATATAGTTTTGATTCAGTGGTATATAAAAATGGTCAAATAAAAATTTGACACACAGTGCTTTGTGTGTTTACAAACACAAATCCCACACGAGTACTCAAACACCCACCTCACCACCTCAGACCCTCATCACCTCAGACCCGGAATAACAAGTAGGACCCTACAAATAATGGATTCGAACCCGTGACACGTACCTACAGCAGCATCAAACAATGGCTAATCTCTGCACATAATCCCGTGATGCTGTATCTATATTTATGCATTACGGTGTTATTTCATCGTTTATGTCCAAGGCGTTTTATAGATCGGCGTGATCGGACGTCTGTATGTTTGTTTGTGTTGCCGTATCGGTCTAGCTGTGGGTGATCGTGATTTAATTGGCAGATACACCAAGGTTAAGTGTAATTAATTTAAATTTGAATCCGGATTTCAGTGAGATGAAAATATAGAGGATCAGGTGTTTGTTTTTGTTTGTTTGGTGATGCCATTGAAAGAAGTTTCTAGGAGACTTGTGTGTCTTTATATTATGTTTTCTGTATTTAATGTACTTTGCATTAAAATTTATTTACTAATTCGTTAATCGTTACGACACGGTTGGCGCAGTGGTTAAGCGATTGACTGCTGCGCTGCGTGTCGCGAGTTCGACTCCCACGCGAAACAAATATTTGTATGACCTACACTTAGAGCATTTAGGTAATGCTCTAAGGACCTACAAGTAGTTGTTCCGGGTCTGGCAGTTTGTGTATGTGAGTTTAAATCATGTTTGTAAACGCACCCACAATACAGGAGAAATTCCCAGAGCGGGGCAACGTTTTTAAAACAAAAAAAAAATACAGAAAAGTAAACTGAATTTAGAATTGAATTAGGTTCATTATTGGTTCGGCTCCTGGTTATTGGTTCGGCTCCTGGTTATTGGTTCGGCTCCTGGTTATTGGTTCGGCTCCTGGTTATTGGTTCGGCTCCTGGTTATTGGTTCGACTCCTGGTTATTGGTTCGGCTCCTGGTTAATAAAACCTAAAATTAAAAAAAGGAATTTATAAACGAAATTCGATTGGTTTTAAGTTACACAATCAAATTGATGGGATTAGAACTCACGACGTCACGTGGTAGTCACCAGCCCGACATCATATTCATGGGACCGTTACTAATTTCTCTTAAGGTAAATAGGTATTTGATGCATCGCTACAAATAACAGGTCATTTCGGAAGTAGGTACAAGTGCCTCATTTTATAGCGCTGTTCTCTGGTTGTAAAAAACCACAAGATACCCAAGGCCACTGTATAAAATGTTCATTCATGAATAAAAATACTTCATTTTATGATAACAAAATGTATTACAAACTGATGCATCACATTGAAGGACGATCATTACGATTACCGACACGTTAAAGTCACCGACCGTAACACAACGTCATGCCATGTCAAATCAGTTGGTTGGTTTAGCTTTAAAGCTTTAACTAAAGGAAAATGAGGTCAATTTGCATAAAACAAAAAAATAATTATTTCATATATCATAAATCCATACCTATGTAGGTACATTATCACAAAAAATAAAATTAAAATGTAGATTAAAATTAAAAATTAAAATGTAGATTACAATTAAAATTTAGAATCACAATTAAAATATAAATGAAAATAATAGTTAAATTACTGATTTAATCAGGGACTTCCACAGCGAAGATGACATCCTATCGGCTACAGTATATAAGATTACGTTGCAGCTGCCACGCATTCTGCAGATCAGGGATACCGTCCTTCTGCGAACGATGGCATTAAAGCCATCAGTGCGAAACAGCGTGAACATTCCCGATGCACTACAGATACGTGGCAGCCCCAACATCATCATGAATATATTATTATACTGGATGCGAAGGGCATCCAGCGAGCTTTTGGTGTGACAGACCCACAGACTTCCAGTGTTAAAGCTCTGACAATATGCCTTAAAAAAGCGTAACCTTCACTTGTTCAGAGCAACGGGAGAATCTGCGAGCCAGCATATTACCTCTGACCGCTAGAGCCCTTCGCTCCCTCTCAATGTCTACATCGTCCTGAAGGCCGTCGGTAAGGAAATGTCCCAGATACTTAAAATTCACGACACGATTTACGCTCAAACCATTTAGGGTAACATTGTGACAATGATCAGGACGTTCACTTGCGGCCTTAAAGACCATGTATTCACTCTTCAGTACATTATATGAAAGGCCATCAGCATAGGCCTCGCACACTTTTAACAACTCTCCGAGACCCCCCGTCGGGCTCAGCAGCACCATATCGTCCGCGTAGCTTATAATATTGTTAATGCACACGCCATCTATCGAGCAACCGACGCGCTTGCTACTAATGCAAGCAATGCAATGCAATGCTTATTAATTATAATCTATTTAAAAAATGCTTTTATCTAGTTACGGTTTCTCAAAGCTTCTGCATAAATAAAGCTTTCTTGGAAAGCTACTATCACACATATTTAAACTTTTATAGGTATGAGAATTGCTTGTAGACTAGGCACTATCGTAAATATCGCATTTAGCACAGTAGGTTTAGGATGGCAGCTTTGCATAATTTTTGCAAATGCCTTCCGAAATTAACTCTTTTAATCACCCCCCAAAATTCAACTACATATTTATGCTGGAAATTGCGACCTAGCTTCAATATCGATTGCACAAACGTACACCTAAAAATTAGAATGAAATATCTAAAGGCAAAGTAATACCACGGTAATAATATCTATTACCGTGGTAATACACCCGTCTGTAGCAAATAATGATGTCTATTTCATATTAAAGGCAAGTACTTGGTAGGAAAATAAACTAATCGTAAAAGATTGGTAGTAAATCATGCGCGGGAGTTGAGTAAGAGTGCAGTGACCCGGTTCCGACAGCTGCTTAGGGTTGTCAGTAAAATTAAAAGCGTTTTACTGGCACTTTAGTTAAATTTTGCTTGAAATGCGGAACAATTGCGCGGCTGTAAACCTTTATGTTAATAGTTGCATGTTTTGTTGAATATGTAACTACCGGGAAACTGTTTTCCAATTTTGTTGCGATTAAATTTTCAATGTTTATTTTTACATGCATTAATATCATTCCATTATTATATTATACTAAAAACGAGGCCCAACACTTAAAGCTTCATAAATATTAATTAATTTTAAAGCGTAAAAGCCAACGTAACAAAAAGCGACTGAAATCAACCCTAATGGCCTACTAACGAACACCGCGAGCTCAACATTTTCGTTTTACCCGCGTATTACTGGCGTGCGCAAGCGCTTTAACAGCGTGCCCGCAAATGCATTTGCAGTGTGTGTTACGAGTCGTTAGTGGCGGTAAATGAGGCTGACCTGCTTTGTGGCTGTGGACCCTTTATTGTTTTAAAGATCTTTGCGTGTTTGTTGGGATGGATTTGTCCGGAAATGCACACCAAACATGAACTTTGGAAAAAATCATTTAATGTTTTTAAGGGTAGCATACGTCCGAACGAAAAAACTGAACCCTTTAGGATCACTCGTGTGTCTGTCTGTCCGGCTGTCATAGCCAATTTGCTTCGAATCTACTGGACCGAGTAAGTGGAAATTTGGTACACATACGAATGTCTGTGACCCAAACTCGGACGTGTAACCTAAATAAATAAATGTTGAAAATGAAAGTCACTTTTATTAGGGGCAAATTAGAAAAAAAAAGTTAGGTATTCCTACAAACCTACTTACAGTTACATTTTTACATTTTTAGTTCAGTTACAAAACTTACATTTATCATACCTTAACTACGAAACTACTAAGCCAAAAATTATGAAAAAATATAGATAATAATTTTTACTTATATATTACATACAGGGAAACTTATAAGAAGTGCGGAGTCCTCTCTACGCAAGTTCACCTCGCACTTGTCCGGTGTTTGTTCATATTGATGAGCAAACACCGTGACACCATGGTTGACAGTCATTTTACAGCCAATCAAATAAAATTACAATAATTTAATAATAATAGTAAATGTATCGGCCAATGGCCTGATGGCCGAAAGCCTCGATCAATTCTTTTCGAGGCTCTCGTTAGGCGGTTGGATCAAGGGCCTGATTCAGAAGGCTCCTCGATACGGCTCGTATCGTGAGGAGGTTCCTGTCTCTGGAGCCCTAACCACCGGTAGCTTGTACCCTGCTCCTGATACCGGCGGACTACTATTTTTAAATGTTTTTTTATGAAAATATTTAAAAATGTATTTAATATGTAAGAAAATAAATAAACGGAATAATAATATTAATTAAATACCTAATAATAATAAAATAATAATTAATAAATTAATTAATAATAAATTAATTTATAAAATTATTACTTTTATCATTACTTTTACGGAGGATGATAATAATGATCCTAGTTCTAAGAAAAATGATTTTAATGGTCTTGCGTAAATGTGCAGGACTCACCAGAAACGTAAGTACGGTAGCACATTTATTTTTGTTTTGAAAAACTTTGTTGAATTTTGCGGTTAAAGCAACCACTATGAAAGTCAGAATTCAACATGTTGGTAGAACTACATTTGGCTCGGTTCGCGATCGGTAGTAGCAATGAAAGCGATCACTTATCAAAGTTTAGCGAAACAAGTCGAGCGACCCACTTTACTAATCTTATTTGGCAAAATTGTCCAAAAGTTTGGCAATACTATATTTGAGATCGAGAGGGAACGATACCCCAATTAGAATTAAAAGAAAAACGGTAGAACCTCAGATCATATGGTAAAACTATTTGATATAACATCTGTTTAATCCAAGTTTTCGTTCATAAAAGTAAACGATTAAACACTGTTGAACTCTGTAGTTGAATCGTTGTGCCTTCTAAGAGCCGATTTTTTGATCCGTAGTTAACTCAACAATTAGATAAAGAAAAAATGCCAAAAGATCAACACATTTTGGCATTTTTTTTTATTAATAATTATTTGGTCAAAATTTAACCATTAACTCAACCTTTAGTTAAAAATAGTAATTATGGTTACATTTTAGCAAAATGTGTTGATAAAACAACACTTTTGCCAAAATTGAACCATTAGTTACTGTTTTTTACTAATGCTTGAGTTAACTACGGATCAAAAAACCGGCCCTAATTACTTAACTATCCCATCTCCTTTGATATTGACTATAAATTTTATTTTATAGTTATGTACCTACTTAAATGATTGAACAATAATATGGCAACCATTCGATGTAACACATTACAAAAAAGAAGACTAAAATATAATTTCACAAAAAAAAATTGCTGTATTCACAAAAAAATACTGCCGCCATTTTATACAAAAGTTTGTTAACCGGGTATATGAAGAGTGCTCTACAATCTCTCGGGATGCTGCGAGCGCGAGAGGCCAACAGAGTATGTGTCCACAGAATTCTGCACAAATATCGTTACTCTCTCACGTTTACGTGAATTGCAGGGTAAAGTGCTGTATGAGCTTGTCACGTCTTGAGTTTTCAAACAATCTGAAGTCAAAAAGTAAGATTGTTCATGGAAATATTATATCTACTTAAGTTAAAATGACATTACTCAGAACTCTTAAAGTCAGTTGAGAATTGTGCCTTCTTAGAAATCAAAGAGCTGCCCACACCGGAAACTATTCCTACTTTTGCCGAATAGCTTTTCTCTCATCTTTTCATCACGGCATGAACTATTTACATAAAGATCGCCTTACATCATATATAGGTACCTATAAGAACAATCGATTGTTGTAGGAGTGAATTTATAAAATGGGACTATACTGATCTTCACCTACATCCTTATGTCGCCAGCATAGTACCATATTAGGTACACGCTTTCGGGGAGAAGGCGTGTTAGGTAGGTGAACTGGTCTTACACAAATAAAAATCTCCTTAAATGAATTAAGAATCAAACCTTAAATTCACCCCATGAAAACTACCATAATTCACTTCACCCATCAAGCTCGTATGGTCCCTCATAATCACCACTTAACAAAAGGCACAAACCCTCGACTGGGGGCCGCTGATAAGCGATGTTCAAACAACCCCTTGCAACGTCATGGCAATGCTCAGGTAAGCCTTTGTAAAGTCTGCAGTTTGTTCATCAAGTTACAATAATTTAACGCGGCTAATGTTGTTTTAAAAATTACTATTTAGGGTCATTGCAGATAAGCTACATCGGCGATTTTATGACTTCTAGAATGCGAAAACGCGTAAAGTCGCGTTTGCAAAATCCCGGGTTTCAGCAATTGCTTTGATGCTGCATCGCGTTTTGGTAACTCAATCTGTTTGAGCGCTGTATCATTATTACAAGATTACTATTGGCTGTTTTCTCGCAGACAGAACCTCTTCTGACAGTCTCAGATACCGAAAAGCGACTAGATCGTTGATCGCCGATGCTTAGCATGTGCGCTAAGGCCAGCCAACAACAACGGTAAAGTATGCAGACAGCCAAGTATTCGATAAACATCTCAAACACTCAGTAGTACATAGATACTGAACGATAATATGTGTATACTCAATACTAATTTATTTGTACTTAAACATCAAATAAGATTTCGGGCGAATGAGCTATAAATTGTTTTTAAAAAACTATTTCAAACGCGTTAATTAACGTTTCGAAGGAGCCGTAAAGTGTTCCAGCCTTCGACATACTTAGCTGGAAATAACAGTATTTTTTTTTATAATTAAAATACGCTAGCGGAGCGCACCGCCGCGCCGTTGCTTGCGAAAATGAAGTTTTTTTCCGAAAAAAGATAAGCAATTTCTGCATTTTCCGGATAAGATTTTTTTTTCCCTCCGGGTGCCGTAATGGGAGATAAAAATATTGCTCTGAAAAGCTATTTGTAGCGCATTTTTTGCATCGTCGTAGTTTTGCATTGGTATCATTATAGTTAGGGTAGCATCTGCATGTAGTGACATATTTCATTGGAGCAGGCAGCCTCGCTACCAAACTTGCTAGTTTTGTTACCACTATGGCATGAGTTATCCTCAGATAGCTCGTGCCGACACGAAATAAGAAAAGATGTGGCTTATTTAGATTCCCCTGTTCAGGGATTAGTTCACTTTGAGCAATGAGTTATTTTCCCAACATTGATTTTCTAGTTTAATAAACACAAACACGACCCGATAGGCTTCCTACACGATGTAGGGTCAGGTTTTATTTTTGAATTTCAAATTGTCACTCTACGTCAATTTGTCGTGATATAGCTCAGACTAAGGAAAAGAAAGGACTCGGCATAACGAACAGTAGTTATAGGAATGTGATGTATTTCGACGGCATAGTTACTGACATATCGGCATCTCTTTTTAACTTATGAGGGTAATCATATGTAAAAAAAGGACAACAGTAGTCTTATCATTACCAAAAATTGCAACATTATCTACAAAATATCTCACTGCGGCCGGTCGCCATGTTTTGTCACAGCCAGCAAGTACATCAGTTGTCATAGCAACTTGTTTCTTTCAGTGTTTTGAAGAAAACTTTGATATTATAATGCGCGCAGCTCTACCGCAAGCCGCCATCTTTGTGCCAGACTCACATTTTAGGTATGCACGTTTTTTTCGTAGGTATGTCATGTCTATTCTTCTTTTCCTTAGTCTGAGTGATATAGCCAAATCATACAATTTTAAAGAATGACAGCTATGATTGGAATATACGGACAATTTAAGTTGGTAATTTTGACAAACATAAAATATGACTTTCGCCAAAGACACCACAAATTCGCCGGTTCATTGTGTAATAAAACGTACAGATCGGTTCTGGCGATTTACGACAGGTACATGTCAACAAACTGGAAATAGCTCGTGAAAGGCGCACAAAACATTCGCTTGCGCAAAGGGGCTACGTCACGCAAGTAAAGTTAGCCCCTCTGCATACGAAATTATGCAACAACCCCATACTTGACAGCTTAAGTCTTTTGGCGACTAATATACCCGGCTTCTGAAAGACTGATCCAGTTTCTGCTTTGCTAACCTTAAGCCTCTCGTGCATCATCAGTCATCACATACATCATCAAGTCCTCTCAATTCGGCAGCTTTCTATTCTCCATGCTGCTTTAAAACAACGATCTCTTATTCCTTTTATAAATACCGATCATAATTCTGACAGGAGAAACAGAAGAAGGGATTTATGCCAGCCGAAATCAGTAAAATCCAAATTTGCCCGAAATTTCTTTTCTTTTCTTGGCCCATTTCTATACAACAGACTGAATGTTTTACTATCTGTTCATAACCTAAACAAAACAGCTTTTAAAAGGAAAATAACTGACTGGCTTATTACATTAGATTATACACAAATTGAAGATCTTTTCAATATTATATCTTGACATAAAATCCCCTTTGTAACGCACACACAAGCACCCCAAACCACACACACACTCACTCCACATCACACACACTCACCCCACACGCTTGCACATACATTTACATACATCCATCCTCCCTTGCATGTTTTTGTATTCTTAATAAATTACTTTATTTCACATGTACTATAAATCAAGTTTAATGAGCTGTGTTGCAATATTATAATGTCTGAGAATTGTATTTCAATATGATTAATCAGATAGTCTCCAGTGCAACAAAAATAATGTAAAACTTTGATTAGGGGGCCTGGTGACCTGATATACAGGTTTTGTAAAAAACTTAGTTTAGGCACCAGTCTTCCATAAATTAATTATGAATTTGTGTCTTTATACTATTAAATACTATCTCTATAATTTGTGGTAAGAAATAAATAAATGTATTATTAATATTATCATCATTGAGCCTAAAGACGTCCACTGCTGGACATAAGCATCTCCACAACGACAGGTCCTGTGCTTCCCCCATCCAGTGTATTCCCGCGACCTTTACCGTGAGCCTCACGTAAGGTAATGTGATTGGTTGTCTAAACCAGAGTCTTGACAAATGTGAATGAGTTGCATAAACCGTACACGTTACATAAATCTATTAGGCTACTCGAGCTCATACTGTAGCCAAAAATACTCCATCTGCACGTGTCACGCGACATCGCGCGACACCGTGCGACACATGTTTCAACCAACGTTTGACAAGGGACGAACTGTGACAATAGTCGGGTTAGCTAGGGAGTTAACGGGTTTGGGTCCCAATGAACCTTTGGGCCTATTGTGGTAACTAAGACAAACATTTACACAAGTAAGTTGTTAGTATTATAAGCACGTGTATAGTGAAGTGAGATTAACAGTATTATTTTGTTATGTAAACGGTACAGTTGACAATATTGTGTGATGTTGGCTGACAGTTTAAAAACACTATAGAACATTACAACTATTCCACCAATTCGTACTAAGCGTTTCCAAATGTCTTTATTACAACTATTCCACCAATTCGTACTAAGCGTTTCCAAATGTCTTTTGTAACGCATAGCAAAAGGGTGGAACTCTCTACCTGCGTCTGTGTTTCCGAACTTATACAACCCTAATCTCTTCAAAGTGAGAGTGAACAGGCTTCTTCTGGGTAAGCTCACTCCATCGTCGACTCGGTTTTTGTCACCACTGACCTAAACTAGAGTCAAGAGCAAACCCATCTTAAATAAAAAAAATAAAAAAATTGAGAATAAACTCCTTCTACTTTTCGTTTCGACGGTACAGGTGACCACAGTTGGGTATGTACTTCAAAAAAGTGTTTTATCAATGCAGTTTTTATACCAATAACAGCACACTTTGTGGGTTCTCCTTAACACCCGATATTCCCACATTCCATTACTCACGCACCAGTTAATATTCAATTAGACGTTTACTTGAACCAGCCGGCAGTTCATATCAGGCGTCGCGCGTCGTTCTGAACCACTTCGTTTTGAACGTGCTCGCGCGTCGATGGAACCGATCTGACGCTGATTTATCACGTCGTATTTATGTCATAGTAGACAGAAGAATATATTTGATCGATCATGCGGGTAAATGATTAGTGCTTGGTATTGCGTGTCGGTATTTCTTTGTTATAAAATATCTTTGCCCGTATGACAAACAATTTAGTGAAATTGTCTTCGTCTCCATCTTTATACCTATCTATAATAAGCATATTAGCCACTACTATTGCTGCCAGATAGTAAGTTTTAAATAGTTTCTAAGCTTTAACTGTCCATAACAATAGTTAGAAAACTTTATTTGGGGTAATTTAGGTTTTAATACGGCAAAAACAGTATACAATTCTACCACAAAAGCTTACCCTGTAATAAAGCCTCCGTTCTACGATTATATGAAACTAGCCCCTGCCCGTGAGTTCATCCGCTTCAAATTTCTGGTTCCTCCGACCGCGTCGCATCGCATCGCCTGCCCACGCTGTAACTTCATTTTCGCTTAGCGTTCTTTAAGACTTTTTTTCTTTTTGCTAGTCTCCTATAGCCTTTCTCATGTAATGGGCTATCAAATGCAAAATGTATTTTTGAAACCCCACCGGTTTTCTATAAATTACACCCTACATACAAAGTTACAAACAAATTCACCACTTTATAATATTAAGTATAGATAAGCTGTTTTCCAGCTCGGGATACCTCCTTTGTTCCCCTGACAATGCTAAGGCGATTAGGGATTATTGGATGCACACCAGCATTGTACAGCTCTGCGCTCAGCTTAGGTCCTTAAGGGCTGAGTAGAAGTCAGTAAGGACTTACTAAGACCTAGAATATTTATATACCAATTTCTCAAAGCTTGGCTGTAAGTCGGAAAAATAATCACGATGTCTAGAAAGGGTTCCATATTAATATAAAGCGTCATTTAATGATGAGACTTAGATTTTTTTCCAGAATTAGGTAAAGTGTTTAAATTGGCCAAAACCTCAGAGTTTAGCAACAGCAACAGCAAAAATTCGAAATAAATAAATTCGGTGATTATGATAACATACTCAATGACAAAGTGTTATGAAAAATAATCTCACAAACTAAATAAACAATTAAGCAAATTATCTTCAATATGACGTAACTATTTAAGCCTATTAAAATGTCTTTTGTCTCCCTGATCCGATGATAGGCTATGAAACCAAGTAACGAGTCGTTTATTGTGCACATTCCATATTTTTACGAGCCATCAGCGTGGCTCACTTGGCTCACTGAGCTCGGTGAGCTCACTGTTGTTTTGGAGAGAAAGTATCAGTGTTTAATGGCTTGTATCGTGATTGTCTCTAGGTCAAGTCGGACGATGTGATAATTTATTAGGACATTAATTTCAAGGAGACTTATTTGGCACGTGTCCTGACACAGGGCTCTGCCAAGGTTGGGCACCGCCAGTGTCCCACAATATTTTTACAACCATTTTATTACTTTGCTTCGTTCGTGTGTTTCCGGTTACTTACAAATAAATTTCATTTTTATGTTTAACATTTTAGGCATTGCTAAGCAATATGGCGTGGTGGCAGAAATAAATGATTTATTTTATCTTGCATTTACATATTCAATGCAATAAATGGTTGATTACTGAGTCTTCGTTGTGGAAAGGCCTTTTCTGAATTACTCTAGTTTTAAGCTCTTGAACTTGTATCATAAATCGCCGACTCGGTGTCCTCACTTATTTCATCAGACCATCTAGTTTACCAGACATATGGCCCATCATATTGAACAGATGGAAGAGAAACATAGTTAGTAAAAGATTTTGTTCCAGAATAACCAATCAGTGCTGTGCCCATTTTTCCGTAACACGCTTGAAAAGATAACGTTTTAGATAAAACCATATATGCCTTATAGTAGTACTTCACAATTTTCTCTTATCTAAAAATAGTGGAACCTGTCGAGTGGTACTAGGATGACATACTTCTAAGGATTAAAAGTTAAACACACCTGTTAATAATGAACTACTGGCAGTCACTTTATTTATTTAACCGTTTATGTATACACAAATATAAACAAACAAGAAGAAAAGTAGGTACAAATGTGATGCTTATTTGTAATGAAATCTCTTCCAGCATACCTGCGATAAGAAAGTACATAAATTGATGTAAACAGCGTGTGTAAGAGTAAAAGTGAAAAAAAATAAAAAATAAATCACTTAAAAAAATAAAACAATTCATATGAGAATTTACGTACATACATACATACAAAAATAAATATCACTAGAATATTAATAATTGTAACTCGTAATTAAAATAATTAATACATACGCAAATAGGACAAAGTGAAAAGATAGTGTTCTTTCACTCTTCTTTTAAAAACTGCAACAGTTTGGCAGTCCTTAATGTCAGGCGGAAGTGAATTCCATAACCGCACCGCGTGCACGGTGAAGGAGTAGGAGTAGAAGTCGGTGGAGTGGGGAGGGGACTTAAGGAGGTTTCTAAGATGCGACCTGCAAGGCGCATCTGAAGGTCGGGCGTAGGAAAAACGCTCCCGCAGATAGAATGGTATTTTAGGATTGTGAAGGAGGTTTAATAGCAAACACAATATCCGAGAGTTCCTGCGAAGTCGAATGGGGAGCTACTTGAGTATCTTGCGAAAGTTAGAAACGTAATATAACTTTTTAAAGTAAAAAATCAACGAACAGCGATATTTTGCCAAGGCTCAAGTTTATTTAAAAGCTCCTCGGTGGCATCCAAATAACAGGCATCGGCGTAATCTATAATGGGCTGATTGAGAGTTTGAGCAAGAGAGATTTGGGTGTTCAAGGGCAAGAAGCTATGGAGATATTTCAACGAATGGAACGTGTAGTGCACTTTGCGACTGACTTGAGCAACATGGGCATTCTATGATAATAGGAGCCCGTGGTCACCTCCAGGTTTTTAATCTTATGTACGTATTCAATCTGAACTCCATTCAGACAGAGTGGAGACAGCGAAGCAACATCGAGCCCATTCCGCATATACGTAAACTAAACGATAAAGTAAAAGTTAACGGGGCGACGTCCTCGGTGTCCTTAGTTAAGATGGGCGTGCCCCAAGGTTCAATTCTTGGCCCTTTCCTATTTCTAGTTTATATTAATCACCTTCCTTACACGATGGCTAACTTATCGGATATAATTTTATTCGCTGATGACACTTATTTTTTTAAATAGATAGAAAAGATACGAATGTCATACATGTCAACGATAGTCTGGCGGTTCTTTCGAAATGGTTTGCAGCTAATAATCTTTTACTTACTTAATGCAAACAAAACTAAATGTCTTAAGTTATCATTACCAAATGTACCCCAAGTGGGTCTTAATTTAAAACTTGATGGCAAGAAACTAAACGCTCTTACGGAAACTGTATTTCTAGGACTTACTTTACATTCTAAATTGCAACGAGGCGCCCACATTTGAGTTCTTTCAGGTAGATTAAGTTCAGCTGCATATGCAGTAAGAAAAATAAGACAGATGACTGATATAGCCACAGCTAGGTTAATATACTTTGCTTATTTCGACAGTATTATGTCTTATGGCGTTTTGCGGTGGGGATCTGCAGCTGACGTAGATTCAATTTTCATTTTAAAAAAGACGGAAGTCCGCGCGATCTATAATATAAGTCATCGCGAGTCTCTTAGAATCAAATTCAAAGAAATTGATATACTAATTCTGCCCTCTCTTTATATTTTAGAAATTATTTTGTATGTTCGCAAAAACTTAGCACTTTTCAAAATAAGAAGCGATTTCCATAATATAAATACACGTAGTAAAACTAAAATTGTGATACCCAAATTCAGATGAACTAAAACAAGCAAGTCATTTCTTATAAACAGTGTCCGCTTTTATAACAAGTTGCCAAAGTCGGTTACAGAACTTAGCGATGGGAAGTTCAAAACCCACATCAAACGTATGCTTATCAAAAAAGCATATTATAAGATTAAAGACTACGTTGAATACGTTGTCTGGCAATAATTCCTTCTGCACATGTGGCTTCCGTGGTACCTCAATAACGTCATCACTATGTAAATGTCTATTAACTGCTCCCAAATTAAGATTTTTTATATTTTTATTTACTTCTTTCACATAATCCAGATTTGGTATAGTTATAATGGCAATCATGGCATTTGGTTTAAATAGGCTTTTATTTTTTTATGTACCTTATTTATAGATTCTTTGTATTTTGTGAATGTGAGAATGTTGTAGGCCTAACTTGTAAAATTAATATTTGTAGACCATGCCTATAAACGCTGTAATTTTAAAATATTGTAAAAGCTAATTATTTTTAAAAGAGTAACTGTGGAGTTTCTTGCCGGGTCTTCTCCATAGGAAACAGTCAATTGGAACCGTGCACCTAGCTTCTAACGTTTCATATGTGCCCATGTAGGTTTATGTGAATTAAAATATTTTGTTTTGATTTGATACCTGCCGCCGAAAACCATAGCCTGGGAATTCTTAGGATTGATTTGCAGTCCAAGAGACCGCGACCACTCGCTAATCAAATCCAGGTCACTGTTCATGGCAGACACGGTGGCTTCCGCAACTTCCCTTAAGAAATGATTTTAGAGCAGCAGATCGTCGGCATAGAGATGGAAGTAGGAAGAGATGACGCTGGTGACAGAGTTAATAAAAAGAGAAGAGGAGAGAGAACGCCACCCTGAGGCACACCTCAAAGAGAGCACCAATCAGTAGATGACTCGGCGAGACGAACCCGCTGCGATCGGCCTTTAAGATAGGAGTCAAACCAACCAATGGTGGAAGAGGAGAAATTTAAAGATTTAAGAATTCCTAGAAGGCTGTCGAAATGTGTTAAAGACACTGCTAAAGTCAAGAAGTACAATGAAAGTAAGAATTTTTTGCTGGTCCATAGCCCAGCTACTGTCATCAGTAACCTTCAAAAGAGCCGTTACTGTACTATGACCAGGTTGAAAACCAGATTGAAGCTTTAATTATAAAGTAAGTAAGAAACGAATGATTCAGACCGAATAAAATTATGTTATAATTTTGTTGAAATGAAAAATAAAACTTTAATTTCAATTTAAACCAAGCAAGATTCAGTTAAATACTTACGTGTTATTTATTTTAAAAGCCAAGCTGATCCCCTTTACTTACTTGGTAATTTCGACACCGACTATTTTGTTCTAGCAAAAACCGAGTAGAAGCGGGCAAAGTTAAAGCATAAAAAGTCTTGTTAGCCGCAAGGCAGAAAGGTGATCGTCTGCATTCACATAGCTTCTAATATCTAAATTCTACCAGGGGAAGACCAAAGAAGGCTTTACAGCTTGCATTTACATATTGACATTGTGTGCATTTCTCTGAAGACCAAGTTTATATAAGCACTTCTAGTAGGTAGGAATATCTGGATTAAAGTCGGAACATAGTATTTAATAACCATTCCCTTCTAGAATCTTTAGTAACTAAAGTTAATTTTAAAAAAATATTTCCGAAAAGAGCGTATTGTTTAAAAAAGAACACTTGTTAACAAATAAGAGTAAAATGGCTAAATACGAATAAATTGCACAATAATTACATCGAAAATCTTGTACAATTCATTCAAACAAAAGCATTGTTCTTTTTTATTGTACCCATTTTCCATTCGGTCCTTTGAGCATCACGCGGCTCGAAGCGCCTACTCTTCACAGGTCGTAAAGCACCTTTGTGGAATCTGTTTAATGACTCTCGAAATCGTAGCATCATGGCGGATGAAAGAAACAATTAAATAAATGTAAATATTTACAAATGCTACGTTTTGGGCTAATATTTTGTAAGTCAAGTTGGTTTTTATTCACATTATATCAGATCAGATCCTAGGCAACGCTCATTCACCTGCTACCAGGGACTCATAATAATAATAGCGGCTCAGTACACTTCCACTTACCTCCTGGGGATAACAGTTGTGCAGTTAGGCGGTTCTATTTCTGTCTGGAGTAACGGAACTAGTTTCATGAATAGTTCCACACTCTCTCAGCAATCGACAGAATCCTTGCTTTCATGTTTAAACCAAATGGACTTCGGTATAGCCGTGTATTGCCTCCAATTTTAGCGTGCAATTCTATAGCAGGAATACTCTGTGTGTTTCAAGCGAATTTGCGTTTTGAAAAAGCCTTTCTACTGCATTTTGGTGTGCCGTTTTGGGAATCCGAATGGTAGATAGGTTCACCTTTTGTTTTTGCATTCGCCTTGTTTTAATTTTTTACGATGAAGTTCATTGGACAGCGGTTTAGCCACAATAATATATCAATGAAAATGACTTTTTTGAATGAGCAATTTCGTAGTTACAAGATA
The DNA here is from genome assembly GCA_937001585.2 of Brachylomia viminalis. Taxonomy (NCBI): domain Eukaryota; kingdom Metazoa; phylum Arthropoda; class Insecta; order Lepidoptera; family Noctuidae; genus Brachylomia; species Brachylomia viminalis. The sequence continues at coordinate 26,262,483 of OW443298.2, read as the reverse complement.
AAGAGATTATCCGGGTTTACTTTATAATTTAAGGAGTCTCTTGCTTTCCGTCAAACCATTTCTTATTCTCCTCCAGAGATTGAATGTGTCTCAACTATCAATCTTTATTAGTCCGTTGAGAGCATTCACTCCGACCACTTCAGGGTAGAAGCTATTCTGCAAACTGCCAAGTCATGGCAGAAAGACTGGTTTGCGGACGTAGTTTTTATTGAACAAAGTAGATAAGTGGGTACATGAAATGATATACATATGAGTCGGGGCTGTTATGAACGTTAGCCTAACCCTTGTAGTTTAAAGACGAGTTGTTTTTGGATAAGTTTTATAAAGACTATGGTTGTCGTCATCCTTAGTACCTACTAAATCATTAGTTGGTTTATAAGTGTTCTAAAAACTATAATATTAAATTTTAAGAATAAACCATTTATATAAATGGAATCGATTGGTATTAATATATTGTTTGTGAGAATTGCCCCCTTTCTTGCTCAGGTTTTCTGTAGTAATGTTGGTAAAAGGTAGCTGTCCTTACTACCCCGTCTCAAATTCGCCCCTATATCTAATTCACGAGATACTACATCACTGTCAGAAGAATATTTAATGTGTGTTCGTTTACGGAAACTGAACACAATATTGAAAGTAACCGTTGCATTTATGTGCGGGTTTATTTTACGATTTATTTACGAGAGTCGCTGTTTGAATGCGAAATAAAACGGCGTTAGTGTGAGTCTTGGCAGAACGACAACGAAAACAATATGTTGAGATCTAATAGAAATTAAAGAAATAAAAACTAAATGGTGGTTTTGTTTTATCTCACGCTAGACTCGTGTCGAATAAGTTTTAAAGTAAACAGATAGATTTTTTATAACATGTATTGTGATTTGTGCTACTGCTTGTCACTTGTATCTTTCGTATCCCGTCACGTTTCTCTTTCTGAGCTTATTCCAACTACCGTCACGTGATAATAATGGGAATCGCTGTGTTTTTATGTTCGTGTATTAGCAATTCATGAAAAACATCCACTACAGAAATTAAGCCTATGTTCAAAAATAAAAGATGACGATAAAAAAATCATAAATATGCATTTTCTAAGTGTCTGTTGTGCGTGCCTTTGCATTCATACTTGCATTAAATTATCAATATCTCCATGGGTTACAATATTCTATCAATATTCATGAAGTGTCAAAATGAATATTTGAAGTCTTATTTTTTTGCTTGATGTGCAAATAGAAATTAGACTGGAATCTAGACGCTAAAACTCATTAACATTGTTTACATTTTACAAATCAATGTCGATAAATTTTCCATTTGTTAGAAAACAATATTATTATGGAAGGCAGAGAGCAGAAATACATTGACGTAGGTAATTTAAATGATTTGATGAATTGAATTAATTATATTTTTTATTTTCACCAAAAATTATGTCATGAAACACGATGAAAGTCAAGGAAAAAGTTTGCGTCATTATCTCGACTGAAACGTTGCACTGAAACAATACATTATCGGCATGTAAACCCCAGTACACACTCCCGATTATAGCTCGTTTCGCTCATTTCGCTTTATCCGGAAAACGTGATCGCGGCGCAGTGATTTTCCGCTCTGCTCCGCATGGTATCGTTCCGATCCGGATATCCAGCGTGGCAGCGAGCGGCCGGATTCCACCGGCTTATCTGAACAATTATTTTGCATTTAATTATTTATGAAATAAATTGTGAATTGTGTCTGGCATGATTGAGATATTTTTATGATTTATAAAGAGTTAATGCAGCGCGAATATTATAAAGGGAAGATAACAAAATATACGTCAGGCTTTGCATAGGTATTTAAATAAAAACTGGAATTTAATGGGACCGACATTAATGAGTAGCAACTAACTTAATGTTCTTAAAAACCTATTTATTCATTTAAATGACGTACTCAGTTGTTTCATAACTAGGGTTGCAGAAACCGGAGGTAAGTTTCGTTCGTTATGGCCGGTTACAACATCACCTAAACATACTAACTAAACTTGTAAACTTTTACCTCAAACCTCACGTATTAACTTACTTACTTAAGTGAAGGGTAAAACTACTTACATAATGTGGAAAAATTCCCCTCTTACAACTTGTACGAGTATATAAACCTCATCGCAATTTCTATGAACAAACATGCCATAACCTAAGGGCTATCCGGCTAGGGGAGACGTTCGATCTTGCTCAATATTGACCGACGCGCCTTTGAGCAAACACCTATATTAACGTCATCCACAGCATTGTATCGATCGACAAATATTTAGGTACCTATTAGTTAGTACCTAAATAAAGTTCCCATTTCGGTTAACCTTTAGGTTTAATAGTAAACATTGTAGGGTTAGTAAATGTATGTTAATGATCCATTAAAAATATATGTATTCACCATGACGTCAAACCAACAAACCTATTCAATTGTTCCTACAAATAGTTCTTCGTTATATTGCAACAGCGAATTGCAGTACTAACTGAAAATGCAGCAGAAATTCTTTTTGTTATGAAAATGGAAGTAGAAATTGTACGTAACTTATAATAACTGAACTAGATCGTATCGTGATCTAGTTCAGTTATAAGTTATACCATTTAACACCCAATTAAATACGTGTGAACAAAGTGCACGTTCTGCATTCACAATTAAGAAAAAAAATGGTGCTTTAGTACCTACGTATTTCTGGTCATAAGGTACTTATCAGATTATATTTGAGCGTGCTTATTAATCTAGTCTCTAGAGAGACACAGCTTCCGACTCAAAACACCACAACTATCCCGTCTGTCAATTGTTTCGTAACAAACTCGATACCAGGGCATCATGAACAGTTAGCGGTTGTGACATGTAAACAGTACAATCGTCGGGTGTCGATCTCTATTTGTGAACATTAGCATTCCATTAGCAACGTGTACACAGAGGTATTAACACCGAGCTCCGACACGAGAGAAATTGATCGGTTTTGTTGTAAACTATTGAAACTGAAGATGAAGCACTGTTCAAGGTTAAAGCTAGTTTTAGAACGGAACTGAAGCTTCCGTGGATTGACGGGTTTTTAAACTTTGTTTAGCAGTTACACGGCTTTAGACGTGCGATGCTGGATAAAAATGGAACTTCTTGTGAGAATAGAACGTTGTAAAAGCCGAGTGAAGGCTGTGCGGAACTTTAAAAGCTTAACAAACCCGTTTTTCATTAAATGAATTAATAAGGCAAAGATAGATGACATTTTATTCAGTAAAGTCACGGACAATAAAGATATATAACATATAGGAACAACAAATGAGGCGCGATTGGTCCAATTCGCGAATGATTCAAGGTTCAGAAAAAAGTCAACTCGCAGTCAGGTTAGGTTGAACTGTGACCACACAACGCACGAGCCAAGCGAGCGAAGCGAGCGGTGCCCCGGGAGCGGCCGGCGAGTGCCAGGGTCCGTTTTGACACAAGAGATTTTAATGTTTTGGGAATGAGCTAGTAAAATAAGATATGATTTGTAACATGATTATGAATAAATGATTAAATATAGTACAATAATATTGTACTATATTGAATCATTTTACAAAATAACACATTTTTATGTACATATTATGTAGTTACATAAAAATGTGTTATTTTGTAAAATTTCGGAACTACTTTATATTGGATCAACCGCGAATTGGACCAATCGCGCCTAAAGGAAACAAATACAGAAATTCTAAATATATGCTCGTAATTTCAATAAAATGGTAATTTAACTCAGATACATTTCACAAATCTAAACTGAAGTCATTTAGGTACCAGATTTTCCTTAATATCTCTATCAATCATTTCAAGTAGACATAATATGACTGTTACTGGTACTAATCGCGTATAAGCGGCTCGCTAATGTAGACGCTAGTCGATTGGCCAACTGCCCGTCATTCGTAGACTCTCGAAGTCTTGACTGCATAATGATTCAATGCAAAGTTTGGCGCAAATAATCAAAGAGTTTAATTTGTGTAAATTGTTAGTTGTAAAATAGGTTACCAGGTACCTATTATATATTAGCAATACCTACCAGAAGACCAATTCCCGTAATTAAAAACGTTCAAAACCAAGTCGCAATCTCATCTCAGCGACAATCAAATGTCAAAAATTTTGGTAACGCTATACATTTTTTGACAGATTGAGACTGAGATTAGAATGTGAACGTTCTTAAAAATACGAGAATTGCCCCTCTGTTAACATCAAACACAAGTACCTTTAATTGGTGTCAATTCACTTTCTTAGAATAGACTAATAGAGTTAATTACGAATATTCTATAAATCCCACGGAGGAATCTAATTGCCGACGTTTACTGAAAGCATAAAAGAAAATAAATGTACACATTTTCTTCATTAATTATTTCACAACCGAAGCACACAACATTTGGTAGGTAGGTAACTATTCTCCGATTTCACCTCATTCGGGTCGAGAACCAAACAACAATTGTTATGAATTTCATATTTCGGTAGCAATGTCACGTTTTTTTTAATTATTACACCCCTGTAATAAATTTTTACTGTCATTTGCACCCCTCTTTCACCCGAATTCACCCCTATTTCCATTGATATAGGGTTCTTTATGAATAACTCTGAAATAAGTTAATCACTATGCCGCCTAATAACTTTTCACTTAACCTTATTTTTAATTGAAGTTAGTTAACCTTAAGGAAACTATGCTGTGACTGACTGTGTGCGTGTGTGTGTGTGTGTGTGTAATTTTCTTTTTTCTACTATAACATTTATGATTTAATACTGTGTCGTTAATTTTAGCCTTGAATGAAGTATTTCTTGTAGCCTTTGAATAATTGATGGACAACGTACTTAATGGCTAAGTATGACTAAGAAGGAAATGATATAAAACTTGACCTATAAATAAATCTATTTAGCCTGCTTTCAGGCACCAAAATAAGCTACTTACTTTGTCATGGCACATTCCTAAACTTATTCTTGATTTAAATTAGTAGGTTACGGATATACACTTCAAAATTCAGCGTGGAGCTGCATCCACCTCCTCATTATTGGGCAATGCCACCGATCTGCGAACACACTGAGAATACTGTTGGTGCTGCCACGAACACGCGTCATCAGGGATGCGCATCTATTCCTAATAATGGCGGCAAAACCATTAATATTATTATCCGCAAACATCCCTAATGTACTACAACGCCACGGCAGCCGCGGCAGTACTCTCAGTACATTATTGTATTGAACGGGTAGGTCGCTGTATGCCCGCTGAGTGAAGTTGACCCACAGGCTGCACGTGTAGAAGGACTGACAGTAAGCTTTGAAGAGCGTTACTTTAACTGCCCTCGTACATCGCGCAATCCTGCGGGCCAGCATGTTACAACGGACAGCCAGCGACCTACGCTCCCTTTCAATGTCACAATTGTCTCTAAGATCTTCAGTGACCCAGTGGCCCAGATATTTGAACTTGTCCACACCTCGCAGGGGTTCTCCACATAGTGCGACATGTGGAATACACGAATATGTTGCACTGCCTGCTTTGAAAACCATTAGTTCACTCTTTAAGACGTTATATCTGAGCCCATGAGTCACCACATAATATTCGCATATAGCGATCAGTCGCCTCAGAGCACCGATCGATTGGCTCAGCAACACCATATCGTCAGCATAACTAATATTGTTAATGTACACCCCGCCAACATGACATCAGACCCTGGTGCTGCTGAGCTCAAGGATCAGCTGGATCATGTATAGGTTGAAGAGCCTGGGTGAGCTGAGCCCCCCCTGCCTCACACCGCACTCCAACCGATACGCGTCCGAGTGCGAGCCACCCCACTTCTCTCTATTGCTTTGACTACTATACCAGTACTTGAATATTGTCACTATTTCAGGTGGTAACGTAGTCTCACATTCCAGTTTATGACTTTGCTTTGAGATATGGCATCTTTCTTATTACATAAACAACCATTTGTCTTCCTGTAGTTCCTTAAATGTTGTTTTATCTGAACTGTGTGTCGAACCCACAGGTCGAACCGTCCGTAACTTTGCAACCATGTCAAAAACATGGAATTATTTCAGTACAACTTGTAACCGTTGCGGTATAGGATATTTGTCTCTCTCTCTATCTAGGCAACGAGTTGGATTTATAACCCTTTAGAAAATATGGCATCCATTCAGGCTTAGAAACCTGCTGCGCGCAAATAGAAACATAATTCTAGTCTTACCCCAAAATCGGCATAAATCTTTGTTTGTACTCAAACCTTGAAATATTGTAACGTGGAGCTAAAACGCCCTTAATAGCGGCTGTGAGAGGGTGCAGGCAGTAAACACGCTTTGCGTTCATAACAGCCGAGTTGAGATCGTGAACACTTTTCAAAACTTCGTCAATTTATGTTAGACCTACGGGAACAAATTCCGCCTGTAGAGTTTTACTTGTGAGTGGGTATTGTTGCAGTTTTTTAAGACAGGCATAACAAAATACGCACTTTGACGTGGAGTTGCGGACACAAGCCACAACCACGCTCCAGTGCCAGTGTCATCCAGGTTCTTCCCGCAATACCAACAATGATGAATAAGTACTGATGATTAAATAAGTTTTGCACAGATTATTAAGTTAAGCCAAAAAGCCAAATGGATGGACGACATTCAGTATGTAGATCGCGGATGAAATCAGGTTGAGATTCGCTGCATAGACCAGGGAAGCATGGCACAAAAGGAAGGAGGCCGGTTCTAACAAGGCTGCCAATGATTTTATTTATTTATTTATAAGTTTATTTCAGAACATAATTCCATATAAAATTGTTAGTGTAGCTTAAAACTATGTTAGTACCTTACACCTACTTAATTCATGTTGGTCATTACCTTACATTAAAAAGGACACCACCAGAACTGTGTACCTTATTCCAGTGCCACACAATAGGACACTCAACCCTATCCATTATGGTATTTAGAAGGTCCTTGGAGCTGCCACACGACGCATCAGTGAGGCCACTCTCTTGCGAACTACTGCTCTAAAGCAGTCAGTGTTGGCCTCCGCAAACATCCCCGATGCACTACTACTACTTTTAATAATTAACAAACTAATTCAGAGAATTGTTTAATAGTCAATTCTTGTTTCTTTGATCAACAGTTTCTTGACTATGTACCAAGTAACGAATTATTTTAGCCAAGTGTAAGCCACGTGCACTTGTCTGGAGTAAATACGAGTCGTTTATTTTAAAACTGTCTGAAGCAAAACTTTGCAGTGGCAAGAATTTGTTTACGTTTTCTTTTCTTTCCAATTGTTTCGATGTTTGTGCAAAGAGGTCAGAGGATTTGCTGGTTGGTATCTTGAACTTTTTAAAGCAACTTTTGAATTGTTATTTTTTCCACTGTCTTGTGTTTGTTCGAGGAAAATGCTTGTGAGTTTTAACATTATTTGGTTTTAGAGCCGTTTGACTCATTATTCGAGATTGTTAAGACCGATTTTTGGAAAATACTTCTTTGCGAACTTTACAAAAATAACTCGTACATTGGAAAAACATTTAGTCAGACAGCAAGGCTTGCAGCAGGGCTGACTTGACCAGCTGGGTGCGACAGACGTCATCTGCCAGTATTAATCCATGAGAATTAATAATAATAATAATAATAATATGGGACAACATCCACACAAGGTCTTCAGGTCCTGAACTAGGCAGAGCCTGTAGGTACTACGGTAACCTGATGACTGATATACATACTTATATACATATACACACCCAGACACAGGTCAAACAGACATGTTCATGCACACAAATGTTTGACTTGTCCGGGAATCGAACCCGGAACCAGCGGCTCAGAAGGCAGGGTCGCTACCAACTGCGCCTGTAAGTATTTAAAATAAATTCGATACTAGTATTTACAAATTCCCATTGCATTCGTTGCATTAACCCAGTTCCTAAACGATTATAATACTAAGAACGGAAGCCGTAGCTCTTGTACAACTGTACAACGCGTTGAACAATGTTTTAGTTTATATTACTGGTTCAGGCGTGACGTGGTACGGAACGAATTTAGATGGGACGCCATTGATCGGTGCGGATGTGGCCGCAGTTGCACATAGTTACCACAACCATGCACATAGTTGCACAAAGTTGCTCCGAGGAATTTTGATGGATATTTTAAAGGAATAGCCCCAATAGTGACTAGTCTGTTGGAAGTGATAATGGCGGGTCGTGAGCTCTAGTAAATAGGAGACAGTGAATTTTAGTGAATTTTTGCCCTTTGATGACCTTAGTCTAATGGTAGATCTTAAACTTTTTTATATTGGTGTATTGTGCTCAGTTGGATGGATTAACAATAATTTTCGTATGGTGTAAGTATGAAACAGTACCTACAGTACCTAGATGTTGTGATGTTTTGTAGCTAAAAACCCTGAGTCGTTTATATAGAACGATGAATTATTTCGGTCCCGAATCTTGCCTAATGTTAAAGTAACGAAGTATTTTATAATAGCAATGTTTTCGTGTCAAGCGAAGACATGTCCGTACAACCTTTTCTTTTGTTCATGAGGACACATTCCCCTTTGTATTTTTTTATTTCCTTTCCTTGTTTAGTAATTACCTGTCAGCTACCAATTATAGACGTCCGTTATTTGTTTTGCCCAAGAACGTTAGTGGTAGAAATAACACAGAGAATAATATGGAGTTAGTTACGCGCGTTTGTGGCGCGACACGCGATGCGAATCGCACACGACACAAAGGCACCGCTCGTCGCGCGACCGTCGGTACCTTCGTGTCGCATCGCGTGTCGCGCCTGTTTGAAGGAGCATATATTCTGCTTTATTCCAATGATCAATCATGCTTCAGTGACTCGTTGCAGAACACACGCAAAACGCGCGAACGTGCAAAGTAAACATACATAACGCAAATTCGAACGATTTTAAAATTGAAACGATTCTCGTTTCTCACATAATATTTACTTAATTTTAAGAGTTCGTTCATACCTAGGGGTGCTTGGCGCAAACGATTAAATCAAAATGCTCTATGATAGTTGTGTCTTCGAGATTTTTTTTTTTTTTCGAATTAACGTAACGTTTACGTCGTGCGTTAGTGTTAGGGCCTTTGAATATCTGTTAAATATCAGATACGTACCTAAATGTGTAACTCGTATATTATTATGCTATGTAGTATTGACAGTTAGTATGCTGGGATAGAAACGTTCAACCGCGGATCTTGCGTAACCGAAGGGGACCGCGACGGTAATCGAGTATTATTTGTTGTGTCTATTGGTCGTTGGCAGAGAGAGCAATCTGTAGCGTTGCAAGTGGGGTCATGATGCAATACAAAATAAATGGTTTGATTATATTGTTTTATACATTACAAGAATTTATGCAAAATACAGAAAAAGCGATATAGGAGCAGTGCAGGTGGCCCAGTGGTATCGGCCACGACTTACTTGACTTGGAGATGTAGGTAGTGGATTCGAACCCAGGCAGGGACTTTACTTTGTGTATTTAATTTCATTACCACTGCTCTCAAAACGGTGAAGGAAAATATAGTGAGGAAACCGACAGGTCTTATACCCAAAAATTCGAAGACATGTGACATCCACCAAACCGCACTGGGCGCGCGTGGTGGATTATGGCCCACTCCCTCTCACAGAGAAGAGGCCTGTGTCCCAGCAGTGGGAACATTATAGGCCGATTATGCTTATGGTAAGTCTATTTTTGTTGGGCTACCCAACCAAAAAAAATACTTAGAAAAAAAACATTATTTTTTACTAGCTGACCCGACATACGTAGTCCAGTCCAAATTTTAATAATTCTTACTAAATTTCCACAGAAAATGCACTTTCAGTTTTCCACAATAATCCAATATTCCCGGCAACTTTTATTCATTTTTCTTTCCGGTAAAACCTGATTTGGACTATTAAAAACATTTTAAAACAAAAATTTGCTAAATCGGTCCAGCTTTCTGCACTGATGAACTTACCAATGAACAGCATTTCATTTACAGATAAATATGCATTATAGACGCACACACTAAAGTAAATATACATTATAGACGCACACACTAAAGTAAGTATACATTATAGACGCACACACTAAAGTAAATATACATTATAGACGCACACACTAAAGTAAATATACATTATAGACGCACACACTAAAGTAAATATACATTATAGACGCACACACTAAAGTAAATATACATTATAGACATACACACTTAAGTAAATATACATTATAGACGCACACACTAAAGTAAATATACATTATAGACGCACACACTAAAGTAAATATACATTACAGACGCACACACTAAAGTAAATATACATTATAGACGCACACACTAAAAAAGTATCACTAAAAAGTAGTAAAGATTGTCCAGCGGGATTTTTTCTATTTCAAAATTAATTATCAAATAACGAATAAGTTTAGAATTTTTATTTTATTTTTAAAATGTGATAAGGGCCTGCGGATTACACTTCTTAAAAATAATGTCTTCCAAGTGACGTTCATTTCTCGCAATACACCATTGTAAGCGAACCCTCGCACTGGCAAGTACGGGCGAATATAGCTTGGAGGGGATGACAGCGATTTCATGTCGAATATTTTCTTGTAGGGCAGTTATGGTACGGGGATTATTGCAGTACACTTTAGACTTAAGATACCCCACAAGAAAAAATCACACGGCGGCGTCAAACCCGGCGATTGAGGTGGCCAGGGTATGGTTTCCGTACTTGCTTATTAATTTTCCAGGAAAAAATTCCCTTAAGCTCAACATTGAGACCCTGGCAGTGTGCGGAGTTGCCCCATCTTGTTGGAAATGAGATCTATTGTTGCATCCGTGAAACACTTGCAATTGCAGTACCAAAAACTCATCAATTCTACGGCAGTATACCGAAGAAGTGACAGTTTCTCTCTCATTAAAAACATATGGACCGATTATTCCATGAGCAGAAATCGCGCACGTTACTGTCGGTTTAGGGCAGTGCAAACACTTTTGATGATTTTCCCTTGGATTGTTGGGGTTCCAGTAACGCATATTTTGTTTATTCGTATAGCCCCCGATGTGGAAATGAGCTTCATCGCTAAACAATACAGCTATATATTGCTATATATTTGACGACACGGTTGGCGCAGTGGTTAAGCGATTGACTGCTACGTTACGTGTCGCGGGTTCGATCCCCGCACGGAACAAATATTTGTATGACCTGCAAGTAGTTGTTCCGGGTCTGGCTGTTTGTGTATGTGAATTTAAATGTTTGTAATCGCACCCACGATACAGGAGAAATTCCTAGTGTGGGGCAACGTTTTTAAAAAAAAAAAAAAAAAAAAAAAAAAAAAAAAAAAAAAATATATATATATATATCCAAGTGTTCTGGAGGTCGGAAAACCTTCCAACATCGTTTCGTTCGGGCATACGTTTCTCTTAAAACATAATCGCTGTCATTTATTTTTTGGACGATTTGCATTCTATAGGGATTAAGTTGTTTTTGTTTTTCAAAATCACATGCACAGCTGACTTCTTAATGCCTGTAGAGGCCGCAATCTGTCTCAGCGATTTTCTTGGATTTCTTCTCGCACCTGTGACACACGTGCTGACGTTGCTGCTGGCATAGACGGTCCTGTTCGCGGCCTATTAACCACTGTCCCTTCTTGTAAGAATCTTTGTACCCACGACCATATAAGCTGCGTGCTCAGACCATCGTTTAATCGCCGAATATCGAAGTGGGAACAGAAAGCATGACACGCTCGAACCAACGATTCACCACACTCAACAGCAAACGCGCGGTGCACTCCCGCCCAATGACTAATGGTCACTAACAAATCCGCAAAGATGGCGCAAAAAACGCTACCCCTCCCGCGCCTCTAGCCCGCTAATAAATAAGTAAAAATAATTTAAAGTTCTAAAATACCCGCTGGACACCCTATAATATCACTGCTTAATTTAGAACTTTTCTCATTACATACACCCCGTTCAAATAATTCCGAAGCCACATAGGTACATACAGCTCGTGCAAACTCTCATAGTTAAATCATGAATCGGTAAAACAAACAGTTAACTCTCGCTGAAAGTTACACCACTAACTAACCTACAAAAGGATGAGAGAACAGTAAAATTATTTCACATAATCAACCCTCAACGCGAGGGTAGTTTAATATTCTTTTCTTTACGCTGCATAAGTTTGTCTTAGCAAAGAAAAAGAAACTGTAAGTAGTGTTGACTCACAAAATTGGCGAGCGTTACAATGTTTTTAAAGTGTAGCTTGTAAAACCGAGCAAAAACTATTACCAAAGCATTTTAATGCAGTGTGAGCACAGCCGGAACAGAGAAAAACTTATCTTAAGTAGACATAGGTACCGGCCCATTGTGCTGCTCAACGAGGTCGGCAAGCTCTTTGAGAGAGTAATAATTGCAGGCCGCCTCGTCGGGCACCTGGTGAGGACGGGGCGGGATCTTGCGGATAGTCAGTTCGGCTTCCGCAAGGGGCGCTCGACGGTGGACGCCATCATGCGCGTTAGAGCCCTCACCACGGGGGACGCGGTGTCTTGGGGCGGGGTTGTCGTGGCGGTGTCACTCGACATCGCCAACGCATTTAACACCCTGCCCTGGAGTTGCATTGGGGAGGCACTCCGGTATCACCGGGTGCCAACCTACCTCCGTCGAATAGTCGAGGCATATCTGACGAACAGAGCCGTCATCTACCCCGGTCGCGATGGGGAGTGGAACCGGCGAGAGATGTCGTGCGGTGTCCCACAGGGATCGGTTCTAGGGCCGCTCCTGTGGGACATCGGTTACGACTGGGTGCTGCGGGCCGACCTCCCTGATGGCGTCAGCGTGGTGTGCTACGCTGACGACACGCTGGTCCTGGCGCAGGGGAGGTCGCATCAGGCGGCGGCCGACGCGATGACACGCGGGGTTGCGATAGTCGTGGAGAGGATCCGGCAGTTGGGTCTCGAGGTGGCTTTGCACAAGTCCGAGGCCATGTCTTTCCATGGGCCCCGGAATAGGCCACCATCGGGGTCGCAACAAACGGCAGGAGGGGTTCACATCGGCGTCGAGTCCACGATGAAGTACTTAGGACTCGTGCTCGATAGCCGGTGGAACTTCGTGGAGCACTTCCGACGTTTGGCCCCCAAACTGGAACGGACTGGGGCCGCCCTCAAGCGGCTTCTGCCCAACCTGAGGGGTCCAAACGCCTCCCGCCGGAGGCTTTACGCGGGGGTCGTGCGGTCCATGGCTACATATGGGGCCCCGGTGTGGGCGCGTTCACTGCGGCGGAGAGCCGCCCACTATCTGAACGCGCCCCAAAAGGTGGTAGCCGTAAGGCTGATCCGGGCTACCGCACGATCTCGGGCGAGGCGGCAACCCTCCTTGCCGGACTGCCGCCGTGGGATCTGGAGGCGATAGTCCTCGCGCGCCTGTATGAGTGGCGCGCGGAGGTACTACGCCGGGGGGAAACCCCGCTTCCGCGGCAAATCGCGGCGGAGTGGACAGACCTCCGGCGCGATCTCATGGCGGCATGGAAAGAGCGACTGTCGCAACCCAGCGCAGGGCACGCCACGATAGCGGCGGTAAGACCCCTCTTTGAGGAGTGGCTAGAGAGGCGTCACGGCGTCTGACGCAGGTCCTCACCGGACACGGATGTTTCGGGAGGTTCCTGCACATCATCAGGCGGGAGGAAACGCCCGGGTGTCACCACTGCGATGATCGCCCCGAGGACACGGTGGAGCATTCGGCAAAAGAAAAGAAAAAAAGATACAGTACTGTTTTTGCATCTGAAGTCGAGGTGTTGGTGTGAATTTTAGTTCGTGACAACTAATTTTATTCCACACCTTTTTAATCGCGATTAAAAATAGTCAGATTTACTTACGACAATCAAAATTTTAGGTGAAAAACGTAAAATTCAGAATTGCAAAATTGCCATTTTCACTAAAATATATTCTCAATGCCATCTTAGTGCTGTCAAACTAAAATTTAGTTAAGTTGTGTCACTTTAGTAAATTTCAGAATGGGAAATCGTCGTTTGACAGGAATAAACAAAATTATGGTGATTTTTAGTCTGGTTTAGAGAATTTTGTGACAAGAGAATCTGCAGCATAAGCTCGGTTTCAGAAGAAACTAAAAAAGCAACTGAAAATGTTTAAACATTTTATTACTGCTGCACCGATCGAGGTTTTTTTATTATTTTTTATTATGAGGATGATATTCTGAAACGGAATGTTAGTATTGGTTAATCGAAGAAAATCGAAATATTTCTGCCGTTTTGGACATATTTATTATAAATATTTAATAAATAAGTCCATTAAACGACAACAAATGTACCTAAATATTGTATGGTTACGGACGCAACCGCGGCGCGTTTGATGATCTCTCCACATTGACAGGAAAGTGCAGAAAGTCCACGATTGTGTTGAATAGGTCGCTATACATAACTCCGTAAGCAAATCTTTTAAAACTGCTAACGAAACAAGAGTACCTTTATGCCACTGTGGCAGTTCAAAACTTTTAGCCTGCTCACCATTTACTAATACCTAAATGGCAGGTTACTTCATAGGTACCTACTTTTATTTATCTGGTGAACGTGCACATATTTATGTATCGTTTATTTCATTAATATACTTATAAATTACATTTTTAAATATAAGAATATAAATTATTTAAGAATAGAAAAAATTGTAGCCCACTGGTATCGGGAACAGGGGGCTACTCTCTAAGTCCGTCAACGAAGATACGGGCCCGTCCGAAAGTGTACGTAACTTTGAAGTAAACCCTACACCCGATTAATAACCTTTTTTGGACGGGCAAAAACACAACGGGTGCAGAGATAACTGTCGTATCGTGGGGTCTTAATTCTTAGGTCGGGCCCCAAACTCATCTTATGTCCGTATGTGATTCGGAGTAGGAATCGCCTGTAACTTCGGCCGAAACTACGGATTTCATCCTTAGGGAGTAGACTTCAAGGATCTAAGCTACCGGTGCGTGGCCGTCAGGGCTCCAGAGAGACACCTCCGAATCCACAAGGCTATATTTCAGAACAAGTTGCTGATGGATGATGCTGGCAACAAGGCCCGGTTGTGACGATGCAAGTACTGAAAGTGCACATATTTTTATTAAGGACTGATAGGATTATGCCTACAACTTTTACATTCTCGAAGACTTGTGGCTGTTGTTTATTTCCGCTATTGATCATGCATTACAAGAAGTAAAACTTCTGTTACTCTCTGTTTGTCAGAATGAGTATGGTTCAGCTCATTATTTTTATTGACGTATCAATAGTATATTATATCGTATCTTATCGCCGATGTTATTGGCATCGGATATGAGTTGCGATCCATCCAGTGGCGGCATTGTTCAAAGAAGCTATATTTCATGGTTCTAGGAGGTTAGGGGAGGGGGGGGGGTCAAATATTATTGACTAAGTTCGTTTCGAAGAGCTATGCTAAATTAATGCCGTTTTCGGTAGCGATGGTTACCATAGTGGTCTTTAAAATGATTTGTGATTTCTGTATCAATTTTGTCGTAAAAACACAAACTACGTTCTCATTTTATACTTGACACCTACTCAAAATTCAAATCAAAAGTCATTTATTCAAACTGGGCTGAGAATCAGCACTTTTTGAATGGCAAAATTACATAAGACAGTCCCCCAGAACGCCCGCCCGCCACTCACCACCTCCTAGTACTTTAGTATGTTTGACTTTATTTGTTCCAAGCAACAAATTCCTTGCTTATCTCCGGCAAGCAAGTTATTACAACTTCGCATCTTCGGCCAAGTGGCCAAACCACGGCTTACCAGCACGGTAGTTGATTTATTATGTACTATTTTCATTGGGGTTAAGCCGATGTCGTGTGTCTCACCTTTATAGGTAAGCTCTGCCGACTTATGAGTTCTTGGGTTACGACTTATGAGTTACTGGCTGTAAATAGAATAAGTTATGTAGTACGGAATACTTAGGATCAAATAAGGTTGTAGGAACATAGATGCTTCTTGATAAATTATTAAGGAATACTAATGCATAAGGGTGAAAAGAGAAATATGGAAGAAGACATACAAAAATAAATAACTAATTGTTTATTGATCAAGAAGATACAGATGGTGAGAAAACAAAACGTATACTAGTAACTAGCGAGGTATATAAAGTATGTTACTACAGTATATGGTAGAACATGTTGACGTTAGTACATGGTACAGCTGTTGACAAATTACGTTACCCTGTCGCTTAAACTAGGGTATACCTGTATCTTAAGAGACAGTGGACGGCCTTAGGGTTATGTTATAATATTACCTATTATTTAAGTGAGGACTCTGTCGATCTACCCACAATTAAACAATTAACAGGAAATGGTAATGGTAAGTAAAATTGAATAAAATTACATAATGATCTTAATTCTAGTGATTGTGTATGTGTGTTTGTGTGTATACATGTATGTGCGTGTATTCATGAGTGTGGATGTGTTAGGTTATGTACCTAGGTTAATATAGATTCTGTGTAATCATAGTCTTGTTGAAGTAGCCACTCTGTAAGTTTGTGTTTAATTTCCCATTTTGTCAAATCAAGTATGTTTAGTAGTTTATGAATTTTCCTGTAAATGAGAGAACTCAGAATAAAATACTGATGTTTGGCAAAGGAGGTTCTATGAGTACTTGGCGGGATGAAAGTGCGCTTTTTCGGATTGGAAGGGGGTAGGGATGTATGCTGCGCCGATTGGGCAAAAAGGACAAAATATAATGTACCTAGCTTTAAAGAAACTCTTGTTACATAAATAATAAGGTTAAGATTTGCATGAACTGTAGTTTTAATCTGCAAAAAGACACACATATCACAAGAGCAATATAATACAAGATAGCCATATTTATTGGAACCAAAAACAAAAGATAGTAGTGTTGCCAACATACATATTATATGTTTTACTTTATTGCCAACAGAACCTTAGGCACTGTACCAATTGATTTCATATACAAAGCAAGACAGAAAATATGAATACAAAACGGACGCTAACTAAACTCAATCCAAAATGGTTAATTCACTAAAGCTAAGACAAAAAGTGTAATATTATCTCCCTCACTATATTATGTGTCGCTCTTTTGTTCATGTGAACAGATTAATATTCATCTCGCGTGCCGGTTTGAACCGCAGTCTCTCTCAATATTTTATCCGCTCTTATCGCAGATTTGCATAATTTATCTAGCCAATCCATGAGCCAATCGGAGACGTTTTTATTTTCAAATATTTTAATGCACTGTAGACTGTTTACTAGTTTGTTTGTTTATTTACCTAATGAATTTGTCAGCAGTTAGGTATAGGTCATTTAAAATAGAAAAAAAAAATAGGAAATCGTTTGCGAAAGCTAACGGTTTTCTTTGAAAAGTAGTTTTTATTTTCTGTATGAGACATGAAATGACAGAAGTTGCTAAAAAAACATATATTGTGTTATAGGACGTGTTTTCTTTTTTGTATTAACTTGTTGACTCTTATCATACAACTATATCGTTCGTTAGTCCGTCTGTCCTGAACGTCCTAGACTGTGGTCAATATTTTCGCCGAACGGTACACAGATAATGACGTACAGCCGTTCTGTATGAAACAGTCATGTAAAGTCAGGGAATTTAATGACCAACTTAAATTGTCCGTATATTCTAATCACAACCGCCACTTATGTAAATACTTATGTGAATATGCTTAACAATTTATTTCCCTGACTGCTTAAGATGATAAAAGGATAAATAAACTTTACCACCAGGAAGAAGTATTAGTATGTCTTCTATTGCGATCCAGCATTCATAACTGCCGAAGGGTCGATTGTCATTATGCAGACCCTGCAATGGAGACAGCGAAAACGATTTAAATAATCCACCATCTACTTTTTTGGTTTAATTAAAAGCAGATTAACTATCGACCAGTTGGACTTGGAAGTGCCAGTCTTTATTTTAAACGTTTTGTCCTTTTTCTGATATCTTAACTCAGTTAATTTACTCGTTGTTTCATCCCGGACTTACAGTCGATAAAACGTGTCGCGTCACTTATTCACTGTTATCGATACTTTTATCTAAACTATACTGTTCACTGAAGTGTGCAATAAAATAATAAAGGATAAAACTTTGATGACCCGTTCAAAGTATGTAGTAAAAGCTTGAAAAATACACTTTCATACAATATGTAAGTATATCCCCTTCGTTTATTAGCAGACGAGACAACTATGTTGCCATAGTCATAACATAAATTATGCGTCGCCTACTCTCGTCTGATTCTAATATTAACACAGAACTTAACCTTATATTAATCCTACGGAAATGTCCTATTTTACACAACTTTTATCAAAATGCTCAAGTTTGAGACTCATACCCTCCTTGCATAACCAGGCTAGCAGAATACACAGCAAGTCTCACTTATAGACCTTCATTGTGAACTTCAACTATTCGTTATGTAAATTCCACACAGTACAATATTTTCTCTAGTGGTTACATACACGCCCCGGGAACCGGGACCCGGGACAATCGGTCGTTGACCTCCCCCCGGGATATTCACGCTATTTGCTGAAACCTTGCAAGCTTTCGGCCGCTTGATGAAATAAATATTTTTGTTAAAGCCCTGTTAATGTTAATACTAAATGGCGGATTCTGGTTGAATCTGAATGCGTGATAGAATGCTTGTACATGTATGTTACGTTGATTGAGCTCTCACTGAATGCCAGTTCAAAGCAAATGGAATAGTCTGAAATGTTATATTAACGTATCTCGTTTACTCGCATAATCCTACAGCGCAGCGCTTTGAAGCGATGGACGCTGAATACTGGCTTGCGGAGCAGTGTGAGTCATAAGTACTCATGAGTTACAAGATAAGAATGTAAAAGCGCTTTATTGAAATGTCTACAGAAAACATTTACGCACTCTCCACGGTGTTTCTCTTCAAAATTTGGCAGATTCCAATAACTTCTTCAGTAGCCTGGGTATCAAAGATGGTAAATTTATAATCAGAAAGGCCGGGTACTTATATATGAATACCGCTTATCGTCCGTTACGGCCCGCTGTCGTCCGCAGCCGATTAACTGCGGAGGATTGCGATCACTTCCGAGCTGTTATCGCACGACGGCGGGCAATTTCCTTTATCTATGAGCACCCCAATGTTGCCAGCTTTCCTTTGTAACCTGTTTACAAAGAGTGTAAAATGTTCTTTTTTACGCTTCTGCGGTTTTTTGTGAACCGGAAACCCGACGTTAAAAAGTTACTTAAAGATATTGTTTCAAAATGAAAATTCGTTTAAAAAATTATCTTTATTTATTATTCAGGCTTGAAAAGGTTTTGTTGCACTTATGCTTTGTCATGAAGCAGACGTTTGGTGCTTTTAGTGTTCAAAGAATCATGGAGGTTAGCAAATGTAGGTTAAGCCGACAATTACGTTTAGTGCTGCATTTCAAAATGTAGTCGCAACAGCAAGTCACATTAACAAGGCCAGTCATCATAATGAAAACAGTATTTACTTTCGATTCCTTTATGTACTTCTTAACTAGTAAATAGCCCGTGTTTTACCTACTAGACTATCTAGCTAGAATACCCATAGGGATCGTCAACACGATAGATAACTTTGATGACTTTAACCGACGGGTAGGTACTGGTTGCCATCTTAATAAAATTTTCAGTTGCACTGTTTAAAATATTTCATATACCACACTAAAACAGAATACTTCAACATACTCATTATTTTATATTCCTAGGCTGGCTGACTGGCCATAATAAATCACTAGTTTTTACTCACATAAGCGTTAATCGTGGCTGAATATGCTCGCCAAACACATGTGGTATTATCTCTAGTGATTTGAATTGATGAGGTCTTTACCCTCGTGTCGTGGACACAACAGTGTCGGACATAGTACAGTGATGGTAAATATTTGTCAGGGAAAATACTTGCTTAGCAAATTGACTAAATTGTCCTAAATCTTTAATCACAAGTCATTCTTTGACAGTTGGTACACAGCTTAATGACGGTGTGTCGATCTGATAAACAATTAATTTCCCTGATTGTACTTGTACGAAGCTTATCCACTTGAACGTCCGCCTAACGCCGCTGCACCCCCGCGAAACGTCCGGCCGCACGATCGGCATTTCTCCGCGCGAGCGCTCCGTGCCATTTCCAACTTATAGCTTATTATCTCGTAAACTAAAAATACGTGTGTATAGCTGAAACTATACAGAAGCAACATAACTGAAAACTAAATTACAAGCAATATTTTAATGTATTATTTAGTAAATCATACAATAAAATTACGAAAATACCCACGTTCAACGTGGCGGCATGCCCAGGATTTTAATTTCGATAATATCGTTTTCAGCAGACTTTGAACATAGGACATTTATAGATAATATTAAAGCTTGAATCTTGAGGATTATTTTGATATAATACACTAACATAGGGTTAAAAATAACAATTTACATGTTACATCGTAACTGGGAGCTCTCGACCGCTTGCAAAAATTTCACACTGACGCTATAATTATGATGTTTAACTTTAAAAAATATATATATTCTTCTAGGCTTGACACACTGTTTTACCAACTCAAAGAAGGAAAAAAGAGTTAATGGCTTTGCGAAAACTTGCTCTGCGTAGCACTTGTCGCTTTGCGTAAAACTATAGAACTCATTATTTTTGTACTAGTTCTGTAGACAGTTCATAGTATCAACCATAAGTAATTATCATTTCATTTTAAAATAAAAGAACTCGTACAAGTACGCAGTGCAATATTAATTTTATGTGGGTTAGCGCCGAGCTCATGCCGAGGGATCTCAGCCACGCTCCAATTGGTTTTAAAACGTATCCCCGCGGAAATATGCCGAGCTGCCGCATTCATCCCCTCATACTCATGCGACCCTGGTACTTTAACGGTGTGTATGTTAATTTTAAACCCATATTTTTAGAAGGGGAAGGTGGGTTATAATTATTAAATATTGTAATTAAGGCGAAAGCGTCAGGGTAGCCCGTGAAATTCAAATGTTGATTAAAATATGAGATCTTCACGGGCTACCTTAGCGCATCCCCATAATGGAGTGTAAAAAGCAAGTTTTATTGCACTGAGTAATCACAATCAAATTCCGTTCCTCGTGCATGTTTCGAAATCATTCATTTATCATCCGGCCGTCGCCATCTTTATTGCAAAGCTGCAATGCGAGCTCATAAAAAGTGAAGGCAGTTCGACTATAAAGCACTTGACATCAAAGCTGGGACACGTGTAGAAATAGGAGATACGGATATCACGGAAATATGTCCCTGGTACGTTTTTATGTCACTCGGATGCGTTTCCAAGTACTTGTCTATGTCCTGAACAGCGGATACAATTTGAATACAGGCGTGGATTTCGCTGGATTAGAAGTCTTAGTTTTGTTGACAGCGAGAGAGAAAGCCCTGTAATTTATCATTACGCGGGCGGACGGGACGTAGCGAAATAGCGATGGCATTCCCAACTATATGCGGCCAAAGAACGTGACCCTATATTTTTTAAGCGTGTAGGTGTACAGTTGACCGCACTTACATGGTAAATAAATAAGTAATTCAAGTATTACTTCTGACCTGTGGTTGTCAACAGCTTTATGTAGATCAGAAATGATGATGAATTTTTATTAACATAAGGTAGTTATCTCATTTCTTTCCTCATAACCAGTATGACTATACAAATTTACTGAAGCCTTGAAGAAAATAAAAAAATAAAATGATTAGGATTACCTACTCTGTTTTCCTTTTTATAGAAGTCACGAGTTCCGAGTAATAAACGTCCAATCAATTATGGTTTCCTGGTACTTCTGTCACCGAACTGCATTTATGGCAGCGGGTATTTTATCTGTGTTGTTTGTGGAGTAGCCATGTAGGTCGGAAATTGCAATTTATTATGCTTCCTAGCTATAGATTATTATTTCCAAGTATTCCTTGCACTGAGCGCATTCACAGAATATTATGTTCAAAGGACTGCATATACTTAGAAATTGTTAAGTACTTTTGAACCCGTATAAGTTTTCTACATTTTATAGAAACTTTTACACTGACATTCATACCTAACTGACAGTCGACTTTGTAAGGGTTTATTTAATATGAAAATTAATCAAAGTTTAATGGTGTGGAAAGAAAATGAAACGGTGCGCAGTTTAATAGATGCTTCTAGCAATTGAAGCTGGAGATAGTCACCGCTTTGTAAAAGAAAATCTAACGTACAAAGGCTTCAAGGTTTTAAAGTGTGTCAAGATAATAACGAAGATAGACGGCGTCGCTGAGGCCCGCCCAGAAAGAGGTGGACGCGTACCGCGAGGGCTGGTTCGAGGTGGCGCGAGAAAAGAGTTCCTGGAAGGATTTGGAGCCTTCGCCCAGCAATGGGACAGCATAGGTTGAATGAAAAAATAAAAATAGATATTATTAATTGATGACGTCATTTTGTAGCTATAAAACACAACCAACAACACTTGAGTACTGACCCCGCGTTTACACCAAAGTAAAAAACATGTTGTGTATACTGTTTTCAATTATTGTTCCACCTAAAACAGGTTGTAACGACCAGTTTTACAACAAGCCTTTAACAAAACTTGTTGAAAACAAGTATATAACAATTGGGTGTATTGTGTAAACGCGGGGTTGCAACATAATGCATAATACAATTTTGGCGTTCTATAAAATATAATTTATTCTATCTGTCCAATCTTATTTCCGCTCCCATCGCTACAATTTCACCAAGCGTAGTAAAAAGCCCTAACGACCCAGTTCCACTGTTTACAACACAACACAACACGGAAACACAGTGACGCACGGCTGGTACCATAGATATAAGTTGGCACACTTAGACAGCGATGGAACGCGAACATTTTGTTGTATCGCTGCTCGGGTAAAATATACGCTTATAAATAGTTTGACGGTATGATGTCCATTACCACAGAACCTGGATAGTAGATAATCTTGGTGTGATCTGTTCCGACAGATAGATAGATAGATTTATTTATTTGCATATATCCGTGATTTGCATAGAATGTAGGTAATTAATACAAATGATGTTAGAATATTTTTGAATCTTTAAACATTCTGCCTCATGGCATGCAATTTTCTTTTTTATTACCATAAACAGTTTGGACGCTTTTCCATATTTAACGTTCTTTCATCATCACCATTATCATCTGCTTTGCCTTTTTAACTGACTTCAAAAAAGGAGGAGGTTCTCAATTCGACTGCACGTTTTTGTATGTTTGTTACGCGATCATTCCGCCAATTATGAATTGATTTTGATGATTCTTTTTTTTTTGGTAGGTCATACTTCAGAGATTTTTATCGAAATCGGTCAAGTGATTTAAAAAAAATCAACAATTATTATTTAGAAATAAAAAATACCGCCTTCAAACGGACGTGGACGTTTGTTTTCGAATTGGTGTGGGGTACTTAGGGACCATAACTAAAAAGTGATAAATAACAAAGACATAGTGTCTTTGCATCTGTTTGAATTTTTCCACTGACTTCCAAAATTAAAGTTATTTTTCACTTTGTAGTGTTTTTTTTGGAAGTCGGTTGTTTTCCTTTTGTAAAAAAGTTTTTTATTCCAACTACACACATCAAACATGTCTCGGGATCAAAAAAGTATTTATTAACGCAAAAGCAGAGAGTACATAGTCGATGTACACATTCAAAAGCATTTTATCTAATCAATCTAAATATATTTTTTTATTTTAGTTCAAATTGAGCAATATTTTTTTTAAATATCTTGATCCTAGGGATCAAGATTTTTTACACACTTTTTATGTGTCAGATCAGTTTCCAGTCGGCCGGATGCTGCTAGATCCCAGTGTTTTACATGGAGCGACTGTCTATCTGATCAACGTTGGTTAGATAGGCAGTCGCTCCATGTTCAAAGAACGTTCTTTGCAAACCAAACATTTAAGAATTACTTTTCCGATAAGAAAATTCGATTCAACCCGCAGTACACAGAGAATTTGAGTAAACGAAGTAACGTATGTAAAAAGGTTGGTTGGGGTGGAAACCAGCCCCTAAAGTCGTTACCCTTACTCACAACATACGATGCCAGAGGGATAACATGGGATGGGACAGTCTATTTTTATTCAAAACCCACAACACAAACATATATAAAAAACATTATTTTATATGCTGTATACCGAAACAGTGAGATAAACTGAATAAATGCCACAGAATATTCCTCAAATAGCCACAAAATTATCTCGACAGTATCATTGTTGAGTCTCCTTTGTCTCGTTGAATTAATCTTCTTGTGCATCATTCACACTGTGATGCCTTCGTACCTACTTACGAGTAATTGTGGTATTTGTAGAGGTACTCTCTATGATGATATAATATCTATGAAAATATGCTCTACAATACTTTGCAGATGATAAAATGAATGAATGGTTATATTATATTATTATAATATGGCTGGTGAATATAAACAAACCACTCGAAATTTGAATCAATCAGCCGAACCGGGTTACGTTGTGACTCAAGTTTTGATCATTCACCCGACATTAGGGCTGCTACAACCATCAAATATTCATAGCTGTTCGTGTTATGGATTTAGGCCGGTTTCTTTAGTACTAAACGCCGGTTTTGTTGATGTGGAAGCTACACTGGGCTGCAAAGAAAGTGGGTCGGTTATAAAAATGCGATAACTTTTAAAATAATGAGCAATCATTTTAAAATAAAAACTGAATTAAAGTTTATTTCATTACAAATATAAGAAGAAGTAATTTATCCTATTTATTTATTTTTGGCGATTGTATAAAACACCATAAATAAAGACGATTTTCAAAGTTTGAACAGCTTTGAAACCAATTGTTTTACTTTAGTTTCTGTTTATAAATATGACATTTCGTGTGCAGAAATTCATGATTCTGATCAAATTCAATTCAAAACATGCCACTAACCCCTGAAGAGTGTACCAGAATTCTGACAATGCTTGAAGACGGGCGCAGCCAGCGTTATACATCGAGAACTGTTGGTGTGTCGCTATCAAAGAGTGCTTCAGCGATTTGAAGAGACTAGATCCAATATTCGCAGACCAAATACAATCCGAACAAGGTGCGCGACAGCGCGGGAGGGTCGATATACCTATGGTGTCAACAATGTTGAGAAATCAATTTCAAACGGTGTCAACATTTATTAATCTGTTTAAAAAATACAGTGATATCCATAGTATAAATACTAGGAACAAACACAAATTTGTTGTTCCTACAACCAGGCTCAAGAAAATAGGTGGCTCGTTTAGATGTCAATGTATACATTTTTATAATAAACTTCCTAGCCACATTCAAGAACTAAGCCTTAATAAATTCAAATCTTTTATAAAAAGGAAACTATGCCAGAAAGCCTATTATACTGTCAAATACTTTATTGAGGACAAAAAGGCTTGGGAGTGAGCTGTTCCAATAAATTTACACAGGGAATGTTGATTTATTTTATTGTTTTTTTTGCTAACTATTGTACTTTTAATCTTTGCTATAAGTATCTATAATTTTTTACATATACAATGACATGAATATTTACTGTATAAAGTATTATATTATTTTAATTGTTGTGAATGTGAGGACTATGTGGGTTATTATTCCAGTTTTAATCATGTTCTGGCAGTTTGAGTAGTGTATGTGGCCTACCCAAATGTCCTTTCTTTGGTATTGTTCGTCGAATCGTTGAGCTCCTTAAGTTCTGAGTCGAGCTGCACGGTTACTGACAAATGCGTGCACTGTCTGGACAGGTCCACTCAATCTGTGTGGTTCTTTTCTCAAAAGTCCATTTCAGACACCAATCTGCATGGTCCTCAATGATTATGTCCGGATTTTATATACACATTGACATTAATGAATTTTATATACATATACTATGACAAGAGTATTTACTTTGTAAAGTATTATGCTATTATTTTAACTATTGTGAATGTGAGAACTATGTTGGTCATTGCTTTTTTTTTTTGTATTTTTACTCTTAGTGTAATCATGATCTGGCAGTTTGAGTAACTTGTGCGGCCTACTCAAATGTCCTTTCTTTGGTATTGTTCGTCGAATCGTTGAGCTCCTTAAGTTCTGAGTTGAGCTGCACGATTGCTGACAATTGCGTGCACTGACTGGACAGGTCCACTCAATCTGTGGGGTTCTTTCCTCAAAAGACCATTTCAGACACCGATCTACATAGCCTTCACATGATCTGACCAAGATTCTGTCTGGACTTTAAAAGAGACTGTGACCTCTGAGTTTGTTTCGGCCTTTCTTCTCAGAGTAGTCAGATATGAAACGCCGACCTCATCTAGTTTAAAAAAAAATATGATTGACGTGTAAAAGTGTTTGTAAAAACCTACTTACAGAAATAAAATCATTTATCATTTATCATTTATCATTAACGAATTTCTTCCGAAAGCCGCACCGTGCTAGTGGTGATAGAAAATGGCACTATGGCTGCAGAAAGATACTTGAATGGGATCTCAGATGAGTATATATAGTTAGCCCATTTTTAGTAAACATGGGCTAGAACGCCATCTTTATGCAAGATAACGCTCGTCCTCGTCGTAATTTTTGACTACCTTGAAGATGTCGCTATCATACGCATGGAGTGGCCAGCACGCAGACCAGACATGAACCCCATCGAGCATGCCTGGGACGAACTGGGACGACGTATAAGCCAGCGAAATTCCCCGCCAATAACTCTTCGTGGACTGAAAGAAGCACTGATAGAGGAATGGGAGAATATTGCTCAGAATCGGCTCAGAAATCTGCTGAAATGCATGCCAAACAGTATAACAGCTGTATTAACAGCTCGTGGTGGCAATACAAAATACTAAAATGAGTAAAAATTGCATATTTGATACCGTAGTAAATTTTTGGAAATTAGTGAAAAAACTTCATAATCTTGAACTTTTGTGACATTGATTTAAGCACTATAAAATTGTCTATAATACAGTCTTTATTTCATAAAGCTAGCTCCAATATTTTGGAAGTTATTGAGGTTTTTGTTACCGACCCGCTTACTTTGCGGCCCAGTGTATATAATTGATGTCTAATTTTGGCTTCTAGATAAATTACTTTTGGGCTGATTATTTGTGACGACTGATTGAAACACAACATAAGTAATACTTTATAGTAATAACATATACGTTTTCCATTATGCGAAATACTATCCTAATCAATTGTTTTAACTGACCAAAAAAAACCACAAAGTATATCTCAATTTTAAAATGAAAGATCAACACGTGTATACTAATCACTAAATACTTTTTACGTAATACATTGTAATCAAACAATCACCACCCGACGTTCGTCCTGAAACTGAAAAGTAATAATAATTAATATAAACATGTTTACTAACATTTTCGGTCACGTGGAATTCGGAAATAAAGCCGTACGTACGGTGGGCTGCATCAATGGGTACCCCAGTTGTATTAAAATTAACTTTGAGGGGGGGTACCCACATCGTGACGCTGACTACACACCTTGCTGTTTCTAAGTAGGTACTTGTTTTCGCACTGAAAAGTAGACAATACTTGCATTTTTCAGAGAAACAAATACCTTGATTTTCATGTTCTCAACTCACAATCCCACCGAAGTTTGTCACCCATGGTTTAATAAAGAACCCAGAGATTACTTTATATTTTTTAAATACCTTTGAAACGAAACTATCACACACCAGGGGAAAACCATTGCGATGGGCGCCAATCGACATCAATTCTGGCAACCGACACATACAACCCACTTCCATCTGTTCTCGTTCCAATAACCTTATTAAAACCACTCGGCTAGCCCGCTGTACTCGCCTGGCCCGCACAGCCCCGTGGTGAGCACTGTCTTGGCAGTGGGCCAGCGCTAGCCAGGCGTGCAACGCCACCTGTCGGCGACACCGGGTACTGCACACCTGACTGGCTACTCAATACTTTACATCCATTACTCTTGTCCACGTAATATATACAGAAAAGTGGATATGCCTTTTTATTCGACTGCCAGGAAAAGTTATATTTTCACCTGCTTAATCATTATGGTCGCGTCTTGCATAGCCAGTTATTGTTGCCTGTAAGATGTGATGGTGACTACGAAATTCACACTGCTTCCCAATCTCGGTAACCTCTGAATTATTTGCTGTATACAAGGATTTGGGTGCTATTTAACTCGCTCTTCTTTAACATAAGCCCAAGACCATGGGATATAAGAGAGATGCAGTACAATACAATTTTACTTGGGGACGTTATCCTTGAATACAGAGTTATTTCTTAAACTTGGCCGAAACCATCAAGGTCTGTAATCATTGTAGTCGTGGTGCCACATTTATGCAAGCTAGCTTATTTTAATATATGGATAATCTTTAAAGGTTTCTTGAGTGCAAAGGGAATTAAATAATGCATGCAGCTATTTCCATCTCCGCCCACGAGACGAAACCTGTAACTTGGTCGTAAAACCTAGTAAATACAGTACAAGTTCAGTACAGTACAAGTTTAAATAGCCTTTAACATTAGAAAGTTGGTCAAACTTTTCGTTACAGACATCCCCCACTATCGGCAAAGATTATCCGTTCAACATATTTAGCTTGTTCTGAGGTACTAGAAGTATCTTGGTAATAACAGTATTTAGGTCGAATAGAAGTCGTGTAAAAGTCACAGAACAGCATTGAATCGCAGTGGTAGATAAGTAGCCATCGTTAGTTCTTGTATTCTTAATTTAATATAATATAAAGACGTAGTACTGGATGGTGGAAGGTTCTGCTATATAACTGCCTGTTAGTGATTGCTTAGTTGGTATACAGTAGTATCTACGAATAGAAATGTAGAAAATAAGGTTAATCAGTAAATGATAAATGAGTTTATTTCTGTAAGTAGGTTTGTACAAACACTTAGCTAACGCGGCAATACAAACAAGGAGCTAAATACATCAATAAAAAACGTAGCTTTAACAAATACGTCAATAAAAAACGTAACTTTAACAAATACGTTAATAAAAAAAGTAGCTAAATAATAACAGTTATCTAGTATATTCTAGCACAGTTGGTAAATCACCATCACAATCGACGTTTACCCATCACCTTTCAATATACCCAAAGAGGCACTATTAAATATATTATATGCATACAAGTTAGTTTTCTCTGTCTACGATACAGGTAGATAAAATTGAAGTGTCTGTTTGTAATGTCAAAATAACAGCTTTTTACCAAATGCAAGAAAGTAGGTAGGTATATACGGTACCTACTTATAACAAAAACTTTTATTTTTTATTTTGTCTGTCTGCCTGTCTGTTTGTTCTAGCTAATGTCCGAAGCGGTTGAACCGATTTTAATGAAATTTGCCATGGGAATACTTTGAACCCCTTGGGAAGGACATAGAACATACCTTTTATCAACATAGCACGCGGGCGAGCCGCGGGCGGAAGCTACAAATAATAATAATCGAACAAATGATGTCCCGAACTGCCCGTGAAGCGTGAAGCAACTAGGATAGAAGTTCCGCCTATTTCTCGTTTCAGAACCGCATAAAAACTCAAACTTCGACCAGCTGCATACGATATACTTAGTTATACTGTGGCTCACTCGCAGTATACATTCAACGTTTAAAATTAGGCGTCCCACTGTCTGAGTGTTCAGCTATTTTGGCGCACTGTTGCTTGAGATTTTTCGTATGTTTACATGAAACAAACCGTTCAGCTTGCTCACTCCGATAGTAATAACTATGATTGATTATGTTCTGCTTTTATTTTATGGACACAACGTTCAATGAGTAATGAAAGAGTTGTGTAAAATAAACGGTTGGGAAATCGGGGTTCGAATGTAAACATAAATTGTTTACCGAAATCAATAGTTAGTTAATTGGAACTGGCAGCTCAGTTAAAACTTTGTTCGATTTCAGTAAATTAAACGTTTAAGTGGTGGCCCAGTGGTAACGGCCGCGACTTACGAGTTATAGTAGGTCGAAGGTTCGCGCCCATACAGGCGCTTTACTTTGTGTAAATTATTTCATCACCGATGCTCTCAAAACGGCGAAGGAAACCGGCATGTCTTAGAACCGAAAATTCAAAGACGTGTGACATCTACCAACCCGCACTGGGCCCGCGTGGTAGATTATGGCCCTCTCCCTCTCACAGAGAAGAGGCCTGTGTCCCAGCCATTGGTCCCAGCTGTGGGAACATTATAGGCTGATTGTGTAGTGTTATGTAAAACGTTTACATGCCGGCTGTGGAATGCAATTAAAGACGGGGGAGGTATTTGGTGAAGTTACAATGCTTGCAGATACGCAGTTCATTCGGAAAACTGTTTTTGGATTCTTATTATTATAGGCTGACATCTGATGAGTACCTGTAGCCATGTCAGTTGCATTGACAAAGGCGTTTAACTAATTTAAAACATAACTACTACTATGTCATAAATACAAAACACCAACAATTTTAAATATACAAACAACACCCTATTAATACCGCACTGTTATGTAAACAACATCCACAAATACATCTTGACATTTTCAACAAGCTAAAAATACTTGGCGAAGCTTTTAATGAGGTCGATTGATCATTAAACGAATTCGATACTTTACAGCCACTTCGCTTCGGATAATATCACAATTAATTACGAATGCTTTGAAATCCGCCCTTTGCGCGAAGGCTCGAGTGTTGTTAATTGATGGGCCACCGGGGGCTAATGAGTGGTGGCAGTAGGGCCCACTTCATTACAAAGTGGATGGCCATTCTGTCTTTTTTTGCGCGATACCGCAACAAGGACTGTCGTTTGTTTATAGGGGTATGTGACCTATGTCTGTAAAGAAACTTTTTGTGAGTAATGGCCGCAATGCGGTTATTGTAGGGCCTATCGTCGATGATCGTTATATAGGGTATTGCATTTTGTTAGAATTACCATTGAGGAATGTATGATTGATATGTTAGCTTCTTCGTCAACTACTTACTTAATATAATATTAAACTTTTTTTGCCTTCAACGTATGCTTGCCTGGTGGCAATTATCGTTAATTGATATAGGACTGAGAATGTTCCTTTAGGTGAAGAAGGATCAATATTAGATTTAAAAGAAAAATAAAGGCAAAAAGAGTTTATACTTTTATCCGTAGTTGGAACTAAGCATGCTATGGCCACATTTTCGACAACAAATCTAACAAGTCGGTTTTATATCACATAATGGTCCTTTCAAATAATTTCTGAATTGTAGTAGAGCCGTTAAAACAATACGCTTTGGATCCCCGCCAACTAGGCCATAAGACTATTGTGTTAGGAACAGGGGAAGCCTGAATTTCCATTTTGTGCTGACAAGTAGGGAAAGTCGTGGTTGAGGATGGACTATTTCCCAACCCTTGTACAAAAGAAAGAAAACAAACTATTTATTTAGAACACGCAACGGAAACTAACAAAACGTTCACAGAAAAATAAAACAAAAAATAACAACAAAAATACGACGCCAATAAGACTCGTGTACTAAATACTAGAAGACATACAGAGAGAGATGGGTAGGTACTCTGTTGCTACTATAGGCCAGAGGTTGCTGAACGTACTTGTATCTGCATCTGTCCTCTAGGTTGTGCTAGCCTTTAACCCTTATAGGTCTGTTGTATCTTGAATATCTGAGTCCTAGGTCGAACATCGTCCGATTCCCGGCCACCGTAGGTGCGGGTTTGCGGACGGCGAGCAATGGGCAGCTCGCCGTCCGATAAGGACCAGGCCCGGGTCGACGGCGCGTTGTGTTCCACGCGCGCCTCAAAGATGTCAGCAACAATGTCGGGGTCCGCTAGGGCCGATGCCTGCCGGGGTTGCGGGAAAGTCTGAAATGGTTACCGTGGCCCCTGGCACAGGCAACTAAAGGAGCACTGGTTGGTTTTAGTCAGTAAGAGTCTGACACGCCCTCCCGCTCCATCCAGAGCGGGAGAAATTATTTCATGATTTCCCACAATAAAAAAAAAGGTCGAACAGCGTCCCTACTGCCTCGCAGTTCATCCGTCAGAAACCAATCAGAACGTTCTGGCTCGAGCTCTGTCAATCAAAACGTAGCAGACAGACCACTTTCACGTGCTATCAACAAATTCTCAACTGTATCCACTAGCAATTTCCTAGTTCAATCGACGTTTTACAAAAGACTTAAAATTTAACACCATTTCCCGCCCATGATTATCTACGATAAGACAAAGGGCTTCAAGTGCATTCCGCTTCAACTTGACTTCACAAAGGCTTTCCGTCTAGACAGATATTACATCCCCCCATCCCCCCCCCTGTATTGGGTATCCTCTGGGACTCGCAACAGGCTTCAAACTAAGCCTTCGAGGGCTGGCAGCGTGCCAAGTGTTGTTGCCAATAAGATAAATCTGTTTGTGACATGTTGGCGAAAGAACGTTTAATAGAAGTGTTTAATGTATTTGTCTGCTATACAAAAAACCGCTTTATTAACGTCTGAGGATCCGATAGAATACCTAGGTATATGATTTGGTAATGGTTTAGAAAGTACGTCACTTGATCAGACAAGCAAGTCCTTCATGTAGCCACTTCTGAAACAAAAGAGAATCTAACAGGTAAACTGTAAAACACTTGGCAAACGAAACCAGGTGCACACTAGTATAGCCGGTTGAAGATTACACCCTAAATTGCCACATCATGGCAAAGCCGCAGAGAACAGACCACGTTCCTATTTTATTTGTAACAAAGAACTACGGTCTTACAACCTGTTCCACCGGTCTTTGTTTTACCTTCTTCAGGCAATCCCTCGCGCAAGTATCTCAGAAAGAATATAAATAATAAAGTCTGCTTTTCCGCAAGTTTTAAAGTGGTATTTACATAGGTCGACTTTAATTGCGCGCGCCGAGCAACTTGCCTGAACTTGCCCCACTGTGCGGCAAAGGCGATGAGACTCGTTTGCACAGTGGGATAAAATTGCTTGCTTTGTAGTCAACGGTGGATAAGTTTCCTTTGAGCCCCCCCCCCCCCCCCCCTCCGCCCCTCCGCACCCCCCGGCCGCACCGGATAACGTTGTGGTTACAATTTCAGCATTTAATTTTTCAGGTGTACTATGAACGAATTGGAACTAACGTAGGCTTTGTATAAATGGGTGTTGCTTCTCAGTCATGTCCACACATTAGTGAAGATACTTATGTAGTTGATAGTAACAAATTCGCTTAAATAACCCAAGCTAGCTACAGTTTATACACTAAAGTAGCTGGCAACATGGTAACTGTGGCTACACTTTTTGATAGTTTTTATGCTAGAACCATTTCTTTTATAAGCAATAGCCCAAAAGCTTTACAATTTTGATACATACATGATAACAAGATCAAATATGTCGTCATTTTTAGAATGTGGCCTCACGTTCCCTAACGAACATCGAATTGTGTTGCAGAACTAACAAGTCCGTTTGACAAACCATATCCCCTATTGCAGTATCGAAACTTATACCATTACAAATCCAACTTCAAATTAATTCAACGTTGAATCGAAACTTTTCTATGCTAAATCAGTATGCACCCTTATATTTGCCAGGTCAACCAGTAAACTAGTTACTTGTTTGCAAATACCAGTATTGATTATACAGTACCTATCCTACGAAGCAAAGACTTTTGAAAAGCAAGTAGCAAGACTACTGAAGAGGTATTCTCTGCAGTAGCTCTGTGGATGGCATAATGAGAGGCTTCAGTTTGCTCTGTTTGTTTGCCAATTAAGGAGTATTGTGCTGCAATAGTTGGTTTGCGGTTTTATTACTTCACGTTTACACCAAGGTATCAATAATGTATTCTATATGTTGTGTCTACTATTTTCGTTTACACGTGAAACAAGTTTTACAGAATAGTTGTATACAAAAATTGTCAAAGTGTGAGCAAAATAGATAACAAAATAAGTCTGACAACATGTATGATACCTGTTTTATATTAACACGAAATGTTGTTGACAACACTTTAACAAGACATGTTTAAACCGGTATCACAACTGGTCTATGGGTTTAAACACCAGGTTAGAGATAACCATTTTTAAAGCCATGAATGTAGGTGTCTAATTCAGAATCTCTTTGTAGCTTTGTTTCTAGCGAGTTTTCTGAATGCACTGCTAAAGCCCAAAACTTGTTCGTGAAGATACTTGAAGTCCGTGACCCAAACGCATAGAAAGGTGGCTTACCTTTGAGTTGTACAAATTACGCTTTTGTGACACAAAACTTGTTTTTTGTTGTCATTTGCCTATAGCAGCTCACTACTGAGTATATACAGCATTCTTCTACCACACGCCACAATTAGATCCTCCGCCACTCTCATCCACTTGCTACCACCTTTTACCTATCCTTAGTGAAGGTGGTGAAACAAAATCCTATAAATAATTTAAGATCTTTTAAGATAAAGACAACTCAGGGAAATGTATTATTTATCAAATTGACAACCAACTTAAATTGTCAGTATAATCGATTCACAACAACTGTGATTCTTTGACAGTTGTATGAAATGACTATATCAAGGTGAATTAACGTAGTAGGTATGTCAATTTTCCCTACAATTAAGAACAATGAACTTAGCTGACTGTACAGAAGTAATAATATTATCTGCTAGCTGTACTGATCAGATACGCAAAACAAATGACTGCAGGGTTTAGCGACCGTAACAATTCATTCGCGGTTCTAATTTATGCAGCAGTAGAGAGGTTTAGCGGACCTGTAGTGGTTGGCAAGGATCCAGGGTAGATACAGCTGGTGAACGGGCTAAGGGTCAGGAATGAACACCTGTAGCCTGTGAATCACTTATGTTTCATTTACTGCTAACAGATTTTAGATGAATTGTTAACTCTTTGAGAGTTACTAATAAAATATAAGGTTCTTATTTTAGGCATTTCTAGTGGTCACTTTCAACTTTATATTAATCCCATGCCTACAGACCGAACTCTGTTTAGAAAATTTAATCTCTTAGAGCCAAGCTATCAAAATGATGGTAACCTGATTATCCATGACAGTTAATTTAATATCGAATACCAATCATAGTCACTGTATTATTATTATTGTTAATTAAAACGGTAACACCCATTACATTAATTAACATATAGATTTAAACAGGTATGGTAGGTATACAAAAATATTTCAACTACTAACATATAATAGAGGACACCTTAGCATACTTCTTCTCACAAAACATCAGACATACACGCATAATTCTACTCCATTCATCGGCAAACGGACCACATTCAGGATTGGTGGTCAGGAGGGCATTAAGCATCCTTCAAGTACGACACACAGGGGACTCAGCTCTGGCGACAGTTTTAGATGACGGCGGTGCGAACAGATTGTGTCGACGGCTTTGGCGATGTCCGATGTATTTGTCGGGAACAAATAGCCGACAGAAAAGATCATGAAGTTCGGGACGTCGATGCGTCTTCTGAGAGTTTTGCAGGCTACTGTGAGCTGTTAAAAGCCACGTCTTACCTCCAACGAGTTGAATCCCAACACTCCTAGGAGGTAGTTAATAGGGTACATGAAAGGAAATAAGTTATACGTCTTTTTATATAGATATCTCAGGAATGTTTTTGTACCTAAAATCTAAAATCTAAAATTTCAAAGTTTTCATACGCTCTCCGCGATATTAAAAAGACCACAAATCTACAAACCGCACTAGCCACATACTATGCTTATGCCCACGCTTGGTTCAGCTACGGCGTCATCTTATGGGGAAATAGCACAGACGCTCCGTACTTATTTACCCTCCAGAAAAAGCTAATACGAATTATTACAAACATAGAACCAACAGATAGTTGCAAGCCTTACTTCCAGAAACACAAGATTCTCACATTAGTTAGTATATACATTTTGGAACTGTGTAAACTAGTCCGCAAATACCCAGATGCTTACAATACACGGGGTGATATACAAACAAACTATTCTTTGCGCCATAAAAATAGATTAAATTTGCCCCCTTCCCGCCTTAAATCACACTCATCCAGCCCATATTCCATGTCAATAAAAATATACAACAAATTGCCAGAAGATTTAAGAAACCAAAATAAAACCAGCATATTCTTAAATAAATTAAAGCAATACTTAATTAATAAAAGCTATTACACAGTCCATGAATATCTAGCGGATAAATCCAATAATACGATGATAATATGAATAATTTAATTTAATTAGCAAAATGTCAAATATAATTTATACTAGAACATACATATACACACAATACAATCTGAATTATAATGTTGCAGACTTTAATTTTGAAAGAAGACGTGTATGAGTACGATTTAATAGAATGACATTTGAATATTTATTTTTGACATGTAAGTAAGTTGACATGGAATAGTTTTGCTGTACTAATATATTAACTTTTTATTTTTTATTGTGATCTCACTTCTGGATTTGATGTTAGATAATAAGCAATTTTAAATACAATTAACTGAAAATAATACCTATATTAATAACTATTGATAGATTAAGAAAACAAATGAAAATATAAAATACCTACCTATGATATGAAACATCTCGAACTGAAAAATTATAAAGCGCTCTTCCTCTCTACATATTTATGAAATTTGCTGTGCCCGACAGGGTCCATAATTGTTTCTATTTTTTATTTACCACCTATAAATGTACATTATGGATTTAGCAATAAACGATTTGACTTTGACTTTGACTTTGACTTTGACCTTTTCTAACGTTAACGTTTGAGTCGCAGTGTAGGGATGCCAGATACAGGCACCAGCCTCAAGTTTACTACGAACCAAAGTGGCGTACAGAAGCTTAATTACATTTAGGTTGTGAAAATCACGGCCATCTCTCAAAACAAAACCCAAGCGCCTAAAAGATTCCTTGGCAAGACAGGAGACGTAATCTCTAAATGTCAGACCAGTGTCAAAGGTCACGCCCAGGTCCTTTATTTTGGTGACACGACTTATTACTTCACCACCCAATCTGTAGTTATAGTGGAGTGGTTGAAGTTTTCGACCGTACGTCATGACGTAACACTTACTGGAATTTAAAAAAAAAATCGCCATGCTCCATTCATATATGGCATCGATGTCTCTTTGTAGGAGTATGCAATCAGCGACCGTATCAATTCTAACTAATAGTTTTAGGTCATCAGCGTAGAGCAAGCATTTTGCAAACTTAACCTTATTTATAAGATCATTGATCATGATAAGGAAAAGCAATGGACCAAGCACAGATCCCTGCCTCACACCTGAGCGGGTATTATAAGGTTCAGACTCAAAGCAACCATGCCTTACAAATTGCCTGCGGCCTCGCAGATAGTCCGCGAAGAAGTTCAGAAATTTTGACGAGAAACCTGATGCCTCCAATTTCATTAAGAGCACGTTTATGTGAACACAAAATATTCCTCATTTTCAATTATATCATTATCTTATATACAAAACTACTGGAACTAAATTAATCACAAGCATAAAAACTAAGCCCTTCACATTTATTCGTACATTTCGCCAGCATTATGAAATTCAGGCGCTTTCAGGCTTTCAGTCGGGCCTCATTCAAGGCTCGGCATTCACTGGGACATTTCAATGTATAGGACAGCAGAAACGTAGCTTTGTGCGAGATGTACGAATTTGTGACGTCACCAACGCTTGCTTTTACAAATGTAACACAAGTATCTTGTAGCTCGGAGGTTTTGTTGAGAACCTAGTTAGTAGTAGACTAATAATTATAGAAATAAAGAACTAAAATTGAATATAATAACTAAAATTCAATGAATAAATGTCTTTTAGGTACTTTCATTACGTGTGCATGAATGAATTTATGACCGCTAACTGGTAACTGTTTTGAGAAAATGTATCATGAGTTCATGAGCATCACGCTGCAGAGAGACTTGACATCCTAACTGTAGTTGTAGCTGCAGACATTGATGAGATTAGAGGATTCTGCTGTTTGTCCTCAGGGCTAAGTTCCTTAGTCACCCACAGCAAGAGAAAAATGAACTAGACTATACCTAAGTCCGTTTCGACTGACTCGTCTGTTGCGGAATAAATCGAGCGAGAAAAGTAGTTAGTGTTCCGTTCGACATAATGAAACTAAGATCTAGCAAATGTTTAATAAAGTTCAGTTACTACGAGTAAGTACCTTACTCAGTTAATTCGTGTCATTAATTTTGATAAACTCACAAAACACGAACTATATTAAATTCTGTAGCTAAGTCGGCCTGTAAATTATATTTCCTCTTGATGTCGTTAATGTATATTTGGACATGCTCAAAGTTTTCCCTTCCATAAAGACCCGCGAATGGAGGACGCCTCCGTGAATAATTGAACAGGGGACCATCATTTGTGACCCCCTCAAGATGCCCTACAGACGTACTTTGTACAGTAGCTCAGCGAAAACATCAACTAATTTAATATTTTAGGACAATTTTCGAATACATTAGCGATGTTCTCTGGTATGCTTCTGAAGTTTTACGACATGGATGTGTCCTAATGAAAATGATTTGATTATTATGTGCGACACTATTCAGCGATGTTATATTTGTGTTAAAACTTTTATCTGTATAACTGTGTGAATAGGAACGGACTTGATGTTAAACTTAAGTAGTGCGTTGTATTCATACGGCAGGCGCTAGTCTAAGTTGTGTTTGTACATTTAATAGAATTTCTGTCGTCAGCCGCCGCACAGTGGTGCATAGTTGTGAAGCACTCGTCAAGTTCCTTCCTCCATCATCCATGTTAGCGGCTCGGCACGGGCACGGGTCGGCGGTCACGTGCGGCACCCGCGCCTGCGGCCCCCGCCCCGCGCGCCGCACCCGCACCGCCCCGCGCTGCGCGTGCGACGCGACGTGACCACGCCACTCACCCGTGCCCGTGCTTGCAGGATGCACGCGGTGGGCCTGCACTCGGCGCTCGCCATCCGCCGCGAGCGCAAGCGCCGCGTCGAGCAGCAGCGCGCTCGCGAGCGCCGCTACTCGCTGCAGTCCTCAGAGTCGGGAGTCACCTCCCCGCACTGCTCTACCGGCAGTTTGGAGCGGCGCCGCTTCAGAAAACCGCATCCCACCGAGAATGAGGTCGTATCAACGGTCGGTATGCTCCACCTCGGGGTGGTGTTCCTCGTGCTGGGCCTGTTCCTCCTCGGTTCCGGCTTCCTGCCGGACAATGTCACGTCGTGGAGCACGGTCGGTTCCGTCAGCTGGTTCAACGAGCTGGTCTGCTCGGGGATGTTCGCAGTGGGAATCGGCGTTTTTCTGATAATTTTGCACAAATACTTAATGAAGAGTGAAGAGGACGCACTGGAGGACTATGTTCAGAGGCAGCTGACGAGATCACGCTCAGGACACCGGCTGGAGAGAGACGCGGAGACGGGCGGCATGCGCACGAAGAACGCGCGTCGAGCGCGCGCTTGCGAGGCGGAGGCGGAGGTGGTGACAGAGACATACAGCGAGCCACCCGCCGAGCGCGCGCACGGCTTCGTGAACGCGCTGGCGCTGAACGGCGACGTGCTGCGCGAGCTGCCGCTGGAGCAGATCGTGGAAGAGGAGGTGTCCGTGACGTCAGAGGGTGGCGTGAGGCTCGGCAAGTTCAACAAGGACACGTACTCGTCACCGTCTGTGGCGCCGTCGCTCAGCCCGGGCTCGCCCTCCGACACGCGCGAGCTGCTCGCCGATGGCCGGTACATGATCATGTCGCGCATGTGAGCCACCTAAGTCGACAACTCGCTGACTCCGAGCTCTCTCGCCTAATATGAGATTATTTTATTGTTTCTGTAGCCAAATGTTATGCCCCAAACGTTGTGCACGCTGCTGTGTGGCTTTTACTAATATAAACTTTGCACAAAGTAACAGATCAGAGAGAAGATTCCCTCCAATCTCATCTCTGCCTCGTGACGACGCTATGCAAAGTGTATCTCCATTCACATAAAGTATAAACTATAGTCCACTTTATATAACACGTTTCCGTTCCTCCAGCGGTTCGGGAGCTGTTACAGTTAGGGCTCATTTCCTCTACTTCCGTTCTTAAATCTCAAATATGCTCGGAATCAGAGAATTGTCGAAAATTGCCTCCTTCGCCTCTTACATATGGATCGCGGGAAAGTGAATTGAACTCTATGTCTCTTGTGATTGAGATCGTATTTCTATTTCCGCTACTTTCGTTAACAAGGTTTCTATGTAAGTGTCCTGCTATTTGGTTAAAGCTTCGATGCTTCGACGTTTTGGTTTGTGTTCGGGGAACGCTCCTCTATTCTATATTTTAACAGACGGACCAAATCTTTGGTAGACTTTAGCAGTAAGTTTTATTGTGAGCTCGTTTATAACTGCAGTAGTTAAAATGAAACGCGGTCGTTAGTGAGATCAATGGCTGCGGTCGCGTGACGCAGGACTTTACTTTTATTTCGACGTTTTGTTGTGAAAGAACAACGCCTCGTAGACATTCCCTGTCGGCGGAGTTAGAATGTTTATTTGTAAAAGCCGAAATATACAGTGTATAACGTGGCGTGTTAGTCAAAACAATATCGTTGTCTTTCAACCTCGATCTGGACAAACAAACAATAGAAGCCGTTTCTTTGTATTTCCTTTCCATAGAGACTGCAGTTGTGAGCGAGTGATCGTGTATATTTAATTAAATTAACATTGGAATTCCGCATGTATTGGCTTGAGACTGATTGTTATATACTGTTCTTAAATACCTGACGATTTTATATAATATTGTATGTTTGTTTGTCTTCTATGTAACTCTATTACTAATTAGTTTACTGTTTAGGTACGCGGGAGAGATTGGACTAGCAGAATATTGTCAAATACGAGTATCATAGATATTTTTGTCTCCCTTACAATCAAATAAATCTTTAAGTGATTAGTTCCAATCTTTCGTAGAATCCTTTTGGAGTTTTGATTAGAGTAACATTTAGTTATTTTAAGGAATAGAAAAATCCAAATGCTATTTAAATAAGATACTTCATAACTTCCATTTATAAAAGAGGTCACGGAATTGTAACAAATTGCACTTTTGATAAATGACACATCACTCAGAGCTGAAGTAGTTTAATACTAGATAGATATCTACATCCTAATGAAGATGAATGTTCCAACTCGACCCAGTGTATCTGAATAGTGCCTAAAATATATTATCATTATTCATATGTTTAAGTAAATACCAAATATCGTAAGGCACTCACTGTGCACTTTGTTTCTTTTTAACAGATCTGTGCCAAAAGTTTCATGGCAATGATATTTAATGTTTGTTCGAAATAGTCAAAGATTTTAGTCTATTGCAAGTGATATTTTCTTAAAATTGAACGAATGTTATCATCAGTTATTCTTTTCCAAACATGTTTAATGTCTACCTATAATAAAAGATTTGAGAGATGTAAGAATGCTTGCATCAAATTCCAAATCTTAGATACAGATTTGGTCAATTTTAAGATAAATGTATTTTCTCACTTAAAATGTTATTTTCGTCCCACCGTTCTATGTTTTAAGTATATCTTTGTTGTCGTTAGGTTTATTTTAGTTGGGGCTGTGAAATATTTTCCATTATAATCGAGATGTCAAATTATATAAATATGTACACGTTATTAAACATTGATATTAATATTAAGCTTACACACACGAGCTTAGCTTCACAATGCTCAAACTTTAAATGATTAGGTTTACACCCCTTTCCATTACTTCTCTCTTAGTACTTTTCTCTTTTACTCTTCCCTTATTAGACGAATTTGATGCTGTTTGTCAACATAGTCCTAATAACTATAATAAAGGGAAAATCAAAAAACAACGACAACAACAATCTTAATCTCAAAAACAACGTTAAATCTTTAGTAATTTGACAAAAGTTGACAAAGAACGGCAATTTCGCAAATTATTTCGTACCTACTAGCGGGTATCTAATATCTGTCTCTAACTGTAAGTGCTGTCTATAAAACATTGCCTTATTAAATAAATATTTCACGAATATTAATATTGTGTATTTGTAATGGCACAATTTTCGATAATTTTTGATAAGTAGGGGTAAGGTTCATTAGAAGAATACTGATCTAAATAAAAAAGAGGGACAACTTCTGTCGTTGTAACAGGAGCCTACAATGTTAAGTGACAGGAGAATAACAAGACTGTATACGAACTTACAAATTAGTGTCTGTAGTATCCATTTGCACAACGTTGTTATAAAGCACAAAGGTAGAGTGATATATTTAAGTATTATAACTACAAAGTAAATATAGTAATTATGTAACGGTCATTTCAACAAAAAGAGGAAAGACATATCTCCTACTTTGTTACAACGACAGTCCGAAGTGAAACTGTGGGCAAGTACAGAATTGTTGGTTTTACAAAATATTTCCTTTTCAATTATAAATTTAAATCGAATATTAAAATTGGAATGTGTAAAGTGTTTAATGGCTCAAGTATTCTCTTAATGGACATTAAATATAATTGTGTATTTATATTCTGTCGCCTGAATGTCTAGAAAAAGCTAGCTTGGTGTTGTATTCAATAAGGGAAGTCGAAATGAATTGAAATTTACTACCTGTGCACGTTTTTCTTTAACACTTGTCCAGAGAAAGATATTGGTGACAGTATTATTTTGTAAAAAAATATAAAAAATGTTTTAAAGTATCATTATATATATTAGATGAATTAAACGTTCAATAATGCATTGTTATTCGCAAATATGATCTACACAATGTTAGGTACTCTATAATAATATGACAATTTCTTTATTGTTAACCACAGTATCCAAAGCGAACTGCATTCTGTTGGCAATTCAATTTGCCGCAAAATGTACGCTCATTACATTTATTGCTTTTGTAACCAATAATAACCACTGTACTCAAAGATTGTCAAGCTGTAACAATGCATTACTAAGCACATAATAACGTTTAATAATAATTAATTACTTTTTGTATACTACATTCTGATGCACATTACGATAGCACAAAATATAGTGTTTGCACACTTTAATTATGAAATTTCTTGTGCCTATACTTTTATATTAAGGTAATTTTGATAGTATAATTCAATTGAAATATTTGGCTGTAAGTGTCACATGTACATACCATGCGATCATCCTCAATGTCCTGTAACGTAACAATGCCTTCGACAGTGATGACTCACTAGTTTTACCTGATAAACGAATACAAAGCATAAGCAGAATAATGCGCAATCAGCGCTTTGCTAAAAGCTTGAAACATATAAAATCAAAATATAATATCTACATCCCTAATTGTGATTTATAAATCTCTAGTAGTTAATTTGTAGTGTTCGTTTCGTTGTCCAAATGTTTTGATGTCGTGTTAAAGCTCAAAACGTGTTAGTTGTGATTTTTTTATGCCATTTCGGTGTCGTGGAGAGATTTTTATGAACGCTTTTGCGCATTTTTAAATAAAACTTTACACTCGTAAAGCACTTAAATGTATTTAATGGAATTAAAAGTTACGCGTTTTGTTTTCAAACTACAAACTACAGCGCCATCTGTGCCATACAGTTAGGATTTATTTTTGAATCACCGACAGACCTTAACCAAGCAATAAGTAATGTACTTAATTGGAGATTTTTAAACGTTTTGGTTACAATTTTTAAGAGCAACTTCTATCATGCATTTCTTTATAAATCTTTACCTAATCGTCGTCATTTTGAAAATCATTTTTTAAGTCCGTAGTTACACTAGTTATTGTTTTCGTCATAAAGTGATACTAACTATAGGAGACAATCTGAAATATAAAAAAAAACCAAGATATAAGTTTATAAGAATATAATACTAGATTGAGAATCGAATGGTGGTCCTAACTTTATAATAAATAATTCTAATTTGTCCTACTCGATACATATTTTTCATGAAATTACGTCGGACTAACTGTTTTCTTTTCAATCTAGTCATCTAACTAAAATATGAATTTAAAATTATGTAAAATTAAATAGTTTTCTGTAAATTAAACGAAGTACTTTTGTATTAAACGGTTTCACTGCGGGTAAAGCGACTTCATAACTAGAACTCATTTATTTTAATAACAAGAAATAACCTTATTAAAGATTAACTCTATACATCAAGAAATTAAGGTACATTTGCGGTAATTTTGGAGTTTATTAGCTAATAGCTTGAAAATTATAAAACCTTGCATGCTGGGTCGCTTTCCCCGCGGGAGAGGCGATTTATCTCGACTCACAAATCATTCCGCGTTAGGCAAATATAATTTATTTCACTCGATTTATTACACATTTATTATTAAATAAACTAATTAATACAAAAGGGCGAGTATTTTATTACATTTCCCTGTTTCTATAAAGCCCTTTTTGAGCGCTAAATTTTGGCATTCTGAGTATTATGAAGAAAATTGTATTAACCATTTTTTTTTAAATACCTGTGTCTGGGTGTGTATTATGTATATAAGTATGTATATCAGTCATCAGGTTACCGTAGTACAGGCTCTACCTAGTTCGGGACCTGAAACCTTGTGTGGATGTTTTCTAAAAAATAAATAAAATCTGTATGTAGACGCAACAAAATAAATATCAAGTTAAAAGTTGTCAAATTCTGCTTTTAAATAGTGAAATCACTTTCACTTCAAAGCCTTAAATTAATCTTTCCACTTAACTACGGCTATACAGTCATGCTTAAGAAAGGATAAAAATATCTATAGGCTTGCTTAAAATCGATCCATACATCTATTTTTTTCAAACTTAAATATACCAGATATGGTTACAAGTAGCTAGGTACGACCATTCTCCGTTTTATTTTATTACCGACGGAAACCAAATTTATCATATCAACAAATATGTTTTATAGACAAAAAAAAAGGAAAATAGAGATCTTAAAACTTGAAAGAAAGTGAACCTTCTTGTCACTTACATGTCAATAACAATGAGAGTGTATGTCGGTCACATGTTTTATGCGTAGCCATTCGATCCTCGTAGCGGTGTAGCCATCTGACCCTCGTAGCTGCGTAGCCCCGTAGCCTCGTAGCTCGTAGACAATATCACATGTATGTTATTGCCCGAAGTGGGTGGTCCGGGGCAATTTGAAAGTTCGGTGCTCAAGTTGAAAATGCATACATTGGATTTGTAGGGGATAGGCACCATCTCTTTAATTTGTAGCTATATAGTTTTTCTACACGTTTTATTACAACACTACCTGAGTCATAGGTCCAGTGTGGTTAATAATTATATTTTTTTTAACGGCTTTAGAAATACAAATGGTTTTTGATTACA
Source organism: Brachylomia viminalis (assembly GCA_937001585.2). NCBI lineage: Eukaryota > Metazoa > Arthropoda > Insecta > Lepidoptera > Noctuidae > Brachylomia > Brachylomia viminalis. Next base: position 26,217,497 of record OW443298.2, on the reverse strand, counting down.
GTTATATTTAATTTGTAAAAATCTATAACCTCCTGCAACCCTTACAGACGATTTTCCCGAATGAATCTTGTATTGAAAGACGAATACGAATACGGTCCCAGCTGCACACTTGACATAATGTAAATACGCTATGAAAAGCTTTACAATACTGTTTTATATACATACTCGTAGGTAATGTTCACATACCAATGCATTTTATAACTCGAGGATCAGTTTGTCCGTTTAGGTACGTTATTTTTATTTTTATTCAAACTCAAAGCATTCGTTTCAGTTACGGGCACTTTTGAATTGTCAAGTTGCCCATTCCAAAACATAGTAGGTACCCATGGATTCGTAGATATATTTGCTCCCTGGGTAGCGTTGGTAGGTTGGTGTTCATAAAACTAAACGCAAACCACAGCTAGTTATTTTACGGAGAACTCAGAAGACATTGCTTCACCTCCTAAATGTTTCGTTGAGAGATAAATAAACCTTTCAAACTAGCTAGTTGGTCTTGTTAACGTTGTTTTAAGTTTTCACCGGGTTCGCTTGTACGATATGAGATCAAAGAAAATAGTGGTCTTTTAAACTTCTAGGATTTTTAAGACCTAACTGTAAAGGCAAAATAAAATGCGATAAAGAACGAAAAATCTCTCAATATCTGTTTAGTTTCCTACGCCCATACGAACACCATACATAAGGCTTACAAAGAATAGAACAAGGTACCTATTCCAAAACTGCCTCTAAAATTATCATACTGTAAAACCCAATAATAGCTTTAATGGGACGTATACTACATACGTAGTAAGCCAAGAGGTTCTGGTTCGGGGTTAAACGTCAATATCCTGTCCGGAACGTACCTCATTAATTGGTCACGAGGGGTGACGTCATGGTGATAATAATTGTTGAGGAAATAACAACCTGAAGATGGTTTTGTTTTAATGATAGGCTTCGGCGTCCTTATTAGTAATTTGTTGTCCCCAGATACTAAGCACTGGCTTATTAACGGGTAATTTGAATATGGGTAGACGCTGCAATACGTTGCTGAACTATAAAGGAGACAAAAATATCGTTTAAACATACACAAACATAAACTCACGCCTTCTCCCCATGGGGGTAGGCAGACTACTGACAAACTACTGAACGCCACCTGCGACGTCCTCACATAGTCCTTTGGCTTCGTTTAAACATACACAAACATAAACTCACGCCTTCTCCCCATGGGGGTAGGCAGACTACTGACAAACTACAGAACGCCACCTGCGACATCCTCACATAGTCCTTTGGCTTCGTTTACCTACGTTCATATATCTGGTCATAGACGCACGCGAGTTACTAGTACTAAGCACCTGACCTTTTTTAAAGAATAGCACCAAAAAGGTCACTATGTGTCCTTCTAGGGCGTCCTTTATATCGAAATATATTTTAACTACACGCAATTTTCGTCAGGTTTTGTAGACTTTTGCTTAAGTAAACCTGTCGTAAACCCATGTCCATACATAGATTCTGCATTATAAATGCTATAGAAACGCTGTGGGCGTACTTTATTCAGTCGGGAACTCCTTAGCGACGGATCAAGGGCGTGTAATATGGTTGAAAGGTCAAGATCGTAACGTGATATAGGTACAGTAGACTGCACGTCATAGTAACATTTTGACCTTAGCTGGTCAAGCGTAGCACGGAGTTTCAATAGAATAAAAGGCCGACTTATATTGGTTTTGTTATAATGTCGTGCGGCCCACTGTAGCTACTTTACGGTGAAAAGCCTATAGCCACTTCACATGAGAGTCTGGTTTAGTGATATTAAGTGGGAGGTGTACTATGTAACTAGGCCGTGTGGTTCTGAGGAATGGATACTTTGCCGAAACTTTTGGGTGTCTTTTAGGACGACAAAAGGGTTATTTCAAGAGATTGGACAGTAACTTTGTCTTGTTAAGGTATCTACAATAAATCATTATGCATTTATTACTGCAGGATGTAAGTATGTAACTATAGATAAACACTGCAATTTGAAACATTGTAAAAACCAATTATTTTTAAAAGAGTAACCGGGGAATTTCTTGCCGACTCTTCTCTATAGGAAACGACCACCGGAATTGTGCACCTAGCTTCTAACGTTTCATAAGTGCCCATGTAGGTTTATGTGAAATAAAACATTTTGATTTGATTTGAGATAGAATTGGTGCCACATAAAATGGCAATGGAGATCATCGACACATCCGCACAGATTCAAGTATTATTCAAATCAGGAAGAAATAAAGTTCGTTAATATACAGCCGGTCGATTCTGTAAACATCACATCGCGAAAACGTATGTGAAGTGAGCTGTCATTCCACCTGATGCTAGGGATTTACACTATTGACAGCTCACTTCAAACAATTCACCTAAGTTTTCACGATGTAATTTTAAAATCGTTATTTTTGTCCACATTCATTGTCCACATATGTAGTTTGTCGTTCGGACTCCGACGGTGAGACATTAGAGAAAGTGCAATGACCGCGCTATTAACACCGTATTTGGCGCCAACTGTAGCAGGATAAGTAGTGGCTATGATTACCTGTGTTTCATAGATAATTCAATCACAACTCATCAAAAATCCTTGCTGCACCACGATTTTTTTTGTTTTTAAATATCGTGTCTCTCAAGTAGAACAAAACCACTTTTATCCCGACCACAATTTCACTTTATTATTTATTTATTTATTTATTTATTAAAACTTTATGCACAAGTAAAAACTGTACAAAGGCGGACTTAATGCCTTGGGCATTTTCTACCAGTCTACCTTAGGGTGATGCAGAGACAATACTTAGTAGGTGCAAAAATAACTTAGAATATATTTATAACTAAAAAAAAATAATAATGAGAATAAATACATATATACATACATACAACAAAAAAATAAAATTAAAAACATTATGAGAGTTAACAAGAAAACCAACAACAACTTAATTCTGAGACGAATCTGCCAACTTATCCGGTCTTATTATCCGGTTTAGCCCCTGCAAACAAAAGACGACCGTCGCGCAATCATTCCACGACCGTCGCGCGACACAGTTGTACTTCTAAATATATATATATCCGAACGAGATATTTGGAACACAGGCATCTATCTATCTTGCAACTACTTAAACAATGTTGTGTGTGTGTCAATACTTTTAAGTACCTACCTATGCCATAACTCATAATAATTATAATTATTATTCTAATAAACAATTGTAATATGAATGCTCAATCTTGACGTGTATATTTTCATCTTCTTTTATCGACAATTTCGTCGAAAACGTATAATTTCTTGGCTCCGAAATGTTCGCCGTATCTTCTCCTGTTACACATAAACGTTATTTATGTGGGGTACGAAATGCGATATAAATATCATGAGACACTTATTCAGAAATGTGTCAGGGAAATGAACTTAAAACATGATGTAGGCAGTATTTGATATTTGTATTTCTATACTTGACACGCGTAGAAATAAAATAGAATACCCACGACTGCTTCCCATGGGGGTAGAGAAACAGAACAGAACACCAACTGCTACGATCCTTACATACTCCTTTGGCTTAGTTCGTTTATTTCTAAAATTGTTCTCAATAATTAAATTTAGAAATGCAAAAAGAAAAACGATTTACAAGAAAATCTCACACCCTAATCAAAGGATTAGCCACTGTACGAGGTTGGTAACCGGCCTGAAAGTGTCATCAACAGTGTATCCTACATAAGAAGAGTTAGTAATATGTATAGGGTAGATAGAAGCCACATAGACGTCGTCGCGTGAACGCTGTATCGTTTAAATACCACCATCTATCTACTCACAATGCACTTGGCGGACTAAGTTACTGTCACTCATGGAGGTTCTATAATGCAGCCATGGCCAAATGAGTCATTTTCTTTTTTGTTTTAATAACCATTTACTTTAAAAAAAATTACATGACGATGGAGCAATTGGCAAAAATCACCACTCAGTGGATCTCAAATAGCACAAAATGACTACGCGGCAGACACAGGAAGAGATGACGGGATATTTTGCCCTGCAATAGAACAAAACAGACTTATAATACCTACATAATAATAATAAACGTTAGAACTAGACCATTTCAGACACCGATCTACATAGCCTTTACATGATCTGACCAAGATTCTGTATGGACTTTATTAGAGACTGTGACCTGTGACTTTGTTTCGGCCTTTCTTCTCAGAGAAGTCAGACGGGAAAAGCGCGCCGGCCTCATCTAGTTTAAAAAATATATATGATTGACGTGTAAAAGTGTTTGTACAAACCTACTTACAGAAATAAAATCACTTATCACTAGACTGTATGTCTGTGCAGAAAGTCGTAATTTCTCAAACCAGTGATACAGCATCGTATTCACATTCCCGATAGTAACCACTTATTGTGGCTTCCAGCACATTCCTCACAGACTAATGTTGGAACTTGCCAACTCTAATACATTCTGTTACTATTGCAATACAGATACTGTATATTTCATTGTTTTGGTTTTATTTCCTTGCTATGCTATACCACATATCAAATAACACAAGTAGCTGTAGCTATGCTATGTCACAAGGATCGTCGTGTGGATTACTGTAGGTAAACATTAGAGAAAACGCTTACAATTTCGTTTCTCTATAGTACCCTATTTCCGTAAATAAATAGCTCAAGTTTGCTGAATAGTTGCTACTCCAATATATCAATATCAGTTTAATTTAAAATGGAAAACGGCTGTGGAAAATTCCCCGGATATTTAAATGAAATACACAAATCCAGGAAAATGGTATTACATTTTTTTACATTGAATTGGATACTGGAATAATATTAGAACGAGACAAACGAATTGAATATCAAACTGAAATACACGCCTACCTACATAGATAAGCTTCAGCGAGAGTTTAATTGTTCTGATCAAACAAAAACGAATTCACGTTTTTCATTAGAATTTTTACTGAAAATTCGACATTTTCCAAACAAAAACATGTTTGTTTCTATCTGAACAATAGATCGTTTCTGGGAACGGACACAATATAATCAAACCAACAATTGCTTCAGGAACGAACGGTCAAACCGTGTCTATGTGATTGATCATCAAAACAAGTATTATTTAGGTATTTTCTCTCTGAGATAAATGATAATTTATAAATGATTTTATTTCTGTAAGTAGGTTTGTACAAACACTTTTACACGTCAATCGTATTTTAAAAACTAGATGAGGTCGGCGTTTCCTATCTGACTACTCTGAGAAGAAAGGCCGAAACAAAGGAGGGCAAAGTCTCTTTTAAAGTTCAGACAAAATCGTGGTCAGATCATGTGAAGGCTATGTAGATTTGTGTCTGAAATGGTCTTTTGAGGAAAGAACCACACAGATTGAGTGGACCTGTCCAGTCGGTGCACGCATTTGTCAGTAACCGTCAGCTCAACTCAGAACTTAAGGAGCTCAACGATTCGACGAACAATACCAAAGAAAGGACATTTGGGTAGGCCGCATCAGTTACTCAAACTGCCAGAACATGATTAAAACTGGAACAAAAACACACATAGTCCTCACATTCACAATAATTAAAAATAATAATACTTTATACAGTAAATATTAGTGTCATTGTATATGTAAATAAGTATAGATACTTATAGCAAAGATTAAAAGTTAAAATAGTTAGCAAAATAAAATAAATTAACATTGCCTGTGCTTTATTGGAGCAACTCAATCCCAAGATTTTTGTCCTCAATATAGTCTTTGACAGTATAATAGGCATGCTGGCATAGATTCCTTTTTACAAAAGATTTGAATTTATTTATTTATATCCTCACTTACAGCTATTTTTACAGGTATAACCCAATGCAATAGTGAAGCAAACTTAAAAACGTATTATCTAAAACTTATTACATATAATGTTATCCTTAAGGCTTAGTTCTTGAATGTGGCTAGGAAGTTTGTTATAAAAACGTATACATTGGCATCTAAACGAGCCACCTATTTTCTTGAGCCTGGTAGTAGGAACAACAAATTTGTGTTTGTTCCTAGCGTTTATATTATGGATATCACTTTACTTTTTAAACAGATTAATATTTTTATGTGCATACAAAAGATTTTCATAAATATACTGAGAAGGCACGGTCATTATATTAATCCCTTTAAATTTGTCTCTGAGGGAGTGTGTGATAAGGCGAGTACATACCTACTACAGTGTCCGACTGTTTATTTTACAAAGTACATTACCTAGTGCGAGACTGCCATGGTCTTACGGTATAAAATGTATTATTGTCATCCCTACTAAGTAGCTATTTTGGGACCCAAATGGGACCCTTTAATTTATAACCTATGATCTCTGTATCCTGAATAACTAAAACATAGTGAAGGGATTACCTAAAAGTTTCACAAATGGTGTGCGATATGAAAATTGACCTCTAATGAAAAAAAACTGACACTTCTCAACTACAGCGGACACATGAAGAAACTAATAACACAAGACACACAACACAAGTGAGGCACATGACACAAGTGAGGCACATAACACAAGTGAGGCACATAACACAAGTGAGGCACATAACACAAGTGAGGCACATAACACAAGTGAGGCACATAACACAAGTGAGGCACATAACACAAGTGAGGCACATAACACAAGTGAGGCACATAACACAAGTGAGGCACATAACACAAGTGAGGCACATAACACAAGTGAGGCACATAACACAAGTGAGGCACATAACACAAGTGAGGCACATGACACAAGTGAGGCACATGACACAAGTGAGGCACATAACACAAGTGAGGCACATAACACAAGTGAGGCACATAACACAAGTGAGGCACATAACACAAGTGAGGCACATAACACAAGTCAGGCACATAACACAAGTGAGGCACATAACACAAGTGAGGCACATAACACAAGTGAGGCACATAACACAAGTGAGGCACATAACACAAGTGAGGCACATAACACAAGTCAGGCACATAACACAAGTGAGGCACATAACACAAGTCAGGCACATAACACAAGTGAGGCACATAACACAAGTGAGGCACATAAAGACGGTTTTAAAGCCATTCTTATACGAGACGATCAACTTTATATTATTCTGTCCGACACGACGCCATCTTAGATCACTCGCTTGACACCGAGTTGTTTGTTGCAGATATGCTGCAGTCCTTACTTCAACCAAGAGAGTATCAGCGGTGTAAGTATACCTTTACAGTTATTGTGTAGGGACATCGCTTTAAACGTATTCTGTAGGTTTTAGTTTGATAAAATTATTGAAAGAAGTGTGAAAGGCGGAGTGAACGAAACGAGTGACAAAGGAAGAAAATATATTATATGTATCAAAAGCAAAGAAAAGTCAATTCTTTTTAAAGCAACTTTATTTCAAGGTCTATTTTCTTGTAATTTTGGAATTGGATTTACACCTTCCTGTAGCCATTAAATTTGTTTCTGTAGCTTCATAAAAGTTAGTTTTATTTTTGAAAAACGTTGCCTTACACTGGGAATTTCTCCTGTATTGTGAGTGCGTTTACAAACATTTAAAGTCACATACACAAACAGCCAGACCCGGAACAACTACTTGTAGGTCATACAAACATTTGTTCCGTGCGGGAATCGAACCCGCGACACGCAGCGCAGCAGTCAATCGCTTAACCACTGCGCCAATAGTGCCGTCGAATCGTTCCCCTCTCCATAAGGAAAAGTTGCTAAGAATATATTTTATATTAAAGTATAAACCTATATATCTGTATACAAATAAAAGGCTAGAGGCCGATATTTTCTGTTTATGCGCCCCACTAAAGTACGTTACGTGTGTTTTAGTGTGTGTTGTAGTTCGCTGTTGATGAGCGGGGGACTGGGGTCCAGCGTGAATGATGTGTGGGTTATGAATGGTAAGCTGTTAGGAGTAGTTTATGTATCAAGCTTTGTTGCTAATATTGTGTTCCAAGTCGATGCGACATCAGTGCAAGTACTAGCCTGATGATCAAAATGGTATGCTTGTGTGCATAGTATACAGGGTGTTCGGCAGAACGTTGAACATACAAAATTGGCAGATAGGTGGGGTCGTCTACCATCTACCCAGCCCAAATGATTTAACCTTTGCCCAAATTTAAAATGTATAAATAAATTTTAAAATTTAATTTAAGTGTTTCATTTTAACTGGTGTAGGTCTCCTTAGTAGTAAAATTCAAGAATTTACCTCATTCACTATCGTTCATTTAATTTTTACCACGATTACATGATGAATTTTGCAAAACATTTTACAATTCACAAAAATCGAATTGCATCAAAATTCCCGTTTTGTACTAAAATTGGTCAATAACTCTTAAGTTTTTTTATTTTTATTAAGCAAATTACGTACCGTTCGAAATGCGATACACCAAGGATGTTTCGATGAAATCCTAAGTCTTCAATCACTTTTTTTTTTTTTTTTTTTTATGCGTTGCAAAGAAAATCTTAAAATCATGTTTTACCCCTTTTTGTAATGTTTGAAGGCTCAAAACTTTTTGTCTAGCTGTTATCTGCACCAAACAATAGTTTTAGAGGAATCTACAAACAGTCGAGACAAAAACAAATAAAAGTATTGCCAGTTTCGTCTATCCTACATAAAGTAATCTTACTTCAAAGTTTTCAAACTCATGAAAATCGGTTATTAAAACACAATAAAAATAAAAAAATCTATGGGGCCTAGGTCAAATCATTTGGGCTAGGTAGATAGCAGATGACCCCACCTATCTGCCATTTTCGTATGTTCGACGTTCTGCCGAACACCATGTATTATGACAACGAGCTTCCCCTTCTGTTTTATATCTCGAATCACTGTCAAAGCTATCGTGGGGGGGGGTATGGACTCTGATAGAAAAGGCTTTTAACGGGGAATGAAGACCTTAATTTTGATCTAAGTGATAATCGATATGGAGAGACAATAGGCGTAAAGGCAGTCAGTCAATCAGTCAAAATCAGTTTTTTTATGAATACTTAACAAAAGAACAAGCAGGTAGATACACAAAAAAATTTAGAATAATGCGAAGAGTGGAGGAGGCCCGTGTTTAAAAGCATGACTTCTAAGCATGGGCCTCCATCACGCCTCTGAAGGCCTGGTGTTGTAAAGCGAAGATGATTGGTGCCATGCCAGCGGTGGCGGTTCGCCATGAGAGACGGCGCAATGAGAAGCGCGGAGGAGGGGGGCGGAGACCATCGCAGCTGCCTCTGCAAATCGGCCGCCCCCTTGACGCTGATGCGACGCCCTCACCTGACCATCACCGGCTGAGGAATGATCTTTACGTTTGTGGCAAGGTGAGCTACCAAGCTAGCATCTTTTAAGAGGTTTCCGTGACAGCGCGGGAAGAAGGCTTTGGCATCAGACTGAGGGATCGGAGATCCTTTTAGATGAGACACTACCGTCTAGCTTCTTCCCGAGCTGTTTCGTCCTTGATACTCTAGTAATTTTCATCAGAGCATGCCCAATTGACTATTGTTAACTAATCAGAACGTTTAAATATGTACTAAATTATCTCTTTTCGAATTGGTGGTTCGAACTAAAAAGCTTTAAAAACTAACTAACATTTGAAATGTAGTTACTTAGAGCTGGAGCTCTGGAGAGGCCAGAAGGCATCTTTTTTTTTAACAATAAATGTTTCACTTAAATACCGACCCTTAAATGTCTTTGAAAAACCTAGCATGATGCCATTTAAATGGCTCATGATGGGGAGCAACGTCACTACCAAACGTTAGATTACCAAAAATATTCTGCAGGTTGAGAAAGATTAGAAAATTATTTTACTTTTATTGCATGTTTAATAGGTTAAAAATAATGATGATGAAGGTGCTAGGAGTTGGCTCTTTAAAATCTTATCTAAACTAGAAGTAAAATCATTATATTCAGACTCTAAAGTGTTGGCTTCTATGGGAGTCGTGTATGTTGACAGCGTTAACCGTGGCAGGTATCTGCCCCGTGCTACTAACATGTTGCACTGACCACTAACAAGGTAACGAATACCCCTTGCATGATATCGTCCGTCCTCCCTCTCTTATGTGTTGTGTGGGTCACCTTCCCTCTATTTCTGAAGAAAGTACTCTCACGGATCATTCTTCTTACCTTTCCAAGCACTTTAGGACATACCTTCAGGTAAAACTGGTAGTTTTATTTAAAGGTGTCGACTGTCAATTATCATGATTCGTAAGAGTACTTCCGTAGTATCCGGAACACTTTCCAAGTATCTGCTATGACATTCTTCTCCTTCCTTCTTTCCCTCCTTCGTAATTGGTGTTATTCTAGAGGAGATCAATGTTTTTAACACTTGTCTTTAAAATGTCTTCAAATGTTATTAGTATGCGCAGGTGGCAGCTCTCCATGCGGTAGTGGGGTCCCTTCTGCTAGGGATCGTAGTGTTGGTGGTGGGTTTGGTGCAACTGTCACCAGGAGCCGAGGCCGCACAGCATCGTTACTATCTGATGGGGGCTGGTGGTGCGCTTGTTGGGGCTGGCATACTTGGCGCTGTTTTGAGGTGGGTACCAGGATAACATACAATACAGAATATCCACAGATTTTTCACATCGAAATTGGTGCTTCTGAAAATGAAGTGTATAGCGCTACAAGGTTCTTTTGGCGCATAGCCAAAATCGGAATTAACACCGTCATCTTGTTATTTTAATACATTTCAAGTGACATTTCACAAAACAATTGCACAAATGTTTATCAACAGCGCCCCCCTGTCAACGTCATTCGAACGCCAAAAGATCCTAGTAGCAGTATATTTGATGAAGCTGGGGCTGTGTTTATATGATCTGAGAGCTGGGGTTAGTCCGGTAGAAGCAATAAGTGTGCTGGACTGTACTTACATTAGTACCAGGATGGCAGAGATACAAAGTAGTCTTCACGAAGGACGAATTACAGATAGGCCTAACCGTGGCCGAAACAAAATCCTAAGAGCCAAAGATGAGACCAATAAACATGGAAACACCTACATTAAGTGATTAAACCCTTTTATCAGACAGATAGACTAAAAAGAACACATAAATTACAAATACGTGTTTCTAACTGGTGACATTTAGAGAGTTAACGAGTGTTTCTCGGGAATAGTAAATTAGTTAGTATGAATCAATCGATACTAGGTTCTTTACCTATTAGTTGTTAATTTGCAGAGTTATGCTGTCTAAGTTTACTGGTGAGAAGCTTGAACAACTGTGTGACGTGTGGCTTGTTCAGACGTAGACAAGCTATACTAAAAATGTTACTGCCACTTGTACAAAATCCAAATAAGAGCTTTTGATAAACAATCAATTCAGCACATCGCAGTCCACTGCTGGACATAGGCTTCTCCCAGGCTGCACCACAACACCCTGTCCTCCACCTTCCGCATTCAGTCTGTCCCAGCCACTTTCTTAAGGGCGTCGATCCATCTAGCTGGTGGAAGTCCCACGCTACGCTTGCCGATACGCGGTCTCCACTCCAGGACTCCTCTGCACCACCGGTCATCGGTCCTTCGACAAACATGGCAACATGGCCAGCCCACTGCCACTTCGGTTTGATTTCTCTGCAAGCTATGTCGGTAACTCCGGTTCTTGTCCGGACAATTTAATTTCTGATTTTATCTTTCAAAGAAACTCCGAGCATAACCCACACCATAGCAAGCTGAGCGACCTTGAATTTTGTGGACCAGCCCAACTGTGAGTGTTCACGTTTCGGCACCGTACGTCATAACGGGCAAGACGCACTGGTTTATGACCTTAGTCTTCGTCTTCAAGACCAAAGTCATGTACAATTCACACGTCTTGCCGAGTCCAACGCACATCGAAGGGTCGCTTCTCCAAGTTATGAAGGAGTTTGTCCAACTTTGAGAAAGGAGCCGACAGAAGGATTCCTTTGAGTTGGGCAGCGTTTGGGAAACTTCATCAAGCCTTCCCGTTGCCTATCCCGCAATGTTTTGATAAACGTCGAGTATACAATATATGTACTGGTAAAATCCTCTAGTTAATGTTTAAGACACGGAAGGCTGAGATTCGGGTGTTATGGCGAAAAGTATTAGCAGTGTACAATAAAAGGCTAAATTCATGATAGTAAACGTTTATTCACAAAATGGAAGACTTACCCACAACACAGTGACGTGAAGACTACAATTAAAGTGGGCTCACTTAGGAAAATTAACGATAAACTGACCCCAGTCAATTAGGCAAATGAAATACAAGCCGATAGCACAATGCTTTAAATTCAACCTGAAAAGCATGTAACCGAAGTATCATGCGTCACAGAGGGTAATGTTTTATGGCGTAACTAGGAGTCATTTCCACGAAGACCTAGTAGTTATCAAGATATTTGTTTGTTACTGTAATCTAGTAGGTTAATATAGCAGAGTTCACTGATTCTAGTATCAAGGGAATGATAAAAAATAATTAGGTAACTAAGTTTAATCCATCTTGCTGAAAATGACAAAGATTAGACAGCAGCTGACAAAATAAACACTTTTCATAAATTCTACTCTAACAACTTTTAGCGATTATTATCCTACCGCTGAGCAAAAGATTTTCCCTGGTCCGCTGTTTTTGCCAACTACGTCATGGGAAAATGTCCTAAAGATAAGAAAGTTATTACGGTAGTGTCGCTCGTTGAAAACTCTTTCTTTTCATATTTTCCTGGTATCAGAAGTGACCCTGCTCTGACATTTATGAGATCGAAGGCTTTATCCGTGCCACCATTAGCTAGTTACATTACATAGGTGATCTTTTTGCGATCCGATAAGCAGGGATCAGGTTTTGCGTTTTATGGTAACATGTGGTTATTTCTAGCCACCTCTTTCTACAGATATAGTCTAACATTCTGTATCATAATCAAAGAAGAGGCTTACAACGCCTTGACTTAATTACATAATCAAAACACAGATAATGGATCCATTTACAAAGAAAAAACGCAATCTAAACAGAAACACCAACAAGAAAAGAAAAATACTCGCGAATATTTCTTTCAAAAAGATTACCGCTGGGCGGTTTTTTCTCAAAGCTTTTTCGTTTGTGGAACCTAAGCACGATATTTTTATAAAATGTTGGACGCCGTTTTGGCGTTGTTAATTACGTTTGAATTAAAAGGCGGGCTAGTCGTTTTACTAAACAAATAAACAAAGCAACTCCAGTCTGCATTGTTATTCGCTAATAGCTTCAGCTGTAACTGATTGCCGTCATTTTTATTCTTAAGGCGTTATTGCTATATTATTTATAATTGCCTTGACTTTAGTCTGAGCCATTCAAAGAGACTTTTAGCTTAGTTCATATACGAAGCCTTGACCCGGTGGTATTTTTAGATACCTAAGTACTTTTGTACCAGGCGAAATAAACGGCAATTTAAATAAGGTGGTAGCTAAAATTAGCTCCACGCTCAACTTGACATTTATCAGTTTGTTTTGTTCACTCGTACTCTAACATTAAAGTCTGTAATCGTATCATTTTCAGATGCATCTGCCTACACTGGTACAACCGTGAATTCTATGCGGACACCGAAGAGGACCCTGAACCAACGACCCACAAGAACGGAGTCAGCGTGGTCGAGGGCGGACCTGATCATAAGGCCGGCCATCACGACCACAAGACTGGACATGACCACAAGACCGGGCATGACCATAAGACCGGACGCGAACATAAGGCAGGACACGAACATAAGGCAGGACACGAACACAAGGCAGGAAATGAGCATAAGGGACATGATAAGCATGGCCATGACCACAAGGTTGTTGACAAACCAAAACTGAAGACTCAGGCCAGTGTGGGACGAGATGTAGACCTGATCAAGCAGCCGTCAGCCACCAGCAACATCTAGGCTAAGTCCCGACCAGTAGAGTAACGTATCTTAAGCGTTCGTGTACCGCTGTTTGATGTAAGGGAACCCGTGGGCTTCATATAGCTCACATCATTTACCCGTATACTTTTCGATGTCGCGGCAATGCTCGTTGTTTACTCATTACTCAATATATTAGATTTGTGTCTCCTGACAATAGTTCTCTCATGTCTGTCGAACCCGCTGCGCAGAAGATGCGCGTCTATACTGTTACTGTCTTCTTTCAAATGTCTTGTCTCATGTATTTTCATAGCAGTCAGTTTCAAAACTTTGTGATGACTGATAAGTTGATGTACTTATTTAATTTTCTAATGGTTACGAGTATCTCCTACATTTTTCTGGGGATGAATTGAAAGCTGTACTTTAACCTGAAACTTCCCGTTCTTAACGTGACCTTATTAAATAACTTATTCATACACTACGCCGTTGGTCGTACTAAAATTCCCAGTCGCGTTTTCAAATACTTTCACGAGTACCCTCCACGTCTACTGACGTCAGACTTACGTTCAACAAATAAAACTTAACTAACACACACAAATAATACCTAAGATAAACAGTTTATTTTCTTATAACGTAACTTGGAACATTCTAGTAATTAGAATTAGTAGGGTTTACTAAAAGTAAATTAAATATACTTATCATTTAATTTTAAATATACTGTCATGTATGGGATATTAAAATGCACTCGCCGCCGTTTACGGTGTCGGTATTAGCGGTTTGATCGCGTGAACGCGAGTCATGTCTGTCATGTTGTACGAGTACATTTGGCGACTATTCTTCAATATCCTTACAGTTACTTCATATAATCTTCCAGCATGTTCTCACGTATCCCTTACTGTAATTTAACTTGTAAATATTTTGTAATGTGTCTACATAATTAATTATTGTCCTTTGTATGTAAAATTATGGTATATATACAATGTTAGTTACATATCATTTTAATTAGGACCTACCATTTATTCACATGTAGCACTCACAAATCATTTTATATTTTAAATTACTTGCCTCTTTATTTTTAACTCGTCAACATTTTAGATTCGGAATTATATATGTATAATTTCTGAGTAAAATATTTTTGAAAAATTTACAACCTGAACTCAACATTAAAATGAGTGTTGTTAATTTTTACTTTTAGTGACCCTAAACAAACTTCTCAATAAAAGTGGCCTGAAAAATAATACAAATAATCATTACCTTCTTCCCGCCTTACCGTCTGTGCATACCGAAGGGATTTAATTAAATAATAAAAAACTGCAGTTTTACTTAAAAATAAACTTTATATACTCGTAACACATGGTTATGACCATGTTGATGAGTTGATCATAGTTGATCTGATTGCATGCAGTAAGTATAAAAGAGCTTAGTAATGTACTCAAAAACATATACGATACCTATGTAGAATCGTTTCGTTTATCACTCACACTTTCTTCCAAACTTCCTTTATACCTCATGTATATGCTCATTTACGATGTAAGAACTAGATCATTGTAAACGCGACTTATATTCATCCTAACTAAATTTTAAGTAAACTGACTGGCGACACTTTCTAAAATTAATATATGGGATGACAGGCCCGTCGGCTTCAGCGACTAATCCTCGTAAACCATATAAATTTCTTCCTTTTCCTTCACTATCCCGTGCGTTTCCTGTGACACTTGATACTAAATTATCTGTGTTTTCAGATACCTGACTATCCCGTCTTCAATATATGTCCCAGACCCTGATCTATTCTATCTAAGTAGAGTTACAATTACATAACGTTTTATTCATTATAAAGAATATTAATACAATATCAATACAATAGCTGTTCGTGTTTAAATTTGATGTTGTGTCTCGATGTTTTATTATTAACGAGGATAATTAAATAGACCAATGTATCATCATCATATAATATAATGCCAGTATACTGTTGTATGGATTGTGGAATATCATATTCATGTGACGTCACCATTTCTCATTAGGGTCGTTACGTTTTATTTGTAATATTTTAGAAAATCTTGGAATTTTACCCTAAGAGACTGAGAAGAGTGTTCTATAATAAATTTCAAAAAAAACATTATTTCGGTTTGCTGGGTTACCTTCTATGGTGCAATAATTTGATGGTCATCATTGACACAAACATTTGCTTTTTTTAATAAATATTTTGAGTTACGGATTGAATTCATTAACATCGTGGGGTCCAATGATTGGTCCAGAATAAGTCAAATATGTATTGGATTATGAATGCTTATTAGTTTCGAAAGAAGCACTTTAAACTTATTTTCTAATATGAAATTGTTTAGGTCTTAAGTATTATTTTATTTGTAAAAGTTTACTTCCTGGGGTAGGCATAAGATCTATGTGGACTGTGACTAGTTTAACGATGAAATCGTCTCGTACATGTTTGGAATCCACGTGGATTACAGTGCTTTGCGCTGTTTTCTATTGTTCGTTTGTTTCTTGACATTGTATTGTATGTCATGAAAATGCTGGAATTGAGTACGGGTGTGATGTAAAATGTATGAGTTGGAGTTATCACGAGTCGATTGTAATATCGAAAGATACTACATCGAGGAGAAAGGAATTACTGTTATTATATGTTTATTAATTAGGAGTAATAATGAAGACATTGTATGTTGTACTGGTATCAATGTTAAATGAATGTTTATTTAAGTTATGGGACCGACTGGTGAACGCTTGTTGATTCGAGAAAGAAAATATTGGAACTATTTGGGATAGCACACTGAGATTTGCAGCCATGATACTCAAAGTTTCATTTTCATCAACTGCAACAATTATTACTCATCTTGAATACAATAAACTGATGAGTTGTCCAATCATATAACCCAAAGTGTTTGTATCTATTTATTGTATTTCCACAGTGCTCCGGACCCGGGTACGCGTATGCCAGTCGTGCCCACAAAGTATTCCATATTATACCTAATGATATTACGTTCGTTGATGTGTTAGATTAAGAACAAACTAGTATATTGTATTATAACTGGTAATTATAGTTTGTAATTATATATTATAATGTTATTTTAAATCTTCTTTATGAGCTTTAGCGCCTCGATTTCGCTTAAGAAACGTTGCCAAAGATATTAATTTATTTTTACAAGCTATATTATGTTTGAACAACTAAATGCTTGGATTTTAATGTAGTAAAATATGTAAACTCAGCTGTAAATCTAACTATTATTATATCCTATAGTTACTTTGAAGTTGCCAGTTGAGGATCTGAATTTAAATCCAAGCATTTCGATTGATCAATCATAGGCGAATTAATGTGGTTATAGTATTTATATATTATATAACTTTTTGTTAAGCAACGCCTTTGGTTGAAATAAATTGCCGTGCCAAAATTAACGTGGTTTAACCATATGTATTTTAGGTAAATATTTTATTTATTAATAAAATAAAATTGTATGTATGTATATTAAAGCTTTATCATACAACTGTCGGGAATTGAGAGTTTTAATTCATGAAGATTCCAATCTATTGGAATTATAACGGGTGTAAAAAGACACTTAACGAAGCCCAGTCTCATGTACTCCCTGTCATTGTAATTTTGGTTTATACTGGACAATACCTGGGAACCTTCTGATTACGGAGATGTTGAAGGTCTAAATTCTAATATTTACGGTGATTTTTTACGAAAACCAGTTTTTTCATGTTATAACACAACTGTAAATACCCCCACGACCCCTGTACCGTTGCATGCACCCATAAGCACAATGTTTTGCGTGTGTTACATTACACTACCGCAAACAGCAACTCTTTTCAAGCAATGTAAGTAACATAAAAGTAACAATGTAAGTAACAAAGTTTGATGAACAGAATGCGTAAGTTGACGGCTATGTGATGGGTCTTTTTACACCCTGTATATTTGATGTTAATTATATATTTTTTGTTTGTTCTGCTACATATTATATGTTTATATCAAATGGTGATCTGACAACATAGCAAGGGAGCCACCACTGACTGATTCTAAGGTTCATTATGACACCACACCACCGCCGGCTGAATTCTAGCAGAATTCATTTTAACTGAAAAATAATACGTAATTACTTTTTATTTAATTTTATTTGTCACGGATTGACTTAGGATTTAAGTTATTATTTTGATAGTACTTTTATATCTGTATTAAAGTATATATGGAGGCTATAGATAGATAATGCTATGCTATTATAAATGTTCAAGTAGTTATGATTGGTCTGTTTTTGCAGTCCATCTTGTTTCCTTTGACAACGTATTTGTATGAGACATTCCGCCGCTTTGTATGTTTCAATTGATGGTCATATATTAAACGTATATAATAATGTGAAATGCATTACTTAGTTAGTTAGAGTTAGGATATAACATTATATTATCATTAACGTACATACATAATTAATGTTACCATATCCGTAGTTATGACACGGCATATATCTGTTCTTGACGAAGCCCCACTTTACGGGTTTACTCTCGACACCCTACATCCACTTTTAATCCCCACACCTAAGCTCTATTCACTGTGATAAAATAATTGTAAGATTAAAAGTAAAATTATAAATTTAAAACCAATATAAAATTGTTGTATAATTTTTCTATACTTCCGTCGTTTGCGGCAGTTTTTTCGATTGACGGATGAAAAATTTTATAAACTTTAATAATATCACAGTGAATAAAATATTTAATTCTATGCCTATTGTCCAAAATACCATTTTAGATTTTATTTATTAAGCTTTCATTTATATTGTATCTTCTGGGGTCAGTTTTATTAGAAAAAATGTATTTTATTGAATTTTAATTTCCAAAAACTGGCCTCACTCGATTAGTCCACGTCTCAATAAAAATCTTACACTTTAAAATGTTGATTTTAATATATTGACGTGTTTTATATTATCGTATATTATGATATATTTTAATTTTATCACGACTGTGCTGTTTTATATCTCATATATTTTATACCGATGTCTCTAAATAAAATGTGAACAAGATGTAGACTTTCAATATCCTTCCAAGTTCCAACGATCCCGCATGCAAGGTCACGCTCTATGATCATAATAAGTACTGATCAAGAACGAGACAGACAATATTATTCATGAAAAAAGTTGAATAGCCGTGTTAGGCATTATCGTGAAGAACCAAAGAATTCAACAAAGATAAATAAATTTAGTGGCCCGAGAGTGCCACCCTGTGACACACCCTTAGCCGACCCAAGATTATGGGGCCAAGTCTCAACAGCTACAATAATCTACTGCGTTCTGTTGCCTGAGTCTGTAAGCAATTATATTCCGAAGTTACTCCCTTTTGATTCCACACTAGATGTGACATGTATTGTATGTATCGCCAGTAAAGGTTCATGGTAAACTCAATCAACGCCCTCAGACATGATACACAATGTTTTAAAACAGTGTGGTAATTCGTACAGACCTTGAATATTTATTTGTTGACAATCCTATAGAACAATATATCCCAATACTGGATCACTCCCCATGCATTGTAAAAGTATGAATAAAGTATTAGGCAGTTTGCCTGACGAAATAATCATGGCAAAAATCTTCCGAGACATTACATACTAATAATATAAATCAGTACAAATTTAAGCGTCTCATTACTTACAGAAAAGCACAGCATGCTCTACATAGTGCGCAGATAATAACACAATTAAAGTATTACATAGTTAGAATAATAATTAAAAACGAATTATTTTATGCTAAAGGCTGATTTTTCAATAGTCAGTTATTTTTTATCTGAGGAATTAAAATTGCGGTTTGACAGCTTTTGTATAGAAAATATGTCAAGCTGTCAGATTTATTCTTCAGATAAAAGTTATCAGACTATTGAAAAATCAGCCCTAAGTTAATTAAATAGATAATTAAATAATTGGCGAAATGTGTGTGTAGGTAGGTACTAAACACCTCTGCCTGAGCCTGCGGGGATTAAAAGCAGGAGCAGGCGTGGTGTGCTTTTAAATTAAATTAGATTTTAATTTTATATAACATTAGGCTCATAATGGATTTTATATAAGATTAAGTTCTTATTGGATTTTCGACCAGAGGCCGAGGGCGGATCCAAGGCGGGTCATTGGCGTCATGACGCCCCCGCCTGGGCTGAGTCGACCGCTTATATTTTTACTAATCTCATTGATATAAATGTATTAAAATAAATACTTTGTATGCAAACGCATCCGCGAACGACACTATAGGTCTATCCACACATATCAGGGCCGTGCCCGGGACGTGACAGGGTCGTGGCACACACAAGGCAAGCACTGAAGCTCCGTCGCGTCGCCGCCGCGCCGGCCCGGACAAGGACGTGTGTGAACGAGTTCATATAGGTACAATGTACACACCGATTTTTTTTTGAGCCCCTGACGTAGCACGGACTGTTCACGTCCCGCGCATGGCCCTGATATGTGTGGATAGGTCATAATTCGACTGTGTGCTGTAAATATAATTACATTTTGCACCAGCTCGTTCATTGTGAAGAAATAGGTATTGTTCGCACGATTCCAATTTTCGTTTTGCACTGAGCCTTTCGTTCGCGGCCGCGCATCCGTGTCGGTGACACCCATGAAATTAGTATGTACTATACAATAGCCGCTATAAATGATAATAATAGTGAGTGTCCGACATAAAAAAGGGGACAGGCGGACTTAGGTCTCCGACAACTTTTCCAAGAGGCAAGAGAAGTAGCTAAGCAACTAGACGTGGACATTAAATGCCCCAGAATCGTGTCAAGACAAACCGCCCTGGGCCCCCGGCCCTGGGGAGGCCCAGATCATAAGAAGTACTTTTTAATCAAATCACAAACACGATAAGAATATATTCAATAAGAAGCAGTTTGGTGTTGGGGGCCCCGTACATTCTTATATTCTATATTTTTCTGACTCGCAAACTTTTCTGCATAAGTCTGTTTCTGTAAGGATGCTCAATAGTAACCTAACCGAGACGGGGTGGAAAAAAATGTGGGCTGACCTCGCTCGCTCATGCATGCTACATTTTGGATTTTTGTAAAATAGCATACTTATTTAGGAAATGAAAATACATCTCCCTGAAAATAATAATCCTGCTAGGTGCGAGGCCATGGTGTAGGTAGAGTATAATCATTACGCACATTATACCGGTTTCTTTTTGTGATTATTATTTTTTTGCAAAGTGTTACTATAAATACCTACTATGCACAGAGAAGACCCCACTTTGTTTTGCCGCCCCGGGCCTGGCTTAGTCAAATTAAAAAAAAAAAAAAACCTATTATACACAGAGAAGACCCCACTTTGTTTTGCCGCACCGGGCCTGGCTTAGTCAAATTAAAAAAAAAAAAAAAGCCTATTATACACAGAGAAGACCCCACTTTGTTTTGCCGCCCCGGGCCAGGCTTAGTCCGCCACTGATTGGAGCCTGTCCTGGACTGGACCTCGACTATGCTGAAAATACAGGTTTTACCAGATACCAGCCTATAAAATTCACACTGCTGGGACACAAGCCTCCTTTCTGTGAGAGGGAGTGGGCCATAATCTACCACGCAGGCTCAGTGCGGGTTGGCAGATGTCACATATCTTCGAATTTTTGGTTCTAGGACATGCCAGTTTCCCCACGATGTTTTCCTTCACCGTTTTGAGAGCAGTGGTGATGAAATTAAATACACAAAGTAAAGTGCTTTGACTGGGTTCGAACTCACGACCTCCAACTAGTAAGTCGGGGCCGAGAGCACTGGGCCACTACTGCTGCTATATTGTTTTTTTCTGTATTTTGCATAAATTCTTGATGTGTATAATAAAAACAATTTTCTATTAACCATCTGCGCAGCTTAACTCGCAAATATTTATTTAAGTACATTCTAGAAATCTAGACAGTGAACAGTCGGTGTGACATCTTGGCATGCAGAAAATTCTCCTATTATCTTTATCTTTATTTTTTATAAACGTTGGCCACACTAGGAATTTCTCCTGTGTCGTGGGTGCGTTTACAAACATTTAAACTCACATACACAAACAGCCAGACCCGGAACAACTACTTGCAGGTTATACAAATATTTGTTCCGTGCGGGGATCGAACCCGCGACACGTAAAGCAGCAGTCAATCGCTTAACCACCGACCATGCCGTCATTATATTAGAACTTCTTGGCAGATTAAGTGGCACATAAAATAACTACTAACGTATTTCTACTCAATCTTAGCATAATTAGTGTGATCAAGAGAAAATACAACTTTATTAGAATATACAATAAGTCGCATTCGGCAATTGATGTTTACAACGAAACAGGGTGCGCCACCTAGCGGCAACTATCAAGACTCGAGTTGGCGCGCTTTGACAGAGTCGGGGCGTTTCCGCTCGGTTACGAGGTCGAGGAGAACGCGCCAGGTCGGGCATTCTGATCCTGGTAATCGAGCAGTGAAGACGCTTCGGAACCATCATCATCATACAAGTCTGTTATTGTGTCGCTGCAGGGCAAAGGCCATAATAGTAGTTCATTATTATTAAAGTGATTGTGTCAAAGTAATTGTTATTTATTTGCACGATACCCACATAAACCCGCCTGATGGCCGATCGTAGGTCGAACCATCCTGATGATCCTTCCCTTAGAATAATAATCATTTGATGTATTATTTTGCACGCCATAGGTACGAGCACGCTCGACTCTTTAATGCTGACGCCCGCAATCACATTTCCTTACGTTTATATTACATTATTACATATTACTACGACATTACTACTACAATTTACTACGTATGTTTTCAGGCAATTGCTTTTTTATTTATTAGGTAAGTAGCTGTGTAATACCAACCAGTGGTAGCTACAAAAAATACAACGTAACAGTTGTGTTGTTTCCAAGTAAAATATTTCATTGTAATTTGTGCAACTGTTACATTTGCGCTTTTGTCCCTCTAGAGGTAATGGAACCCAAGCCCAGATGCAAGGTGGTGAGGTATTAGAAGGTAAGGAAACTACAAACTGTTGGAAACAAAGTATATTTATAAAAATAAAATAAAACCCTAATTACATTAGGTGGGTGACGATAAATGTCACCCAATATGCCAGCCAGCTTAAGGTTCGGTAATAGAACTATGGTCGTGGGGGGTTGGAGATAAACCCAGTACTGTTCCTATTTTTTTTAATTAAAAACTTATACTAGAATCTTCCAGTTATGATGTGTAGTTGAATTAGTAAATGAATGGGCGCCAGGGACTATAAGTCCCAGATCCCGGAGCCGACGAAGATGTTGAATTGACTTCCAGATAAGCCGGTAGGCAGGTGTCGAACCCGGGGTCTTATATTAAATATTGAACACTGGCTTCCTTCTAGGGAAACCTGTCTGGTAATAAACCGGTTCTGACCGGAACCGTTTATAAATTAAAATGATATATATCTAAAAAAAAACCGTCCCGCCTGCGCTATCGCTAGACGGACTCTGCCAGCCGCACAGTCGCTTCCGCTCGAGGCTTCTGGCCGACTCGAGGAATGGGTCTCGCGTCCAGGCTCCAGACACTCCTCTAGATCCTGGCGGCGAGACGAATCTCGCGAGGTGCCTCTCGGTTGATGAAGGAGGGAATCACTTGACTGCAAGACTCTCGACTGGCTAGATATCAATGCGGCTCTGCGCAATTTGGAATCCTTTTAAAACATGGAATAAGGTTTGTATTAACCTCAAGCGTGTTCACATCACCGGCAATTAGACGCCATCTCCCATCAATCATTCAGTCATAGATCACAACCGATATTGGACGGAACATTCATAAAATCTCCCTTGACTCGGGTAAAATTCATCTAAGATCACGGACGTTAAATATTGAACTTAAGACACAAACTTCTTGAAAATCACCGACAACTGTCCAACATGACGTTTAAACGCTGAAACAATCCGAACTTCCAAGACTCAGACCAAATAACAAATTATTAACGTAATTTCTAATACTAAAAATTATCCTGTTGGCTAATTTTCCCAGGTTTGCTAATTATCTCAGCAAAATAAAAAACACAGCTTACCACACTGGATCCCAGTCAATCCACAGATTAATTATGGATTTTGGGACAGAACTTTCTAGAGAAAAGTCTATATTGAAAAAATTATTTAATTTCCGTTATCCGGTTAATTAGTTTATTATGAACTTTTACCAAAAGCTGAAAATGATTAAGGATTGGACTTTACAATATTATTTCGATGGTTACCAATCAAATGTTACTCATATCGATTAAAACTACAACTGTGAATCGGCGACCACTAGGTGTCGCCTCTAACTGTCAAAACTGACGTTCAACCGAATGACATTTGGAAGGTAAACATTCAGAACGCTATTACTATTTTTGATCTAATTTAATAAGTAAACCTATTTAATAAGGTTTTGAAAAGTGTTTTATCGTGAAAGTGTTACTAAAGAGTTCTGTGACGAAATACAGTTGAAGGAATGAATCCTTCTATCAATTGCAAGTCAAAGACAGTTGCACAAATTACAATGAAATATTTTACTTGGAAACAACACAATTTACTACGTATGTTTTCAGGCAATTGCTTTTTTATTTATTAGGTAAGTAGCTGTGTAATACCAACCAGTGGTAGCTACAAAAAATACAACGTAACAGCATTACTGTAATTAATTCAGTTCAATAAAGCTGCTTGGTGAATACACATGTCGGTGTTTTCTTCCACATTACCTACACATAAGAATTCCCGGCACACATCGCACCTAAGCGGTAGGACTCCATACACCTTATGGAAGACTGTAGCCGATCTCATTAATTTATGTACCTACAACATCTTATACCTGTACCTACATTCGTAGCAAATAAAGTTCTGATTCTGATTCTGATTCTGATAGGTAGGTACATATACTTCTCCAGAGCCGATTTAGTAAGAGTGTTGTTTTTTATGAGACAAAATAAACCTAATATACTACTTATACAGGCTGGTCCAAACAGGGAAGTAAGTTGATTTTCTTTTTCCATTTCAAAAATGTTAACAAATGTTTCAGTTACTACTTGTAACTTTTTATTGAAAAAGAAAATCAACTAAGAATGTAAATTAATCACTTTCGATGAAATAATTGTAAGTATCTTGCACTAATTTTAGGAAGAGATTTTTTTTTATACATGGAAGGTTATTTCATCGCAAAAAAAAACATAAAAGAGCTTATCGAAAAAAGTTATAAAGGAGATTGCCACGGAGCAGCATTGCGATTCTGTAACCATCTCACCGTGAAAACTTAGGTGAAGTGAGCGTGGAGTGTGCTGTCAGTGTCACCCCACTGATGCTAGGGATTGACCAAGCATTACATTTACAATCATAATCGAGGTTATAATAATGTTTTATGCAAATTCAATTGATAATTTTATATTATTTCAAAGCTAGTACTTATCTAAATATCAAAAAAAAAAACAACACTGAATTTCAGTTTTACTATTTTATTTTAAAACCCCGGAAATAGTAATGTTTAGCCACATAACTACCTAGTAGCTTTGAAATAATATAAAATGATCAATAGAATTTGGATAAAAAATATTAATAAAATCTCGATTATGATTGTAAATGGAACGTTGGTCAATCCCTAGCATGAGTGGGATGACACTGACAGCTCACTCCAAGCAAGTCTTCACGGTGAGATTTTACAGAATCGACCGGCTGGTCCCTTTTGTGGTATCGTGTGCCTGATTTTAATAATAACCTAAAAATATTTAAAAAAAAATGTGTACACCCGGCTAGACATCAAGCTTTACATTTCTAGTTTACACTGACCTCTCATTATAAGGGAATCCTATACAATGCGAGATCAGCTTATACTGGAAAATTATAGCTTGATCTGTAGTAGCCGTGCGTAGGTACTTACAGGGTATTTTTTATACGATTTCTTTCACCCTGGGAATAAAGTTAAAGTTATAATTACTTAATAGTTGTTAAACATTACGTCGACATTCGTTTGATGCATGCATTCCTCAAGTACATATTATGTCATGTCGATAAAAATATATAGGTATTAAGTTACCACATGAAGTAAGAAATAAAACAACATCTTTATTAATAAATTAAAATTATTTCTTATAAACAAAAGCTATTATAACGTGAACGAATACTAGAAATGAAAGATTATAATTCATAAACTTAGAAATATTATTTTACAAGAAGATTATTTATAAACACAAGAAATAGCTACCGGCTTACCAAATAATAGAATTGTATACTGTTAATTGTATGTTATGTTTTGTTAATTATATATAATTATTTTAGTTTTCACATTTAGTTTAATTTTAAATTTTGGCTGTGTACGACTGACATTTTTATTTTTTTTTAGTTTAACAGTTTTTAACTATAATTATTGAAATTTTATTCATTCTATTGTTTTTTTTTTTTGCGAATGTATCTAATAATTTGGTCTCATGTATATTTTATTTTATTTTTAATTTTAGCTTGTAATAATTCGATTTTGCTGTGCCCTGACAGGGTCTACAACGGCTCTTAGCTCTAAGCCTTTTGTTAACACCATGTTTTACCTTGTGGAACGCAAATAAATGAATATGAATATGAATTTGATTCAATGTGGTCTGTGGTATGATTGGTAAAAAAAAAAGTTGCCAGGTATCAAAGAATTAAATAACAGACTAATGCCATCTTTTAATCAATTGAGTAAACGATATGAAAATAAAGCGATTATACAATAAAAAACAATTATTTTTATTTAAGTTTTTATAGGCTGGCCGGGGAATTGACGTTCAAACGTAAAATTTAGATACTTTATTTTGAGGAGTATCCGAATTACCCCCATGTATGTTCTACGATTTTTCGTAGTTTTCGAGATAGAATTTTTTTAATGTTTTTTTTTCGTAATTTTCACCTAACATTAGTTTTCGATTTTTTTCTCGTTCTGTTGAACATTTCTGGTTCAGTTTTTTTGTGATAACTAATTAGCATAGTCTAACCTAACACCCTAAAAAAATATGGTTTATCTAGGAATTGCAGAACTTACTTAGAATTTATTCGAAAGTTCAAAATTAAGATTTGAGCTCTGTACAGACAAATTTTCAAATGTATCAAAAAAAAAATATGGGGAGATTTTGGGTTCAATCAAATCTTAATTTTTAGGGTGTTAGGTTAGACTATGCTAATTAGTTATCACAAATCGGGCAATCTCCTTTTAAAGATGTCTCCAAAAATTAAAAATAAATCATATCTCCTTAACCATCAAAAATCGCTGAGCATACATGGGGTATTTTCGGATACCCCTAGGGATGAGGAATAATTTTTTTTGTAGTGACCGTGTTATTTGGAACAGCCTGTATAATTGTGCACGTTACAATTAGGATAAGGGTTAAAAAATGATGAGTAGCCTGGGCCGAAATAGCTGGAAGTCGTGTGGAGGCCTTTGAAAGAGAAGAAGTGGAATGATGCAGGCTGACAGTAACCATGCAGTTTTCATGACATGACCTCTAGCAGCCAAGTCTAGTACTTTTTTATTCGTTATGTGTTACGTGTACACTAGATGGCGCTGTATCTGCACGTGTTCTTGAACTCCTGTAAGCTATGTAAACATGTTAGTTTCTGCTGTTGCCGCTAGAGGTCAGTTTTACAAAGGAGTTACACCAGGTTAATGTTATAAATCTTTTTGGTAGAGCCAAGAGCTATGACCACAGAGTACTTTTTTTTAGATAGGTATGATACTAATTATTACTACTACTCTATTAGACTATATATTATATACTTATTATACTTTTTTTTGGCTATGACTTTGGGCTTTGTCATAATCACAGCCATCAACCGTTTATGTCCTTATTAAAATAATTTGTATCCCAAATTCTTGTATAGTAGGTTTTTTGTTTGTACGAATAGGTAGGTATCTACCCACTCAGGTAAAAGAAGGAACAACAGTTAAATTTCACTAACGCTGGTAAGAACCACATTTTGCATTCAATGTCAGCATAAATTGTTATTGACATTTTAAACAATACATAGGTACCTAATTATTCATTAATCATATTTTGCGTGTCATGCAGTTCGGTAAATGATTAGTACCTAGATAGATTGCCGATGCTACGGTGCTACCTACACGTAGTCGCCCCGCTTTGCGATACTTGCGATAAACCGCGATTTATTCTGGCACAGCGCGGCAACGTCGCGTCGCGTGATCGCGCGCCTCGCCCGACGACTCGACACGCCACAGCACAGTCCCAGTTCACACGTGGCGACTAATCAGCCGCTTATCCAAAATATCAGTATTTTAGTCTTTTCATTAATAATTTGTGTATCGGTCGTATCATATTTGTTGTGTTTTATGGAATTCATTGGGGTGATCTAGTGTTTTTTGCGCGTTTCTTTTTTGTTAATATAAATTTATGAGTACTTACCTACATTCTTGTGGAAGTATTTATACAGTGGAATATAATCGAAATGCAGGTATAATTACTAGACACAATAATGTATCACTGAACTTGGTAGCTAGAATTATTTAGGGGTTATACCAGTGAACGCAAATGGTTATACTCTAACCTGTCTCCAAAGTAATGCTAATGTTTTCAGTGTGTCAGCCTCGGAACGAGAGCTAGATATTAAAGACATAATGTAATGTTGTAGGTAATACTTAGCAACGCTTTGAAATGAGATCATAATAATTTCATTCACTGTCGGGAAAGTTATTGCGAACCTCCAACACGATGGATAACTTCGTTATGAATAATCATACTTGTAAATAAAAGTAAATTGAAGTGGGTTTCATCATGTCAATATTACCTTTTAGCTATTAAATTCAAGAACAATTCAGTTGAAGCATTTAATCAAAGAATTTTCCATATTCTTCAAACTTTTGTAAATACAAAAAACAAACTAAAAAAAAATTAACCATCAATATTTTATTATAATTTTCAGACAGCCGAGCGAACGCTTCGCTTGTGCTCACCCTTACCATACATTGATCGTTCGTGTCGCTCGCCCGGCCGCGAGGACAAGACGCCAGTTGCCGCGGCGTACCCTAGCCGCGCGGACCAAACTGTTGTGACGCGACGCGATTTTAT
Source organism: Brachylomia viminalis (assembly GCA_937001585.2). Taxonomy (NCBI): domain Eukaryota; kingdom Metazoa; phylum Arthropoda; class Insecta; order Lepidoptera; family Noctuidae; genus Brachylomia; species Brachylomia viminalis. The sequence continues at coordinate 26,188,759 of OW443298.2, read as the reverse complement.
TTGAAAAAGTTTTGTCAACATGCCTCAGAAAATGGTGTTATCTGATCACTCTTTGAGGAAGCTTGTAAAGGAAGTGAAAAAGAGAGAGTGTTTGTGGAATCCGAGCCATGATAGATATAATGACAGGTATCAAATGGCCAAAGCTTGGATGGAGATAGCGGAGTTAATGAAACTACCAGGTTTGTGTGACATGTTTATGTACCACGTGGTCCGTCCGTACTGCTCAGTGTCGCCGTAGGAATATAGATGGCGGTAGTAGTCTCGAATGTTTCAATGTTGTGCTAAGCTAAAACTCCGTGTGTGTGCGTGTGTGAAGGATTATGTAATTTATTCGTTAGCATTGCATTATATTAAAAAAAATACATGAATATATAATGTAGGTATCCTTAGTGGATATACTTAGTCATTTTTATTGCAGTAGGTACATTCTTGCAACTTGTAAAATATAATCTAAATAAAACCATCTGAAACACAGCGTAGGTACCACCTAGATCACATAACATATACCCTGAGGTAGATTACCTATATTATGCATCCGTAGCGTAGTCGTAGCGTTTTTAAGTGATTACTTCTTGAATCGCTTTGAGCGATTTTTGGTAGGGGCAAAATTTATAGGTTCGCGTCACCGACATGCTAAAGTAACATGTTGCAGCCTGTGTACATTTTGAGGTTTTCGCTTCTGTCGGCAGACCCATGGCTGTCTATATTTTTTTTCTCTTATGGTGTCGTGCACTCTTGGTTCTCATAGTAATCCGCTGGCTCGGCAGTTAAGTTCCCCTATTATTAACGCTCACGGACAAAAAATATAGAGTGCGATGCAACGCGACTGGTTATTTTACTGTTGCACAATAAATTGTCCCGCATAGTATTTATACGATAGATAACCTAGTATAAATGACACGCCGCCGGGCAGATTCACATCATCCTCCGCTATACCTACTTAGGTAGTTAAGTGGGAAGTGCATGAAAAGTCTACCTACTTTGGGAACTCAAGATTTTCATTTACCTACCTATTACAATTCTGATAATATTTTACTTTTTAATGTAACTACATCTACTAACAATCCACACTGTTATCAACAAACAAATCCAAGTCAATTTTAATATATGTTAATTTACTATTTTTAACTGAATTAGATACTTAGATACATTATGTAGAAATGTTTCAATAGTATTCTATTTCTTTTCACAGAAGTACGTCTACGAGTAAAATGGAAGAACCTCCGTGATCTTTTCAAGAGGGAAATCAAGAAGTTCGGATCCGACGACCAATACTCTGGGAAATGGCGGCATTTTGAGATGATGAAGTTTATTAACACGCCTGACTATACAGACAAGAGTAAAAGTAATAAACCCAACGGGAATGACGAAGGCAGTGTTGAAGAGAAAGATGAAGTAGATGATGATGACGAATATGAATACGAAGTGGATGTACAAGAACCAGAGGAAGAGAATAACGAAGTAGAAGTGTACCTTGACGAAACTTTCGATGAAGATCCCATACCAGACAAGGTAGCGAAACTGTCCTCAGACGGCGACTACGACGTGATGTTCCTGAAGTCTTTAGCACCATATTTCAAACAACTGGACCCGATCAGAAAGCTGGTCGTGAGGAGTAAAATGCAGGATATGTTACTGAATGAGATTGCGGCACAGACGTCAGCTAGCCAGTTCAATTTGAAGAAGAGTTAACTATCTTATATTAGACTAGACTGACATCGAGAATTACAGTGACGACAGTGAAAAAGTAAAAAAAAAACATCAAAGCGATAATGATGGGAGATTCTAAATGTCATGGTGGGGATGTAAATAAATATATACATTTTCTCCCCTACTGTTGAGGATGTTAAAGGCGACCAATGAAGGATAGCAGCTTTTAGTAGGTATGTTATTAGCAACAACTATCCTTCTGCCAAGTGTGTTTATAATTATAGCCATATCCCGAGAATCCCCGTGGTGCTGAGTTTGTCCACGGCACTATTATAATCAACACAGTTTTCACTGCGCCTAACTCCGTTTGTTATATCCGTTGGTGTCTGTTAAAAAGTGATTTAAAGATTACTCCCGGTTTCTGAAAACCTGTTGTAATTGATCTATTGTAAAATATCATGTCAAGTGATTTGATTTTCTGTTGTTTTTGACATGAGATTTGACTTCGTGTTAGTTATGGGGCCGTACTACCTAATATAACTAGACAATACGAAAGAAGCCTTAAGATTTAAGAAACCGGGTGTAAGATGTGCGCAGTGCTACCTATGCTTTATCAAAGACTATTGAATAAATACTCTAAGACAGACAATTATGTGAAAATGTGAACTAAAGGGTGAAAAGAATTTCCGTAATGAAGACTGACTATGTTTGTGATTGTAAAATGTCGTCATGTACTGAAAGGAAACAAAATACTTCCCGGTACTGACGTTAAATTAAAGAAAAGTTTCGCTACTTTATGAGTAAGTTAAAAACTAAGTTTTCGGAACTTTACCTGTGGCGAAGAAGGAATGTTTTCTCTGCTATTTCTTGTTCCAAAACTGGCTATTGTAAACTTCTAAAATTTTTTACAAACTTCCTTTATCCGGCTTCTCAGAAAACTTTCACCTTCGCTACTGGTAACCTACGCAAGTTGTTTCCGAAATTCGGATTTTTATTTATGTTAATGTTTGTATATCAAGAAAAACCTGACCCTTCCGTCCCCGCATACCATTAAAAGTATGTACTATCTACCTAACAATAGTTGGGTACTTTATTAGCATTGTTATACTCGGTGATACCGGTTTAATATTTCCTCTTTTCTTTTGTGTGTTGTCCTGTAGGGGCTGTAGGTACTGTTCACTCCCTTGTAGTTCGAGACAAGCTCGTCGCAGTTAGTTTCTTATAAGTTGTAGTCTCCTAATTATTAACTATCAGATTTGTACCGACCATTCATTACATATCGAGACCCCTCCGTGCCTCGGAAAGCACGTTAAGCCGTTGGTCCCGGCTGTCATTCGTAGAGTTTTGACAGTCGTTACGGGTAGTCAGAAGCCCGAAAGTCAGACAACCAGTCTTACCAAGAGATATTGTGTTACCCAGTAACTGGGTTGTGGAGGTCAGATAGGCAGTCGCTCCATGTAAAATACTGGTATTCAGCTACATACGGTTAGATTGGAAGCTGACCTTAACGTAGTTAAAAAAAGGCTAGGCAGATAATGATGACGAGGTATTCGTAAAACGTTCCAAAAAAAAATGGTTAATCTTAAAAAAATGTTGCAAATAAGCGGATGAATTAAGCTCGATGCATGATGAGCACTTCTTAACAACTTCTTTATTTAAGTAAGCACGCTGCATTCTGCATTCACGGATTTTAGTATTATGTATAGCATTTAGACCCACCTAATTGTCGTTGGAAGGTCAGGGATAGTAATGTTTAGTTGCTATGTTACCCAAAGGTACCTACATGTTAAGATTTGTTAGATTTAGAAGTGGTTATACTCTTATTCCGATTGGCTTGGTTTTCTATTACTGTTATATTTAAAAAAAGCATGTGTTAGTCACAGATACTCGTTAACAAACGTTATGGCTAACTATTTTAAGGCCCGCGTGCACCACAAATCACTGAATTCGTTGACTTAGCGCTACACGAATTTAAAACATCGTTCTGAATAATCGTTTGAAGCTAAAAGGGACAGAATGATGTGTAAAATATATTTTGAACTAAACGCATTTAGTGCTTTGTGGTACAAGTGGGCCTGTCTCTATGTTAGAAAGTTTGGTTTCCGCACTTAGTCCTTCAGGTGGACCATTGTGCGTGAGCCATGGCGGCCGTCGGTGGTTATTCTAAACAGCCCACCCTCCTCCAGAACTTAATTAAATCTACTGTACTGTTGAGAACATCTGTGTAAGATCTGGATGCCCCGAGGGTTTCTGTCCTAATTTGGGTGGCGCCTGTGCATTTAAAGAGCACATGCGCGACGGTATCCTCAGCCTCCATGCAGGCCCTGTATAGAGGACAGTCCCCGCCTTTACGTGACGGCCACAGCACTTTTAGGAAACCTTAGCTTGAATGTAAGTGATTCAAGTTTGAGTTAAGAATAGGTTTGTAGAATTGTTTTAAACGCGACAGTAGGCTAACTCTATAGGAATATAATTATAATTAATACCGACCTAGCTAATTAAATGAGGGTTCATTCTTTTGTTACTTCATAAAATGTGAGCTGAGCTGGTATTAAAAAATTACTACCTTTGTTATAAAATGTAGTTTTATTTTGAAACACAAATTTATTACTACGCAGAAGAAGAAGATGCATGTAGCGGAGATGAGAATGTTCAGATGTAGGACACGTGGAGCCACAAGACTGGATAAAGTAAGAAATGAGTAATAGCTTTATTAGAGGAAGTTTGAAAGTGTAAGTTGAAAGGGAATCGTTTGTCGTGGCATGAACATGTGATAAGGAGGGATGAAACTAAAAGAGTGCTTGCTATGAATATAAATGTTGATGGATGGAAAGGTAGGGGAAGACTAAAGATTAAATGGATGGATTGTGGGAGAAATTATATTATTATGAAAGAAAAAAGAACGAATGATAGCTGGTAGGGGAAAATGGACGAAAAAATGTGTGTTGCGCCGGCCGACCCCAAGCAAGATAGTAGCATGGGACCAGGGCAGGAAGATGACCATGATGAAGTTGATACTACAACAACATATTAAACATTTTAAGATTCCGATGCCCAACCAAGAATGGAATACATAAGATTCAAAGGTGACTAGAGTCATCAGAACAAGGGGACTTGTAACACACACATCGGCTCATAGAGTTGTGATTTTGTGAACTGCAAAAGTGTGGCAAGATTGAAATTGATCATTATGCCAGCTGCTCGCCTTAATTCTGCTAAAGTCTGCTAATTTTTGTTTTTAATAAATGTCTAAATTATGCTAATGAATAAAGTAATAATTTGTACGAATAAAATGTAAAAAAACTTTTTCATCCCACCATCTCGGAAAGAGTATTTTTAATCTTCAATATCTGAGTGGAAAAGCCGTTTTTATTCTCTAGAGGATAAAGTAAATTGAATTTAGAACATCGTGTGCACTAAGTTTGTGAATTAAAAAAAACATTAAACCTATTTACTGCTACCTCTATGGTGCCGAATATATCATACAACTTTTTTTTAATTTGTTAAAAACTCAGACTCGGAACCTTCTTGGTGTTCTTTTTTCAATTTGCTTTGTACGCGGTTCTTTACGCGGCATTTTTTCACGTCATTGTTAAACCTTATATTAAAAACAAGAAACTTGAAAACAAGTGAAAAAACTAAAATGAGTGATTCTAGCGACGAGGAAGTTTGCTTGACGCCAACAGAATTGACTGAAACTGTTAATAATGCGCAAATGAGCTTTCTCCCTCAACAATCACGCGAGAAGTATTTAAAACAGTACGATATGTTCAACACGTGGCGACTAGCAAAAGGAGCCAAAACTTTCTCAGAAAACGTTTTGCTGGCATATTTTATAGAATTATCCGAGAACAAGAAAGCAAGCACTCTATGGAGTACGTATTCGATGCTAAAAGCAACAATAAAGATGAAAAAAGACAAACATATCGATACCTATCCTAAATTAGTGGCATTTTTAAAAAGAGCCTCATCTGGTCATCAACCAAAAAAATCGAAGGTTTTCACAGTATCTGATATTGAAAAGTTTCTTAACGAAGCACCCGATTCCGTATATTTGGCGGCAAAAGTAAGTCAGTTGCACATTCAGTATCTACTTAAGTATATTAATCTCAATTAAATAGTATACTTAGTAGATGTTGATAGGCATAATTATGCGTTCATATCAATTTTATTCATTTATCTACTACAATACTCTTTACGTTACAGGTTGTTCTTATTATTGGAATAAACGGAGCATGTCGAACTAATGAACTAACACAACTTAATGTCAAAAACATTGAGAAACATTCAGATGACTTACTATTAATTAATTTACCTAATACAAAGACAAAAAGAGACCGCAACTTCGTCATTCGCAAGGAATACGTAACGATTGTTGAGAAATATCAAGCCTTACGCCCGCCTAACACTCCAATCAATCGATTTTTTCTACAGTATCGCAATGGAAAGTGTGTTAGACAGCCTATGGGTACTAATAAAATTGGCAGTATCCCACGAGAAATAGCAACATTTCTTGAACTTCCAGAACCCCTGTTGTACACGGGTCATTGTTTCCGACGAACTTCAGCTACACTTTTGGCTGATTCCGGAGCTGATCTCCTGTCCCTTAAGCGCCACGGAGGCTGGAAGTCCAATGCAGTTGTAGAGGGATACATAGAGGATTCCATCCAAAATAAGTCTAAAATATGTGAAGGCATCGTAGGAGCCATTACACTGAAAGAGCCTCAATCGGATCCTTGGACTGGCCCTTCTACATCAAAAATAAGCCGTGATGAAACACCTAACCATCTCCCTCTCTCTCCAACATTCACGCCAAGGGAATCCGATGAATCGGTACAACTATTAAGTATGACAGATAGTTTACCGAAAAACAGTACACAAGTGACTAACACCAATATTACAGTACCAAACAAAAATATTACACTCAATTTAAATAACTGTAGCAACGTTACTTTAAAATTTTCTTAATTATACCTTAGTATTATTTTGTTATAATTTAAAGATTATTCTGTAATACTTACCTGTCATAATGTAGTAATTAATACCTAAACTGAAATAAAAGTGTACCTATCTTGTGATTGTAAACGTTTTTTTTGCATTTAGTCATTTCCTCGCTGAGGTGGAATGAAAAGTTACGTGTTGCACTCGAGTGCAAAGATTTTTCACCTCGTGCTCTTTTGATTCCCTCGCTAACGCTCAGGATTCTAATTTTGAATCACTCGCTGCGCTCGTGATTCAATTTTAGAATCCTTCGCTTGCTCGGTCATCAAAATTGAACACGCGGTTAAAAAGCAACTTTGCACTCTTGTATAACAAATAACTATTTTTTTTTAATATAATAATTTTCATATTACATGATGTACAAAAAGCGGCATTGCTGTCACCCTTGGATCTTGATAACCAAGAAGATAACATTGGATCCTGCTCCCACTCGGAACGATCGTTCTGGTCATATTTTCTTAATTTTTACTAAGTAGGTATATTAACCCACACACAACAACACACACACCAACATGACACAGTAACTGACGACGACTACCTATGCAGAAAATGTACTCTACAAACAACTTGAAAGAAAATGTATATTTACTTAAGTAGGTACATGGAATTCATCTAAAATGTACTTGAGGACTGGCTGCCAGTGAGGTAAGAAAAATCGGACATATTTCAAAACGGTAGAATTCTTTAAATATTTCTAGCGCAACTACCCAAGTGAAGCACAGTAATTTGTCAATGTCTAATCCTGCTCATTTTCTGCGGAGATTTTATAAGATTCTGCCAAAAACTGCTATCTGTTCAGATCAATGACACAATCTGAGAATCCCTAAATCGGGGCTCTAGTTCTGCTATACTCAATCGCAGAATTCTGCAATATCTGGTCACATTGAACTGCGATACTTATTCTGTATTCTTACCTATGATCTTAGACTGATGTTAGTCCAAGAAAAGAGTACTTACCTACTCGAACACACACATGCACTAACGCTAGTTTGTGCTTTTTGTTGTAGGTATGTGTTATACAATAAAGTGTTTAATGAAGAAATAAACAAATAAGAAGAACGTTTTCGTTCGGGTTACTGCATGATGAACAAACGGTCGGCCCACTGATAAGTGTTCACCGCCACTTATAGACATTGCCAACACCAGAGGCATCACAGCGTTGTGCCTAGGGACAAATCTGAAGTCTCACGTGTCTGTAATTCCACCGAGTCCACCGATATCTATACCAATGTCCTTCATGTCCGAACATAACACTGTTTGGCGGCAAAAACCATGAGATGGGTAGGTATGTAGTAGTTCCTCGGGCGAGCTTCTTCATAAAAGCTCGGACGTAAACGGATGACTTCAGCAGTCCTTAGTAAAATAAGTAGTTAAGGAAGTAAATCCCTTTTAAAACCGCGGGTTTTGACCAGAATGTGTTCGATAACATGAGCTTTTCTAAGTTCAGGACTTCCGCAAGCAGTTTATCCCGTCTCTCTGCATTGATACACCTTAAGTGATATACTTACTTAAATGTGTGTGGAAAACACATTGTGGAAGCAAAAATGTCTCCAAAATCTTTTTATAACATCTGGTTTGGAGATTACTAAACAAACCATTGGTAGGTAAATTCAACGGGGCACAAGTTAATCAATGTCTCGCCATTGACAGGGTGAAATAAATAGGTCACGGTCATCGGACGTATGCACGATGCAACTTGGTCGAACTAGACGCAGAGAGCACGACGAAACACCGCCCCTAGTCTAAATACTAGTCACGAAACACGTGGTAATAGCTCAAGTTAAAGCTACCGAAACTATGCTATAGTCTGAATAGTTTGTGCATAGCAAAGCGAGCAAAAAAGTTGCAATAGTTGCGGTTGTCTTGCAGTAAGTTAGGTTTGAAACTTTTTATAACGATGACGTTTGGCGGGGCGCGGGGGAAGAGAGCCGCGCGCTCGGCCTGTTGCCGCTGCATACAACCCAAACAAAACACGCGCGACAGAGCGGCAACGTCGCCGCGGCTCCACGCCGAATCGATTCCTCTCCCGCCGCGCGCCACCGACAGGTTTTACTTGTAATAGTGAAGCAGTAAAAGCTTAATTAGGTACCGTAAATTACCGATTTTTCATTAGTAAGTGACACTTTCGTGTTTTGGTTTTTATTGTTATCGCTAAATGCGGCCGTGAACGATGCTTGCTTTTACGCATAGGTATTTGACACATCATTTACATTTTTTCCGAAGCTCGTCCGTGTTTGAAGGTGAAATTCTATCTAGGTACTTACCTATTTGTTTCAAAACTTGTACACGTTTGTACTATAATATTGCTGTGCTGTGTGTAGGTTAGGTACATGTTCAAAATCAAGTAGTACCGCAAAATGGGTGAAAGTTTAGTTCGCTAATTAAAATTGGTTCCAATTTCAACCAAAAATAATTATCCAAAACTCGATTCGATGTCGACTTAAATTTAATTGGCAAAATAATGAACTACCAAATAATTCGGTGGCGGCACGGTAAGCCCAAAACTGAGCCGCTTCGAAATTCACTTAAACAAAAATAAATATTAGATTTATGTGGCACATCACACTACAAGTTAGGCTAGGTTATGATCTGTTTTGATTAGATATGAGAAACGTCGACACCGTAATTCGTTAAGTTCTGATGAAAACACTTCCCTCGTGCAAACAAATATTAATGATGGGTGTTACTATCGTAATATTAACTTTTCATGTCGCGGACCGCGGAATAGAGAATAAAGTTTGCTGGTCTATTTCCTGCACTGACTCTTTTTGTTTTTTTTTTCGGAGCTGGATCAAAGGTTAAATTAAGTTGATTGTTATATTGATAGAGTTAGATGCTTATACTATGTTTAGTTCAAATACTGGAGCTGTATTATGTACTGAATATATATAAATTGTTACCAACATCTAGGGCATCTACATACCTACAGACTATATTATATTCAAAGTAAACGGAATTTCGAAATATGTATGGAAAGCCAGTTAAAATTTGCAATGTTATAACTATTGAATGCTTTATATTTTTAAAGTAATGGAATCACAAACACCCATTGTTTCACTCTTACTTACAAATAAGCACAAATACTGCATAACATTAAAACTATTATATTATTATGTGTAGGTACTGTAGGTACTCGATTTTGGTTTCACTTGCCGTAATTTGCTCGGGGCGATAATAAAATATTCGCTTTACTTCTTTATTTTTCCTTAATTCATTCAACTGAATGTCTAAAGAAATATAGGTAAATATTCTGCTATATACGTACTTTCAACTTTTTCATTTGCAATTTGATGGAGAATGTAGGTATAGGAGCATTAGGGTCAGGCTTGAACTTCCGGGTGATTCATCATTTTCGTCGGTCATTGTTTATGATCTTCATCATCACAGAAAATATTTAATAATCGGTAGCCCTCTACGTCAAATAGCAAAGAATCCCAACATTACACTAAATTAAATAACTATAACGAAATGGGGGGATTCCCATCCCGTAACGGTGGATCCCGGGAATTCACTGAGGGGCTATTCTTTGATTTGTCTCGTCTGTGTCGGCAACAATGGTCGTCAATCCGTCACTCATTGTGCGTCACCCCGGACCCCCAGCCCGTTTCCGAGCCCTTCCGCGATTGTCACTTGCAACTTGTGTATTAGGAGCGGCTGATTCGTCTATTGTGGTTTTTATTGGTGTTACCTGTATGCTATTGGTCAGCAGTTTTGGTGTGTACAAACAAAATACTTAATGACATCTTGGAAATAAGGAGCTCTTAAAAGAACTGTTGTAATATGCTTTTGGTCGGTCGGTTCGTGCAAACTTTGCACGAACCGACCGACCCTCATTATATCTTCCTAAGTACTTATCTCTCTTCATATTTTGTGTAACAATAGGCAGATTGTTACAGTCAGTCGCTGCGTATTCTGTAAGTAGGTACTTACTTGAAGTTCTTATTGTAATGTCGTTAGTGGTATGGCATGTTAGTCCATAGCTTAGAATTCGCACTATTTTTTTTTTCTTTACAAACTTACAATTCGCGGATGTTAAATGCTGAAGCGATATTATTTTATTATCACACTGAATGGAAACGTTTCTCAGAACCGGAGTTTTTTAAATTAAAATCGAGAAAATCTATTCATATTTAATAACGGTAACTCCTCCATCACAAAATTGCTTAAGTAATTTATTTTCTAATGCATATCTGAGAGGTTCGCTTGCCTTAGAAGGTGTTCTGTCGCATCAGTGTCTTCTGTGCCAAATCTATTTGGAATCGAATGAAGGGAAAAATGCTTCCCCATCTGGTTTCTTCAAAACCATTTATAATTCAGGGCCCAGAATAGGTCCTTCTAGTTCAAAAACTCACGTTTCAATAACAACAAACCGAACAATCCCGAGTTTCAGACTAAACATAACACCAACATCACGTGTTTATTTCACAAAACAAAAGGTATCATTTATACTTATTTGTACAATCGTACGTCGTAATGTCCTGCTTCCATCCGCTTCGTAAGAATTCTCGGTACAACCTGTTGACATTCTATTCTTTGGAACTAAATAACCGGTTGTTTGAACTGGAATTGACGTTAAACTGTAGAATTACGTGTCAGTTACGACTCGTCGGTGATGACAATTTTATTTTTATTGAATGAAACGACCCTTTCTATCTTTGATTCAGTGTGATTACGCTTTGAGTTTGAGTACCTATTTGTTCATTCATTACTATTATTGTTCAAAGCTGAAACTCGGTTTGATATTAAAGCTCGGGTTTCATTACATCACAGATCATATTATATCTTGTTCTGTTTGTGTTTCCATTGTTTTGCTGTACTCTGTGGTTCACCATAGAGCAATATATATGTCATCATCTCAAAAGAAAAAGAAAAGAATTAAAGAAAATGCGTTTATATTTGCGGTAAACATGACGCAAAAAATAACACAAACACAAAAAATATGAAAAGGCTGGGGGAAACATGCGTCACATCTACGCAATACGGCTATCGCTCAGCATTATGCTGCGACCCTATGCAAGACAGAGACCCAGCGCTGGTTTTCAGCGACAGCCGGCGCTGACGTAGTGACGTCGTCCTTATTAGTATCTTCAGATAATGATGACATATATTGTGAATTCATTTATCTGTATTGCTCTCTTCCTTTAGGTTTATTTGATTCAGCCTCGATACACAAATTTTATAAGTCTTCAGCATCTCGTGTGCAATGACCACATGATCCCTCCAGTCAAGACTCTTGGGCAACACCAAACTTTTAAATCTTAGTCCTTATGCTTGATTGCTCTGTCGTGGATGCTTTAACTTACAAGAAGAACTCACCATACACTTATTTAACATAAATAATAATACTAATAATCTTATAACGCTTGACAAAATCAGTAGTTTTAGAACACCCGAGGATTCTACAATTACTGATTTGGTTACCAGTACGAAAAAACTCGAAATTAAAACTGTATTTATTTAAATGTGGCTATCCGTAGCAGTGCTTTCGTGTTTTCAGCGCTTTAACGTCTACTTTGCTAATATAATTAATGACAAAGGATCATGCAGCTATTTAGCAAGGTTAATAATACTTTAGTAAGAGGGCAACACATGAAACAGTATTTCAATTTGACCAAAAATTATTGAAAAATTATTACTTACATCTGATATAAAAAATAGTACTATCTACATAGCTACACTGTATAGTTTTATGATGTCATAAATATATTCCTGTTGAAGATTCTATAGAAGCTAATAAATTAGCATTAGTTATCCCGTTTTTGTAGAAGGAAAGATCGTAAAATCATGTAATCTTTGATCCTCATCCTGGATCTTCCAGAAGTTTTATTACAGAATGCTTTCAATGTACGCATTTATAGTTTCTAATGTGACGATAATTATTATCGTGTACTTATACATCCATGGCCCACTGGATCGAAACAAGATTCTAGAAGACAGGAATTTAAATTTTAAACTGTTGGTTTTTTGTTCTTGAAATGGCTTCTAATAGCCAATATCATGCTTATTATATCATAGGATACAATCTGGTAGACAAATTGGCAGCTCATATTTTTTTTGCAAAAAACGTATGGAGCTGGTATAAAAAATGCTATTAACTCTGGAACTGCCAGAATAACACAAATATCCTTGCACACGGTTATACCTACTAACTATTACTACTATTACTATTAGGTATACTAACTATTTATTTATAATTTTTTGAGATACTTCTTGGAACGGAATGTTTGCGGGTTTTCTTTTTTAACTTTATCTTTTTTTGCTTTTTCAACTAATATTATAGGTTATAGATAGAAATAGACACGATATGTTAACTTTATAATGAAATTTAAAAGAGATATTTTTGTGTTTATTCCGCTCGAAAATTAAAAAATACCACAATTTTAGCACATGTAACAATAAATATTGTCTTTAAAGTAAACAACGATTTTAAATATTATAAATCAGAAAATTGGCAAGTTCAGGGTCATTGTGTAGACTTCTCATTGATAAAATCTAAAATCTGTTAAATACAATAATTAATTAATTTTATATACTTATTAACAGACTTTACAACAAAAATAAATCCGAACTTATATTTTCCATGTCACTTTCTTCGATTTCCAATTCTGAATTAACTTCTATGTTGGACACGTCTACAAATTCAACTAGATCTTCTTGGCAGTTCAATATCTCTAAAGTTTTAGCGAACAATGCGCATCGCTTTTTATGCATCCAACTTATGTCTCATTGCACTTATAATGGGATCCGAAAAAATAATCAGCATTTTGAGAATATCGTCGTTATTAGCTTGCCTGCTCTTTTTTTGGGAATGATGTTCCCGAAACTTCCTAAAATCTTAGTTGCGCTTGCGGGCCTCTGAAGCTTCTTCCGAGAGTTTTCTGATTGGCACAATAGCGTTACGAGCAATATCTGCGTAATGGATAAGCAGCTTATGTAGGTACAGCGCATATATGGACATAGTACCAACACTGTACAACTCTACGTACTTTTCGGCTGTTTTTAAAGAATAATATTTGAATTTGTTCATATTAATAACTTCCCCTGAAGTTATCGCCTGCAGAATCACTGCAAATCTGTGAACCGATTCTTCGTCTAGCCCATTGATAACAGCTGTTTTGTCGGGAAATTCAACAAATCTCCTTGCTGTATTCCCGTCATTAGTAGTTCCTGATCCTTGGTTCACAATATCAACCAGAAGATTGAGCTCGTTTTTAAACCTGTCCTGGATATGTTTTTTCCTGGTTTCTTTCTAACAACTCTTTGTGTTCTCTTTTTTTTCCTCTCGCAGGCCACTTATTAAAGTCAAGTCTTCATGCTATATGGAGAAGGTATTCCATAGAATTAATTCGAGCATGTAACGATGACAATCCCAAATCGGATGCATCAGAAGTAACGGTTTTTTAAAACAATCAAAAGATAATGTAGGTACCTATTTGACGACACGTTTGGTGTAGTGGCTACAGTGGCTACGTGTAGTCAGCGAAACCAAATGGTCCTGGGTTCGAATCCCGGTAGGGGCAAATGTTTGTATGATGAATATGGACATTTGTACCCGAGTCATGGATGTATATTTATAATATGTATGTATTTACGAAAAAATAAAATGTATTTAAGTAGTGTATCAACCATCTGGTATCCATAACACAAGCCTTAATAAGTGCTTAACTTGGAACTAGATGGTGCTGTGTGCAATGTCAGACGATATTTATTTATTTTATTTATTTATTTATTTACCTACAGATTTTTCCATCGATCATCGTCATCATCAGTACTCACAATATTTTTATTGCACTCAATGGGGATAAGAGACTTAATTTCGTTATCCATGCTCGCATTCTTTTCGATGACTAAAGCTTTGTTTTACTTCACAAAACTAAATTCCAATGGACGATAATATAATGTTCAGCAGGGTTTAGGATTCTCCCATAGAGTTTCATCTCCATCAGTCAGCTTTAGCGGTCATAAATATGCTTGAGTCATCTTACTCGCTGTCCATTTTCTACGTGTACCGACTTTGGTTAGATGCACCATCAAAACCCCACTTCGATATCAGTGTTAACTGTTTGTCTTGCACATTGTAAGTAAAACTGTCAATTATCCTCTTGACTGTGATATCCAGTAATACTTGGAGAGCAGTCTTTGCTGAAGAATCAGTCACCGTCATTGATTGTTTCGATGGATAACATTGCAATTTGGTCGATTGCATCTTGTAGTAAGGGGGGTAAATATATTTAGCACCTTCTCGAGTGGCTGTTTCCCTTAAAGTTATGTATTGCCATTTATTCAGCTATAAGGACAAAAGTAACCCCTGGACTAAATATAACACGATGAACCGGTTTCTTGATCATTTCTCTAATTTTTGTAGTTGCTTCAGGATTTTTTAGCTTAATATGTTCAATGACGGACGCAATGTCCACACGACCATCTCTTTTCAGAAGTACTGCAGCTGAATGTGTGCATCTACGTCTTTATGACCCTCAGATCTTCTTTACTTTTGCTTGTTTCCTAGATCTCCGAAGGGTTTTCGAGCTCTTTTCGTTGTTGTTCCTATCGATGATGATGACGAAGGTTCCGGAGTGGTAAAATCAATAGGTTTCTCGTCTCTTGATCCTTCTCCGCGATATCGGTTTGCACGGAGCTTGGCCAATTAACATTTTTGCTTGAAGCCCATTATCATATTTTTTTCTAAAATGTGAGATTTTTGCCATCTATATATTATGTTCAGCAGCTCGTGTAAATCTTCGACAAAACTCTTTAACGTAACACGTCTTCGCCAGAAAGATGATCACCTAGACGAGTCGCTATCGCGTCGAATAAGACTTCATGCTTGAAAGAAGTAGTATTCTCACTATTCAGAATAACAAGTAAGTCCAAATTGGTATTCAAACTTTCCATTATTACTAACACTAACTATTACAAATCAGAGATGTTGACAAGTAAAAAATCAGAATGAACCAAACTTAAAAATATTTTTCTCGTCTATTTATAATACAAAATTATAACTAAGTATGTATGCAAATCCTTTGTTAACTACCACCTATTGCTACTTTCTAATCTCTTCTCTATTAGCCCTTTAAATACTCGATATTTTAAGTGCCTACTGAGAAATCCGATCTAATTCCACGTATCCGGTATCTAAGCACACGTAATTAGTATGTATTCTGTTAATTACTGCTCATTGTAGTATAATTCTTAGAGATTTTAACAATAAGAAGTCTACACAACGACCCTGTATTCAAATACCCTGTGTCAAAGCTTAAATATTATAAATAAAGTAGAAAACCCTTACAAAACTTACCGAAAAAGTAGATCAAACGGTGTAAAAATATTAAAATGGCTGCTACTAACAAAAACGCACGTGCAACTTCGCTGTGATCCTGATCACTGACGATGTATCGCGAGGGTAGGGGCATCGAATTGCTTTGACTTCACATGAAAAGCAGCCACATCTATCGAAATAGTTCAGATATAATACGAATATGGACCGGTCGTGTTATATGGACCACTGTGGTCCATATAACACGACCGGTCCATATTTAGGGAACTTACTCTAAGCATTTTTTATACTTCATACTTTTTTTTGCGAAAAATTATAAGTAAGTATAGTATATATTATAGTATGATATTGGCTATTGGAAGCGATTTCAAGCAAAAAAACCGACACTTTAAAATTTAAGTTCCCATGTCTTCTAGAACACAGGGAACTAAAATGTACTGGAAATACAGGGTCAAATTAATTAACTAGCGAAACTCAGCAGACGTAATGGGTATCGATATCTAAACATGATAGAAAAAAAAAGAAATTAATTTGATGATTTCCGTCTTTTTCCAGAAATTCCCGTCCAGATAACGTTAAGTAGGTACAACGTGCACGTATTTCTAATAAATGAATAATGACTTCCCTGCTGTGGATGTCCACGATAATAATATCGTCACGTCAGAAATGATAAAAGCGCACAACGGCTTTTATTAGTGGCACTATGTAAAAAAATTATATACAACGTGCATCAACTACCAACTATCAACAAAACGTTGCTATTGTTGATCGAAGAACGAAACGGTTAAATCAAACAAGTTTTTCAACGAAAACTTTTATGATAACTTGTACCTACCCTATTAAGAACTGCACCCCAATTGCGTAAAACGCTTTCAATCAGAATCATTATGAAGGATATTTCTAATCAATTGCTTCATATGTTCGAAATATGTGTCCGCTCAACAACGTAAATAACGCAATGAATGTTGATTTACGTGACATAACTTATAATATTTTTGATGATATTTAAAGAGAAATTGACTGTGAATGTGAGTACCGTGCAGGCTACATAGAATTTATGACATTATAGCTGTCTGGCGGTTTTGAGTACCTACTTTATATACGGCCTACGCAAATGTCCTGCAGATCTGGTAGAGTCGTGTGACGAGTGGTTGAGCTCCTAAATAGATTTGAGCTACACGATGACTGATGCATGCATGCCGTCTGTTAGGACAAGTCAATTCAAAGCAGCAATGGCTCGTTCTTCAAAAGGCCCTTCCAGACATGGCCCTGCATTGTTAGACTCAATGTTTGGTCTTTAAAAGAGACCATGACCTCTGAGTTTGTTTCGGCATTTCTTCTCAGGGATCAGTCAGCTGGGAATTGGCGGCGTCATCTAGTTTTAAAATATTGACGTGTAAAAGTGTCTCAAAAGAACTACTTACTTACAGAAAAAAAAAACTATTCCTACTGTGTGTTACGCAACCACCCCGCTGTTAGAATTATACGACCAAAACATAAGTACCTATTTAAAAAATGTAACAAAAATAATTGAAGCTCTTCGTAGATAATTTTAATTTCATACGATTGAGATTGTTACACACAGCAGCAAGTCAAGTTACCACAAACTGTAAAATTTTCTCATTCGATTTTGAACTTATTCTTCAACATGTTAAGGTATAAAATCATTCGGAGAAATTTGACAGTTTCGTATAACCTTATGTGCTGGCGACTGTACTTTATGGAAAACATCGAGTTGTAATAGTACAATATTATAATTATGTAGAGAAGGAAATACTATAAGGATCGTACCAGGTGACGTTCTGTTGTCTCTGTCTATCCTCATGGGCAGAGTTGTTGTTGGGCGTAAGTTTATAATTATTATCTGTACGTGTGAAATACCTACTATTTTACCATACTGCACGCTGCCTGTTAGAGATCCTACGAGTAAAACTCTCGTACTACTAGTGGATGGATTTGATATAAATCATCCATTATAGACTGGAATAGCTCAAAATGTATCTAAGAATATTATGTACCTACTTATAAATAAAAATCAAAAGCCGTGCGATAGTCTCGCAAAAACACAAAAATGGCTCGACCGATTATGGTGAATTTTTGGTAAGTTGTTCTATGCGCGCAGGAGAAGGTTTCTAACCTTTTTTTTTATTAATAACCCTGCTTCTGGCGCAGTCGGGTAATGAGGCATTTGTTAGCGTTAGTTAAAAAATATTAGAAATAAGGACAGAGATTGTACAAGGTAGGGAAACGTTAAAACGTTATGTTGCAAGTCGTAAATCCTGCAATACTTTCCGCAAAATGTAAAGCAGGATTAAGTTTGACAGATGTGCTATTTGTTGAACAATAAATTGTTAGATTTGCAAACTAGCACAGCTTTTGCAATGTAACCTAGGTACGTAATTTTGAAACGAACATGAGTTGGCTAATATTATTTGGCTGTTGTGAATTTGTGACACCTGGTTTGAGGTCTTCATTTATTGAGGCACCTACAGGCAAGCTTGGTAAAGCAATCGACAACCTCCCAGGTGGACCTGCGAGACGGCATTTATAAAATTAAAATAAAACAATTTGCGATTACTGTTATCCGGTTTTAATACTCTGCCAACAAGGATACAACTAATAATTTATGATAGATTCAAGGCCAGTTAACTCATTGATATAAAAAAACAATGTTTATCCTTCCAACTCATTCTAAGATTATTGTGAGAATTCTATTTCCTCAATAATGCGGAGAAAAACCAATCTCTTTCAAAGTCTGAGTACCTACTTACATCTCTTGAATCTTTATTTTCTTGCGAACCACAAACCACTGGCAAATGGAGTTTGGCTTTATTTTAGCGTTCGCGTTGTTGTGAATTTAGCGGGTTTCCACTAAATAAAGCTACTTTTCAGAATATTTAGCTTTAAGTATATGTTTTACCCCAAGTTTATTAAGTATGCCTATTATTTTATCTGGAAAATGTTCTGGTCTACTTAATTGTTAATTTATTCAGAACTAGCTTTTTCCCGCAGCTTCGCCCGCGTTGATGTTGGAAAATATCCTGCGGGAACGAAGGTACTTTCAAAGTACCCTCTATTTTAATCCAGGTTATAACTGTCTGTGTTCCAAATTTCATTCAAATCCGTTCAGCCGCTTTTGCATCAACCTGGAACATATACCTATACAGACAAACGAACAAAAATTCTAAAATCAATATTTTTGGCATTTGACTCGTTCCCACACCTCGTCGTAGCAAAAATACTCAATGTAGGTTTTTTTTTTTTTTTTTAATTCTTTATTTATAAGGGGTTTTTATCCACACGGATACGTCAACCCCATTGTACCTTTTACTGATTTACACAATACTCAATGTAGGTACAGTTTTGACTTGTTGTCACTATTTTATTACCTACATTATTAATATTATTATGTAGAAGAACACTCGATTTCCTATGTGTCATGACTCATGATCTACAGAATATATCTTCACAGCTTCAACCGATACTTCATTAATAGGTTCCCATACGGTAAACCTGTTTCGGGTTAACTAATTAAAAAGTTTGATTTTCAAAAAATCTGATCAACAGCATCTCCCGCTGCCGAGGTCCAGGGGCACAATATATTTATATTCATCTCTTTCACACAACCGTGATACAGAACCCGCGACGTAACTTGATATGGCAATAAATAAAATAAATCGCACCGTCTCTTTTTTTCGTAGGGAGCGAGCAATTAGGCTGTCCCTTTCAGTGCCGAGTCTATCCGACCTCTTGGAAGTTCGTTTATCGCTCTTCAAATACGTCGTTTAGAAGTTCCGTTCTTACCTTGAATGTTGGAATTCTACTCAGGCCGTGGTAAATAATACTTGCCTGATTGTCGTGGTGGTGACTGCGATGTTTGTAAACCTAATACAACTTGGGGATATTTGTATGGTAAACATAAGTTCACTGATTGTAGGGTGTGAATGACTTACTTACCACAAATTAATTGGAAACTCTATACCTACCTTCAATTCGATTTTGGTTCAATTAGAACAATACAGACAGCTGATACCGATGCCGTCAAAATAATTGTAGGTACCTACTAGTGCTTCCTTACAAGCCTGTCGAGCTTGTCGTCTCGTCTCTTACAGATAATCATGTTATTAGATTGTTATTCGTGCTGTTAATCTCGATAACGGTCTTATTTCCTTCTCTGGTCTCCACTTGGAACTCCTCTCCACTTTATGAATGTCGAGAAAGCTTATTTTGTGGACTAGGTTCCTACCATTTTATGAGTTTCGGGTCTAATAAGAATTTTTCAGCTTTATAGTCACGTACTTAGGTATGTGAATAGGTAGTTAGTCGTCATCATAGCTCAATGAAGCTCATAATAAGTACTACTTAATTGGATAAATTATTTTCAGAGCCTCCAGGTATCGAATCAATTGTAGTTCACAGAACCACCCATGTCAGAGTGTGTTTCAGCATAGGTAGTAGGTAGTAGGCATCTCCTGTTACGTTCTTGGATTTAGAAGTTTCAGCGAAACCTTATACTTCACGAAGTTTTAGAAAGACCGTTGCCTCGTACGAAGAATGGCGGAATCCTTACAATGCAGGTTGTATACAAAACTTGTTTGACCAGAATTGAGAAAAAAAGTGGCGGGCAAGTTCGCCTACAATAGCATTCCGCTGGCTCGGGCCCGCCCGCGCCCCGCCCCCCGCCCTGCCCGCGCGCCCCGCGCTACCGCCGCCAGTCCGCGACCGAGCGCGACCGCGTGCGCTGTGCAGCTCTGAGATGTGCTCACAAAAGAATCACCATCATAAACAAACAATAAAAGTGATTTTTAAAAGAACATATTTGCCTTCAAAAATTTCTTCGTCCTTCAATTTACTTATTTTCTCAACGAATCATATTGCAAATTAAATAATATCGCTAAACCTTATTTTTATAACAACTGAGAGATGCATTAGAAGGATAGTGAAACCGGTATTCTGTGTTGTGAAAAAGTTGTGTGGTGTGTAATTCTAATTACGATTGTCCTAATCCGGTTGTTATCGATTTTTGGACGTCACTAGTCCCGAACAGCTGTTTTGGGGATGCGGAAGCACTTCGCTGTTCCGGCGTAGTTGTTTTACGTTTTCCTTGTGAGACGAGCTAGAAGTGTATTATATTACGAATTTAAAAATACTTTTAAAACATGAAATAAGCCGGTTCCGGTTTAAAGGATTTTCACGGAAATTTTCAGACTCGACGCACAGTAGTCGACATTTTGTGGTTCATAGTGTTATTAAAGTGGATTTGATTATCTTGTGTTTTAACAATTTCGAGTTAAAAAATAAATAAAACAAATCGTTGGAACGATTGCAGTTCACAGCAGTTCATTGCACTCAGTGCATGTGTGTTGTTGTTGTTCAAAATTCAGTGTAAAACTGTGTTTTACCAATTGGATTTTTTTCGACGAACTGGATTGGGCCCTGATAGTCAGGTAAGGATGTGATTTTATTTGTACTTGATCGTATTTGTGTGTTAAATTCAAGTTATAAGCGGCGCCTGGTGCTGGCTGTGTATAGCGGTGCCCGTCAGACTGTAGGCCTAATCGTGCACCCGCGTACTCTCTAGTTGCGTTTCCGTAAATATTTCTACAGGGCTTCATTGGGCCATAACCGCCCAAAAAAACTTTAAAACAATTTTACTGTTACGTTGAATTGGTATTCGGTAAAAATATCAAGCCCTAAACTAAAAATAAGCCGTGATACAAGTTGCAAGTTTGCGCAAGATTCCGAAACATTGTTTTGAAGCAGTTTCTACATTTAGCACACAATGTTTCTCGAATTTAGAAAGATGAAATGTGGAACAACAAGATAAACATCTTGTGAACAAGTTAGCTCATCGGAGAGACTGACTAGACTTTTGACATAATTGTGGAGTTGGAAGGTGACGTCAAGACCAAGACTGGTGATGTTACGCGTCTATGGCAGTGTGTGTAACCCTGGTACTGAGGCTGGAATCTTGCCAGCACGCAAAATAGCCAACGTCAGCTTCAGTAGGCAACGCAGCGGAGGTATTTTTGGAAGCCGGCAAGCAAAGACAACCGTGCTGGGGAGACCCGGGAAAAAAACAAGCTTGGGTGATACCGAAATGGAAAAATTATGAATGAACTCTAACAGTTCCATTATCAGTTTGCTACCCTAGTATGTTTAGATAGGGATGCATTTTGTCGATTATTTCAAACAATTTAATTTCTTCAGCTAACCGATTATCTTGGCATAATTGGGTTTGCTGCTACAAATTAAAAGTGAAATGTAGATTGCACGCCTCGTAAAATTGCTAAGTATAGAAATGTTACGTCATTAAGAACAAAGTAGATCTAACTTACCTTGTGTAACAGAGAACAAAAAGACTTACTTTGTGGTCAAACTGGCCGTATCTAGGGACGTATGACTATCGGCACAGTAAAGCTCTTTGTTGTCCTTACCGCTATTTTAAACATAAATGACAGATATAAGGGAACTATGGAATAATTTACCTCTAAACAGTATTAGCAGATAAATTCGTATCGTCAGATCTTTTTTCACCTAAAGACTAAATTCTGTGGCTTCTCTTTAGTGGCACATCAGTGACCGCAAGTTGATATAAAAATTTGAGTGATTTAAATTAAAACAAAGAGACTATGTGTGCGACACCTCTGTTGGCGACTAGAAGTCAGAAATTCAGAATATTCAACTTTTCAATTTACACCCATTTTGAAAGCAGTTCTGGATTATACGAAAATGTCCGCCAATCTCAAAGAAGAGGCTAAATGTATGGCTTCAAGACTTTGAGTAAGGTACAACAATTTAAACGATTTGGTATTTTAAAGAAACTGAAAAATACCAGCTCGATAAAAGCACTTTTCTGTATAAAGCTGCAGAAGCAAAACATCTGGATAGCGTCAGAAACATATGAGTGTGCCTTGTCTGGACCTATGGAGAAATAAAGCAGTTAGGTACATCACCTGATACTACTTAACAGAAGCAGTTAGGTACATCACCTGATACTACTTAACAGAAGCAGTTAGGTACATCACCTGATACTACTTAACAGAAGCAGTTAGGTACATCACCTGATACTACTTAACAGAAGCAGTTAGGTACATCACCTGATACTACTAAACAGAAGCAGTTAGGTACACCCCCTGATACTACTAAACAGAAGCAGTTAGGTACACCCCCTGATACTACTAAACAGAAGCAGTTAGGTACATCACCTGATACTAAACAGAAGCAGTTAGGTACATCCCCTGATACTACCTAGACTGGTTGATACAAAAAAAAAACTCCCGAAGGATGGCATGATACCACCGTAATGGCAATAAATACTATTTCTAATGTAAAAACGTATATGAAACTGCTTATTGTTCGTTAGAACGGCCCTGAAAACGTTAATTCTCCTGCTGCATAGTTACTAAAGCATACCTCAAAAGTTGCAATGACACGTGAAAATTTCATCGATCTGGGACTATATGATGTTATATATATATATTTTCATAACTACAGAGCAAAAGCTTTTCCTGCAGAAGTTTTTAAGGAAGTAACGCCGTGCCTACGCAAAGAATTCACAGCTCGCAACCAATCACTGCACGTGCAGCCAACGACCTTTCGATGCAATACTCAGTGTTGCCACATGCGGCAATTCAATTAACGTTACATAATCGAGATGTAACGCTTAGATTTGACGTTGTGAAGACTAACTACATGTACTTATAGAGGCTCTGGTTTGAAGGCGATTTGAGAATAGGCATTCGACATTGAATAGTAAGAAAGGAACTTGGATATTGTAAGTTTGGATAAAGCACATTAATTGAACGAAATGGACCCAAATATGTAAACTAATCAAAGGGGATTTGCTCAGCATGGTGAGTGCAAACATCCCAGATATTCCCAATTCCTGAACCGTTTTAAGTTCAAAGTTCCTCTTACTCCAATTCATCCCGTTCATCTATAGTAAAGTAACCGTTCTTATATTTGCCGCCATGTCTACGTTTCGCAGTAATAATTAGAGCTGGCACTCAAGGCGACTCCTCCACTTCGATACTCCTTAATTTCCGGTGCTCAGGCTGCATCCTTAACTTCGCACACAACTTCTTAATACTGCGACAGGAAGTTAAAAAACAGAAGAAAAAGCCAGTAACCTCCAGACCAATGTTGCCTCGGGCAGATAGTTAAAAAATAAAAGTTCCTTGAGACGAGGACGTTTTAATTTTATTTCCCCGAGATGTTCTCGGAATAAAAGACAAACATAAAAAGACGATGCACATTAGCGTGCTTATGAAACTAAAGCCAGAAACGAAATGATTTCTTTTGACATAAGAGAACGTGTAAACGTCGCTCATAGCTTAATGTTTGTGTCTGTGATCAAAATTTAACAAGAAAACTGTAGTTCAAATGGCAGCAAAATTTGGACTAACTTTCTGGTTCTGCTCTATTTTAATAATGCCCAGAATACACTTGGCCACTATTTATGGACCTTCTCTGAGCATTTAAGCTCGTCTTGACGGTTAGCCTAAACATCGAGTCTTCAAAGTACAGCTAGAAACAAAAGTTATTTTCTCACTACATTCAAAAATGTCTAAGCAAGCATTGAGCTTGCTTCGTGTACACATATCGCTAAATACAGGCACCCCGGTGAAGGCGACTGCGCGCTCCCTACCAGTCCTGCTCCCCTCGTGTAGTACACGCCCGGTTGCGAATGCTATTGAACTGGATCGGAAACCACACGTTCTGAGAGAAACAAAGACATCCCGTGAACAAGATAACATTTTAAATTTATAAATCCAACGCAGTATCACTAACCAACTGTTTCAAAGCAGCGCTGCAGCGATCAGGTTCAAGTCTTACAAAGATTTTTTTAAGTACCTCAAACGCAGTGTCCAATCGTTTAGAAGGTATCTTTTTATTTGGCATATTTGTATCTGTATCAAAAAAAAACTACAAAGAAACGCTTTGAACCCAAAATCCTACCTACCATTTCAATAAAGCCTCAGAAGATGAAAATAGAAAAATACCTCACATGGATGTGTGTAACTTAGAGATTTCGCAGTAATCCTTCAGCAAAAGAAATCGCTTGAACTTTACTTGGAGCTCTCGGCTCGAGCTCGTCTTAAAAATTGGAATATTTTTTTGTGATTTTCCATTAGTACAGCACACTTCTAATATTGCTAATCAGACGTGTTCGTTCCTGGCGTGATAAGGTTTTGCGCGTTATCTAGCGATACAGCGCTTCAAGCGGAGTTCCGGTACAGTAGCCATTTGTTATCTACGCTTTATGTTTTTTGCAAGTTTGCTAGAAAGGAGAATGACCACTTGAAGCACTTTTTGCTCGTGGTTTCACGAGAATTCTTGTACACTAGGCTTTATTGCACATTTCCGATGGTGTGTTAGAACACAAAAAGTAGACAGTTTTCTATCATGGTGGTAGAAATGCAAGAGAGTTGGTAGTGTTTTAAAAAAGTATACTTCTATTACAAATTCAACACTTTTTTTAAAATTCCATTAAGGAGTAAAGAGTTGCTCATGTTAACGAGCAAGAGTAGAAAAATGGTAGTCGAAAAGATTTATAACTGTGAAAGTTGAAATGATAGCAAAGCCAACAAAGTCATCGCTAAATAGAACTTTGCGGTACGAAGTGATGTGAGGTAGGTAAATATTGAGTATGTAAAGGCTATAGCTGTGCCGAAAAACGCGTAATGTAGAAGTTTGATAAAAAATTCCCACAACCCACACGAAATACTTTGAGTCACTGAATTGCGACACAGTGTAAAAACGGAAGTCGCAACGTTTACAGTCATACATGTAAAAGATAACACGACCACAGAGTCATTCTAAACTTAAGAGAATACCTACTGTAACTGTACCTATTCTAGAGGAGTCTAGAACCAAAGTACAAAAACGTACAGAATAAAAGCACGTACAAAAGAGAGACCACAAAAAACAATTAATGATTAAAAAAAACAAAAAACCCGACTGCAAAACATAACTGATGGAAAGAGAAAAACAAGCATTATAATCTATAGAAGTTTGGTATTGCAGGCGGGACAAACAAAAGTTATACCATATTTCTGGTTATTGGTTTGTCCCGCCTGCAATACCCAACTTCTATAGATTATAATGATAGTTTTCCTTTTCATCAGTTATATGTTTTGTGGTCGGGTTTTTATGTTTTTTATTTTTTTATTAAGTAATTTGTTTTATATCAAGCATTTTAGTTTTATTAACATATATATATATTTGGAATTCACTCGTTACTAGCATTTATTTGATGCCAATATTGTTAAAAAAACCTTACCCTCCCATTTTTTTTTGTATTTCCAGATGCAATACTTATACAAAATATTATTAGCCTTTGTCACTCCCACAATTAAGACGAATCAAACGACACCTCATAATGCTAAAATCCATCAAGCCGTTTAGGCTACAGAGCGTGCCAAAGAAATAGACATACCTACATATTACATTCTTTCGAAAAACATTACCCTCCTTCTGGGGCAGTCGCGCAAAAATACATAGTCTGCCGTCTTACTAAAATTGATAACGACCACGCTTTACGGGTTCCCAGGGGAGCAGACAAAGTCCGAAATTGCAGCCACTCTCCCCTTGATGTTATATTAATAAGAGGAGTTGAGTGAACACACACATTCGTGACTAAGACAGTTGTTAATGTGTGCGTGAATGTGCAGATTGACAGTAGATCCCTATGGAGCATCAGAAAATATAATTTTGGTAACGCAAACTTAAATACATTCACATATTATACATATTCATACAAACGATCCGTACGAGATAATGGTTGCATCTATCTTAAAAGTATTTTTATCACGGGCAATGGTTCTAGTTGTATCACCAAAACGTATCGTGAATATGTTTTTCCTGTTAGGGACTCGTAGAAGCCACTTTTACCTGATGATGTCACTAACCAATTAGAGAATCTACATGCGGAATATGAACTACACAGTACACAGGTAAAGTTACATGCCTACGAAATTAGTATTACTTTTTCCCAATAACGAACAGGATTATTGTATCAGATATAAGCAGGGTTTTTTTACAGACATCCAAAGGTTGTCTGTAAAAGATCGCTTTTAGGAATAAGACCGCCTGTTGTGTCATCCTATGTAAATTTTCTACATTTATGTTTGTAATTTTTTGGTGTACATGTTAAAGAGTATTCTATAAGCAAATTATGGAGATGGGATTCATGAATGCCCGTTAAATTGTTTTAACTCTCACTTGGCTTCAAAGGACAAGCTCATGTATGAACTGTTTCTAAAATTCATGCAACTGTGTAACTTCTGTGTAACTTTAGGAGATGGTAATGCAAACTTACTGATCCAACTTTATAAAGTAAACTCGCGACTTCGTCCTCGTGAAATTTGTTGTTCCTATATCCTATGACACTCGGGAATAGGTACTGTAGCTTCCCATTTGTGAAATAATTTTCGGAATCTGATCAGTTCCAAAGATTACCGGCTACATACAAACTCACAAATACTACCTCTTTATTATAATGTTAGTATAGACTAAGATCGAAGAGTTTTAAAACACTTGCGACTAATTGAGTGATGAAGTTTTATTCACACCAACGCATATTAACGTGACTGATGATGACTCAATCGTTTCCGGAGCGACGTTTATTATAGAGACATGTTATCGACACGTTTCCGGCTAGGATCCTTTAATACTAATGTCGAAATTACTGACAGATTTAGATCTTCTCAAATAAATAATATTTCCATCAGTTTTAGTGAAAAATAATTCGATAGCGCAGAACAGAAAAATATAGAACATGAAAATAACTTATAATGAGGTAAACATTGTACTAAACGTATGAATAACAATATCAAAATAGTTCGTTAGATTGTAATCGAATAGTTAAAAGCTTTACTTAGCATGTTTGCATGAGTAATTTCGAACCGCATAGTATTATTTACGTTTTTAGCGACATAAATAACTGTAAGCTACACATAAATCCTTCGCCAGTTATTATAAATCAAAAACATTTTGTCATATTAAGTTGCATCTTACACAAGCTGGAAGATGCGATATTTTAGTATGTAAACCTCATACTATCATTTGCGAAAGATTTTACTACCAGGTACCAGGTAGCCATAATATGATGTCCTATTTCATAAAGTTTCTTCAAAGTAGCCCAGGAATCTTTTCCCAGAACATTGAGTCCCGCATTCCTTAAGCCCTTTTTAAAGAGCTTCAAACACAATGACCGTATTTTCTAAGTTACAATGCAAATTCTAAGGAATGGAATTCGCTGCTGGCGTCTATATTGTCAAGACAAAAGAATATAAACAGTCTCTCAGGTACAAAGCGATTTTGAAGTTAACCACAACTATAAATTTGTCTATGTCTCGCTAGTATTGGTACATTTTAAATAATTGATTGGAATTTTGTTTAGTGACACTAAGAAGAAGTCATTGGACACTTCGTCTTCGGTCACTATCTGGTGTACATGGTACTTTTGATCTATTCTTGTATTATGGACGACATCCTCTCACACCGAACTTAAGAAGAAAAAAAAGCAATCAGACGAACTTATTCATCGTTAAAAGTGGCCTCGACACCAGTTAGGAAGCTTACGACATTCGATTCTTACGTCTATCAATAAAAACATCGCATACTCCTATTAGATATTATAATTTAGCGCGCATTGCTAGAAGGTCTACGCACTCCCAGCTTTACCATCAAGAGCCTGTCAACCAAACCGCGCTTCTATTGTTCGAAATTCCTATAACCAAGCTTACGGCGTACGGCGTATGACAGATCTGTATAATGAAAACAAAGTATATTGCAATACAAAAGCGTATTTGGACAGAATTCCTGATTACGCATGCAAAATGCAAATGAACGAGGTATAGAAAGTCTTGTCACGGAGCTTTATTGATAATTTCTTCGTCGTGTCAACACACCCGTGACGTGACGGAACCCCGTGTTATCGGGAAAATCTGCTTGTTACTAAGAAGGACGAACCAGACGAATCATGAGTGTTAGAACCATCGAGCTCGTTAAATATGTTTTGGTAAAACCAAGTATTGATCTTGTTTATGTTTGGAATTCTACTACAGCACCTACGGAATATTCAATGTGTCAGGTGTTTCAAGATCTTTCCATAAGCTAAAACCACAAACTAAAATGTTTAGTAAGGAGTGAAACTGTGTAACCTGTCATGATTGTAACAGACGTGATCCGAACACCCTTTTCGGGCCAGACAAATTCAATCTAGGGACCGTTTGGTTCATAATTATCAGCATTCAGAAGGACCACACATTGAACAAGTAATATTACCGCTTGTATCGGAATCAGAAGCCGATGACTTTTACAATCTAATCTGATCAGATAAATCGAAACACTTTGGTGAATTGCCGCATTACAAGCTACAGCAATGAGGCAATTTCATGAGATTCCACCACTTATACTCTACCCTGCATACAGTCACGTAGGATCCAGTTATTCTAAGTAACTTTCATTTGATCGTAATGGGATAGTTAATTACAAAAGAACCGGCGAAGTATTAGCAAACTGGATGCGGATTGCTGATCAAAGCATTGTAATCTTTTGGACGCATTGGTCTCAGATAATACTTACGAAATATAACATTTGAATGCTCAAGTTTCTAAAAAAAATCCTTTGTTAACAGCATCAAAATATAGATGACACCTACAGACAGCTCAAATTAAACTGGACATAGTAAGTGAAAATTCGGTTGTAGTTGTGGCATATGTAAGAAACACGTACGCAGTGTTTGTGGCGACAGGCAAAGTGAACTGATTGATTGAATCAGCCTATGGTCCGACTCGACGATCAACTAAATTGTTTGGCTGCATAAATGCCAGGCGAAATATTGAGACTAAATGACGGGATACAGCCGATTGTTAGCGATCTTTGTAGTTTGGAATCCAATTCTATTATTAGGACTACTGTTTGACCAACGAATGTTCTATGGATAATACTACTGTTTTCTGTTTTCGTAAGTTAAAGCATATTAATATCAAAAACACGTGCACATTCTACGTTGTCTATCAACTTTGGAGTGAATGTGACTCGAATTTCGAAGCTTTGAATGTTTCGGCTCCTTGGAATAGTTGCTATATTTTGTACTCCTTCGTCACCTATGTTGTCTAGTCATTCTGAATTGTCGAGTTCTCGTGCCGTTATTATGCGTTTTCAGAGCTGGATACAGGCACTTAACTATTTGAGACAGATCTACATATTGTGTGTTCTAACACTGTGGTCCTGACTTTGTTTGGTTTCTTTGATCTTATTCCCGATTTAGTCACGATTAAACTAGTTAAATTATACAAAATTGTATTCAATTCTTTTGTATTCTTTGTTGCACTTGTAGATCCAAATGAGCTATTATATAATACACAAATAACGTTGCGTGATGCGAACAATCATCTCTGGCGCATGGCGGTGGTCTACGAACGACTTCTACATCACCACGCTTCTATATCCACCTCGATACAGTAATACCACTTAATTGAAGCATTTGTTGGTGGAAAGCTTTTTTACGGAAAAGTAATTGTTTACGTCTAAATTATTTTCAAGTATTTGTCGTTCGTATACTATTTTTTCCTAATTTATGTAAAAGGTATTGTGTACCGACATTTGTATTTTTTTTCTCGTTTTTAATTTTAATTTTGGTGTTTATCTGTGGAAACTTGTAAATGGCCTTCAGTAGCATATTGTTTAAGTACACTGTATATTATAGCTGTAAGTTTCCCGAATAAAATAAAATAAAAATTATAATTACTTATATTAATAGCTCTACTTATATTAATAACAGACCTCATTATATAATCATTTCAACTACATATTTATACTGCAATCAAAACATCGATGTTTTATTGAATCACGTAGCGTAAAATCTCATGTGTTTCTTGCCAGTAACACCGTAGCTGAACAATTACGAGCGATCCATCTTCTCGTACGAAATATTCTCATTTATTAGCCAGTGGAGCCGAATGCAGCAGAACTTGATCGCTCGAGGCACGCACCGGCCTCCAACCAAGTGAAATGCACAAAATCCATTCTGTTTTATCTCGTTAACAATCCCAAACGAGCAAAAACTAGCTGTGTGCTCCGGTGTTAGAGTCCAAATTTTATGGCACTACGGATTTTATTCTGGAGGTGACGTGGACGGGGAAAAAAGTGAGCAAACGATTTTAGACCCATCTGCTGTATGTTGAGAGTCGAGACTTGTCTAGAGACACTTATATTAAGGGTCGTTTGGGTGGCAGCATCGGACATTAGAGTCTGAGTTGTTTGAGATAAGGTTGAAGTTTGGCTGGGGATTGTTTTATACGATTTTTTATGGTGGTCGGTCGGCAATCAGCTGTTTCGGCACGCGCTCTCAGCCCCCTGGGACAGGATGATGTCAGCCTCGCTCCCCGAACATGCGGAGCTAGATATTTCTATTAAATTTTCCCTAAAATTTTGCCGTAACTTAATTTTGTGGAATATGGCTCATAGAAATTTGGTGGGTTTAGGTAAATTGTATGAAATGCTTTGGTGAATAAAGTGTCACGTGAATACCACGCAATTTACTCTAGTCTAGACTAACATTACGATTTACTCCCTCTAATTAATTATACAAAGTTTCAGTTCACCTCAATTTAAAAATGATACGGTGTAATATTAGCTAACTTTTGTCTAGTTTGTAACTGATGACGATGAACTATGTGTAATTTGTGTATGTTCTAGTATTGTTATCAAGTGAGTAACATAAATGTCTTTATCGACAATAAAGTTTCTTTAAACCTAAGTTACACAAATAATAAAAGAGAACTTTAAGCTTAATATTTCTAGACATCTGTCGATGTCTCAATGCTTAAAATCCGCCTGATCTACAGAACTCGAAACACACCGAGTAACCAAATACATAATATTATGTCCCTACGGTCTTCCCTCCTAAGAAGACAGAAACATTTAAAACCCAATGAACCTACATTTTGTCAGCCGGTGTGACTAGCGGGCCCTTGTTGCTATCATCTGATAGAAACTGAGGCCAGCTTGCACCACAAATCACTAAATACGTGTTTCATCATCATCATTGTTCTGTTTCTGTCAATCATTTGAAGATAACAGAGACAAAATAATGTTCTAAATATGTTTAGCGTTAATCGTATTAAGTAATTTGCGGTGCAAGTGTGCCTAAGTTACTTGAACCTAATGCTATTGCAGACCAAGCCAGGGCAGGGAGCACGGCCTCTGTGATAGGCTTGAGTAACGCGTTTTATAACGGTTTTTGCTCCCAAACTGTGATTAAAATGTGTGACTCAAGCCTATCACAGTAGGTCGTGCTCACCCCGCTGGCCTGAGAAAATCATAACAGAAATTTTCGATGTGTTCAACCCGGGAATCTTACCCAGTGCCTTACTTCACCAATTAAAGTGTCAGTAACCAAATCCTATCTCTAATACCCCCCTGCAGCACAGATAAGCAGGCTCGTGTAAATAATAACGGTGATAAAGCAACTTTCCAAGCGTTCGCAGTAAACACGAGAGCTCCATGTTTCTCAGAAACGAGCCTCGTTTGTAGATAACTGATTTCTGTTTACGTTACCTATCTTATTAAACGATTTGTCTAACTGATGTCTGTGTTGTTTAGGGCCCTGATGTAAGGCTTCAGGCACCAGGCATTATTCCAATAACATGAAAGATACAAAATACATGGGTTCAAACCGTGGTATACATCGCAATATTGATGGCATTCGCGTATCTGAAGCTGTGTCTGATGTCGTCTTGAAGAGTCATTTCTCTTGTTCTTGATAAATACCTAGATGTAAGCGCAGTAGAACTGATAACAAACTTGTAATAGAGCCTCAAATAAGTCGGAAAATAAACTTCTGTAACAAGCTATTGGAGTCCCAAATTAGAATTTGTATCGTGAAGAATGGAAATAGAACCTACTTACACTAATAATTAAATCATTGATAAAAATTCATCAGATTTTAAATATCGTCAACATTATCTTACGTCCGTTTTCCCGATGTCTTTAGGTATTTACCTTTTCTTTGAATATTATTATTTGTAAAGCAATTAGAGAAATTGCAGACACTTGCTCGCCACAAAATTTAAAATAAAAGTGCCGTATATTTTTACGTAACTCTTGAAACTGCAACAAAAGAAACTTGTTGTTTTTTCATTTTTCTTTTAAAATACCTAACTAAAAGGCGCAACGAAACATATTTCATTCTCTAGATAAGATTACCACATAAACTATTTATTAACGATAAAATATTATCGTGCGATTTCTTTTAAGTGTCGTAAATAAACAACACTATAAATTCGTTCATTCACTACGGACTAAAAGGAAATTAAAAGAATCGTATCGCATCGATACATGAGTGTTATTGCCAAATTAAAAGATTTATTTTAAGTTAAAAAAATATTTTAGCATATTAAAGCTATTATAAAATATCGTGAGAAACAACAACTTTTAATTTTCAAAAATATGAAAAAAAGACATGAAACAGTGAAGTGAAAAACTTTAAAGTTGTGCCTAAGTTTTAGATGATGTCGGTAAAAGTCATCCATCCTTAAGTTATGCATAACTTAGCTGGTTCGACTGTACAAACATGTATCCTAAGACAATACTGAGACTTTGTTGTAACTACAAACTTTTGGTAGGTGTGAAGCATTGTTGGTTTTGACATCGACGGCTGGAATAACTCGCGCTAGGTTATTGTGGACAAAAAATTATTACCATGGATTAATACTCAATTCCTAGTCCAGCAACAATATTTCAAAAAAACCCTATTTTATTAGTGTGCTGGAATTCAGTATTTGCCGCAACAAACATCAAATCAGGCTACCAAATACTGAGTATAATATTGTAGTTTTATGTAAGATTAATTATTATGTAAGGAAGGTACAAAACCACATTTATAGGGAAGAATCTTGGAAACCTCTGGAAGAATTACATCTCCACAGAAATCATGCAGGACATTGGTGGTTCTTTTATTTAGTCCAAATGTTCAGAAAATATTAGACTATAGTTGCGAAGTGGAATCTGCTGGCGGGCGGTGTCGCCTTTGCGATGTCTTCAAAGCTATGTTACACCATGTCTACGCATTGCTATCAGACGAGTCTATACCTATATATCTTTCAGAAAATCTCAAAACTTAGGACGACTTGTAACTCATAATGTCCACATATTTGTCGCGAGCATCTGCTACTAGCTCGTTTTCTCTGCAAATGACGCGATACATTGCACTCAAATAGTCCCCCTAATTGGTTCATCAGTTTTTGACTCGTGTTACTGACATTTCTGCTAGCGTGACGAGAAGCCACTAAATAATAATCGTAATAAAACGTAGTCTTTACTATGTGAATACAACTTGTATTATTTGATCTGTGGTGAATACCTTCTTTTATTTCACCGACAATCGTTGGATGGCCAATTCGAGAACGTCTCCTTCATTATTTTCCATTGCTGGCTTCGAACGCAAAAGCTTGATGCAAGTATAAGATAAAGCAGCGTTGGATGGCAGTCGTTCCTCTTGACCGACCAAGTCCGTTGTACCATATTTTAGAGTAAACAAATGTGCGTAGTGTTTTTATTGATAAAGTGTTATCACGACTTTGGATAAATACTTGCGTCAATAAAGAATATATTGACATCGCGTGTGGGCAGGATTTCGTAATGTTTTTTTTGCACTTTTGGATCATAGATACCTACTGAATTTAATTGTATATTAATTGAATACTTACCCACTTAGTACGTTCCTACTCGAGATTCTTTTACATTCATTGATTAATAAAATATCTTGGAGTACCTACCTACTTATCCATTCTTTGAACAGCGAACACAAACCAGTAGGCCAATTCTCGTACTTAATAAACGTTCAAATTCAAGTCGCAATCTCATCTCAGCGACAATCAATGTCAAAAACCTGTCAAAAATGTATGTAAATTGATTGTAATTTTGACAGATTGATACTGAGATTAGAATGCGAACGGTCTTAAAAATACGGGAATTGCCCCTCTGTTCTTCAGATGATTTTAATTTCGTTATACTAAAATTATTATTTATTTCTAACGGCAAATTAAAACGGTACCTCATTAGATATATCTTCAAATCCCATGGTTCGAGTATTAAATACTAATTTTAGTCATACTTCATACAAAATATTCTATTGAATTTGATCATACAACTCCCACGTTGAATCACGTCAAAATCCATTTTTAATCTTATTGATTGCTGTGTGAGGTACTAGGCGAGCAGAAGGGCCAGGACGCTGGCTAGTATAATTGGAATCAGTGTGCATTGTAGCTTGTATCGAGCATCCCTAATCCATAGGAAGTGATCCATCAGCGGCTTATCGCGCAGGAAACATGGCGTACATAACGTCCACTACGTTTTTTATTATACGCCTTCTCGCCTCCTCGGATAACTCGTGAAATATATCCGTTTCCAAGAATACGAGGATCCTGCTCGATGTTGAATGGCTATGTTCTTACATGTGATGTGGTTGCACCCACGGTGTTATGATATTCTGGTGTCTAGTGCCAAATCTTAAATATGATTAAAAAGATTGACTTTTATTTATTGATTGTTTTAAATATTGGCGTGTGCTAGCTGACATAATTATGGCAAATAATTTTAATATTTTTGTGTTTCGTAAGTTTCGTTACTTATTACTATATAGAATCCAGTTCTTCTAACTAAGCAGCAGTGCTGCTGGGGAGTTTGTTCCGCCACTTCTTCTTCCCAGCTAAAGCACTAGGAAGTGGTGAAGGGTGGGCGTTTTGGGGGGACTGTCTTATGTGATTTTGACGTTCAAAAAGTGCTGATTCTCAGCCTAATTTGAATAAATGACTTTTGATTTTGATTTTGACAAACATTTAAAAATTTTCAAATTTTTGCTAATTTTTTTGTTTAAACAGTAAAAAACCACGATGACTTATTTATCTAATAAGTATAAGTAGAACAGATTACGAAACCATCAACAAAATAAATGAAACAGTTGACCTCATCACAATCAGCCTATTAATTTATTTATTATTATATATTCAACAAACAATTTACATTGTGTATGAATGTTTCACAATACACCAGGAAACAATAATAACAATAACAAGAATAGAATAGAATAGAATAGAATAGAATTTATTTCTAACGTAAGTGTTACATTGTATACCACAACTTAAGACTAAGTATTAAGTAATCATAATGAGTACCTACTTACATTAAGTTTCTAACAACACGCATTCTCAAAAATTAATCATCCTTAATTAGTAATCATTTCGTACGCTAAAATTATACGTTTTCTTTGGATTTCAACTAAACAAAAACCTATGTATGTAACTATGTATGAACAAATAAACTAATTGGCAGTATACAGATAAAAATTATTTACCTTCCGCGCTAGTCATAGACTGTGTTACGGCAAGGTAAATCAATAATAATAATTATTACATTACAATAGATTAATGTTCCCACTGCTGTCAGATTACCTGCACGAAGAAAAAAAATTGCTGATCAATCTAGCATTCGGACTAAACTAACTTTAACACTACCTATGGATAAAATCAAGTTTAAGCTTCTATTTCTAATATAAAACTAAGTCTATAAACAGATATCGATAGTAATAGAATTGCATAAATTAGATAGCTGATCAACTTTCATCTGACACGGCCATCGGCTTCTAAATTCTCAATGCAAACGTTACGTTTACAAACACAAAACGTGTTATATCATTTACTCGTACACTTTAGATAAATGAACTAAGAAAGAATCTCGAGCGTGATAAATTGTTAATACTCTGTGAAACTAAAGTCGGGCCTTTTTGGTGTTCCGTGTTCCGCACCAAAATTGGCAGTGTGAAAGCATTTCATTATTTTTGTCGTCCGACAGGGTATTCCAAATCAAAGTTGAATTTTCACAAGTTCCCATAATATGATTTTGTTACTTAGCACTTTTATATTTCGTTCTACTAAAAATGTGAAATTACGCTTAACAAAATTTTTACGAAAAGCGTTTGCATCACCGGATATGAAGACTATCAACAAAAATTAAAGTAGTTTTTCAATGCATATAAAAACTCAAATTATGCAAATGAACAAAAGAGTTATAATTATAATAAAATTATACAACTAATTAAAAATGGGAACACAAATAAACGGTACCTACTCAGTGGAGCTAAGAAACTGAGAAGTAGACGAGGGAACTATTGGGCACAGTGACGGGGAACAAAACAAAATGACTTAATAACAACATGTTGTAAAGTTGGGCAATCCGTCGCGTCGCGGCGTCGGCCCGTAATATAATAACACAGGTCGGCCCGACCGATGCGGGCTACGGGGCCTCAGCCACCAATTTTTAGTTTTAAACGCGGCACAGATTATGAACTTACAGCGGTTTGGATCCAATCTTATCATACTAAGAATTTTGAACTAATAAAAATAGCAATGAAATGGTCATCATGTGCGCTAATTAGAATATGAAGTCTTTGGATTCATTACCAGTATTTTTCAAACATTGAGAAATTTAGATTTCGCAGTTGTTGCATCATGGTACCCAAACGTTTTAGTTAGAGCCGTAGTCATTTTTCTGAACTACCAATCACAATCTTTGTAAGTGTTCCATGTGAGTTCATGTGACAATATCTCAATCCCATTAATATGATTGACGTCAAAAAAGTATTTTGAAACGCAATAAATTCAAAACTTAATAAACCTCTTCCCGCTTGGATTAGTTACTTTCATTTGAACTGGTCCAAATCTACGTGATCTCCGTTGGAATGTGCCCAAATTAACCTCTTAACATTAACGACTGGTCTCGATTTACCATTCCAGTTAAACTGTAATGGTAAAATCGTTCTGCAATTATTTATTTCTATCTCTTCTAAGAAACGCAACATTTTATGATATTGTTTTAAAGATGTTGCTTTAATGTCTGAAACTAATTATGTTGATGTTTTTATCCTTTCGGATTGTATTTTACAATATTACTTAAAAGATATCTCGTATCTTGCTGCTACAATACGTTTTTAATACTGAGATCCACCAATACATACATCACTACGTCATGCTACACTACGAAGTGACTCTGATACCAATAGGTATCTTTGCGCACTTAACTTGGCTTAATGTTAACCCGCTCCACGCTCCGCTTGTCGCTCCTCTAATGTCTTGCACCACGTAACCACCAGTAAATAACTTCAGAGCCCCGACTGAGCACTAAAACGCTGAGCTGTAAAAACGTCCATTCGCTTTACGTCCACCATGGCAGCTGCAGCGGTATTTCGCATACTTTAATACCCAATATACATATTAGTGGTATCGTAAATACATAACAGGCGAACGAAATGTCCGGATGAAATTTTGGCTCGCTGCAGTTTGACCAAACCTATTCAGAAATGTGAATTTAGTTTGTCAGCCGTTTCGTTGCAGGATTTGTTAGGAATTAAGGTCTATCCAAAGAGCGAATTACAAAATAATTTTGAATGGTGGCGATGCTTGGGGGAGGCTTACGTCCAGCAGTGGACGTATTTTGACTGCAATGATGATGATACACCCGTAGTTGGTAACTTAATTTTCCAGTTTGATTTCCAGTATTCGATCGATATATAGTGCCGACTTTTGGACACGCCATTATTAATTTCGGTTCCTGGTAGAGTAGGAATCCAACACCCCGCCTTAGAACCCTGACTATCCCTTCAATTTCATATGACCCTGGTACCCAGACCCCCCGCGTTACATTCGGACTGACATATAGATGACGCTATAGTTATAAAAGTGCGCGTCATGTGCGCTTTATATCTCGTAAGTGCGGCACACATCTGGCCGCCTCGTTACTGCGTCTTACGGAGATACTCTCCCGTGAATTATGGCTTATATTACTAGCCTTGTGACTTTTATTAAGTGTTGCAGTCACACTGAAGAAATTCCAGACAGGGTGGAATATAGACCATAACTTCTGGCTGCTTCTGAGAGCAAATGGAACTAAATCAATGTAATCTTTCGTTCCACACCTCCCTTTCGTGAAGGCAATCAATCCGCATAGTTAAGACCGCCGAGTGAGTTTGCCAAATACGTGCTCCAATTAATGTGACTTGGAAATCACTAATCAATAATGAACAAAGATCAACAAACAAGACGCAGAACCTCAGTTTCTTTAAGGAATCGCTAATTAAAATGTTGGCAATGAAAAGTAATCGATGTTTTAAGATAACTAAAACAAT
Organism: Brachylomia viminalis; assembly: GCA_937001585.2. Classification (NCBI taxonomy): domain Eukaryota; kingdom Metazoa; phylum Arthropoda; class Insecta; order Lepidoptera; family Noctuidae; genus Brachylomia; species Brachylomia viminalis. The sequence goes on along the minus strand of OW443298.2, from coordinate 26,149,634 downwards.
AGTGATCCTTTGTTCGTTTATTGATCGATATATGCTAAAAACGACAATATTCTAGTGCGTGGACGCTGACGCGACAGTAAAGATATGAAGCTTGAACAGCTCGATGTTTTGTTTTAAATGTTTTTTATTCATTTAGACCTTGCAAATACTGCTCCTAGATGAAAAACCTTTTTTCTAAGTATTCACGAACTATTGACATTCTCCGAAAGGACGAGTGAAAACGCAATCCGTCAATTTAAACTTTCAGTTTAATCAATCAATCCATTTCTAAGCTATCTGGGACACAACATATCAACAAAACCAATGCTGTAACTTTCCGGAATCGTAACAGTTACGAATGTAAATCATAAATACTTCGTTACAAGTTTTTCATCTCAATCAACTGGTGTTTACGATAGGCGACTCTTCAGTTGTCTTCCGTGGGCGGGGCGATGTAAAAAGATTTCATCCGAAACCATTCGTAGCAATTGTTTACTTTCATATTCGATATATACTTATGGCTGTTACTGTTAGGAAAACAATACACTTCTAAGAACTTAATAATTTCTACAAACACGTAGTTAGTGTTCCGACGATAATTTCTTGGAACTCAGTGGAGCAGACATCTTCCCCGGCCACCGTTGTCACAGTATTCTTCAATAACTATAAATCTTTTGCGTGTAACATTGCATTAACGTATTATAAACATGAACGTGCTTTCATAATTTTATAGCGTAAGAACCTATTAATGTTCAATGATTAAAGCTTCGATGATGGCAACACCGTATCGTGTGTTAGTCACCACTCACCATTCGTTCTCCACGTGGATATCGTAGATTGCATCGACAATAAACACCAGCTAGTTTGAAGTCGTGACTACGTCTTTTTCTGAGAATTTCGTTATCTCGAAAATGTTAACTATCTGAGGTTGTTTTTCCAGTAGCTAATTTAACAGTAATTAAGCTTCAAACTGCTAAGCGAGAAAACAGCCACTTATCTTCGTTATATAGGTACGTAAAAATTACTAAATTTAAATCTAGTTTTGCTGGACCAGGAACGATTTTCCATATGTTTTCTATAGAGCTAGTTGTGTGAACCGCGGCTAATATATTGCTTAATACTTAATCTGTGGTATCGTCGGCTCTCTCTCATACCAGATTTTTCTAGCTCGATCGTGAGAAAGTCCCATAAACAGTGATCTACGAAGTGGCTCACTGTAGATGGGAGTTCGACATTCATTCACCGCTTTTCCCAAAGAGCGAGCATATTCAAACAGTCGTTCATTTTTCTTTTGAAACTGGTTTCTCTGCGCAGGCTGTTGCGTCGTGACTTAGTTTATAATTTATTGTGAATTGTTTACTTGAATACTTTTCCACTGCGCTCTTGCTTGCTATAACTAGTTTGTCAGATCTCTTCAGTGGAGCACTATCATAATTCATATCGTCAGTTTCCTAAACGATAAAGTAAAGTTTCTAGACGTGGTTTTTATCTCATAATTATCGCTGATTCACAGAAGGCTGTTTAAATTGCGGCAATTCTCCGACGACTTATTTATACGTGTTCGTGGAAAATGTGCGTCGCGTCGTTGTAATGCGTGGCGGGTGTCGATCAGCGGCCAGCGCGCATGCGCGCAGCCAGCCGTAGTAATGCGCGCTGCGCCCGCGCCGACCCCACCCATTGTATGGAGATCGGGAACAACATAGATCAGGCAGTAGATAGGTCAGCCTATGGTTGCGTGGGCTATAACTGGTATAAGTTTATGTGTAGTCAATGAAGAGAAGCTTTGTGTTGATTTGATCAGCTTGCTTCTACAGAAGAACGAGCTATCGAAGATCATCAATCTGCTAGCAATATATGGCATGCTTAGCAATTGATGGAATACGATCCGATGAATCGATCGATGGGTTACGATCAAATATTTTTCTCGGTTAGGTCCCGAATAATGTTTTGGAAATACATAAATTGTTAAGACCTAAACGTTGTTAAAGCTACCAATGTGACCATATACCTATGTCAAAATTTGCACCCAAAATACAATAAATAACATACAATCCGCTTTATGTTCCCAAACCAAAACGGCACAGTGGTGAGAAAGAAAAAAACAATCACAAAAGTCTCTCCAGGTTATGCAACGTACTCGATCTCCTACACAAGCTTTCCAATAAAGTCGAAATACTGTCAGTAAGGTTATGCAGTTCGATCACAGCGATGAGCTCATACGTATTCTCTTAGAGAACGGAATCCATTAGGCTTTATAGTCAAAAGCTAGCATAGAATCTACATTCACAACTGCAGTGGTGCATTTCAAATGTACGGCCGGTGACGTAGGTACGCATTACGTTAAATCAGTTATACACTAAATACTGTCTGTTCCAAAAGTGTACGATGAAAGATTAGACCCTGTACAGGTTAAATTCTTACGCAATTACTCACGAAAGGTAATGTGCAATACAATCCTCTGAATTTGGAAGGTTTCAAAGTTTTGGCTCACCACTTCTTTGCAAAAAATTTTGATTGAATAAAATGATTTCGACAAAAAATTAGGTTATAAAATTAATCTCAATTGTCAAATAAAAAAAAGCTTTAAGATAATTCAAAATTAGAATTCCAAAAATCTATTAGTAGCACTACAAATTGGCATCCACAGGTACGTTTTTTGATCTATTAGTTTACATCTTCTTTAGATACTTTTGGAACAGACCATAATGTATATATAAGATTGTGCTGAAAGCATATAAAATGCAAGATCAGCTTAGACTGGAAATTGTAACTGGTTGTCTCGTCGTGTGTACTTTGTCCTCACAGAGGGAGCCAAGTGTTAGGCATAATACTGACAGTCTATTGGGAAGTTTGGGAGGGTTTGTGTCACTGATAGATATGTGCTGGTGATAACAGGGAGGTCGGTATCCAATGTGCCTTAGACTGGTGACGTCAGATATCCTTAGTGGGGTCTTTAAGTGTTAGGTATGATGACGACTTCTTCGCAGCTAAAACACTAAGTATAGGAAGTGGTTGAGGGTAGACTGTTTGTGGTTGTCTTTTGTAAGTTTTGACGTCATAACGTGCTGACTCGGCAAACAGGCAGTCAACCCTGCTGATGCTAATATTTTTACTACGAATGAGGCTATTTATCGTTCTGTTCATGCTGGCCTGAGAGAAGACGAAGACGTGCATGTAAATAATAATTATGCAACCAGAAAGTTGCACCAAGTCATCTTTCTACAAAAATTTTAAAAAGTCATCTTGCACATCAGGCATTAGGGAAAACGTCCATCGCTCCACCTACTCTTTATTTACGGCTTTTCACAACTTACAATGATGCAGTACGTAGGTACTGATATAATGCACCGCTGATAACAAAGCAGTCTCTATGCATAGACTACTAAAATGCTGACGTCATCCGTCCTCACAGAGGTCGCTCAACGTGAGGGACAACAGGCACTTCACAATCACTATAGTTCAAAAAAATATTTTTTGGTCACCATAAATGATAAATGATTTTGTTTCTGTAAGTAGGTTTGTTACATAGCGATCGCTTATCGCTATGTGAACCACGCTATAGATATATTGTTTGTAGAAGAAAATGAGGGATCAGTCAACAGCACGTCAGAAGTCATACGCATTGCGATTATAAAAAAAACACTAATTAAATAAAGCAAACAAAGACAAACAACGAAAGCCTTGGTTAATGCATCAGCCTACAACGTTCCCACTGCTGGGACACAGGCCTCCTCCCTGTGAGAGGCAACGGGCCGTCGTAATCGCCACGCGGGCCCAGTGCGAGTTGGTGGAAGTCACATATCTTCGAATATTTGTTTTAGGACATGCCGGTTTCCTCTGGATGTTTTCCTTCACAGTGGTGATGAAATTAAATACACAAAGTAAAGTGCCTGCCTGAGTTCGACGGAACCGATACCACAGGGCCACCACTGCTGCACGAAAGGTTTATTGAGAAGTAAAGCCGCTGCCCAAGTCGCGTGTTACAACGGATGTACTACGTGTGGCCGATACCTACTACTTTTAACCCCCGACGGAAACAGAGGGGTGTTATAGTATTGGTGTATCTGTGTGTCTGTTTGCGGCATCGTAGCTCGAAGATTATCAGCTCTTTTCAGGTTGATGAAGGGATGTGAGTATCTTCCACAGGTCTGATCAAGTCGAAATTTTGTGTTCTGTTACTTCAACTACATTAGAAAAAGATAGTAACTTTGAAATGATGCTGCAACGTCACCTGAATTTTCAGGATACCCTACTCCCTCACAACATAGCAGCAGAGGTATCGTGTTTGGGCTCATTGGAATGAGCTCAATGAATAGGTTATATATACATTGGGATCAGGGTCTGATGATGGAGTAGCAAAGAGAAATGAGGAGAAATTAGTAACTAGCTTCACTATGGGAAAAATACTTACGTACAGCAGCGCAGATTTAAGAGGGACACGTGTCGATCTTAGCGTGTCTAATTTTAATATACTTAATTATAAAGTTTAAAAAGCAGGATTTAAAAGTTACATTTAAAACTAAAAAACCTAATGGCCAATACATTTTTTTTAAACATTTTATAGAGTTTTGTTTGAGTCGGGACTTTTTAATTGTACTTTGTATTTAATGTTATTAGTGATTGCGGGTACACAAAAAGCTTTTCCAGCTTTTCAAACTGAAAGCTATGTTACACTTTATTAAATATGTATTCTTGTCGCAAAAAGGTACTTCGATACGACACTTATCTTGTCAGTTACGGGACTTGTTGTAACTGTGTTTAATATGACCCTAGATAGGTATATTTGAGAAAAGCCAGGGCAGCCCGCGAAATTAAAATTTTCTTACGTTTTTTGCAATTTGCAGGTAGTCTGTTAAACAAAAAAAACCGTACAATCTGATTCCATTAGGTACGGTCAGTAACTGAATTCGATTAACTTAACACTTGCTTTTACAAATCATTTAAATTAGCACAAAACTATTCGATACACTGCTAAGCATTTCATGTAAGTTATAGTAGAGTTTGTGTTATTTAAAGTTTAGGTGTACATCTGCTCCGTTTTTATGGCCCCCTATCTTCAAAGGTAAAACGAAACCAATTTTTATTAAATATTCTGTTCAAAATTATTATGATTCAAAAACTAAAGTGACAATCGGCTTTTTTGCTGCCCGTACGAATAACTCTATATTTTTTTAAACACGTTAAATACCTACAAACAAAAAGTTCCTCCCATAAATCTGTTTGTCATTTAAATAAAAAGCAATACATTCGTTTCTATCACACACAGTAGGTACCTACCTACATATAAAACTACTCTACTATGTACATCCACTATAATAGATATGCGCTAGTGATAGCGATGCGGTCACAGCTCGAATAGGAATGATGACGTCACCAACCTCGGACAGCTTACTAACCATTCGGCAATAAACTCGATCATAGAACAATATCCTTTATTAAACAAGTATACTAGAGGCATCGTATGATAGTACTTGAGGGTTAGAAGTTTCGTAAATATAGCTAAGTGTGTGGGAATAAGGGTCATGCTGGAGGATACAGAGAAATAATATGTCTAGAGAAATGTTTTGAGTATGAATGTGGTTGACTTCAAGATCAAAGGTCAGCCGTAGCTGCTACTGTAATGAGCACTCGAGTTAAAATGCGTCCTTCTCTAACCGACTGTTGAAAGTAACGCTCATGCGTATTAGACCTAAGTTAACTTAGTCAAATGACTACCTAATCGATGGCTTCGACAAAACTGAAGACAAAAAGTGACAATCACGAGGGAAAAGCTGTTGAAACTACAGATTTTGAGTAAATTATGCAAATATAAGATGAACTGGGGAAGGGAGGTTTTACTGAAGTTAATAGCATATTAATATCACTAACGACTTGGGACTGTTTACTTGCCAACCAAATAAAATATGCTTTATTTGATTTGCAAGTCAAAATGTATCATTGAAATTCAAAAGTAAAATGTTTTGACGCTGCTGTTCCTACCAATATCATCAACATTTGTATGTTCAAATCAATCAACGAATACTATATTCTGTGGTCAAATCAATAAAAGTAATTAATAGTTACATAATAGTATGTAACAAACACAACCTCAAACAAATTGCTGTCGATGTGAAATCCGTATTACGAGAATGCGAGAGTGGAATTCACGCTTGACAGCTTTTTTAATTACACGTTAAACTAAAAATTGTAGGGCCGTGTTGATAAATAAAAAGGTATTAGCAGAAGGCTTACTGGCGAACAACTGATTAAAGCTTACTGGCGAACAACTGATTAAAGAAATAGTACTTGCAGTCCCAATCCCAGCTAGCAATAACGAAGCACATCCAATTAGATTCAGGAAGTCCGAAAAGTCGTGTATGTGCATTCATTGAATAAGTTTTTGAGTAGGTGTATCAGATTGAACCTAGTATTTTCTTATATTGAACGCATTGCTTCTTGAACTTCATAGTGATCTGTGATCGATCCTAGTTACACACTAGGTACAGCGCCCAAAATCGCCTTTTCCCTGTATATCTTCCTATTGTTTTGTAGGACAGCAGAAGCGTGGCAGAAGCACCACGAGTGGTCGTGGTTACTTTTTTAATTACTCCATTAAATAAATTCATATTTTTTTACTACGTATTTCAACCTTCTCCATATTATTTTGTATCAGTACCCACATACATAAAAGGCACAAACGAAGTATCTGCCTCTAACAAAGTTACAACTGTTACGAGCAAAACAAAGTTGGTGTGAACCTCTCAAGTTTTACCCACAGGCGAGGCTCCTTCTCGCCGATACAAATTTTTTGAATCTCCAAACTGTTTCTGAAAGTTTACGATCCGAAGATGTAAGATAGTCGTTTATCCTTTATGTAAGAGGTAGCTCTTACTAACTAGCTTGTAACTAGGGAAACGGGTTCTATTTTGGAGATAACTGATAACTTCTGTGGTGTTGTATTTACGTCGTTCTGAAGCTTATTGTTTTGTGAAATCATCGTATTCTACAACACATTACACATTCCTACTTCAGTGTTTTGTACCTCCATGCTTTTAAATTATCCGTTTTCCAAGAGCTTGGCTCAGACTGCATGACTGAAATCGAGTTATAAGATTCTAGGTGTTGAATAATCCTGATAGAGCTTCAACTGTAGGTCTGTATTATCGTCCGATAAAATAATCTGAATAGAAAAGAGGAAAATACCAAATCGAGTTAAACTATTTAATATCCTTCCTCTCCTCGGTGTTGTTATTTATTGGTTTTCATTTTCTATCAATGCATTTTGTTCTTTTGTTTACCATTATTATATCGATCACCCACACATGAAACTTTTAGACGCACGGTACTTACCTACTTATGTAGGTACTTCTTGTTTGTAGAACTGTGCGAAATTGTAACTTCTCTTTAAATAACATTTCTCGTTCACCCAGATTCAAAGCTCTGTGAACATAAACAATTGATACTTAAGCTTTCCTCCAAGTTAAGTTATAAGCAAAACAATCGGAAGTGGCGAGAAAGCCAAACAGTTCCAACTTCCACTCGAAACAATGTTCACAATTGGGATCTTCAAAGTAAATCGTGGCTTGGTTTAATTGACGAAATGGTACCCAATTTAGTGACAAATAAGCTACACAGACCAGGAAAGCATGGCACAAAAGGAAGGAGGTCTTTATTCTGCAGTGGGTGGAACAAGGCTGCCAATGATGAAGATGGTGATGAAGTGCCATGTGGCCAATATTATCGCTATCAGTTTTATTAAGAAAGAAATATTCTTCATCAGTCTCTTGATCATTGATTATTATAATATGACTACTGTACTGTATTCTTTAACTTCCAGCGACCATAAATAAACCTCCTTTTTTATTCACCAGTCTGTATTCTCAGCCTTTCATTCAAAATATTTTCAATGCGCAACTTAAGACCATTGACCTATGTCGCTAGCCATAACTATAATCCTTTCAACACAAACAGGATGTTTAGAATTAATACTATGTATATTATTAAAGGCTATAATATCCACAAATGCTTACAAAGTTTCCTTAATGAGAAATTATAAACAGCTTAAACTGCGCAATAATTCTGTCGATAAATCTAATAAGGAATGAAGGAGATATTTAAAATTCCTGTGTTATGATAACATTAGGTCGAGACAAGGCGCAGACAGTTCATAAGTAATTTATACAAAGATCAGTCAGTCGTCGTCAGTTCTCTTTGTGAATCTTTTTCTATGACTATTTGGTGTATGTCCAATGATTAATAAAAGGCTGGCTTAGGTTTAATGCTTGGAAAATGCCTCTTTTGTAAAAGAGGAATAAACGAAACTTGCTCTCTGGGTATTACTTAGCTATTTCTATGCCCGCACGACATTTTCATATCTAATCTATGTATTAAGCTGAGATTATATATTAATTAAGACCAACTCAAAAGCAATAATGACAGTGGATTTGATACTACATATATACCTGTCGGCTATATTATATACGAGCCTCTTTTTCAACCACAATGAAAAGCGTGGATCACGCGCACGCATACGTAACCTACTCTGCATTTAATTTCGCCTATCTCTGGCTAAATAAACGCGAATCTGTAAGGGCTCTTTGAAACTACGCACCTTATTGGATTGCTATGTATGTGTGCAATATTAAAATGTAAACAGAGAAGCTATTCCTTAATCAATTTTCTCCCCTTTTTGTTGGTTGAGGCTGGGCTTTATGCATCCCTGGTATCCGACCACCCTCTTATTTGGTTGCTTTTAGACTTAATTGCGTCGCAGAGAAAAGATAGTATTGACTGTTATTAATTTTAGAGAATTTACGAGGTGTTTCCTTTTGAAAATTGATTTTATAAATTGTGCTTTAGTAAAATTTTCAAAATCAAGCAATAAGTATAAAATAAAATGTTAAGATAAAAAACTTGCACGTTTCGTAAACACAAAGGACCTATGCAGAAATACTTTTGGCGATAACCTTTCTCCTTTATATCTTACAATACCTTTTATTTAATGCTAATAAAACTGGAAACCTTGTTACGAAACAGAATACAATGTATAAAAACGCCGCAATATCGGTGTACGCCTTGACACCTACAAATCTAAGTACATATTTTTATTCTTACTCACAGAAACCATTGACAATTAGACTTATTACAATTTCAGAACCTCGCAAGATATCTTCTTGAAGTAAAAAGCAACATTCAAATGTAGGTATTTAATAATAACGCATTAAAAATAAATAAAATTGACACACAAAAAAAATGAATGCGTTAATGAAGAAAAAATTAAATAGGACCATTTGACAGAAAACAATTACCTAACTCCTAAAGTGGGTTTACGAAATTGAAACTTAATTTTTTAATCGTTAAATATTTCTCATTGCCTCCGCGGGCTCTCAATACGACTTCTACACGATTTGGCACGCTGAGTACCAGATTCCCCAGCATATGCTGAGAAATATTCTCCCATTCTTCAATATGTGCATTTTTCAGAGCATGAAGCGTGACTGGAGGTGGATTTCGGCTTCTAACACGTCTGCCAAGATCGGCCCAGGTATATTCGATGGGGTTTAGGTCAGGGCTTCTCGCTGGCTACTCCATTTGATGGATCCCACGTCTTGAAGGTACTCGTTTACCACATGAGCTGTGTGGGGCCGGGCATTATCATGCATAAACAATGCATTGTCGCCCATATTAACCAAATACGGACATGTTCATTGGGAATCTCGTTCACGTATCTCACAGCAGCAGCGGTCAGATTGCTATTTTCTATCTGAACTAGCGCTGTGCGATCATCTGATGAAATACCGGCTCACACGTGTACAGAACCTCCCCGTATGGGGCGTTTTCTTCGAAACATGCTTGAGTAAAACTTTCACCTGGCCGTCTTTACACTCTACGTCTCCCGTCATGATTATACAACACGAATCTCGATTCATCAGAGATCATTACTCTGCCCCATTCGTTATGCTCACGGGCATATTTTAATCTTGCAACTTTATAATGCCGTTCTAGTTTTGGGTCATTTGCTGGCCGGTAAGGTAAAGACGTCTCCTTACTGCCCACTCACTGATTGGGTTCCTTCGGGTCTACAAAAGTTGTTACTGGATCGCAACTCCCGTCTGATATCGATTTCTTAACATCGTAGACACAATAAATCGATCTTCTCGGGCCGTTGTGCGCCTTGGCTTGCCATTGCTTGGACTTCTTAGGCTAAGTTCAGTCTTCCTAAACCTCCGAAGCACGCCCATTGTTCTGGCCGTTTGTCTCTGGGATCTCCCCAATTGCACCATAGTGATGATCCTGGTACATTCCTCGAGTGTGAGAGGCCTTATGATACCTTTATTTACAAGTCAACGTCTACCGTAAGCACTTTTAGTTAAAAAATCGATACGCCAACGTCAAAACAATAATTAAATAAACTTATTCAAATGTAATCCTATTAAAATGTATGAATGGTGACAATAAAAAAAACTCATATCTGTCTATGACTTCGAACAGGCCAGTGTGTATTAAGGTTTTAATGTGCAATATAATACTGTTTTCAAGTATATTTTTTACTTCATGAAGCACTTTGCAAGGGGCTCTTTTATATTGCTCGTCAGTGTATTACATTCGGTCTCCTACGGCGAATGTACCCAGACGACCGCGGCGGCGGCGTATCGAATGTTGCTATGACATCAGCCTGTGGTTATGACCCATTTCCCACTTAGTTTGACACTGTCCCACGTTTCCGCTAAGTCACGACTAAATGTGGCGCAGAATTCAACGTTATCTACTTGCAAAATATATTCATTCCTAAATGAGAAAATATCTCTTCAAAATACTTTTGCAAATGTTTAACATATATCCCCAGTTGATAGCAAGGTTTCCACCGAATGCTTTTCGACAAAAAGGCTTAGGATTCCTCCTCGTTCAAATAGAACCTACAATCCGAGATGCTTATCACGTTGTTTCCATCACCTGATCACAACGTTCCGAATAGGTGGCCACAGTTTTGCATAACATCTACGAAGGGTTATAAAAAAGTCAGGAAATGTACCTACTCTTCACGGAATGGAATGTTTTCCTTATGTCTACGGGTCTAAAGCTCAGTTCTCCGTAGCAGGAGTTTTGCGCACTGTAAATATTGTTGGTTGGTTGCATGCAGACCTGGTTCGCAGTGCGCATGCGTGTTGAACCCAGATGGAGCACCTGAGGTCTACGGTTCAGTAGCCGTCCCTGAGTCGAGGGAAACGCTCGTCTGTTGCGAAAATAAATGCTTTGGGCGGAACTTTCTAGATCAATGTAGGCGTCCGCTACTACGCCATATTTAGGAGGTTGGATGTTCGTTTTGTCAAGAGTCAAATTAGTTTTTGATTATTGATTTATTGAAGCTTTTAAATGGAAACGTATAAACTAGGTCATACAATTACACACATAATTACGGTTGGTAGGTATAGCGAAGTTCAATAACTGTAGAATATCAAAACGATATGTCTTTCGTAATTCCGTGCTTCTTTTCTCAAAATGAATGCATAGACTGAGATCTATACCACAGTCACTGGGCGTTTTATCTTCAACACAAATTCATCAAGGCGTTTTATCATAACTAGATACTTTCTATAAATATAATAAATACGCGTTTAATATCTAAACAGCGGAGTGGCCGTATGATAACAGGAAGACGTAGTACACACGTTACGCAAATTGTTTTGTTCAACAAAGTGTTATGAAATATAGTGTTCATTCAAAACATTATAATTTATGCGAACAATCACGTTACTTATGTAGGTCACAGCGATAGTAAGGACACGACATATTCATTCAAATGAAAGATGACGACGCATTTCATTTGAAATTGGACTTGTATTCGTTTCAGTCTATCGACAATTTTCGGGCCATGAATCTATGAGCAAACGTTTTAATGTCCTCTTTACATGATTGTGCGTGATATTCTCTTTTATATTGTATTTTTATGGTTCTTTATTATTAACGTAGGCGCCTTCATTCTTCTTGATTTCTATCCCTTAATCACGTTCTTGTAACAATTCTTGCAAAGAATAAGTAGTCTCTTTTAAATCATTCTGCTGCATTGAAATCATCATCTGTATTCTAGTTGTTGACTCAAAACCAGCCTCTGTTGGGCTGAACGAATTTGTAGTTATGTTATTTTTTTTTCATTTTTCCTCTTTACATAAGAATCTAAAATCTTATCTCCGGGTGTCGAGCAACTAAGACAGTTTCGTAATGCGATATTATGACAAAAATTGTCATAGCTTGAATACATTCACCATCAGTTAGAGGGCAGCCTGCATATTTATCAAACGTACGCTAGGCTTTATCACTATACTATAGATACACATGGCGGCCTACAAAGTTACACAACTGGTTCAGACCGGATCGGAATAATTAAGTTTGTAGTTTGTACTAGTGCTATCAAGCTTCCAAGGAATGCAGGATGAACTTGAAATACAGTTGAATTAAACGTTAAAACGTTAGATGCTGTTGGTCTTAATATAGACATCAATGAAGTTGTAAATGATATTGGTGTTGGTTATGGTTTAGTAGTGATTCGGAATTGGAAAATCATATTGTATAATATAGTCTTGAACCTAGTTCAAATTGTAGGTTTATTATAATATGATATAATAAAAGCTAGATAACAATCAATCGTCTTTTATAAAAAAGCAATACGCAGTATGAAAGTTGTAATATAATTCTTGCTTTGACGATTAACGTGGTTTAAAAACGAGTTTATTTGTTAGTGCCATAGTAATTTGTATACCCATGAATACGAACTAATGACGAGCGTTAACAAAAGCAGTAATTCTACCTTCCATCTTTATAATATATCTAGACTTTTACGACTGGCGAACTGCATCACATGGGATTGTTTCTTTATTTTATACCTTTACGACGAATATTCAAGCCAGAACCTTTATTCAATACATTATTGGGAGAAAATATATCGAAATTATGTAGGAAAAAGGCAAGTTTTTCTTTGATTTCACGTAAAACATCGTAGTTATGTGAAGTGTTCTGAATATTTCTGGTAAGTCATAGAGTATCTTTGGTCACGGTGAGTTCCTAACTAAAACGGTTAATCCAGGTAGGTACTTATTAATATTTATCACTACATCTGATTCATTAGCAGTTCGGAACAAAATGATCGAACAACCCTTACACACTTCAGTTTCATTGACAATATTTCCACGATACAATTCTACCCTACTTCCATGAATACCACTTCTTATCTATTATTAACACTTCAGTGTAAAGTCTCGCTACTAGTCGACATTTCACGCGAAAACTTTTTTGTTCGAGTACCTAGTATCCAAGTCCTTACAAACGGTCACGTGATACCCGCGCTGGGAACGAACCAACTGTCCATGCAACAGTAATGAATTGTTGGAGGTGTGGAAAGAACACTGTCATCTTTTTAATGTGCATTGCTCATTCCAGGAAAGGGGTGGAAAGTAAATGTTTAGCTTTATGCAGCCCTGGTATCATTAGCTTTTAAAGTAAGATGTCTTAGCTGGGATTTCGTACCGCCTGAAGAGTTTTGGTTAAACCTTCTTCCATAAAATCAAATCCAGATTCTGTTCGTTTCAATATGTCTCTTATTTTAAATATATCTTTAAGATAGTATCTGTTCAGAGTCTATTCTCTTTCATTCTACACCCAGGTAAGCGGTCTGGCGTTCTCAGAGCCAGTCCTTGCCCTGATAAAATCGTGCCGCTACATAAATAGGATCAAATCTATAACACGCTCAAGGTGTCTATGCTAATTCTCGACTGTAGCAGTAAATTACACAAGTATTTATTGCTTTGTTACCGTACCGCATCGGACTAAGATTTACACAGCGCGTATCATAATTATTCTTAGCAAGCTCACTTTTAATTGGCATCGTAAATATCTTTCACAAAAAGTTCTAATTGCCCGCACTTTTATTAATCCTTTGTCCACCTTTGAGATACGGAGGTAATGTTTTATATTTAGCTGATAGTATAAAAGTGATAATTGGTAGAGAGCATCCATATAGCAACAAAAAAAAATTGTAATGGAGGCTTAGAAGGTTAACATTCTTCATTCGACTATCCCAAGATCAGTGATCCAAAACCATTGTTCGCAGGAGAAGGCGCGCCTCTAACAAACCGGGACCTAAACCTGCCCACGCATTAGACGTGGGATTCCGAAGACATTGCCTTTAATTGCTGGCAGACTTCGAACTTATTCTGACCTTAATCCCAGCCCAAGTTTATGGCGGAACATAAAAACTTAATGGATAAACGAAAAGCGGATTTTTTAGTGCTTTGTTACCAACGGGTAGGCTTCTAAACCTTGAAAGTCTGGCTGTTAGTTACATATACCAATTGTAGGCAAGCAGTTTATGTTTTGCGGTCTGAAATAGGTTTCACTAAAAAATGGTAATGTTTTTTGTTAGTAAAATAGACATCGTGAAAAATATTCACATTTTCTTGGCCTCGCTGTGGCCTATATTCATTCATTCTCATTTGGAGGCGCACTTAGGGTTCTCGCTTCCAGAAAAAAACAGCAACGTTCGGCGCATGTTTTACTGTTATATACTGTAGCTGGATGTTAGGACGAAACATTGTAGCTATTACTGCCTTCAGCCTGGTATTATTAATCCCGACTTTTGCCAAAATCCTCCTTTACACGGTGGTATAGTTGTAGAATTCGGAGCCAAGCTTCTTTTTTTCGCACTCCACCGTAACCACCATCACTGTTTCTCACTAACTTGGTAATACCATGGTAGTAGGTACACATGCTCACACAACCCGTACATTTGCGCTACTTACTAATTAGCCGCTAATAAGACAATAGCCCACGGAACGCTGACGGGGCAGGCGACTGGATCCAATTACGATTTCATAGCGAAATCCCCGCTGACGCACATTCGCGCTCTTACGTCATTTGCTGGAAATACTAGCTGATGAAATTTTTCTAGTGCTCCATTTTCGCCAATACTGCAAAAAATCTATTGTTGTATATTTCTGTCATGCAATTTTACCAAGGAATGGTCATCGGAGACTTTAAATGATAAATGATAAATGATAAATGATAAATGATTTTATTTCTGTAAGTAGGTTTGAACAAACACTTTTACACGTCAATCATATTTTTTTTAAACTAGATGGGGTCGGCGTTTCCTATCTGACTACTCTGAGAAGAAAGGCCGAAACAAACTCAGAGGTCACAGTCTCTTTTAAAGTCCAGACAAAATCTTGGTCAGGTCATGTGAAAGCTATGTAGATCGGTGTCTGCAATGGTCTTTTGAGGAAAGAACCACACAGATTGAGTGGACCTGTCCAGTCAGTGCACGCAATTGTCAGTAATCGTGCAGCTCAACTTAGACTCAAGGAGCTCAACGATTCGACGAACAATACCAAAGAAAGGACATTTGAGTAGGCCCCATTTACCCTTGTATTGTCGTCAGTATATATGCTAATGCGATCGATTTGGTTCTGTCCTCTGTCCCCTGTCCGACGTCCGCGTCCGTGTCTATCCCTCGGTTATCGCCTAACCGCTTTTTGTATCACAGAAAGGGTTGGGATGGTCCCATCCGCCCAAAAATCGCTTTGTCCTCGAGTAGCGACTAGTTAACGTGATAAAGAGGTTGTTCCTATGTTTTTACGCCTTGGGAACTGTTATATTTTATTATTTTATGGTTGTTGTTAAATGGAAGTAAAATAAAACCATCAAACATACAAAATCACCCATTATCCACCACGACGTTTGATGAAAATAGAGAATTTGTGAGAGCAGGGAGTAAGTAGAGGGAAAATGTATTGTAATAGTAACTGTTTGTCAAGGAGCCTAGGAACATCGGTAAACGACATAAAGGTATCTACTATATTCAATAGGTACAAACCCACTGCCTATTATCGTAAGACTACTCGGTAGCTAGTAGTTGCGGCTGCAGCAACATCGCATTGTGCTCATACGACTACATTCAACGTAGTGGTTAGCAACCGACAACTATTGAAGCAAGCCTTGGCTTGTGGGTTGCAGTGCGGCTGAATACGACGTGCAATCGTAATCATTGGATATTGTGTTACTGAATTGTTAAGGCGATGTATTTGTCTATCAATGTGTGCTTCATTATCTTATAGGTATTAAAACCGGTGGTGAAAAGATGTCAAAAGCCTTGGAAAACACAAACTTGATACGAATGTTTTACAATGGTATCAACTTAATAGGGTTATTGATTACTGAAGGAGCTTTATTGGATACTAAATAAAAGGTTTAACTATACTGTATCGATATGATCAACGCCTGCAAGCTCCTACAAGGAACAAATAAAGAAACCCAGACAGATGGAAATAAATTGCCACCTACACTACATGTCATCCTGTTACGTTACGTTTTTTTTTTGACCGACTGATGGTAACGAGTTTTCTACTTCCCTGATATAACTTATTTAGATCAATGATGTGTTTGAAGTAGCACTAGGTAACATTTTTACCAATTTTTTTATATTTTAAGACCATTAGCAACCCGCCCCTGCTACGCACAGCTCTAACGACTTGACAAAACGTCGAGATTTCTTTGTTCTGTGTAAGCTCTGTATTACCGCATTAAAGACATAAACCTTTCCGAATACATTTTCTGAATGATGGTGAAAATTGCATCAAAATCCTGTTCGTAATACAAAAGAACAACACGGTCACACCGACAGACACGAAAAGCGATCTTAAATTATAAGATAATAACCATGTATAATATAGATAGATATAGATTAGTTGAGAGCATACAGGTGCATACAAAATACACACACATATTGTCGAAAATAGAAGTGGACACCTCTGATACAGAAATGACTAATTGTCTGACTGAGGTGGCCAGTGATGGCGATATATTTGGACAGCATTTCCAAAGAAATACTCCCACATGACGGACAGTCGCCTTATTGTATATTCATATAAACTTATCATAGCCCAATAAATACCAAATGACGTCGAAATGGATTCTATTCGACGAATACTGATCGTAAATGTCGGAAAGACCTACATAGTTGCATCTATTTCAGTCAAATCGCTGCTGTAGATAGATGAGCAGTAGAAATAGATGCACTTCATCTTTGTTAGTGTAACGACTGTCGTTAGGACTCATTAAGATGGTTTCATTAGATGAATAGTCTACCTTGTCAAAATTCTGGGATCTGGATGACTCTTAAGACTGAGATGATGAGTTACATACGTATGTTTCAGATCAGTCTGTGTGAGAAGTAATTATTTCAACAAGATAATATTATAAGATAGTTTTGCCGGATTTTTGAGTAAACTTTATTATTTTGGCCATCTTAGCATGTCGCTAAGAAAATCAAATTACAAATCAATCAAATTTGAATATGGGCCAATATTACAAGTTCATGGATAGATTAAAAGATCACGTTTCAACCAATATTGGTAAATTCGATCAGTTACGAGTTTTCCAAGACAAAAAGTGTTCCGGCTTTCGCAGACGTAGTTTTCACGACGCAGTTCAAATAGACACGCGTAGCGTAGTATTTGGATCGTGTGTGTAGACAGAGACAGAGGTACTGTTGTCCCGCTCTGTCCCAAAGGCGCACTTGACCGATGAGTAATGTCGCGCAGTGGCGGGACTACGACGAGCGCCTCGGGACCAGACGATGGTGGTGCAAGTTGTAAGAGCAAGTGGTAGCTGAGAATTCTGATATTATTTTCGTGCTTTAAAAGCTGTCTTGTCTCTCAGTTGTATCTAGTGAACAAATTAAGGACAAACGCTATAGGTAGAATACCAACCAAAGAAACCTGTTGGATTTAAATACTCATACATAATTATATCCAGGCCTCATGTAGGCACTTCCTACAACTAATACTAAACTTTATCGTTGAATGAGGAATCAGTAAATTCAGAAATGGTTTTCTTTGGGTCACTTTTTTGTCTCTCGATGTATCACAAGATCACAACCCGCTATACGCTCACAACTTGCTTGTTACCGCCAGTGTTGAAGAAAACTGGCGAAATGATTGCGGTGCTTAAGACGCGTCGCGGTGATGTGTCGCCTCGGTAATTGTCGTGCCGCGGCGGGACAGCCCTTTGCGAAGCAGGGAAATGACACTGCAAAGGAGAGTAAAAATTCAAACAGATGCATGAGTAAGAAATGCTGCTTAAGAAATTATCCAGGGTGGAGGGTTATGCATTTAGCTGAATGTAAAGTAGATAAGCTCCACCTACATTAGGTAAGTACTATTTAACAAAATGCAAGTTATGGAGTTTTGTGTAGGTACTAAATTTATAACTGAATCCAACCCGTTACAGTCACGGCACGCAAGAGTCGTTATATGTGTTTTTCCTTTCTTTAACTTTCTTCTAAACAAACATGTTTAAAAATAAATAATGGCAATAACCATAGAATAATGACAAGCAATAAAAGTGTATTTTTTTTGTAAGTGCAACAAAAAGAAGCACTGTTAGTGGACTTGCGCGAACTTACTCCCACTACGCTAAAACCTTGCCAAGTTACGTGCCGGCGACAATACTGTTCAGGGCATTTTGCACGTCCTTCTGCACGAGCAGTCTGTGGGTGAATTATACGCAAAAGCAGTACGGCGCTCTACGTGTCCAATACAATAATGCATTCAGGGTGCTGTTGGGGCTGCCTCGCTTCTGTAGCGCGTCAGGGATGTTCGCCGAAGCGCGCGTGGATTGCTTTTATACAACCATGCGCAAGCGGTGGACATCCCTGGTGCGCAGGGTGCGGGTCAGCCCGTACAGTATCCTGAGCGCCTTCGCACAGCGATTCGACTGCCAGTACATGTATCACCGTGATATGGTACATGTACGGGCTAATGTGGAAATATTGTTTTGACTTGTAGGTAATTAATTGTATTTGTATTTTTGTATCGAAATTGTATTTGTTTTATAATTGGTCCGGGTTGGCTTTTAATTCAATAAATAATAATAATACCATTCCACGATTGGGACATGGGACTGATATAAAACGCAACCATACTATTAGTATTGTATGTGCTGAGTCATTCAAGCTCATCTATTTCAGTTACGTGGGTTAGAATAAAACAATATAAAAGTTCTTGATTGCTGAACTTAACAACTTTGCTTTCGGTAGTAACAGTCCCAAGCTTAAATGAAAAGGTTTACCATAATATAATCATGCTATTTAAGTTAAGCCCACTGTACTAGGACCCCATATACCCAGAATAGTGCAGTAGTGCCCATAGTTACCGGTCATAAAGCAAAGCGACGCGCCGGCGCCCGCGCTTAAAAAACAAATAAAACGTTAAACAGTCTAATGTGTGGGTAATTCGATTCGCCACATGTGCTCCTCTCTATTATGGAGTCCTGGTTTTGTTGCCGAAGTAACGATGGGAATTATATGTGCTGGAAGTACACACGTATGTGCGGACATCTTGGTTTTATTGGACTGTTAAGTGTGAACTCAGTATTAGGTTTTCTTGTCTGTGTTTGGATCTCCTTGGGGATATTGAAACAAGATGGAACCCAACCCAACTTTCTCCAGAAATCACAACTAATTAGCAGTCAAAGCCTTTACTGAGTTATCGAATTGAAGCAACCTAAATGTACTTTTCTGCTCATAATAATTATGGATGCATGATTTTTTTCATTTATAACACCTGAAACCAACAGAATCACATTCAAGTTCTCAATCTTTCTAACACTAACGTTACTTATTTTCAATTTCTTCTGTTTCAGGTAAACATCATGATCATGGTTGAATGTTGATAAGGATATACATTAAGCGCTCGTAAGTTACTCGCAAAAGTCTGATTCTCCATTAGGGGGAGACTATAATGAGATTTTCGTCTCCCCTTCAAAATTACGCAGCTAATGTCTGGGTTATGCATTTTGGCGAGGTTTCTGATCCCCTCTGCTATAGACGTCT
The DNA here is from genome assembly GCA_937001585.2 of Brachylomia viminalis. Lineage (NCBI taxonomy): Eukaryota > Metazoa > Arthropoda > Insecta > Lepidoptera > Noctuidae > Brachylomia > Brachylomia viminalis. Next base: position 26,129,794 of record OW443298.2, on the reverse strand, counting down.
GATAATACTACAACCTCATACAAGTACAGACGAAAGGAACGGACGTAATTTCTATCTCCATTGAATTCCAATATGCATGAGCATGCTTAAATTACTGCTGCCGTCTGGGATGCTGATAATTGCAAAAAACAACAACACAAGTGCTAGAATAAGCGTTCCTAGTCGATATGGCGACACAACGAATGGTCCTACAAGATTATTGCTTGGCCTTAGCAAATATGCTACTTTTAGCATCGGTGATGTTGCGACTTCATTAGTGCTGCATTGCGTTTTGGCGCTGCATTCGATAAAATCAAAACTGCACGAATTAAATTGTCGCTTTTCCGTCAATTGCTGTATTCAACTTGCCAAAAACGTCTAAATCGTTGGTTGCCGCTGCGACAGCTATATCGTCTGCAAAGGTCCTTAGTCTATTTGGTGTGCGGTTGACGCAGGGATGTCTTGAACGTTAGCCATGGATATGAACGCTTGGCATTCTGTTAGTAGGTACCACCGGTTTATGGCCATCGTGACGGCGACCACTTATGGCCCTTCTTAGGCAATACACAATTAGTTACGAGATTCAGAAAAAAAAAATCCTGATACGAATTAGGCTGATTTAAAATAACTATCGAAAAACCTAGCACAAAAATCCTTCATGTTTGCGTGAAAGTTAAACCACAACACTGCATAGAATTTTTATCGTTTTTATTATAAATAAATTGTGGTTTTCCTCCTCTTGCCAAAACAAATCAGCTTTAAAAATACAAGTTTTACAATTTATCGGCCACAATGAGTAATTGCATTAGTCACAAAAAGTCAATGTTACACGAATGGACGGAAATAGTAAAGAATCGACTCAGTGGTACTGAGTGCACCTAACCTAAAGTGAATCACGCGCAGCCGATACGGGAAACGTGGCGTACTAGTTACTAGTAATTGACTGGTTTCTTTAAATGTCACTGCTTAAGTATTCCCTTGAAAAAAGGTTAGTTCTGTGAAATTGCAGTCACGCTTGCGATCCTCTTGGAAAACACTTTGGTCTTAAGGTGGCCATACACGCAATAGAACAGTCAGGTTGTCAGTTGCGTGTAGCCAATCTTTCGCATGACTAGGTTATATTTCACTGATGATGTTATCTGATTGTAACTTTGTAAGCAAGTCTTTACATGATGTAGGCATTTAAGTTTAGGTTTAATATTCCTCACTTATGGATAATTCGAAACCTACAACTTATTGAGGGAAACTGCATTTGAAGTTGCAGAACTTTCTACTTCGTCATCCCTAAAGTAATACCATTTTCTTCAGCTATACTTCATACTTCTATACTCTTCTCGTTACAACTAATTATGACATGTGTGAAACACTACCTCTATGATGTGGGTACACACAAATAGTCCACAACTGCGGCGCGTTGATGATCCCTGATGAGTAAACGGAGTGATACGAACATTTAGTGTCACCATCCTTTGCGTGTTAGTCGCTTATTAAAAGTTTGTAAAGTCACTCTTGTGTGATGACAGGCTTTCACAGAGTATTGATAACATGTCCAGCCTGTCTATTACTCACAGTTTTCCTTTAATCAACTTCTTCTACTTGCGTTGCATGACACGTAACCGACATTCCTTGTTTTTATTCGCCATCATCGTTAATGATGATTATTCATAATTATCAGATACAATGTTGTCAACATTATTTTCGCAAACCAATCTGCCATTTTCTTTTCAAACTGTCACTCGTTCGTAATCAGGCAAGTAACCACGTAATCTTATGCATGGATTCTGTTAGCATGTTGCAATTTGTTATTTCATGTAGCAAAGCTAGAAATTATTCTAATTTGAGTGCCTACATTTTTATAGCAACAAGTCCGAACAAGCCTGGTTTCCGGTGCTGTGAAGTAAATGCAAATGCGGCGGGCAACTCAGTTGCCTCGGGCAAGGGGTACGGGGCTACGATGATAACTTTGTAGTTGCGGTCACTTGTAACTAGGGTTCCGTTGAGACTCACAATACTCCTTTGTGATGCAGGAGACTTTCGAAGCCGCAATGTGTTCGTTGTTGTTTTTGATAATTATTACTTAACTACCGAGGTTCATGGTTTTTAACAGACTTTAAACAGAGGAGGTTGTGAATTGGCGGCATTTTTGGACCCATAAATACTCTTGTATTTTTAATCGGTTATGTTTGATTTTCAGGTGGCAACTTCTGCTACTTTTTCATTTGATTACCTCAATTGAAATCATACTACGTAGGTATAATTGAAGGCAGTTTTTATTATGGTTAAAGTGGTATTGTCCGTCCAGTCCTCGTGGTTACTGCTTACGGCGTAGGCAGCCTAGCCTTAGCATAAACAAACAACTGGGTTTAGCCTACACCTTCTAATCTGCTGTCACGATAATCGTGACACTGCATTTGTTAGATAAATTGCCAGGTCTTTGTGCATCGCTAACTTTTTTACGGAGTATTTGTTACTTGACTGTCAGAATTTGTTCAGGGATCGATCTCAGGAAACCGCTGGCGGGTGATAAGCAGGGTGCGTGTGGATGGAGAGTCTCCCGACATTGACAGCTATTCAAACGTATACTTGAAGTTTTTTTCCCTATAACGCTGTAATGGCTAACGTTCTGAACCAACTTGACTGTAGGTAATTTAAAAGTTTTTAATTATTCTTCTGAAACTAAAAACTTTTAAAAGGAAACTTCACGCGAGTTTTAACAGGTTCAGCTACAGCAAAAAATAGAGACTTGTGTCCAGTGCACACAGAGCCTATTCCTATCAGACAGGTGTTCTTTTAATAAGTACTAGTGTACGACGTTGTAAACGTAGCCTGCTCGTTATTAATTGATACTTTATCAAGCATAATCGGATGCGTGATATTTGAGCTTGTGCAGCCGATGGGGGTATAAGCCCGCAGGTGGGGAATGGCTAAACACAATAAACAAACAACGAACACTCGGTAATTTTTGAGTTATTACATAATAGTACCATTATTATTTGATATCCTGCAGTAATTAAAGAAAGCAAAAACAGACAATCTTAATTGATCTCGAACTTTTTTGCTAATAATTTATTTGTTGTTGTTTACTAAAACTTGTAGCTATCTAAATGTAGGTTGTAGATAGACATTTTGCGTTTTATTTATTTAGGCTTTTGCAACTGTTACAATGTACTTAGTTTTAATTAGTGCTTTGATCTTGCAGTTAAATATAGCTTTGCTTAACATTATAATTTATGATGTTTGGAATTCAACCGTTTTTAAACAGTTTAATTGGATGGATTTGTCTATTTTTTTTTCTTATGTTAAAAGCCTATTATTGTCGGATTGTTAAGGTTTTTTGTTTTTAAATTACCTCTGTGGCTAACTGTAGGTTTATTCTTAGTAATTGCTCAGCTTTGTCATCGTTACTGAAGTCAAACAAGTTATTTAATACGCAAAACTCTAATTACAGCCGGTCTTGCAGTAGGTACCTAAATACAAACGCTTGCATAGGTCATCGTGTCTTATGCAAGCTGCTTTGCTGATTCTCCGTAGATTTGAATTAGCAGTAAATAGTAATTAAATATTAGCTTATGTTCGGACGTTTTGCTACATTATAGGCATGCTGGGGTCTTTGGAAATTGGTACCCCACTATTATCAGAAGGTATCAATTACAATTACCTATTACTACCAATTGTCGTTCGTTTGGCACTGGTTAATCAAAATCAAAAGTCATTTATCCAAACTAGGCTGAGAATCAGCACTTTTTGAACGTCAAAATCACATAAGACAGTCCCTCCAAAGCGCTCGCCCTTCACCACTTCCTAGTGCTTTAGCTGGGAAGACGAAGTGGCGGAACAAACTCCCCCGCAGCACTGCTGTATGTTCAATTAGAAGAACTGGATTCTATACAGTAATTAACATTACGAAACACAAAAACATTAAAATTATTTGCCATAGGTAATATGGCAAATAATTTTTCAATATTGGCGTGTGCTAGCTGACATATTATGTCAGCTAGCACACGCCAATATTGAAAACTATACTCAAGCAGAAATTAATAATAAAAAACTTAAACAGAACTTAATACATAATAAAAAGCCTCCAGGCACAAAGGGCGTGACCGCTTACATATGCAAAGCTGCATTATGTTTATAATGTAGCTGTAACTTATAGCCACAAATGATAAAATATAGAAACGTTAATTACTAATAACAATAACAAAACCATAGTCAGCAAGATGACCTGTCACCACAAGCAGCACCCGTTCACGAGCATAACGCAAAGATCAGCCATTACCCCCCTCTCGCCATATTTGAGGGAAGGAGGCAACCCGACCCCCGACGCTACCGCAAGCATTGACATCTAAGGGAGCATGACGAACTTGCTGCCGGTTGCTCAAAAGAATAATATGATCAATTGTCGAGGTCGCAGCTAGCTAACCATACATTGCAATACAACTCATTAAAAAACATTGAAATGAGTAGATTATGTCAATAATAAATAAAAATTAAATTAAACTAAATTGATTATTATAGTCAAATATAATAAACAATTAAGTATATGAACTCATATAACTTGTCAGTAGGTAAGCTAATTCTGGAGAACGAACATAAACATTGTCTTGAGTTAATCACAGCGACCAACTATTTTTATCGTTTAAGTAATCGTTGATAGAATAGTATGCCTTTGATCAAAGGTTGGATTTTACTTTAGCTTTTAACGTATTAAAAGGCAATTCTAACAAAGAAGAGGGAAGCTTGTTATAAAAGTTTATACCAAGCCCACCAAATGAGTTATGGACCTTATGAAGCCGGTGAAAGGGAGCACGTAGTTTGTCCTTGTTTCTAGTGTTAATATTATGAATATCACTGTTTTTTGTGTATAGGTGTATATTTTGCCTAATATATAAGATGTTGGCGAAAATGAATTGTGAGGCCACCGTGAGAATACCAATATCTTTAAAAAAATCACTCAGATTAACTCTAGCACCTAGCTGGTAAATTGCTCGAACAGCTCGTTTTTGAAGAACAAATATATTTTGAATATCAGCGGCTTTGCCCCACGGCAGAATGCCGTAGGACATGACGCTATGAAAACTTATTTTTTTGTTATTTTTCATCCAAAATAGCCGTTTCAAATGTTACATTATCGTAATTTTATAATAAACTAGCTGACCCGGCAAACGTTGTTTTGCCATATAAATTATTTCTAGGGAATTTCTAGTGTCCCTAGAAATAATTTCCAAGCCTTATATCACTTAGGGGTATGAAAAATAGATAGTAGCCGATTCTCAGACCTACTGAATATGCATATAAAATTTAATAAAAATCGGTCAAGCCGTTTTGGAGGAGTATGGTAACTAACATTGTGACACGAGAATTTTATTTAAAGATTACGTCACACCATATTATGTTTAATAAATTTTTCATGACAGAGAAGGGTGTTGATTCAGTTCGTTATCGATAAAATGTGAATTTGTGGTTAGATTGGAAGCTAGCTGCATAGCTGGGAGTACTAGGAGTCCATATTTCAGTGCAGGTATTATAAAAGCATGTAGTTCGTAGAATATAGGCAGCGGTGGCCCGGAGCGATTACATTACCATAAAAAATGCACCTACCATTGATCTTGCAGCCCGACCCCGCTGTTTTCAACGTTTGTGCAAACCCACGCAATTTTTTAGTGCCCCTACTGTCGGGTCGATTCGGGAAATGGTTTCATTTTCATAATTTATTCGATACAATTCTGAATTTCTTTCTGAACATCGCAAATTAAATGTAAGGAAATTGATTAAAGGCGATTATTTTATATTTGTATCTGATTATTTTTAATTGCATATAAAAATTGGCCCCAAATATATAATTCAAAGAGGAATTTGGTTTCACCTTTAAAAAACTGAATCATCATCTGTCATCATCTGCCTAGCCCGGTCGGCTTCCAGTATAACCGGCTGCAGCTGAATACTAGTATTTTACATGGAGCGACTGCCTATCTGACCTCCACCACTTACCCAAGGGGTATCGTATTACCCAGTAAACAACTGGGTAATACGATACCCCTTGGCTAAGACTAGTTGTCAGACTTTCGGGCTTCTGACGACCCGTCACGACTATCAAAGATCCACGAATGACAGCCGGGATCAACGGCTTAACGTGCTTTCTGAGGCACGATGGGTCTTGGTATGTAAAGATGGTCACCCATCCACGGCCCAACCGTGGCAAGCGGAGCTTAACCTGAACGATCCACCCGTGCGGCTATTATTACTAAGCCACAAGCCCCCCTTAAAAAAATGAATGCCAGGAATAAAATGCTGTCTATAGCGCTCTAGCAATTTCAATAATTCCTTTGACCTTTGACAATATTACAACGCCCAAATTAATAGTACCAGGAGATAAGGAATTGGGTAGAGATTCCTCACAATCCTCACTTATCAGTTTGACCGAGAGCACTCCAGTCAAATATTTGAAGTGTCAACATCGACAGTCGTAGGACATCGAGTGACGTTCGATGCCAGTGTCAGTCAATAGACGAGTTAACAGCTTGCTGCGAGCGGCCCTTTGAGCTGCACTTAATCAACACACTCCACTGTTTAGTAGATAGTTTGTTTGGTTAGGTATAGGTACCCATCGTACTTTAGGTGATATCCATGGTAATGAAACGTAATGATATAATAGAAAGGTGCTCCTTAGATTTAAAAACCGTTTTATAATCATACAAAACCGAAGCGCTCCTTGTCAGACGCCATGAAAAAGAAGCCATTACTTTATTATTTCCTTTTAATTGATAAATTTTCGATAAAAAATGTCCATTAATAAACAGAACTAAACACAATTATTTCCACCTTCATTCAATATATCGCTAATAGAGAGGCACCGGAAGATAAATTACTAACAGACTAATTATTAGACCTACTAGGGCGTTAGAATTATGGGAAAATAGCTAAATCACTGGAAAGTTAACAGTCACGCGAGCCACGGAATCTAGGTTTTACCGGTAGGTACTAAAAATAACCGAGCGGTTACCCTTTTCGTGTTAACCTTTCATAAACAACAGATTATAGGAAACTAAGGATTCTTAATAACAGCGAGTTATTAGTTTTTAAGTACGTCAAAATCTTAAGTACCTACCTATCTATCTATTTGTTGTTGTCGGTCTAAATATCGTACTTCTAGTAAAACATTGTTTACGTTTCGTCTACATGAAAAATTATCTTTAGTGCTCCTGTTCTCAGAAATCCTTTTGAAATATACCTAAATAACGTCTATCTTTTTATAAATCACAAAATTTCTAATGAACAATACCACAGTATCCAATGAACCAACATAATAAGGCACAGTTCACACAGGAACGCACGCTGTCGCGGCGCGGCGCGGGGCGGCGCACAGTGGAACGAATGTATGGGAGAGGTTGGACGTAGACATCTCCGAAAAAAAAGAGTTAAATTATGCCAAACGAATGATGCCATCTTATTCGATTACCTAATGCCTTCATAACTTGTGCTGATAAATTTCTTCATAACTCCCATATTTCGGAAGTAATTGGAGAAAATGTGATATTTTACTAAGAAAATGAGTGTATCGAGCGCTCTCCCTCCTGATTCCGGCGTTGTTTCAAGTAGCGGTCTCTAATATCATAATGCTAATACTAAGAGCTATATTTAATACTAAGACACATGGTGCGCCAAATGTGCACTTTCTGGGATAAAAGGAAATGAAAATTAAAAAAAAATTAAAATGGATTTTCCTCATTTGTATTTATTTTAAACAGACAGACGTATGTAGAGGTCATATATAAATATATGAAATATTGTTTTTTTTAATCTTGTGTATTATTTACGAAAATATTCATAAGAACAGATGAGAGTATGACTTTTTTCACATAATATTTTATTTATATATGTTTTACAATAACGATAAAAACACAGCATTTTAGATAATAAAATAATAAATTACCTAGTTTAATTAATATATTATACAATAAATTATTTCTTTATTTATTTATTACAAGGCAACTACAACAGGTAACAATCACAGTATGTCAGTAGATTCACGTTATAGGTTTCGACCTGGTTTCGAATTAAGATGTAAGCTCTAATTTACTAAGTTACACATTTTAAAACAATATCAACATTTAATTATCATCGTCATCATCATCATCATTAATTAATTCAAATTCAGAATCGATATCCGCTAAATCATTTATGCTAACAAATTCGATATCACTTTTCTCAGAATCCGTAAGCTCATAAAATTCCTTAAAAGAAGATTTTTTTACAAACTTATTTACTTTTGGACGAATGCTTGTAACAAGTGGATCAGAAGACAGTAAAAGATTGTGCATAATATCTTCATTGCATGAGATACTGCTATGCTTTCGAGAATGCCCCTCTCTATATTTTCGAAAATCTTTATTTCTAGCCTCAGATGCCTCTTCGGATAGAAAACCAATGGGCACAATCGACAAGTTCTGAACTATGTCTGGCCCATGCATTAAAATTTTATGAAGTGAAGAAGGCATATAATACCATGGGTATAACTCCACGTAAAGCTTAGCAGTATCAAAGCAGAACTCTCGGAATTTAGTTACGTTGATCTTCTCTCCTGATGAAATACACTGCAAGATCACACAGATTTTTCTTAAAAGCATAGCGTCTATTCCGGTCAGTTCAGCAGATTTAGTGTAGTTTTCAAAAAATCTCCTTGCCGAGTTGCCATTGTTGGTGGATCCACTGCCTTGTTTCACAACATCGAGAAGTAAGCCCGTTTCTCTTCTTACAGCCTCTTGAACTCTTTTCTTCCTGTCATCAACTTGCCTTTTTGCTATATCACCCTTTGCTTGCCATGACTTTTATGTCTAATTTGTAGGAAATGTGTAATAAGCATTCCATTGAGCGAATCCAAGCGTGAAGGGAGCTTAAGCTGTATTTATACATGTCCTCGTTTGCGTGTTTATCTTTGATTAACTCTAAATTATTCATCTCTTTAGGACTAGCCTTGCATATGTCACACACTGAAGCTGCTGTATCGGATATAATGGAATGAATTTTACCATCAATCATTGTCAACAGCAGTTGGTGTTTGACACTAATTCCATCAGTGATGGTGGATGGAGTTACGGCTTCAATCTCGGCTTCGATTTCAGCCATCTCTCTCTGCACATTTTCTTTGGTTTCCTTTATAAACTTAAACAATATTGGCCGGCAAAATGAGGTGGAAGATGGTCGCTCGTTTTCCCAAATTGTTACACCTTTTGAGACGAGCCGCAGTGGTACAAGACTAATCATAAAATTACTAGCAAGATCGATTTGCTCATCTTCACTCGTCCTTTGATGATAAATGCTTTGGCTAGATGATCCGTCAAAACCCCATTTGCTGGTCAAAATGAGCTGTTGATTGGGATCAACAGGGGTTTCTAACGACCTAATAAGTCTTCTTGAGGTTAAATCCATCAAGGCTTGTAATTTGATTTTCGCAGAGCTCTCTGTAACTGTGAGATCGTCTTTGGCCGGATAGCACTTATTTTTTTCTTTAACCAACATGTAGTAACTCGGGTATTTAAGAGCTCCTTCTTGGGTGTTGAAATTTCGGAGAGTGTTGTAGCGCCATTTCGATAAATTCATCGATACATAAAGGGCCAATGCCTTCAAAGTTGATATTTCCCGTACCTGAATCGATTTACCTTCAATGAAGGCTTTGATTTGTGAGGCCTCTTCTGGATTCTCCATCAAGTATTTCATTACATCAGCTGTATCGCTTTCTCCTGCCTTTCGAAGCGCCCTTTCGGCCGAAAACACAATTTCAGCGCTGCTTCTGCTGCATGGAAGAGTATCTTCAGTGCGTCTTCTTTTTTGCCGGTTACTAAGGTCCTCAAAAGATTTACGAGGACTAGGATGTGTACAAGTTGAAGCATCAGATTTAGCAGGAGAAATTATGGGCTCGATGACGTCACTTACATTTTCTGTAGAAGATTCAATATTTTCATTCAGAAATTCCGGCCACTGTATTGCAGCCTGTAGCCAAATCTCATGTTTCTTCCGAAACTTATCTGTGCTTCTTCCAGACTGTGTCCATTTTGCATAAATGCGGTAGCAAAATCGACGACACCAGTCTTTTAAACTTGTTTCAGAACTTTCACATAACTGAACACAACAGTTATCTTTTAAAACACTGAACAAATAGTTATAGTCGCGTAAATCTTTATGTGCGCGTGCGCATAAAGCAACGTGAAGATCAAGATTTGTATTAAAATTTGGAAAATACATTGCGACATTAGTGTGGCTACAACGAGGTGTAAATCAACACTGATTTTAAAATTACTAATAGTGACCTATTTATATTTAATCCAGGTACCCTTATTTGTTAAATATTGCAAGGTAATTAGTTTGAAAATGATGCATGCTAAATTAGTGTATTAAGAGCCATTTAGTAATTAAATAATAGCAATCTTCTTATCAGTAATCATTAGTGCATCAGTTTTACATGTAAACCTTAAGTCCCTAATCACATATCCAAATTCTCTAAATCTTCTCTAATTGGCTGCTCAGAAATGTTATTGTAATAAGGTGAAACAACCACAAAACAAAAAAATATATTTTTGTGTTATAAAATAAACATCACTCTTTATCCCAGAAAGTGCACATTTGGCGCACCATGTGTCTTAGTATTAAATATAGCTCTTAGTATTAGCATTATGATATTAGAGACCGCTACTTGAAACAACGCCGGAATCAGGAGGGAGAGAGCTCGATACACTCATTTTCATAGTAAAATATCACATTTTCTCAAATTACTTCCGAAATATGGGAGTTATGAAGAAATTTATCAGCACAAGTTATGAAGGCATTAGGTAATCAAATAAGATGGCATCATTCGTTTGGCATAATTTAACAATTTTTTTTCGGAGATGTCTACGTCCAACCTCTCCCATACATTCGTTCCACTGTGCGGCGCGTTTATCGCAGTTATCAAGTGTCGACGGTTCCCAGAAACGCCTACCTACGAAGAGCCAGGTAGCGCCCTAAGCCCCCCAAAAAAACATTAGGGTTGTGCGTCGCGTGTCGTATGTGTCGATAACGATATGTCGCCCACATACCTTATTTATACGATCTGTAGAGATTTTAGAAGTAAAAGGAAGCCAATGTAGGTACCTATCTTCACTACCTACTTTATTCCTTCCTATACGACTTCCCGACTGAGTGTGTAGGAATTAATTTCCTAATGAAATCATCGTCTGTAAAGAAAAATATATACACCAATATTATTATGTATAGATACCTAACCATTTAATTTTTTTGAAAAACACGTTAAACGTGTGGAATTGTTAACAATTATTACCATCAGTTCAAAGATTTGTAGCGGATTTTAGAGCGCGTTTTATAAACGTATATAGATTCGAAAACTGGTCTTTAAAGTTAGTATATTAATTCAATATAACCAGAAGATCAGTAATCGCATATTTCAAGAAACCAGTTTCAATTCAACCAACTATCCAGTCGTACAGGTATGGCGATGTAAAAAATGTTGAATGATAGTAGCAAGTTCAGTTTTTGCATACTCTCAACTTTGTACGTCGTAAATCAGATCACTTTCTATACAGTTATTGATGATTAAATCGATATATCTGCTGATGCGTTTTTAAATGACTGCTTTTAAAACTCGATGTTTTGGAAAATGGTGCAAATATTGTAGTCTGAGGTCTTGAATTGTAAGGACTGATAACTAGGAATATATCTACGGCAATACTTCTATCTACTATTTTGAAGTTGGCTTTGTCTTTCAGTTCTCATTGACTACCTAATGGGAGAAATGCACATATATCCATGGAATCGAAATATTTACTTACTGTCCAATGTCAAAATAATTTAACAAAGCACCAGTTTTATAAACGCTGATTTCATGCAGCAAAAGCCATTGTTAAAGCTAACGTAACACACACAACAGGCATCGATACATTATTAAAACCTAGTAATACACATCACTAGTTCGCTGTTCCCACTTCCCACTGCCACGATAGGTTTTTTCTATCGCACGAATAATAAGTATTTAGTATTTTTTATGAAGGACTTGGAAGGCCGCGTTATCGCCCGTCCCTATCCTAACGCGCTGCTTATGAATTGGAATTAAGTTTTTAGTTGAAGTTTTGGACGCTTACCTCAGATCATATAACTGTGTTTATATGATCTGAGGAACGGAGTTAGGGCACAGCTTCTTCTAATAATATCCATTGATTTTTGTAACGCTTAAAATTCTGCCTTGACTCTTGTTTTTTCTTTTGCTTCCTAATTTAATAGCAAAACATCTGATTCACAATGTAATGCCTTGTATTTATTTCTTGTGTTCAATATACCCACGTTCGTACATTTTTACTTATTAATGATTTGCCTCATTTTCGCTAATGCTGTTTTCAATAGGTTCTATTTTTGATTTCTTTGCAAATCTTTCTCCCTCATTTCGGGCAAAACATTCTCGTTTGATTTGGTTAGTATTTTATTTTGTTTAGCTTGTACAAATTATTGACAAAGATATTACATCAAACCTCACTTTATCCAGCTCAAAAAGCATTAAATGTAAACAATTTAACTCGTTTCCGCTATCTAGAATCCGGCTGATGATCAGACAGAATTGAATTGGAATAAACCCGACTCCAGCTAGCACAATATAATGAATAATGACGCGGGACAGACAGATTGCTTCATTAGCTGCCCCGACGCTACACGGCGCATTAAAAATCGTTAATGTACGGGACACGGCGGAGGTTAAACATTGATGAATAAGGAAAGGGAGGTGAATGCTGTTCGTGTAATGAGGGTTTTAGGTTTTGAGAGGTTTTTTGTAAGGATGTAAAGAAAAACGAAAATTTTTGGAAGGTAGGGGGATAAGCACAACGAAATTTGATTTACTTGCTTTGATTACCAGAGCTTGAAGTAACTTACGTCGTCATCATTCTCCTGCCAATTTATTTGGGGTCGGTGCAGCATGTCTTCTTCTGTCATACGTCTCTATTAGTCATCATCTCAATAATCACAGTCTTTCTAGATTTATCTCACAGTCCATCCATAGTTTCTTTGGTCTTCTCCTAGTCTAATACCCATCCACATTCTTGTTACGACATCAACCACATTCCTCCAGTTTACAGTAACTTAGTTCATATATCAAGTGTTATTGTATTTATTTTAGAGTAGATTGGTCGGAAAGCTGCTGATTTTCTCTACTATTAACACATTTTCTCAATTTAGAAAATACTGGAAATACATGTATCTAAAATTCTGAATATAATTCGAAACGATACGATAATATATTATTGTCACCAATAAGGACCCAATTGAATATAACGCGTTTGCGAATTGCTTGGTTATTAATGTGATTATTATTTTGTATTGAATATGAAATATACATCAATAAATAAAACTGATTACATATGTATGTAAATCTCTACGATATATTTTGTGGCCGTAAAGGGTATTTCGGTTGATTCCCGCTTTTGCATATTTAATTTATTTATTATCAGCTTTGTTTGATTTATGTTTCAAGTAGTTATTTAAAGAATAAAGTATTTCACAAAAAAATATAGTTTAGTACTAGGTTTGTCTTAATTTTTAATAAGAAAATTCCTTAACTACGTGAATATTCACATTTCCAGAATCGAAGAAAAACTTAAGTTTATGAGTTGTGCATCCTAGCCATCTGAATTGATAGTGCAACTTTGTTACTAAAAGAACTAACAAAGCCATTTTACTTATTTAGCACAGCAACTGCGCTCGTTCCGTTCGAATTATTCGCAAAACATATGCAAATAAAGTTACCAAGGTATATTTTAATTCGTTTAAAGTTCAAAACGCAACTGCACTAATTGCCGAGCCGAGCGCGTTTTGAGTAAATGCGGGGCAGAGTTTCACAAGGCAGCGCTCTTGGACCCCTAAGTTTTAAGTATTATTACGCTTTTTTTACATTGTTTTAAAGTGTGTTTCCATTTTATATCAGTTGCTGTTAAGTAACACTTTTGTAGGTTACTAACTACCCATACGGACATGGCTGTTGTTGACCGTATTTTTCATATTTTATGTAAAAATAATCCTAATCCTTTCATTCGAATAAACTTTTGACGTTAACTTACGCACAGAATGTTAACATGTTATTACGTTGAGTAGTTCCAGGAAATATCCAGACAAGCAGAAATACCTAAGGCGTAACAAACAACATTAATAAAGTCGTACTACGACGTACGACGTTTGCCGTACGCCAAACGGCAAGGGGAGAGCCCCACCAGATATAATTACGTGAGCGAGTACCAGGGCGGCATAGGCGCGCAGTAGTAGGCTGGCAGCGTCTGGCAGGAAACCCTAAATAAACACACAATTATGTATAATCCCACTCCACTCTCACTGCGCTGAAAAACTACGCGGGGCGGCGGCGGTAACGTTTGCACACAAACTCTTGTTTTTATTCCATCTCCTATAAAAACTGTAATTGCATTATTTTCACACGTTTTCAGAGAATTTACGAGTTCAAAGGGGTTTCTCGTAAAATTATTTTAATGGTTAAAAATGTTTTTTGCGAATCAAGCTTCGTCCAATGAGAAATGCTGTTATTTTTGTATTATAATCTTATCCTAAATCTAGTAAAGCTGGTGATAAAATTAAATTGCTGAGCTAGTTTCAAATTATTAATAGTCACATTACTGTCCGATTCTCCTGCGAAATATCACTAGTTTTCAACGATACTGTAACTATTTTAATAAATGTCATTATATCTAGAATTATTGACTCTTATACATACTCGTATCTTTTGCTTACGTTTATCATTCTAAAAGGCGACGCATAACCATATCAAGTAGTTTCCAATAGAAAATAAGAGAGCGAGTAAATGAGTAAACGAGAGAGAGAGAGTAAATGTAATGCCGTTAGGAAGAGCAGTACACAATTATTACCTAATATTTACAATTTATAGCTTGTTGTGTTCTTTTTCTCTCTCTATATTTCCGTTTTTCTAACAAGTAATAATATGGAGTATATTATTACTTGTTAGAAAAACGGAAACGACTATACAGATTGTGCCATGCCTTGAAGGTTAACTTCAGTAATACTCTAAAAGTTTTATCTTAAGGGAAAACGCCAGATTGCCCGCGAAATTCCAATTTTCTTACGTTTTATGGAATTTGCAGGTCAGTGTCAGGTTACAAAAATGTTGATCAAAATATGATTCGCGACCGCAACAATTATGTATTTAGTTCATATAATCCTATTGAATGACCATATCAATAAATAGGATTACATAAATGAACTGAGAGGGTTGTATTGATGATTTTAATGATTATAATTCTGTAAATACATACTTGTTACGGTCGCAAATCATATTTTGTTCAACATACAACCTGACACTGACATGCAAATTGCAAGAAACGTAAGAAAATTTGAACATTGCTTGCAACCTGGAACTTCCTCTTTAAGTGTAGGTATATAATTATACTAGCTACCTTGAAAATATAAATATGTAAAACAAATCATGCTTCTCGTGGGGGAGACCTGCCCTTGAAACTTTTATGATTTAATAGCATTTTATTACACGAAGAAACCTACCTGTAAACGAATTGAAACATCAAAGCAAACTTAATCAGCTGACCGTACTCCCAGTAGCGTAGGTAGGTATTCGAATTATAGCGTAGGGAGGGACTTTCGCTCGTGTCTCGCCGGTGCTAGCTATATCTACAACTAGGCTCACAGATTATAGAGGTGTACTTCGTCTCCAGTAGTATATTCGGCAGACGTTTTGTGTGCATAGGAGCCTACTGAAAGGAAATGAGTTTCCTTCTTCAGCAGGCAAACGATATTAAAAGATGGCAGAAAAAGGAAGTCTAGTTTTTTTATAAGAATATGTTAAGATTGATCGCTTTTAAAGAATGACTATAATAGGTAGGTACCTACCTAACTTTCTGTAATAGAATTCCTTAATCATTGTAATAATGATCGATGCGATGTCCACAGCAAGTGACCGCAACATTTGTCATCATTACTCATCATCATTGATAATGAAGTAAACATGAACATCTAGTTACTCTGGAACACTCTGGATCACGTAGATACAACGTGACCATAATATGTTCTACGGTAAAATGCCCACGGGTAGTTTTTCATTAACCATTTAAATCTGATTCAGTATTTATCGAGCAACTCACATCAGCAATGCAATTTTCTGCCTCGCTTTAACTATAAGGCTTGCAAGTTGATATTTTCGTTAATACCTACACGGTACCTAGCACCAGTGAGTGAACACGGAGTAAGAATAAATGGAGCGCTAACACTCAGGATGACGGTGTCAATGTCAACAATGCAGAAACAGTGCATCGGTACAGTCAGTGCGCAGTCCACAGTGAGAGTCGACATTCGGCCGCATTCGACAAACACTTGATTTCTGTTTCTGCATACATTTCGAAAGAATCACATAACTAAGGTATGAATATTAGCTACCTAATAAAATGCATATCGTACGAATCACGTTAGTCGTATCTTTAGACCTTCGCATAAACTGGTGTCATTACATTACAATGAACAGTCGCACACAATCATCGCACTTAGCTAATAGATTGGTTATCGCAATCATTATGTTGTTATTAGAGCTTAAATCTGTTCTTCGCATTCGGCTCTTATTGCTGAGTATTTAAACGTCTACAATTTGTTTCTTAGCACTCCATTTAGTAAACTTGATAGCTGCTAGTGGAAATTCGTGGTATATTCTGATACTCGACGCGTTCTCGAGTGTCATGCGTTCGACTCATTTTATATTATATTATTATACGTTGCGATACTGTCACCGCAGGGCTGTCCGGCACTGTGGAACGTTTTATGGCCTTTATCAATTAGGGCTGTGACAATTATTAATTACGATTTACTGATTGTGTAAAATGATTCATCGACAAGAAAGTCATTAAGGAGGTGATACCTACTGTTTTTTTCTGGAAAGACAAATCATTTTAAAGTTAATAAAAAAAGCAAGAGCTGTGAAGGACTCATTCCGACAGTATTATTGCAAGCAGGTCATTTTTGTGAATCATCCATTAAATATGTAATTTTACTTTAATATAAAATCACATAAAAAGCCACTGATTTATTTATAAAACCTTACAAAAAGTCAGTACAAAACAGTATTAGATAGGTACCTATGGCACACAATGAAATAATGGTAATAAAAAGAAGAGACACCCATGAAGAAACAGTTTCTTATTTTATCATAGTCTATTCAAATCATTTTAACATAGGTACCTACTTACGTAATAAATAAAAGCATAATCACAAGCTCGTGGCAGCCCTGCCTGATAACCGTTATCACCGGTTCCCAGAAACCGATAAATAAATATTATTGTTAAATAATAAATAACATAGGTACCTACATTGAACCTATTAGTTATTTTTGTTGTAACAGGAATGGCTGGCGGTTATTTTTGTGCAATTTTGTGAATGCTGGAATGGTAAACGAAGCCAGTGAAATTGGCAAAATATTGATATATAACTTTGTTTGTCTGTTGGAGAAGCTATGTAATTAGCTCTTAGGCTCCGCGCAAACGGACCACCGACCACAGCCACCGGTGGCTGGCGACAAGCTGTTTACATGATTTTTCACGTTTTGAATGGAATCACAGCACACGTGTAGCGAGTGGCGTCCACTCGCGATTTAGTGTCCGCGACACGCCACTGGTGGCCACTCTCGGAATACATCGTGAGATTGCACAGCAGGAGAGTGTTACAAATTGTAGCGGCCACCGACCACTCGTGGCAGCCACCGACCACCTTCGTTTGCGCAGTACCAAGGACGTGGCGCGCGACAGCCACCGGTGGCTGTGGTCGGTGGCCCGTTTGCGCGGAGCCTTAGGTACTGGAACTATTTCAATATTTATGAAGAATAAGAAGAAGATTACATAGATCGATTGTACATGTATTAAGCAATCCTTACTATAATCGTTACTTCCTTACTTATTATTATAGTACTATTATACTACTACTATATTATATTAGTAGATTATTAACCAAGGGGATAAAGCAGTGTCTTCTGTCGCGGGTGATGATTTAAATCGCGAGCGTAAAGAAGGACTCGAGGTTTACTCCCGAGCGTAGCGAGGGTGTTAAAAAAGACGAGTCCTGAGTGTAGCGAGAGATTTAAGTTCACCCAAGACTAAGACAGTTTTATCACCGAGGAAAATACTCTACTTTTCGTACCATTTGCGAAAAAATTAACACAATAATAATATGAGATAAGCATTTATTAAAAATAATGACAATTAAACGTATTTTAAGAACATTAACTTATTTATAAAAAATAATTAAAATAAACGTAACGTTTATGTATTTGAAGAAAACAAAAACGCGGCAAATTCCTAGACTAATATTTTTTTGTCGGAAATTAAAGGCATAAAGCTCATACGGCCTCGTCGGTTTTCGTAATTTTATTTAATAATCATAACTGCATAATAAATGCGTATTCCTTTTTCAAAAAGATGTATAATGCTTTATATACAAACTCAATGGTGTAAACACAGACGTAGTTCAGTATAAATTTCGGTAAGTATTCCAAATTTAAATCACATTCTCCCCCTAGAGGATGAATGAAATTCAGTATAATTTTCTTTCCCTGTTTTTAACAGATTCAAAATGACTATTGTTATGTTCGCTTTTTGTGGCATAGAATGTCACTTTTTTGAGCAAGTGGTACGAAAAATATTATAAATGCGAAAGTGAGAGTTCCGCTTTTACGCTAAAATGGCTGAACGGATTTGGATGAAATTTGGCACACAGATAGACCATAACCTGGGTAAAGACATAGGCTATTCAACCGGCCAACGGTTAGTAATATAATAAACGCGAAAGTAAGTAACTTTGTCTGTCTATCCGTAAGTTACCTTTTCATGCATAAATCACTAATCCGATCATTATGAAGTTTGAAAGATATACATATAGCTTGAGATTTGGAGGAGGATATAGGCTACTTTTCATCCTGATCGCAGACGAAGTTGAGGGCAACAGCTAGTAATCACTTAAATTGATCACTCGGTCTTCGGGGTTGGAGCATTCTCTGATTATAATCAGGGATTGTGAATAACAAACTACAAATAAAACCATAATGTTTTCAAATGTCATAAGCAGTGATCAGAGTAGGTAGAGCATAGAGATTTTTTCTACTTGCGATACGTTGTCTTAATGTACTCCGGAATAAAATATATAGATAGGTGTTATTGAATAAGTTAGAAATTACTTTGTATAAGGCTATTCACGTCTTAAGGAATTATGAACGAGCACATATTCCTCCATCACCCCTCCGACGGGTAAATATAAGACGGACACGTTTCAGACGTTTCGAAATTAAAAACTACATTTTTTTTAATAATTATTACTTATATATATTTTAATTTTCGTGCGCTCCTTGGCAATACATCATAAGACAAGCTTTCTTTTACCCTTGTTAATAAAAAAAATCCTTTTGTTTTTTTCGAATCAGGGAGTTTCAGTTAGAATCCCGGGGAATGTGCATATTAACATCAACGTTTGCGGCCATTGAGCCAAAATAGCTCTATTCCGATCACTGGTCATAAGCTACGCATATCCCTATCTACATTTTCCCTTCGCCAATCTTCCATCTAGCGACCAGCACTCTTGCCTATTCGTTCTCGATATTACAAGAATTTCTTTCATTTCAACTTCCTAAAGTCATCGACAGGTCTTAGGTAGTCTTCAAGAAGCTATATTAGACCTAAATCCTTAGATATTAGGTACTCCCCAAACGACTATGTCTAAGTGTCGACAGTCGTTTCTGAAAGACGCTGAGTGTCTGAATTCATTAAAACTTAGGCATTTTACTTTTTTTTAATAGAATAAAAGGCCTTTTATTTTTATATCCTGCTTCATTGTGATTCAATTAATTATAGTAGGTAATTATTTCTATCACTCGCCATGTTTGGTCAGACAGTAACAACTAAGTAAGTAGATAACGCAAAAACAGCGCTAGGGTTTTAGTTCTAGCTTCAATATATTGCGTAGGTACTTGATTGCTTGTCTGTCGGTACACAATAACTAGTGTCTAACAAAGCTTGATTTCTTCCATTTTCATCCCATAGGATAACTTTACACTTTCTATAACCATTTCCTTCCCAATATCAATCCACCCATCATTGGACTCAAGTTAAGACCTACCATACTAAGTATTCACCCATTGTTATCATTGGAATTATACATATTTGCCTTAACTTGCCAGCACTTTTAAGTTAGGAAATACTTGTAAAGTATTCGTAAAGTTGTTGACTTTGTTTACTTATACTTGGTTCCGCTGAGTCACGCTCATAAATTCCGTTAATGTTACTGTTACTTTTCTCCTTGAGTGCAGTTAAAATGTTTGTGGTGCCAGACAATGGGAACTTACGATGACTGGTTCAAATCTGCTGGTACATGTGAAACTGGAAGAGTTTGAGCGATTGTTTGCTTCTTGTTCTTCATCTGTAACATCATTATTGAGAGCATTTTTGTATGTAAGTGGATCTTTACCTCAATGCGTGAAGTCTCTTTCTTTGTCTTCCTGTTCATTTACACAATGTCATTCTTAGTTCAGTCCAGATACTAGATTTTCATTGCTCATCTTGTCATCTTCATCAAATATCACTATCACAGGTCGAGAATATTATCACATCCTTATAATTATCTTTGTATGAAGGAGACAAATCCAGCAATTCTCTCTCTCTTTCTAGTCGGTCCTTCAGTGTAGAAAATAGTAACCCATCGATTCGTTTTCTCTTGTCACAGTTGAGCGCCAAAATCCTGGGCTCTGCTGGGCAATTCTTTTTAATTCCTGAAAAGAGAGAGAACAATACAGCAAAACAAAAGACAGGAAAAACAAAATAAGGACTGCAACCGCGTGTTAAAACAAGTAGGTACCTACATATAATAATGACGGAGCCACCCCGGCTATAATCAAGTAATTATATTTAATTGACGCTAAGCAAAGTGTGAATTAACCAATTGAGGTTAAACGGCGTCACAATTGAGAGCGAGCCTGTGATGATGAAGCTCTCTAGCTTCAATACTCGTCCGTGTGATATGTCACGCGAGATTGAACAGTCACTGCAGTTACGTTGTTTTTGTTACATTCGGATTTGATCATTTCGATTCAATGTAGACTGGCGCAGTGGTGAATAGCAGCCAAATTCAGCTTCAATTAGGTACCGAAATACTTACTATGTACTTGTCATTTGTAACTTAATATCTTTAGAAAAGCTATGGCTATGATGTTGCTAGAAACTAGATATTTTAAGTGACTTTGATTATTAACTTTTTTAACGAATTAGGTAAGGGTCATTGAATGTAGGTTTCACTATCTGGGTTTCGCGTGACGCGGTACAAACGCTCTAGTTTTATGTGGTTTAGTGGTATGAAAAATACATATACACACACTTATGGGGACTTGGGGACAGGTAGTGTGTAATTTTACCACTTACAGACCATAAATAACACCGTATAAGAATAAGAGTAACCCGTAAACAGTAGTCTTTGACTAAAGATAACACTGAGCGATGACGCTCAACGTCTCGCAGAAATCGTGTTTAGAAACTACAACGAACTTGGAAAAATAAATCGTGAGAAAGTAAAGAAAAGACGGATAGACATGCTTTGACGCGAAGATCACATGGGCGTTTGTAATAGCTGCAGGCAGTGAATAAACAAATAAAGGATTTTAGATTTTGTAGAACTACCTGCAGGATCTGTACTTATTAGTAACCATCTAAAACAATTTTTA
Organism: Brachylomia viminalis; assembly: GCA_937001585.2. Lineage (NCBI taxonomy): Eukaryota > Metazoa > Arthropoda > Insecta > Lepidoptera > Noctuidae > Brachylomia > Brachylomia viminalis. The sequence goes on along the minus strand of OW443298.2, from coordinate 26,108,070 downwards.
GTTTCCTCTAAACTTCTAAAGCCATCGTCCTGTCAGTTATCCGTTTTGTAATGTTGTGTTACTCATTGTAATACCACGGTCGCTTGCACCTCAAGTCAATAAATGCGTTCAGCGTTAAACATAATTAAAACATCATACCGTCTCTGGCATCTCCAAACGATTGGCAGAAACAGAGCGATATTTTAACGTAAACGTATTAAACTATTTATGGTGCACGCGGGCCTTAAATTGGGCCAGACTATTATCCAATAACTAACAATAGATAGACGACAAAATTTTGCCTCAAATCCTACTCAAGTAGTCTTTTGTCATAAAACGATCACACATACAATAAAGTAACGATATATTTAAGTACTCTGAGAAATAAACAAATAAATAACGGCCGCTTGGACAGGGGTGCCACAGGGGTCGGACGTGGGGCCCGAGGGGGTCGCATAGCAACCCCGGAGAGACATCTCCCGCAATTTGTATTGCCGAATTAATCGATTTTCTGTGTTATGATATTAATAAAAGCTTTTATGAGTTTCATGCCTCCCTGGTGTTTGTGTCATCGTACATTGTTAATTGCTAATAGAATTGACATAACGCATCGGAAAGAAACCAGTCGGTAGAAGGTATATTTAACTACAAGATTATTGCGGCGCGTGGCCAAAATTGGAACTAAGGACGCCATCTTGTTTTTTTAAATAAATTTCAAGTGACATTTCTCTTATCAGTTGCACAAATGTTTACCAACAGTGCCCCCATGTCAACGTCATAAAAAATCCTCGAAGCAGTGTTACCTACTTATCAACCTAGACAGAGAAAACTGCTTAACAATGTTTTTTTTTGTTTTATGCTATGCAAAGCATGTCATCCCCGCAAATTGCTGCGAGCATGGTCTTTAAAGTAAAGTTAAAAGTTTGTTCAATGCACTTGCCTTATTTTCTGTTTATTATCAGTGTCTAATCGATGTGTGTGTGTGTGTGTGTCTGTGTTTCTATTTGAGATCCTACCAACTTTTATTAATGGCCTGATAACGCGACTATTCCGACGAAATCTTAAAATATTGGGTACTGGGAATGTAATGTGTAGGTACATCATTTTTTAAATTAAAGTCGCTTTTCGTGTCTGTCTTTTTTGTTTTTCTAAACTTCACAACGAATTTAGATGCGGTTTTCACCATCCTTTAGAAAATTTATTAAGGTTTATTTGTACTATAAATTAATATTAAACTTACAAATAATAAACAATTCTCAATGTTTTGTCAAGTTGATAAAACCGTGTAAAGCAGGGGCGGGTCACTCGTATCATATAAAAAGCTAACATAATTCAAAAATATTACCTATAAAGCACGTATTCTAAAATGAGTGTCCACAATGTAACTATTCGTTGCATATGCAGATGAATTCAACGGTACACCAATTTGGTCCAGTCATTTAGCCTGTACGTGACAAAATACATGCATACATAATCTCTACCTACATAAATACATACCACCCAGGCAGGTGTAACGTATTAAAAAGTTTATAAACAACATTCATTCGTACACAGACATAACTTAACCTCTTCAAGTTACATAAACGTAAACACAAGGTTTGTTAACAACCCACAACCGATAGAAATATTTCCAATGTTTGCAGCTGTTCATGAATTTTCTCTTTGTGCCAAAGAGATGCTTTCGTTTCCAACTGCGGAGAGGACTTATCATTGCCATGACTGTACTTATGAAAAAGAAGGAAAAAAAAGTTGGAAAATAGTAGGTACCAGTCTACGAGGCGTTTTTATTTATTTTTTGTTCATCGTAGAACATGCAGAATAGTTGACGTAATTTTTCGCTGCAAATACTTTCCGTGTAGTCTTTATGAATTTCGTTGGCTCAGTGTGTTCCCCTAAGTAATAAAGGACACATTCCCGGGATACTGTGCGTTGCTGGCTGTAATTAAAATGAGTTCGCTTTACTTTTGTCCCTCGGCAAGTGTGTAATGGAGCCGCATTTATTTCGAGACAACTCGTCAAGTTCTGATTTTTGCTCAACATGGCGCAGTTTTCAGTGGCGGAATTTTCCCGTTTCGTGTAATTTGTACAATTAATTCAAACTGATTGTAAGTGCGTTATCGTTACGGTAGTGACTGAAGAAAATAGAGTATGGAAATAAGTCATAGTTTTCTAAGGAGTTATGTGGAAATAGAGAGAGCTTAGAATTTTGGACTCATTCAGTTTTTAAACATACAATACATGTAGATTTAGAAGACTGATGTCATAGTCAATAGACATCGCGCCAATAGATCGTACGGTACCTGTTGCCACTTGTAAGATCGAAAAAAGTAAATCTACTTTCACGTTGACGCTAAATAAATCAAGTTTAAATTCATAGTAGCACCACCGGTAAGCTGTCGACTAATCCAATACAGTGAGCTGTGAGCGAAGAGAAGTTCTTTGTCATCGAAGAATAGGCATTTGAACATTTACGAGCCACTCCGACCTATGCGCTAGACCGCACGCATTTGCATCCGTTCACATCTTCACATCTCCTGGCCTCCTGGTCACCGTTTATTAGAGCCTATTGTCTGTACCATTGTCTCGAGACATAAGCGCGAAGTATATATACGTAGTAAATATTTTATTGCCAGTTATGTTAAATTAATTTGTCTTACGTGTTCTCTTCAGTTACGAATAGACCACCTTGGTTCGCAGGACTTGGTTTGCTGATGGGTTCTTGTAATGCATATCACCTTTCTCGATTACCATGCACGGTGATCGAACAAAAGAACAAACTGTAGGAATATTAGTCCTGGAATAAATAAACTTCTTCCAATGTTTATCTATCAGATGATTTAAAAGTAATCCAAAGCTTACGTAATATTATATTTGCTTTAGTTTATTTGTTTTCACGATAATCGCGTTGCCCTTCATATCATTCATTAGTGCATAAACCCACACGCTATAATATCGTGCGATCGATCGCTTGGAGATCTTGCGATAATTATAATTGATAGTGCGACCGAATACGCTGAGCTGTATCTACTAGACTGTTTGAAGATTTTGCTCTGGATATCACGATTATGATCTCTGTTTCCAATTCCCTGCAACAATAATAGTTTTCTCCCGTTTCGTTAATTTTGAAACTTTAAACATGTTATCGTATCCGCAGGCCCATGAACGATCAATCTAGTAGCAGTTATCGTAAGATCCCGTCGTGGTCGACCTTTATACTCTTATCTGAATCCATACTTAAATCTCTTTTTAATAGAATCCTTGCTCTTATATGTCAGGAAATTAGAAAATACCTTTAGTAATATTTCTGAGGAGCGATCTCATTGTGATTCAGTTCGTTCACGCGTGAACTTGGTATAAAGGAGGCTTTCAAAATTACGGCACTGATCTGTTAAGCTGGTTCACTTTGTTGGCGGTATGAGTTTTGTAATTTTAGTATAAATAGCATGGATAGGAAGATGAAGTAACTTAGTAAGTACCTACGAGTTCGATTCCTAGAGATTGTTTGAAATTACACGGAACTCATGACTAAGAAACAAAAAGAAGCTTAACAGCATCTAAGCAAGTAAATAAGAAGATACTTAATGAGACCCTTGAAATTCTTAATCCTGGCGTAAAAACAGGCTAACGCAAGTTTTCAGGCGCAAAGTGTTGCAAGATCTCACCAATCGTGACAGATCTGCGAATGAGTACGCACACGCCTCTAAACAGAGACACGAACACTTAAATTAACTTCACGAACTATTCTAAAATGGTATTCTAATGCCGCCTTGAGAATTGCGCCGGTATTCCGGGAAGGTCCTAATGCCGGGCCTTTTATGCGATGCCCTTAACTTCTCCAATGGGCTTAGTATAATTTATTCTCTGCATCTCACTGTTTAATAGGACACCAATTTTTTGTTACGTCTTTTTTCTCGTCTCGTGCAGCCGTCCCGGGGCGCGTCCGTCTGGTCAACGAAGGACGTCCGAGTTTTTCTTATTTCACAATTTCGAATGATTAGTTCTTTTGATCCGTTTTTTGTTACGTTCGCGAGTTAACAATCGTTTTTTTGTTAACTGAACCTTGTGCAGTTTATTAGCGTTGTTTGAAAAAAGGGGGGTGAAACGTTTTGTTGAAGGATGCGATTTTCCGGATGGTTAGCTGAAACTGACCAGAACAGTTGAATACCTATAAGTACAGCGTGTTTGAGGAGTTTATGCTCTGCAAGCACTGAATCAATTGCGTACCCAGTACTGTAGGCCACTGCAAACATGATCTGGCGAAATGGGGCATTATCGATTCACCAAACATCAAGTGCGAGTGCGGTGCTCCTGCTTCCACGATCTGAACAACGCCTTTGACGCCGCAATAAATGTGGCCATCTACTGGACCAAATCAGTACCAATAAGCAACATAGGTAGATGTACCATCGAAACGAAAAGAAGAAGAAAATTGAGTTTTTTGCGCCATCACGAAACTTAACCACTTTGTTACAGTTCTCTTGCTTCAATACTGAAATCCGCGAGACACTTCACGTAAGACGGCCTGAAGTACTGTTTTAGAAATGAGCATGCATTTACTAGATTCATCTAAATCCTGCAATACTTCACTGTCTCAGTATATTAACAAGGACTATGTCGTAATTACTGTAAGTATTCCATAACTTTATGTGATCGTGACATACCGCAGTGGGCGGCTCGCCGAACTGCCACAATACATCTTATATATATCCACTTAATATGATAATTAGTGGAAACATTTTACAACAACATAATTCTAATATTTCATACAAACACCGTTACGTTCCCACAGTATCTGGGAGTCCACGGAGTATTAATAAGTGGAGCGCTTATGTAGTTGAGGGAAAAATATACCTACGCAAAGGTAGGGACTGTCTAAAATGCGATACATTTACGAAATAATTATTATCTTTAATGAATCTACACGTACACTTTCAACCAAACCCGAACATGTTTGGTGCTGATGCTGAAGCTATTCACAATAAACTTAACAGTGCTTGTAACTCTAATCTTGTAAGTTTTGTAGAAAGATAATGGCAAGGCTTAGAAGGTAAGATTAATACGGTAAGGTCGAATAAGCGTAGTTTTACTCCGGAAAATTCGTAACAGTTTTCGTGGTCGTTTTAAACGCCATATTTTTGCGCTATTCGTGCAGTCAGTGGTACTGTTTACGTCGCTTGAGCGTCGTTTATCACTCCATTTCTTTCCTACTCTGTGTCCGCGTAGTTTTGTTCCGCTAGGCGAGTCTCTCCTTAATAAATGATAATTTAATTGCTACCAAACTACTCACAATGTATTACTTTGTTTTGAAGAAGAATGTTAAGAGAAACAACTCATATTATCGCTTAACGAGCGATTGTGTAAAATTGAGCGGAAAATGATAAATTATTATCGTTTTTTTTTTGTTAAGCTTACCTAATAAATTTTATGTGGAAAGGATTGGTTTTAGTTTATTTTGAATGGGTGATGGAAATACATAATTATTACGTTTTGGTTAGGAGCATAATGGTATAGGTAAGGCAGATCACATCTTTATCTATGAGCAGTTATAAAAAAAACTTTGCGCCTTATTATTAAGATATTTATTTTAAATGAAAACTAGCGGTGGGCGCGACGCCGCTGGTAGGTATTATTTAAACAAGGTTTTATAGTCACACTAGTCTTTTCACATAGATAGGTAGATAAATGATACGGGTGAGTCGTAAAGCTGAGCTCAAAACGTTTCTACTAAACCCTGCTGACGAAGAGCCATGACAGGCTGCGGCCTACTGGCAAGGCAATTAGTCTGGCCTAACAAATGCTACCAGCCTCTGACGTAGGTATACTGGAACATTTCATCTACAAACGACGAAATGCTATTAATTAAAGCCTGCCTACTCACCACAATGTTATTTATGAATTTACTGTTGCCTCTGATTCAACTTCTCCTAAACTCCTGGTCCCTCTGTCTCAAAAACCAGTAAAAAAAAACAACGCTATATTACTTTCTATTCACCGTTCACGCTGCCGCGACAGTGGTATCCGATATCTGTGACGTCATACCGATCAGTAACCGACCTCGCCAAATTGCTACCTCTTATCGTTACTGTTGTTCTGGTGCATTGGGCTCTGATGGTTATCGCGACGCGGACGACTTCACCAAATATGGTTATTTTTACTTATATTTGAAAACATTTTTACCGTATTTGAATAGCTTTTAACATTCATTTTAAGTATATTAAACTATTCCTTTCCTGTTTGGTTAACATAAGTGAATATTTTCATTATCAAACATAGTTAGGCATTACATAGTATGTTTTATTAATTACTTAATACATTCACCTGCAGTAACATAAAACAAAATCCCAGCCCTTTTAAAAATACATGTAGGGTGCCTATTATTATAGTGCACACGTAGCGTTATCCGCACATACACCTATTTATTATCCTTCTATAGAATTGTCTGATCAAAAGAGGTTGTAGCAATGACGTATTATAAATATATCATTGGGTTGTAGTACTTCAAGTCTTTTCTGTGCGTTCCTAATTTTTTCTTGATAACTTTTTCGTCTAAAAAGACGCATTTTCATAGTACTAAATCAATAAGTTGATAGAACGGCAGCAAGAGTAAATAAAACCTAAAATACCTAAACCTAAAATATTTAAGAAAAAATATAAAATACTGCTTCATACACTGCTTCATAAATTCATAACAAAAATAAAACTTCCAACTTTTAGCGCATAATCGAATTCTTTTAGATTTGAAAGTGAACGAAGATTCGGTGTACCAAGGCAACAGATATCAAAAGCGTATCATTATAAAATTCTCAATGTACCTACCTATTCTTTCTTGGCGCTTAAATATTGATTCACTGCTAACTGCTAAATTAGGCAATTTTATTTTGTAGAACAGTTTGTTTACCATTTATCAATTTATTGTTACAGCAGCGAGTTTAATTCCATTCGTATTTAATAAGCGGTTGATTCGAGTTAATTTTTTTCAGCCTGCTTAGCTAACCTAGTTAATCAACTTAAATTTTAAATTACTAGCTCGCGTTGCATTGTCTTTAAAACTTTCAAATTAGATGGGTACCTAGATACCTACTTTTATTTCATGATGTGTTAAATCAATGATCTAGCAGCTAAAGAATTTCTTAGGTACTTCAGAGTATCAGGCCTAGTTTACTTTTACAGGAAACTTTTAGATATTTTTAAATGTCTAACGATTCTGTTGTTACCTAGTTAAAGTGACTGTTTCGATATTTTCAAGCCTGCGTGTAGGTAATATTTTTTTGTAATTAGCATACAATAATTTTATAGTGCTAACGTGGTGGTATGTTCACAGGTGGTGAGGTGGTTCAACACGAGAGGAGATGCTGGGCGGGGCGGCGGGGGGCGCCCGCTCCCGCCCGCCCACTGATCTCCAGCAAGGTATGACAGCCTAGTAGCCTCGGTACTAGAACTCTAATATTTTTGTAACACCCAAACAATTTAACGCATCTTCCTGAAACTTGCTGAAAATGCAGATAAAAAGAGAAAGAAACTACGAAACCTTAAACATATCATCATCATTTTTTTAATAAATATGAAAAGTTAAGCAAACAACATAAATTAAGTAATATTATTAACTTAACCTATATTCTATTTAATTACTTCTTTGTTAAGTCTCAATTTGTATCTGTAGTAAACGGTGTACTCAATTACTCGGTATGGTAGTTAAAATAAATATTTCTTCCACAGGTGTGGCCCGGTTCCCGCTGTACTCGCTGTTCCCGACGCAGGCCGGTAACCGACCCACGATACACAAAGGTGGGTTCAAACTGCACGGTTCTACTTAATTGTTAACTAACTTACTATTATTCATAGGACATTGACTCAGCGTTCTGTGAATGAAGGCTACCTTTGTGTTAGTTTTAAAACTAACTTAAATATGCCCGCTCTGAAACACTGAAATATATTTTAGGTACCGTACCTTTATGATAGCGAATGTTGTGAAAATGCACTTTTCGCCTTGGTTAAAACGAAGACGTCATGTCCAATGTTACAATGCAAGATTGGTCTTGGAATACCAGGCAAACATAAATACATAGGACATACCGCATACATTTTAACACAACAAAACAAAGATGTATGAGTTAATGTTGTTCTCGTAACCGGGTTACACGTCGCGTGATGCCTGCCTGCGCCCTGGGCGACAGGCGTGAGGATATGTTTGACGTGATGTTTCTGACGGCCGGCTCACCGGTGGTTTAGCCGCTATATAAAATTATATACTATAGATACAAACGCTCCTAAGGGTAGAGATTGCTGTGATCAGAGATGCATAACATTCTTGGAGATGTTTATACTATAATCATTTTTGTGTGATGTATTTATTTCACGGCAGCCAATAAACTTTTGTGGATTTTATCTTGACATAAAATGAGCGATTGCCAAACAGCTATTAAAAAGATTAAACTGTTTATCCCATTGATAAAAATGAAATTATTTTATAAGTTTACATCTCAGTCCTCTATTTACCAAGCATAAGTGAACGTAAAATAGAAACGAATGTGTAAAATTTCCTTAAAAAAGAACGTATCCTGCAGATTTGTTGACTGTCTGAAACACGTAAAATAAAAAAATATAAACCTGAAAAAGGATATCTATCAAATCAAAATACTTTAGGAGCTTACAATTTTAATAAGTAGGTAAGACGTAGGTAGGCGTTAGGTTGACCTTTGATTTCATATAAAACAATTGTTTTGAGTGAGGATTGGGCTCTGTTTTTCTTCTAAATATGGGATGACATCTCGCACGACTGGCATTTGACTGGTTTTTCAACTAACGGCATGTAAATAAGTAAACAAGCCGCTTCAACGAGTGACCGTCCATAAATATGTTCGCGCCCTACTTATACTATGTCATTGAAGCTGGTTCAGTTGTAAAGATTCACTGTTGACCATAGAATTCCTTTGGGAACCATTCTCATAATTGGGATCCATTCCATTAGGATTAACGGTCTAGGCGTAGAAAAGATAACAAGCATTGATTAGCAGTACCTATAGCGTTTATGTAGCTCCAGGGAGGTAATATTCTCTGCAATGCAAGCATTAAACCACAACAAAACTTATCCCTCTCCTTTCCTTTATGACGTAACGTTGTAAGAAGATTTTCTTATTAACTGTTTCATTGATCTTATGACCTTATTCGTGAGACTCGTGTTCTAGGAATACCAAAACTTTAAAGGTTGTATGTTAAGATATTTTTTTGTTTAAGACATGCGTGTAAAATCACAGTAATGCTTTGAAGTTCCGAATTAAGACGATTAGTTACGCGGCGCGAGCGCCCGATTGACACCCGTAAAATGGAGGACAGCATACCAACCGACTTAAGGCTCCTACAAACAGGCGGAACACGCGACGCGACACAAACGCACGCGCGACGAGCGGTGCCAATATGTCGCGTGCGATTCGCGTCGCGTGTCGCGCCTGTTTGTAGGAGCCTTGCAAACGAAAATTTCTTATTTAAAAATAAACATTTAATTTTAATTGATAGGTATCGTCGGGGGCTTTTGGATGTATAGTAACAGGAATAATGCAGGTTTCCTCCTATAACCATATATGTTTGCCTGGTCATTTAGTTGAAGTCGTAGTAAAACCAATGACGAGTAAAACTTACCTAGTATGAAATATTGGATGAGGATATTGAGGATTGTTGTTCACTTTAAAAATAACTCCTGGAACATCATGACTGCCTAACAATTTCGTTCAACTATCCATTTGAGATTTATTTTCCAATTAAATTTTTAAAAGTAAATTAATTATGAAACTTATTTCTTTTTTAATGAAACTCCAAAGAGTTATTAATATTAAGCACGAAATCTCTCCGTTAGTTCGTCTGCCACACTGCTCAATAAATCTGTATCGGGACCTCATCATCGTCCTTCTCGTGCCCTTCTCCCAATTTATTTCGGGTTGGTGACATAAGTAGGTACTACTCGTATACTTACTTAACAAGAATTAGCTCAAAAGAAAAACGATATTAATGCTAAACATGAAGCCAATAAAACATTCAAGAACTTGAAAGGAAAGTTTCTTGTTTTAACTGAAAAACTTTTCCAGGATTTTGTAAGGTTCTTGTTTTTTCCGACCTTGGTATTTCAATCTATGGAAGTATTTTAATGTTTATTTATTGCGTAATAATACCTCGTTGGTCTATTGGTTGAAAGCGCTACTCCTGAGTATGAGGTCCTGGCTTCGATTCCCGGGTCGGGCAAAGGTAAGGTGATATTGGGATTTATCATCTGGAATTTTTCAGTAGCAGCCCGGAGTCTAGATTTTTGCTCGGTTTTTGTAGCAATAGGCTCGCCGTCTGTTAAAAGGGGATTAAACGCAACTGGCGAATTGTAGATGCACTGTCACCTCTGCCTAATCCTTGGAGGGGGGGAAGACGTGCGTGATGTTATAATTTATGTTTTGCTTAATGCGTATACGATCGTATATGACAAGTGCGACATAAATATGAACACGTGTGTGCGCCAGAGTCGCCGGCTGTCGACTGACACTCAGTAATTAAGGTCTTAGATCCCTTGGGCCTCGACAGAAATAGATTCTTTGTTCGCTAATGGCCAAAGTGTTCATGTTTAGTTTATTTTGTTAGTCGCTGGGCCGGTTTTAGCTTACATTTTTAAAGACTTGCTGGCTTTGACGAGCTTACGGGAAAATTTGTGTTTGCAAAGTTGAACTAAGCTAATATTTGAAACCCTTCGAATGTCTACCCAATCAATTTTAGGAAATTTCTCTGAATCGGAATATCAATTATTACAATCGGATTCATATTCATAATTATTAAATTTACTTATAAACAATTAAGTATTAATAAATTTTGCCGTGTTTGGGATTTAAAAATAAGTGACGAAGTGTCGGAACTATACACCTCTGCTCACTCTATTCGGAAAATATAAACGTCATGCTATTTTGTTGTAAAAATAATTATATAATATCCATTTCATAATTTAATTAAACAAAACAAAACAGCAAAACACGTTACACGAACGTGCCATAAACGCCGGCTGGTTAGAGGGAGATAGAAATACCTTAGCGCTTATAAGAAAGACCTAAACTACTAGGATATCAGTCCTCAATCATAGTGTAAGCACTAAAATACTAAGATGTACTAAGGTCACATAACTCAAAAGGTTTAATGAATCCAGTTGTTCCAGTGACGGAGAGTTTGTTCTCTACATCGCTGTCGTCGTTTGGCGTGCCGACTCCTCCGCCCAACTCCCCCTATTCGCCGCTGCAACTGGAGTTGCTCAACTGCTCGCAGCGAGTACTCCTTGCCGACAAGTAAGTTTAAATGATGACATGCTTTTGCTTACAAGTAGTGGAGTCGAATGACGCGTCTGCAATTTGTAGGTACCTAAACACAAATTGGAAACTTGATTGATGTGTCGGCAGACTCCGCTACGGTGTGAACCGTGATGCACTGTTTGATTTCGATTGACCTTTGTAGGTACCATTTATCACTTGTCTAGCCATTGTTACGAAATTCTCTTCGTGTTTACAGCTATTTATACCTTTTTAAGTTATGCTACGTTGGTTGACGGTATGCAATTTTGCGGTAGGATAGGACTAGTTTAATTTTTGAAGCCCTATTCAAAACAGAATTACTATTAAGTGATTGATGTTGTGACATTCAATGACTGGCTATTGGAAAAGGGAAAATCTTGCATTCTCCACGTGCAGCTACTGAAAATGCTTTATATCATGCATTACACTGCCTGCCTAAATGTTAAAAGTTATTCTTTCTTACCAAATAGCACCTAATTCTTTTTTTTTTATTTTTCTCATGGACAGGGATCATAATAAAATGGAAGAATCTAAACTGGGCAAAGCTTGTCTTCCTGATTCTTTATGTTGTCCCGGTGACCAGCGGCAGATGCTGGACAATATCGCCGTTATGCAGCCGCTAACTATCAAGACCGAACAGGCAAAACGGTCATGCAACACTTGCCTCACAAATTCTCCTAAAAAGGTAGCGAAAATGGATATCAATACTGCTATATTTTTTGTAAGAAACTATTTTTATTTTTTATAGCATAGGATTTTTTTTTATCATTTCAAACGCAACGTGGACTAGAACTATTTTACTGATGAAATGATTTTTCCCAATAGGTGATGCACGCCGACAGTGGTTGTAGTCGAACAAATCCTGTAACCTGGCTTGGGGTTGCGGGACAAAATATGCAAGTTCAGGTGAAACGGGAACCGCAACACGTCCAAGTTTCAGAACTGGTTGCCGTCAAGCTTGAGCAAGCGTCGCCTGGTAACAAGCCAGACCACCCGCCGCCGGCGATACCGGCGTCGCTAAACAACGGTAAGCTTCTACGGTTCTACCTTCTACGATGTTATGCTCGCCTAGTACATTCGTACCGTATAATGCGAGACTGCGATGAAAATGCTACCATCATCGCGGCATTTTCTTTCGTTTGTATGTATATTGATTGATGTTTTTCTTGTGTTTAGCAACCAAATATACCTCATTAAAATAAAATCTAGCAAAATTAAAAATTTAAATTAGGTATTATTAATCATGGGGAGCTTGTGGCCAAGTAATAATAGCCACACCGGTCGATCGATCAGGTTAAGATACGCTTGGCGCTATGTTGCGTGGATGGGTCTACAATTAGACATACCCCTCCGTGCCTCGGAAAGTACGTTAAGCCGTTGGTTCCTCCCGGCTGTCATTCGTGGATCCTTGACAGTCGTTACGGGTCGTCAGAAGCCCGAAAATCCGAAAACCAGTCTTACCGAGAGGTGTCGTATCTATTACCCAGTAATTAGGTTGTGGAGATCAGATAGGCAGTCGGTCCATGTAAAATACTGGTATTCATCTGCATCCGGTTAGAAGGGAGGCCGACCCCAACATAGTTGGGAAAAGACTAGACAGATGATGAGATATTATTAATCTTCATTTTGTTATATGTGGAATGAACTTGACATCTTGGTCGATAGACAGAATTTTCTTACTCCCTTTATTTGGTTAACTTTATGAATATTTTTATCGCAGGTTCAATTCCCGTCGGTATCGCGGTCGCTCGACAACGAGTAGGCGATGCCGGTCTCCTCGCAGCATTGTCTCACAAAGACAACCAACAGCGCATGCACGATATCGGTAAGTTATTTTGTATGTAAAATAGATAAAGACTCAAGTTTGCAGACACAGATTGCTATTTTTCTCTTATCACACGCCTAATATAGGTAATACATGGGAAGATTTATTACCTACCGAGCTACCTAAATACGTACTGACGTAGAGTATGCATAGAGCTGTTGTAGAAACAGTTTTTATCTTCACTGTCATTGGCAGACAATATCGATAGCGCCATCGACGCACGCTCGCTACAACCTCTTTGCTGTCTCTGTTGGCCTGGTACCACTATGTATTTACCAAGATGCGCTTGGTAATGAAAAAAAGTAAATTAAACTTTATCGAAGGCCGAATATCCAGCTATTCGACTAAAGAGCTTATGACTATAGCACTAAAGCTCAATATGGTTTGTTGATTTGACAAAATTACAGGTTGTTCCACTTTTTGTAGTTTATTACAAAAGCTTCCGTGTTCCGTTATTATTTGCTCGTAAGTTCGAATAAAAAAATCGTTGTAGATTTCGTTCCGCTGAAACCAATAAAAACAAAATCGAACGTTCGGACTCGTAAGTCAAATGTCTAGTTTAATTGATTGCGCGTTTGAAATGAAATCGCGCTGTTATCGTGGTATCGCGCCGGATCGCTTCGATCACGCGAGCACAGTTTTTGATACTACCTTGAATTATAGCTACATCCAATGAATAAATAACAACAGTCGTTGTGCATAATGTATGTACATTATTTATGTGCAAGCATAAATAATAAGGCGCTACATTGTTGCAAACTTAGAAGCTTGCCTTTTAAGTAAACTAACTAGTAACTGAAAATTGTTGTTGTAAATATTAGGATGTTACAGTCAGATTGTTTTAGCCTAGTATTTATTTGCCTTATTAAACATAGTAATATAACGTACCTACCTACTAGAATATCATGATACTGATAACAAAGCTTTCAATGCTATATAAACATGATGGAATTTAATTCTCCATTCATATTCGAATAGGTAAGCATATCACAGTAACAAAAACAGAACCTTAACAAACTTGATGTTGTTAAAAGACAAATAAATCTTTCTTCACATAATTTGATTCGAGGATCTCAATTTGAATTCGGCATTTACATTAATCGCATGCTACCGGTCTGAATGGCGCCGTCAGCCATCGAAGTCTTAGACATTATCGATCGAATGTGAAAATCGTATCGTATTTGGGGATTTGAATCGCCATCATTTCAAATTAGCTTCTGTTCTGCCACCGTTTTCGATCGCGTGTTTGACGTTGTGTTTGTTGTAGTGCCACTATGATTTGGTATTTACATTTGATGAAGATTTCGTGTCAGTTTTATATTTAAATAAATTACATATTTACTACAAAAATGTAACACAGAACTGAGCTTGTTATCACTTTAGCGTGTTGTTCTGGTAGTTAATTTAAGAAACATGGGTGTTTCTATTCTACGACTCTCAGTGTATTCAGAAGCCCTTAGGCTGGCAGTCAATTAAATCTTCTGGTAGAGGACGACAGATATCGACTATTACTTACATGTTTCCCATTGCTTGTCATTATTATAGGCTTCTACATCGTTTTCTAGTTGGACTAGAAACCGACCCTAACGCTGTGTTTTGCATAACTTAAACAATGTAAAACAATACAATAACCGTCCCAAACAGGTTGTATTCCCAACTTGTGAAACGCAAATGATTTTCATAAAGTCGTTACATCATAACAGGCTATAATTTTCCCTGTTTATAATCATAATAATAAAAACTCACATACTTTGCCCGATCATGTTGAACGCCGTAGCTATGTAAGTGAGGTTTTCCTCCACAGTTCCACGAGAACATAGCTTGACATTTAATTTATGGTCAATAAGTATGGTTATAATTATGTGTAGGTGCGTATCGGCCTTTGTAAAGGAGATTTATGGCATAAAAGCGCGTCTGTATCCGACAATTATATGCTAATCAGATATTGCAGGCTTGTTTGTAACGTATGCAACGAGTTCTATGTAGCAAGTGGCCACGGGGTATTCTTGCGTTTTTACCTGACTTCATTCATTGTTTACTAACTAGAATTTAAATGGTGCATGTTTAGAAAAACTTTAAGCGAGCTTATAAGTAATTTTTTTTAGCTAATCTGAGAATTGTGACCACCTTAGAGCGATAAGTTTGATAGAGAACAAAAGTCCTATGATGATACAAAGTTATTTCATATTTCTAATAAAAACCTACTTTGTTACTGATAAAATATCAATTAACTTAGCAAGCAGGTGGATTTACAATAATTACATTGTGGCAGACGATGTTTCGGCTGTAAATTGCAATTATTACCTACATGAATATTTAATATTCTAGCGGTCCTTAGTATTGTTAATAGCTTACCATAGATGGTATCGACAATCGTGCACAGAATATATTAATAATATTTTACACGCAGTAAACTTTATTGCGAATTGAAACTTGAATAAAATTTAATTTGATCATTCAATTACTTCATCATATTCATTTCTACTGAATAGGTATAAGGAATAATGCTTATTAGAATATATTACAAAGTGATAACCTACGGAAAGCTTATTTTGCGTTGCGACACCTCGACACATGGCGTCCCAATATATTCAATAAAAACTAATAAAAAGTGCTTAAATACTAAAATACTGATAAAATCTTTACAATATTTTCTTGTTTTACAACCCAGTACAAAATAAGTGGCAATGTAATAAAAATATATCGTATAAAACTTACAAATACGCCATTGCATGACCAAATCGATACGAAGGGGTTGTACAGACAGAGAATAAATGTAGGACGTTGTGCCAACAGCTGCCACCGATGTGAAAGCTTAAATTATTGACAACGTAAACGACATTTTGTTAATTCAATGGCTAAATTACGATCAATTTTATGACTATTTTGTCTTTCAACTGCCTTCATAAACTCATAGTTTTATTTTATAATTATAAAATTGCTTTTATTTCTTAATATACTTTAGCCACACACAATTACTATATTTGGCATGAAAGTTTTTATAAATAATACATCGATAAAAAATGTGCCATTAGTCTTATTGTTTTACTTTTTATAAAATTTATATCTAGCATAATGGTTAAATATATTTTATACTTATCATACATACTAAACGCCTTCTTCCGATGGGGGTAGGCAGAAACTACAGAACGCCACCTGCTACGATCCTTACACACTCCTTTTGCCTTCTATATTTATCATTGAAGTAAAAATTAAAATAAGTCCTACTATTGTAAATGCTACTTAGGTTTATGAAGTTATTGGTAAAATGATAATCGTGTGAAGTAAGTACTTAGATAATATTAAATTATGAGAGCTTTCCCGTGAAAAACCGGACAAAAGCTTCTACCGACATAAATAATTCTGACCTGGTAATAAGTATTAGGAGTAACGTAATATAAGCGATACATCGTTAAATTTTATGTTACACTTAACATTTTGACTAGCCCTTTTACGACGATGGTGTCCGTGACACAATATAGCGGCGTATGAACTAAGATAATTAATATCTTACAATTATTATTATTTTGTACTTTCAAGAATAGATAAATACTTAGTAGGTACCTACTGTTATCACCTAAAGTGATGTTCTTAATTTACATAAATCGCTATAGTTTAGTTATCTATTAATAAAAACGAGCTTACCTACAATTTTTTCACAAAAAAAACAGCCAAATCTTTGGTTGTTGTTAAGTAATCATAATTTACTGCTTAAAAATCTTACGAAAATAAAATATTATAATTTATTGTAGGTACCTAACTAATTTGTAGTTACCAAAGAAAAAATAAGCTTCATAATGGAACAATATTTTATGTACGGAATACGGACCTCGAACCCGTTCTACACAGATAACATCGCGAAAGCGAGCGGATATTATCACGTTCAAAATTATTTACACTGCAAAAACGCACCGGCTCCACCAATTACATGCTAATCACAGTTTTACAATTACTGTAACTGCGCTCGCGGTGGCTTTTATAATACGTGAATGAAACAATAAAAAAATATTAATTTGTATTTTGTTTTTATTTTATAAGCACGCTGTATATGCGTGGACGATGTGTGTTCGACATGCGACTTACCAAATTACGTTTCCGTTTCATGTTATGTTTTGTAGCGGAATAGCAATTGCAATAAGGGGGATGTGTCAGATTGCCCGCGAAATTCAAATTTTCTTAAGTTTTTTGCAATTTGCAGGTCAGTGTCAGGTTATATTATCTGTTGAACAAAAAAAAAACATAGACTACCAAAAAAAACACTACAAAGTGAAATATAACTTTAGGCTTTTTGATTTTTAATTGTTTACCAGTTTTGCCACAGACCTCGAAATCAAAGTAATTTTTCACTTCGTAGTGTTTTTTTTTGGAAGTCGGTGGTTTTTTCTTTTCTATTTTTAGTTGTGGTACCTACCTATCCCAAATCAAAGTCGTATACCAACAGTGACATAAATAAATAACAGTGACAGGACGTTATTACAACATCATCAACATACCTACACGAAGTGGAAAAAATACGTAAATCGACTTTTGACTCACATACGACACAAAAACCACTCATCAGAAGTTGACCAAATTTGTATGGGACCAATCGGAAAGTATATCATTTCAAACAAAAGAAGAACTTTTGTAATCGGGTTATAAATGGCGGAGTTCTGGGGTAACAAACACAAAAAAAACGTCGAATTGAGAACTTCCTCCTTTTTTTGAAGTCAGTTAAAAGTATGATTCGCGATCGTAACCAGTAGGTAGGTACCTATGTACCTATGCACAGAATTATAATCATTAAAATCATCAATACAACCCTAAATTCATATACTCCTATTGATTGATGTTTTATGAAATTGTCAAACATCTTCCTGCCCTTATCGATGTGGAATATCCGCAAAGGGGAGGAGAAGAGGGGAGAGGGGGGGGGGGGGGTCAGGAGATTATTTTGCTTGTATAGGAATAAGTTTACTTAGGTGTTACTTATTAGTAAAGGCCTTTTTATTAATCGGCGATATCCATTTAGTCCACGCCACGTCTTATCAAAAATCGTACAATAATTACTACATACAAGACATGTTTTAACAAGTATTATTAATAGTAATTATCGCCCTAACTCTCTAACTAAATTTAATTGCTTATCGTTGCCTTTTCTTTTCCGTAAACCTTACAGAAAATCATCTTTTTTAACCGACTTTAAAAATGGAGGAGGCACTAAATTAGGTAGCATTTTTTTTTTATGTTTGTTACCTCAGAACTCCGTCATTTATAAACCGATTTGAAAAAATCTTCTTTAGTTTGAAAGCATATACCTACTTCCAGATTGGTCTCATATAAATTTGGTCAAATTCTGATGAGTGGTAGGTATTTGAGTCAGCTTCAATAATACGTATTTTTTCCACTTAGTGATTGATGGTGATGATGTTGTAATAACTTCCTGTCACTGTTATTCACATTGCAAGTAGTGGTAGGTATACGACTATGTTTGATAAACTTTTTCACAAAAAAAAAACCACCGACTTCCAAAATAAACACTACAAAGTCAAAAATTACTTCAATTTGGGAAGACGGTGTCTTTCGTCGTATTGTCGTTGTTTGCCACCGACTTCCGAAATTGGAGTTACTTTTCACTTTGTAGTGTTTTTTTGGAAGTCGGTGGTTGTCTTTTCTATTTTTCTGTCTCCAGAATAGGATAATTCGTATTAAAAATCAATACTTTGTCACCCCTAAACTTTCCTACCCCCTTGGTATGCATGAATCGATCGCCGTTTGTTCTCCTCCCACGAAATGAGATTTTATGTCGCAACTACAAAGTTGACTTTCATGTACCAGGGCACCATGAATATGAGAAGTAGTCATAAGTTATGTTATAGTGAGATTGATGCACATTTTTAAATGAATCGAACATATAAAATTCACCCTTTCTGAAATTAGAATAGAGGTTCTTTTTGCTTACAAAATATTCGAGAACGATTAGATAAATAAATGCCACACAGCAAGTGGTCGAAAACATGTGGGCTAACTGTGACGATCATTATGAATTCCTTGTATTTTGATACGTTCAGTGCTAGGAATGCTGAAATGAAGTGTTTGTGTATTTATTTACCTAATTGGCATTTCAAATTAGGGTTGTCGTCATTGTTTATTTTTATAAATGGGCAGGTTTTTTTGTTCTTTATTTAAACGGCTGATGATGATGAATCATATTTTATTATTATTTTGTAATAGCGTTAAGTAAACAGTCCAAAATGCGTCGCTTATTTGTGTGGTAACGTCATTTGTGTGGTAGTATTACGTATTGTAATTTGTATTTATTAACGAGGACATAAACTGTTTTACCGTATGACTTACTCAAGGATTTTACCTGAGAAGCTAGAGATAGTCTTGCTTGAGTAACGAGTTACTGCCTACGAAGCTGGATACGAAATATGGGAAATATAGTTTTATTTGGAACTATAGGTACGTGTATAACTTGGGTATATTAGGTATAATATAGGCATGTGTCCCAGCAGTGGGAACGTTATAGGCTAAATATACTAATGGTCGTAAACTACTTAATAGATTAATTACAACACCTAGGTACATACCTACTAAGCAGGTTATCCGTAATAAGAAACTTACACAAGTTGTGACCATTTAATTTTACGATTTTGAATTTGAAGATCTTAGTTGTTAAATAAAAAACTAACCAAATTCGATCTCATCAGTGGGGGTAATGTCGTGAAACACCAGCAATGGCTTGCATTTTGAAAGTTCAACTACATTCATTGCGCTAAATACGTTGTTGAGCAGACAAATTTTACGAACATGCAATGTATTAGTAATATTCTTCAAAATCATTTAGAATGTGATTGAAAGTGTGTTGATTTCGCAATTAGGTTGCAGGACTACTTACCTGATGAAGTAGTGAACTGGTGATGGTGACACATACCTAATTATATTGATAAAAGCGTTTTTAATTACCTACGTAGATAATTAGTATTTTGTTATACGAAACGATTTTCTATCGTGTACCTACGTAAAAGAGTAGATAAGGCTTTCGGAATCTGTATTTAGTACGGACTTGGAAGTTCTGTATCATACTGCATCATTGTTCGTGATTAGTTGTGAATTTGTGATCGGGCTACAGTTTGGGATCGGGCTGGGGTAGGAAATTTAGGAATCGTAGGAATCTCTAAGCCCGAGGTTATCTCCATCGCCAGCGGCTGGCATGTTGCAGCTAGGGTTTCTTTCCCGGGTTCCCAATCCTGATTTCGGGTATTTTCAATCGGGAATTCCCGACCTTCGGTAAATAAATTAAACGTTCAAATGTTTTTACGTTTTTGCGTTTTTAAAGACTAAACAAGGATTTCCAACTCTTTGAGAACTCCCGAAAATGGACTCCGAATCTGGAGTTACTGTATAAATCTGATAAACCCTTATTTTGTTAAAAAAGTAATATTCTGTGGCGAAGTTGTGGATTAGATTTGAAAAAAGAAGTTTCATGACAATATTATTTTGTCATTTTATCTCACTCCCACCGTCGGTATCGGTCAGCGTCGTCTATCCGTTGACCATTCGTAAAGAAGCATATACATATATCTAACTCAAAACCCACAGAATCCTCTTTCAAAGGCAATACATTAATAATGCTTATTATTCTTTTAAATTCCCGATTATTCGGAATTTTCTGGGATATTTTTTTTAGCTCCTTGGATCTTCATAAACCCGGGAATTGAGAAACCCTAGTTGCAGCCGGGTAGAATATTTCTAATCACGTCGTGGCAATTCGGCCCCCGACCGCCCGTCACAAACATTTGGCGCGCTTCCCGCCAATCTCTGGGCCAGGGCCGGCAACGCTCGCCAAATTATGACATTACATAGTTTTTTACTAAACACGCTATGGCAAATATGGCAATAGGCCGAACATTACTTACTGGGATTTCAGCGATTTTATTCGGTATCTTCGTTCGTATACAAATATTTTTGTGGTGGTGGAAATGGAAATAGTGTAGGACTGTAGGTTATATGTATATACGTTTGATGACTAAGTAGGTAAGCTGCTATGCATGTTATGATAATCCTTAAGGGCCTTTTTATTTTGAGTCGCGATACATTTTTTTTTTATAAATTACAGTTAGCAGAATATAACTTTTTAATTGAAAGAAACTGCATCAAAACGAATATATTCCAAATTCGTATCGAAAGAGAAATATGTAACAAATAACGCTTAGTAAGTAGTTGACAAGTGACACCCCTCAACGTGACTTAGACAGTCCCCCGCACTACGACCCTCGCTCGACCCTGGCCGGCGACTGTCGAGCGGATCGCATATACCGCCTGCCCGCTACTGCGTCCTTGGTACATTCCGTGACGTTTCTATCCGCCCCGTCTACGTTGCGTACAGTCGAGACGATCGAGATATAGAATCGAGTGATAGATAACCGGCGAGTAGGGAGGAAATCCGACAGGTTCTGATTTGACGTTA
Source organism: Brachylomia viminalis (assembly GCA_937001585.2). Classification (NCBI taxonomy): domain Eukaryota; kingdom Metazoa; phylum Arthropoda; class Insecta; order Lepidoptera; family Noctuidae; genus Brachylomia; species Brachylomia viminalis. The sequence continues at coordinate 26,086,505 of OW443298.2, read as the reverse complement.
TGATTACTATGATAATTATAACAGCACGATTTAGATGTTTAGTCATAACGAGGATCATTTTTACATCAAAATAAAATGTTCCTTAGGAAATGCCAAGATGTAGTTCAATTAAATTCTTGGTTTCTCGCGACTCTATTGATGTGTGCAGGTAATCTAGGACCTACCTATCCCCAATTTTCCTACGTGCAAAGACGAATACTTCAATACAGCAAACTTACATAGGTAATTAACAATAGGCACAGTAGGTACCTAAGTATCTTGGCAGATATTTTATTCTTAATACCTACGACGCGTCTTTTTTAAATTTTAATTGGGAATCAATACATAGACATTAAACCACAGAATACATGACTAGACTAAGATGTGTCTACATAACATACCTACATTTCAACGACTGAGAGAAAACGCAAAGACATTGATATCGACCATATTTGGGTCAATAAAGAAATAATTCACGGTGTCTGAATAAATTACTGTTACGAATTGTGTTTGATATAATAAACAGACGGACGCCCGCCGGTTAACACTAATTTAGCTCTCAATGCTACCGCATTAATCATAGTTTAGAGGTAATTACTCGGTTAATAGCTCTTGACTAATTATGTTATCCCAATCGAATTCTTGTTTTATGTAATACTTAGTTAACTTACTGTAGTTAGTAGACAAAAGGATTACAAATAAAAATGTATGGTTCGTCAAAGCAATAAATGATTAAACTACTTCTTATGCATTTGATTTTACTCATAATACGTAGGTGAAGTGAGCCAATAGTTTCAATCCCTAGCATCAGTATTGCTGACACAGACAGATTTAGCACAGATACTTACATATTTTATTATTTAATACACAGACCATAAAAGGAGATTTTGTACGAGCATGCAATTAAATTAATGTGTACTAAAATACTGGGCGATTATAAAAAATTATTGTCGAGGAAAACTAAGTAGGTAGGTACTATGTGCTATATTATAGTATCTATACTATTTAGCAATCGTTTAAATTCTGATACAACAATAATTTCTCTCTTTTCTCTCCTATGGTATAAATAAAGTCTCCTAAATTCTGCATAGTTAAGCCATAAAAAAACGAAGCTATTTATCATTATAACTTCGTAAACCTGTGGAAAAAAAAAGAAAGATGTATAGAAAAATTGCATGCCTAAAATGTTCAAATAAACTAAACGAACCCCTCTTATACATGGTTGTGTAATTATTGTATACCTTAATTCGGGGTAATAAATGTTATATTTCAACGGAGTATTGTGCTATGAGGGGTGGCGCGTGGCGCAAAGAGGGGTGCGTTGCCATATCTCACCCCAGCCCATGTTGTTTGGATATAAAAATGTTGACTTTGCTATTAAATGTGCATGTTGACATTTATTTGCATTATAATTGTAATTTTTGATTATCTGTTCCCACTTAAGTGTTAAGTATGTTAAACAATTTCTAATAGCCATTGCGGAAACTATCGAATATAATTTTTATTGTAAAATGTTATTAAATCGAAACTTAGTAAAAAATAAGTAAGTGATTCTGATCCATTTATTATTTGAAGACAATTTTTTTTCTAATATAAATTGTGCACACCACTATTATTTTATTACATTCATGAACTTTTCAGAACACTTACAACCAAATAATATCTATGTGCAAATTTATACCTTTTTGCAGGTATCATTAAAGTCTATATTTGCTTGAATTGACGTAACTACGTAAGCGACAAGTTGTTCGGTGCTCTAATGCAAAACCAACTCTACGCATTTATGTTGCCCTGGTAGATTTTTGTAGGAGTTCGATTGGTGTCCGATCGCTCTCGCTGCCGAAAAATACGATCGAGATCTATCCTATCAGAGAGAGATGGGATGAGATGAGACGATGACGAACTTTTCGATTTAAATATTTTTATAATTAATTGCGTTTGCGTGGGAAATAAAAAAGAAGAAATGAAATTATAAATATACAAATCGATTTTGTAGATTTAAAATTCAATGAATCTTCTTTATCGTTAGCGCTTACCGGTTAAGGAAATGAAACCTAAATTATTTCTTGGAACTTCTTCCTTTGAGTTTACAATAGGTAATAAAGACTTTAATACGAGTGCGTTCGATAAGCAGCTTCTTCAAAAAGCATCATGTTGGCGGTGTAGGGATTGGGACTTGGGAAGTTGGGAGCGGTCAGTAGGTATGCAATGTTATAATTATATAGGTAAGTATTATGAGATGTAAGTATAATTTATTTAGGTTAATAATGAACCGTCCCAATGAAGTTTTTCTCACAAATAGAAATATTAAAAATAAATTATTCGCAATTCGCAAGCAACTAGGTGGCTGAGCGAGCACAAGCGACATCGCGTCAGTCTATTTACGCTACGCTTCACTACGCTGACCACGCAACGCGACGATGCGGCGACGTGCAGCTAGCTATTTTAATTCTAGAATAGGGACGCTATTAACTGTGGCCTAGATTTCCTAGCGTGAAAAATAATGTAACGAACCATTGCATTTTTTGCCACAAAAAATCGAAACTTAGCCAATTTCGTGTGACATTCACCTGTAATATATTTGTAATTTTTTTAAACAAAAATAAACAGAAATTAAAAAAAAAACTCGTACATTTTACTATCGGAAAATAAAGTTTGTGTCGCGAAAAACTAAATAGTTTCTTTGCTCGGAAAATCCTAGTTGCATCCGGGTCATTCGGCGTCGGATAAACCCTTTTCTTCAGCGCGCGTGATACTAGGCTCACAGTAAGCACGAGGAGTTATACGGAGCGCCGCGGCGAGTGTAGCCGTAGGAGTGAAAGAGACGCACTTGTGCTTGGAATGCTAGTGTTAGACAGAGACGTTACGGTGAAGGTCAACTGATAGGATACACAGTGTAATTCAAGCATAGAAGAAACGTACACGTCGCGCGTCGTATCAAGATTATTGCCGCGATAATGTAAATGGATATTTTAAATAAAATGAGCTGATAGGCACTTTTTGTTACTTTTGGCATTGATTTTCGAATTTCATATTTTAAAAAGTTTTTTTTCCGCAAATGGAACGCTAAAATACTAATTTCGATTATGAAAAGAGCCTAAACTTTATAATCACTTATTTATTATATGTTATTGAAATAAATAAACAACTATTTCTTGTAAGACTGACGATGTCAACGTTTATTTTTATTTGTACTTCTCTGTAGTACGACAAGTGATAAAGTAGGACGGCGCTATACATTGAAGCGAGACAGAAGTACCAGCACGTGCTTTCTTTCATAATTTTCGTTTTGGCTCCTCGCCCCGCTGCCACTCCGATATTTCATCTCATTGTGGGAAATTGTTTCGTGAGAAATAGCCGTTATTTTTTACAAGCCTTTTTTTATTAATTTTGTTTCTTGTTTGATACCTAAGCAAGTAAGCGGATTCCATGAAAATAATAAAATGTGTGTTAGTTTCGCAGATAAAATAATGACATTAATACTTATCTTTGTTTATTACAAGTAAGTAGGTAGTTATACAGTTTTCGATATTTATAGTGACAAAAATACTTAGGACTTGGAAAAACACTACAGTCAAACGGGGTGAATAGGCATGCAGGGGTGAATAGAAACGAAACTTTAAAGGGGATTTTAACCTTGAAATAATTTAGTTTGACCCCAACAAGAGCACTTAATCGTTAATTATATTACAATAAACACATTAAGAGTCCTTTTTGGAATAAACTATATTATTTCAAGGTTATAATCCCTTCTAAAGTTTCGTCTCTATTCACCCCTGCGTCCCTATTCACCCCGTTTGACGGTATCGAAAACTGGAACCAATGTGGGAATTTTGGCGAAGTTTAAGTATAAACACATTCAGAGAGACCAACCAGTAAGGAAGTAGTAATATAGGGAAACAACCAAGCAACATTGTTCCTGTTCTAGGAACCGAGTGGGCCAAGACTTGTTAGTCCACAATAGCCCACTAAGGGCCATTGGGTTTTAATAACGAGTCCAAATGAATTACTTATGTAAATTAGTCGGGAACCGGCCGGACCGGTTCCCGATCAGCTGGGCAGCCCGGTCAGGTCACATAGGTACCACAGATTTCATGTAGGGCCACGTCCGGTAGTCGGCAAGAATCTATACGGACGAATAAGTTGGGTTACCTAGTTCACGTGAGGATCTATGTTTTGGAACGGGCAAATACTTAGCTTCCACTTTCGGACCAACTGACCGACTCCATGACAAAACTGCGTGTAAATCCTACTTAATTGAAATAATATGGCACTTTGACGTGATCGCAACATTTTGAAAAAACTAAATACCTACTACGTATTCTAACCGCTTTATTTAGCACTCTACTTAGTTTCCAAAGTAAGCATAATATCTTAGTTACTTAGATACCTAGAAATTAATTTGATAGAACAAACTCTAAACTAAGTTTGAAATCTCTACGTTAGGCTTCGGAATCTTGTCAATATTTGTTGCGTTCTTTATAATGAAGTGGATACGCTTAATGAATTACCTATATCTAACTTATCAAGACAAATTGCTAAATAACTTGAGCAAATATGGAACTTGTTACCTATTGCATTATTTTAAAAGAAACCAAGAATTAAACCGACTTGGAAATTAACTCAGCATTACTACCATTCCAAAATGACACATTATTACATATTACATAGGTATTCAAGCGAAAAACAACTCAATACTTAGTCCGTTCTCTATAAGATTCGGAAAGGCTCTGAACACGACTGACACGTATTTTATAGTTTTCTTAAACTTTTCACCTAAGAAATTTTAAGACTAAGTAGACCATAGGTAGGTACCTAGAAATTCCTGGTTTGGTCAGGTTTGCTTTACATTATCATGATTATCATCACCATCATCCAAACTTATCATGATTGCTCATGCAGAAGCATAACATCTTCCCTGTATCCACACGGCATGTTTCTGGTTTTCCGCTAGTGAATGCGGTTTGTTTGACCAGGAGCACGGTATTGCTGTCCGTTCACCTGATTTTAATCCTTTAATCGGTATTCGCCATGAAAGCAGATTTTAACACTTTTACGATTCCCTTCGAATTCTGATAAGTACTTATATCAAGCATTGTTCACTTTAATTTGCTGATTTATTCCTTTCAAAAGCTTTTTGAGTGTTTCGTTCGCAGGTTTTACGAACTTAGGTACCTACCTAATGATTTGGAGAACTTTAATGGTTTTTCAGAGAGTTTTATAAATTTATTTAGCTATTAGGTACCTATTGCATTCATTATTACGAACACTCCAACATCTATATATCTAAGAATGTGTGACTCCTACGATGTTCAACGGTGTTATCGGCTCTTCGATACCTATAAGAAATGCCTTTGGTCATTTGGTATTCTTAATCAATTTGATAAGAACATACTGACGGCTATCTTGATTTACATATATTATCGTTAAATTAAAACACATTCCTTATTTACAATTGATTCCAATGATATCTGTGTCATTTCATCAATGACTCATTCGATATAGAGCTTTCAATTCATAGATAAAATTCTTAGAAAAACAAACAAGTTTTTAAAGCAAGATCAAAGTATCTAGGTATCTTACAAGAAACATTTTTAGAGGCGATGAAATACTGTCATCTATATATTAAAGTAGGATCTTATTAATGAACTTTAATCTCTCAACACCATACAATTTTATTAACTAGTGTTGAATCCGTTCGCTGTCTGCTTTGGAGTCAACCTTCGTGAGAAACTATGCAACCCAATCCTACATCAATATTATAAACGGAATCTATATAGCCATACCTACTAAACCTCCTGTATTCATCGTTCGTTCCCGTATGCCATCAGTCGAACATCATCACCGTTATCCTCAAATCCCAATTTTTGGGTCGATGATGCATTTGTTATAGACAGGACTACTCTTTGTATAGTGTATTCACGGAGACGAGTTATAGTAGAGCGCTATCTCACTCACACAATTTTTTAACTGCGATTGGTCAGTGATAAACGCTAAGGCGGTGTACACAGTACGAGTACTTTTTAGTCTACTCATACTTCCCGTACTGTGCAGACGTGCTCTTACTTGTGACTGTATGCTCAACTTGTGAACCGGCTGGTGTATTGTATTTTACGATTGATTGCTTTCTTGACGACTTGGCGGCTTGTGAAAAGGACTTTTCATTGTGAACTGAAATAGTGCGATAATGATATGTTATAAACTTGTATAGGTAGATATTATAATAAAATAAAGAAAATTTAATCATTAACTCTCGATTTTATTTCTTTCCTTCATATCCATCAGATATATATAAAAAAGTAGGTACCCATAAAAAAAATCTATCAAATAAATGTCTCTCAATTTATACGACAGACGAAGCCGCAGGAATAAACTAAGCGAACTTTTAAGAAGCGCAGTGTGAACGCACATTTACATTTCTAAGGTATTGTTAACGCCCACTGACCCTAAAACAGTTATTTTTTGTCTTTGTCATTTGTATGATAATGTGCGATAGAGAAGGCGCTATACTTAGGTACTCGTCTCCGTGAATACACTATAGTCATTATCATCTCTCACATCATTCACGTCGTTCAATCCATCCATAGTTTCTTAGCCATTAGTCGAACCACATCACACCACAATGAACTGGAGGACCATAAGTACTTAGATGCATACAATAGTTTTATCAACTCCCACTTTACGACTTCTAATACCTATGACATCCACCATATTGTAATGAAACGAAACTGAAGGCGATCAGCACATCTAAACTGCGTGACCTGAGCAAGAGCTGTCAGTGTCATGATTCTTGTGGAATATTTACACTGACAGCTCAGCTCAGCTCTTGAACGTGGTTTAGATGTGCTAACCGCGTTTAGTTTCACTAGTGAAATTCGCTATACTTAAGAGGTAAGGTGTTGCCAACCAGAGATTCCTTCTGAAATCATCTTGATTTTGTTTTGATGATGTTTTACTTATTGATACGAGCTACATAGACAACTAGGTATGGTTCTTGTGTGTACTTACCTTATTATAACTAAGAATGTTTAAAAGCAATCGCGCACGCAATCTGACCGTCTTGTTAGAATCGTTTCATAAAAAGCTGGTTTTACGAGTGCGTTTCTCGTGATCATTTACATATTAATTAATACGTTAATTGTATCTTTCATAAAAAGCGTCTACTGTTGTTTACGGCAAACTCTGATTTGCATGCGAAAACCTTGTTATGTTCAACTGGTTAGAATTTGAAATCTCCCAATGAAACGTCATTAATTAGTGCCATGTTCACAGAAATCATCGTTATTTGGTCGGCCTTTGTAATCCGAGGTCAACAGAGACAGGAAGAGGTTCCTATAATAATAGGATATTTAACTTTTCGTAATATCTTAAGTAGATAGGCCTGGCTTTTACTGACTGTGTTTTATTTAGCTTTATGTTAACTCTAGGTGCCTTCTACGTACCTACTACGTACTGTTGAATATTCGTCAGTTAGCTCGGAATTAATCGTTCGCGACCGCGATGGCGCATGGCGCTGCTTTTTAATTTGCGTAGTTGGTTATGAGTTTCACATTCGAAATCAATAACATCCTTTTCATTTTGACTCGACAACACAATAAATTCAACTTCGTCTGATCGACTTCTCAATTTTGTTAAATTGTCGAAATATAAAATGAAATAGATACTCAATACGTGTTTGTTACGCAATAAGGGTGGTAAGTACCTACGTATTTGTTCATACTTAAGTACCTAGGTAGCTCTTGCATAGCTTCCCATGACGTCGTAAGGATAGCGACCAAACTAGATTCATTCCAGCATTCACTTGATGACCTAACAATAACAATGGTAACTTCAAGTAACGCAATTTCTACTTTCGTAGGATTGATTACCTACTGTTTTATAAAATAAAATAATAAAATGCTGTCTAAGCGAGTCGATGAATGTTTCTTCTCATGTTTTCTTTTTTAAATGAAAGCGTGCATTTGGATTGGGAAAACTAGGAAGCCAGGTTATAGAAGAGCTGTAATGATTTTAACGTGTGAAGTAATAATAATTCGTGTTGTACGCGTGTCGCGCGTTGCAGTCGCCACGTCACTGTGTTGTTGTGCAGAAGCGGCGCAGGCGGCCATGACGGTCGGCGTGGCGAACGTGCTGTGCGACGAGCGTCCCGCCCCCCTGGCGTGGCCGGCACCGCCCCCAGCCGCACCGCCCGCGCCCCTCTGGCCCTACCCTGGTGAGTCACCTCCTACTGATATCTGCGACCCTGGTAGCTACGCGCCAACTGCATTACGAGAACGCCGTTTCAGCGAGATCGGACCCCCGGCCAGAAATGAAAATTTAACACTGGCGCAGTCGTACTAATTTCTAAACCGACCATACCTATCTCTTTCTTTATTTTAAACCTAAAAAGAGATAGAAAATGGATCTAAGGAAAAAAGGCGCCTAATTCTGAATGAGAATGCCGTATGTTTAGATATAGGTACCACCTCTTCAGTCATGTTGCTTTGGTAGCAGCATTGCAACTGTACTCATCCGGTCAATAGTCGTTGTTGACCGGTTTCGGTAAACCGGCCAAGTGAGGTGGCTACCTGCTTCACTGGATCACGTGAAATAAAATGTCTGTTAAAATCTGTCCGGTTTTATAATGACGGCAAATTCGCGCGTGGCTCCTTTGGCGCTTTTTCAATTATATTTCACTTCCTTTAATTTCCTTTTCAGGGTTTCATTTTGGCTTGTGCATTTTAATAAATAACTTAAAGATTTTGTATTTAATTCCAATTAGGACTAAGTAGGTAGATAAGTCAGGGTCAGACTTCGGCTACAAGAACAAAAAAAGAACTACGACTTCTGTCCAAAACAACCAAATTCTAGTTTGGCGTGAACATAGCAGATTTTAACTTAGGTACTTACCTAAGTGTAAAATACTATCCAAAATTACCAATCGTATCAGAATACCTAATTTAATTACCTACACAGATTTGTATCTGAGCCAACTGACTGAATAATGACAGCTAGTTCAAGTAGGTACCTAGATAGGTGTTATAACTTCACTTAGGGGGGTAAGGTAGAATTCGAGCTTATAAGTAAACTCAAGATTAACGTTTCAAACACTTTTATAAATCATTCAAATCCTAACGATTATTTGGTATATCGATTTCAATTACATACAAACCGTTTTTAACCCTAATGTAATTTATGCGGAACCACGCATACTTACGGTGCACACAACAGCCTCCCTCCGTAACCCGATCGCGTTTATAATGTCGGTCGGGCATTCGGGCCACATCGGGTCTTTTCATCGGACACCGAACTTTTTATCTCTTTCTCGTCATTAGGTATAAATTTAATGAAATCCCTTTGCCATTAAAACGACGGCGTTGAATTTCGCACTCACCTGTACTGATTGTACTGTTGAATGAATGGACGCAGGTACGCTCGACGACAAAAGTTAATTGGTGAATGTGACGAATACGATCGAGTTGAATGGAATTCAAAATAATGGAATGTGGTTTCTAATTGCACGATTCACTAGTTAGAATGAACTAGTGAATTTTACCAAAGTAGATCTTGTACGGAAGGAACATGAAAGTTGCCTTACCGTAGAAGCGAGTTAAATTAGGAAATCTCGTATTTCTGACGTCAATTGAAAAAGTGAGGCTTTGTGTAACTGCACGTTAGCCAAATAGTCTGGCCCAAGATTATATTATCATATCATTATCACACATGGTGGATGAAGGAATGATTGCCCTCGTATGACACGATAATTCAAAAGGCAGGTAATTGCTGTTAAACCCTGCAATTATCCTTTAGACACCTTTTACGACAGTGAGCTGAAATATTAAACGGCAGCTGAAGCCTGCGGCAAACCCACGTGGCCAAGTTTGTTAAATTAGCTCTGGGAAATGCCTTGCAAAGATGAGGCAGTTCCTACATGTCAACTTTTTTTTGTAACATCCTCAATTTCTTGCGAGCCTAGTCCATATTCTCTTTTTATCGCGGTTCTTTTACTGTCAATTGTCCTCCTTTCAACTCCTTTGTACTATTTCTAATGCAGATGGTAGCCAACACCTGTCTAATGACAACAGAGTAATTCATAGTTTTTAGTTAAGTAAATAATCATCCGGTTACTTAAATGGCTTTATCTGTTTAAGGTAGGTAGGTACCTATTAGGTACCTACATATTAGTGTTGACTTAGAAACTTGTTTAGTCTTTACAAATGCTTAGGTTGAGGGAGTTAAGTAACCTATTCTTAAGGTCATAAGGAAATTGCTCCTGTAAGGAGGTAGGTACTTGTTTTTGCACGATTTCTTACTGCGAATTTAAAAGCATAATTTATGTAGATAACTTTTTAACCGACTAGCGACTGCACGACGCAAAGTTTGTGTGGGTAATGTTTTCACGTGTACATATCTATGTATCTTTTTACAATGATCTATTGTAAGCTAGATATTAGTTTTATCGCTCCACCCAAGCCTACTCATTTTATAAATGCTTAAGTAACCCTTTCTGTCTGCTATACTTATCGCATTTTGCTGCAGTTGATGTTCTTTCATCATTGTTCAGGGTAGATTTCTAAAAAAATGTGGTAAATTGGTAGATATAGGTACCTACCTAATGGATAGAAAGAGGGCTCGAGAATTGACCTTTGTGCGATAGGAAAGCTCTACTTTATCTACATCTGCAGAGAACTAATATTATAACCTGACGGAGATGATTGTCAGGACATTTTTTTGCTCTGATCGCGTAGAAAACCCATAACTTAATGCCTATGGCATTAAGTCCGCCTCTGTACATTTGTGTGCTTAAAGTGTTAAATAAAATAAAATAAATAAATAAAACGATTATGTCAATTGTCACAGACTTTTATGCTAACGTTTAATAATACTTAACTAGCTCTGCCCCGCGGTTTGTTTTACCCGCATAAGCCTCGGTCCCGTGCGAATATCGAGATAATTGCATCCTATGTCCTAATCCAGGTCGTTGTCTACCCATGTGCCAAGTTTCATCCAAATCAATTAAGATGTTTTAGCGTGAAAACGTAGGTAATAAACATACCTACCTACTTACAATTAAATCTTTTCTCTTTATAGGTACAGACGCCAGCACATCAAGCTACTACAATCTGTCAAATTTCTCTAATAGATTTTCAACTTTATCGCTAAAGCATTAAGGTTCAAGGTTGATTGGGAAAATTTTACAGTTTCGGGTAGCTTGACCTGCTGGCGTCTGTACCTAGGTAATATTCGTTTAGATGACGCGATTATCTATTTCCTACAATATTATCAATAAATTTGCGATCGAATAGTCATACATTCAATCCGATTCCTAGAGGGTAGGTACAAAGGTACAATATATTAAGATCGGTTGGTACAATTGCATTGCTAATCAATTCAATAATTCAAAGTTAATCTGTAGCACCAGCGCCAGTAGTTCGGTAAACGGATTATAAACTAGATAAGTAGATAAGTTAATGGATTATAGAGAAATATTACCCATAGACATTTGAATAGGTTCATATTAATGAGTCTGGCTTGATTCATGTTCATGTCGCTTGTTGAATTGAATAACAACGTTATCACTTTTCATTTGTATGGTCAACTAACCTACCTAGGTACTTAAGTAGGTAGGTGATATAGGTAGGTACCTACCTACCAAACTACCAAGATTGGATTCTTTTAAATTTGTGATCGAATTGAGTGAATACGTATTTAAATATCATTAGGTCGGTCTTTACTTAAATGGTTTCTGACTTGATTCATTTCCATGTCGCTTGTTGAATTGAAGAACTACCTACGTTAGGTACCTACATAAAAGTTAACATGTGTATGGTCAACTAAGGACTTATCTGCCCTAAGTAGGTAGGTTAGGTACCTACCTACGTACCAAACTACCACGATTGGATTCTTTTAAATTTCAAATGCGATCGAATTGAGTGAATAAGTATTTCGTCGTAGGTCGCGGTCGGTTCAAAATTATTTGTGTAAAAAAAATAGAAAGTGAATTCCTAAATAGGTAATAGCGAATTTGGCTGTTATCTATATTTAAGTAGGTAGGTAGTTAGGTATGAATAATAATAGTAAGTACCTAATTATCCCCAAGTTCTATGGAAAGTGCACTCAATGGCCATAAGGCAATCTACGGGCTAATTGCGTAACACACAGGTAAGTAGGTAAGTAGAATGACAATTGATCGCAATGGATTTCATTCATAGAGACCTACTCGTACCTCGTATCTTACATCATTTGCTGGCAAGAATGTTTCAACTCTCAAACAAAAATAAAATACACATAAAAGTTCGTAAAAAAACGATTAATTCACAAATCGGTTCTTATCAAACCACTAAAAGATTATGAACGCGTAAACTAATACTCCCGATACAGTAATCACCGAATATTTCCCACATGTTGACCACTTTAAAATAAGTGACGTCACGCGTCTTAAGACGAGGTAAAAAACTAATATCGTCTGGATCCATCGCTCACCCGCATCCATCCGCTAAATCGTTCCCCACGATCGGAACTCTGTCACTTCCATGCCATAAATTATAACACCATAAAAAAACATAAAAACTCATTTATCGATAAAACTGGAATCGACTTACGTGCAGCCCTAACATTTACCGCTCCGCCCACAAGACTCCGCCTCCTTGGCGTCTCGGCCAATAAGAAGCCGTCGCGCGTCCAAAGGCAGTGCTTCATCTTCGCCGCCTCGATCTTTTTAGTGTTGTGAATGACTTTTTTGCGTTTATGTTTTTCTTGTAATAACAAGTGGTGCGGTAATGGCGATTTTTGCCGCGTCTTGAACGCACGCCGCACGTTTGACACCTCACGCGACCGTTGAAAAAATAACGTTCGCTACTATGATTGATGGCACCGTAATTGGTGGCTTTGATACATATCTGATAGGCAAATCAACCGAAATTATAATTAAATAGGTACCTAAGTATCAAGTGCGTGGTAACAGGAAAAGACATTGATATCTTGATACCTAGAGTTAATACCTATTACCTAAGTACCTACCTAGGTACCTACTTGTCACAATTATTTCCAAGTTCCAAACTTAGTAAGTAGGTCCGCACTTACCTAGGTAGAAAGGTAGGTAGGTATGTAGATACGTCAATTTCCAATAGATAGGTAGGTAGGTACCTACTACCAACCTAATCTTGATTGCCTGTCTCTTCAGTTAAAATCCTAGCACTATCAATCAATCAATCAATCTTATCCGCCTATACCACTATCGCACTGTACTTATCTACTAGACATAGCCTGTTGACTGTTGTCCGTGTTGATTTGATAGGTGTTGATAAATGATTGACACATGGCACGTAGATCGTAATTGATAAAACCTAGCACTGTCTGATCATCCGATAAATGTCCTTAGTCTTGACTCAAGAGATGAATCGAATGCAAGTGACCTACCTATTCAGATTCTGAACAAAATTAGGTAAATCATTTGCTTAAGAATTTTGTGGAATTCGATTAAAGTTCATCACTTGCCACGGAGTAAGGAGTGTAAATGGAGCGATCGCTATTTGCGACTAAACATCTGCACACTTAGCGCAAATACCATGACGACAGTCGACAATCGGATTTAAGCCGTTCAAATCTAATCGCAAACACATCTCAGCGACAATAAATTAAAAAAATGTAGGGAAAATATACTGACGGAATGAGACTGAGATTAGAATGTGACCGTCCGCGTCGCGTCCTTAGAAATAAGAGAATTGCCCCTTTGATATCATCAAGTAAGTTATTAAAGATTCTTTTCTCCCACTCAACCCAAAACACCCTCAAGATGACGAAATGAGTGTACCTAGGGCACGTTAATACCCGGGTCTAGAGATAGATGCAGTTACGTATTTTGCCAAATTGGTATTTTGTTGGAATACTTAGGTATTCATTACAGTCATTATTCATTTCATTATTCATTCATTAAGTATTAGGTACCTAGAGTTAAATTTAGGGTGAATTCTTTTGTATGGTGGGGTTGTATGTAAGAATAAACCATCATCCAACTAATTGGCAGAGGGAGCATTTTTGACAAAAAGTTTGGACGTTAGAGAATTCTATTAACTTGGTTTTGCTATTGACTCCAAACGGGGATTTATGTAAGCTGGTTGCAATCATTGTAAATTCCCCCTACAAATGGTGATTTTAATTTCATGGACCACTTACCTATGAACTTGAGTAGATAGTGTAGGTATTTGTTACTTTTATTGCAAGTTTTATATTGTATGCCTACTGTGTAATATACTGCTGTTTGTTATTCCTAACAAATAAAATAAAACTTTATTTAAAACAAAGTTCTGCCCGCGATTTCGTCCACGTGAAATGTCTTGTTCCCCGACCCATCCCGTCGCATCGTATAGCCTGCCCACGCTATTACTTCGTTGCCGCTTAGCGTTCTTTCTGACTCTTTTTCTTTTTATGGGTCCTAGCGTGATGTTAAAAAGTCTATAGCCCTCCTCAAGAATTGGGCTATCAAAGGCATTTTTTTAACGGCTTGTATTTGCAGATATTAGCGTATTCAAGCAAATAAACACACTCTTCAGCTTTTATTATAAGTATAAATTCAAAGCAAATCCCTACACGACTAAGTCATGTTCTTAGTTATGACGAACTTCAATTGTAAAAACGAACTAATAAATCGTTTTACAAACTTTCATCGAGGCTCTAGTAAAAAATAGGTACCTACCTACTTCACATCATAAATATCCGAACTATTAACTACTATTCACATTCAACGCATCACTCAATTCAAACTATTTAAAAAACAGGCCGCTTTTCAGAAACGTTTAAAGTTAAAGCGATGCTAATGGTTTCGTTCTGTCTCTTTTTAACTCACCTAATTCCTTTATGCACCATCTCGTTTCCTCTCGATAGGGATGTGAAGAGAATAATGGATTAATTGGAATAGTAAAATGCAAGTCATTAAATGTATTTCGAATGTAGAGCTGGGCATTTCAAAATGAATTTTAAGCAATCAATGGAATGGTAATGAATTGATCGGTTTACGTTCCGATTTTGGTAATGATTTTGTATTGCTGTGCTCTTGTAGACATGATATGCCTCTATTCCGAAGGTAATCCCGAAACAAAGTCCACTTACTAAAGCCGTCGTTGACTTTTATTTTGCCATGTTTGGCGTATTAACAATCAAATAAATTTTACATTTGCGAAAGTTTTATTACGGGTGTCCATGTCCTTAATTGTTATTCATTATAAAATTTTAATTACCTACCTACTGTTTTTATAATTTTCCTGCTTTTATTTTAACTACATAATTATATAAAAGTCAATTAGGTAATATGGTATCTATAGAAACAATAGGTAGGTAAGCGGATATTAAGATCTTACACATTTTCATCGCTACAGACTTAATGAATTATAAGTAAATGAAGTAGCGAAAAAAATATTAATTACCTCTATGTAGATTAATACATAGGCAGGAAGGCAATGTGTCACAAACATAAGAAGGCTTTAAAATACGCAATAATTATGAAAATAAGTCGTAAGAACAGACAGATTGATAATTTTTGTTCAATTTTATTTTCATAGTTCCGTGGAATATTTTTCCTACATTTACCTACTGCCATTGAAAACACGACATAAAGAGTAATTTCCCACCGAAAACATTAACATTCCTGCTCGTCTCCGGAAGCGCGGCCGCTGAATATTAAACGATCGGCTCGTATGCCATATTGTGACTAAGTGATGAGCCATACACACGGACTACTAAATAAACTAATGGAGTATTGATATGCTGACGAATGTGCGCCTTTTGCAGACATCGTGTATAGTGTGTGGCCGTACACATGATAACGAGCTTGATTCTCCAGAAACTAGAATTAGAAATTTGCATATTATTGACACTCTGTTTATTCACTACTCCGTGGTCTTCGTCATTAATACAGCGTAGATGTCGGCACTCGCTTTATTGTTATGATGCCTCGGTACGAACAAAATTATATGACATTGACATTTTAGAATCAGCAATGCCCAATTAAATCCATGCTGCATGTACTTTTATTATTTGTTATTTATTCGAACGCCTGCTTCAACAAGCAAATTCTGTTTCCAGCTCAAGTGTCAATGGAAAGCATGATGGTGGGTGGTGTGGGCGTCGGCGGCGTCGGGTCCGTGGGCGGCGGCATGTCCGGCTTCCAGCTGGTGCGCGAGCCCACGTCGGGCGCGCTGCTGCTGCTGCCCGCGCCGCCCGAGCTGCCGCACGCCGTGCTGTGGGGCGGCTTGCCCTACCAGGCCGCGCCGCTGCTGCTGCCTCCCGCGCACCCGGCGCACCAGCTGCAGCTGCTGCAGGGCGACCTGCTCGCCAGCACTGCGACCTTGCAACACACTCACACGCATTCTACGCGCCTAGTGACCCTCGCGCCTGCGCCTCAGCCGCAACCCCACCCTTCACACACGGCAGACAAGAGGAAACCGATCATGCAGCCGCTCATCACGCCGCATTTAATAAAAATTGAGCCAGAACCACAGCATGAAAAACCGCAACCGACTTATGCACCAGAACCGGTTCAGCAGCCGATGATCACGACGCACTTGTACTACCAGCCTGACTACTCAGAGCAGGCGTGTCGGAGTCAAGCGACATCACCAGCTGCTCCACCGACGCCACCTCCTGATGCCCCTGAGCTCCCGGCACACAGGGACGCGTCAAACCAAACTGATCACATCGACGAGGAGGATGAATCTCCAAATCACGCCGATGAAGATGAAAGGGACGTAGCATGTGTTGGGGTCGCACATTACCCTGAAGACAATATGATGCAAAGTCACCCGCAGTTATTACACCATCCACCTATCGAACATGCAGAAGAATCTTCTTCGGAAGGCCTGATGACTATCGGAGAAAAAACAATAGATTCAATAGAAAGAGACGATTGCTTAGACAACTCAAGTAGCAATGCATCTAATGAACTAGTGATAGACACGGCAAGAACGACGCCAGTTCCACATCTTTCACAAAACACCAGACCACCTGTAGATGTAAGTGGTTTAGAACTTCTGTCAAACAGCATTGAACAGTTCGAACGCACTACACCAGGAACTAGTATGCCAACGTTAGATCCGGTACCATTGACTGTCGATACGAGGACACCAACTAAACTAAACATTTTAATAAAGACATCACCCAAATCACCACCGAGAACTGATGCAGAACCTCACAGGCGGTTCCAATTTCCAGCAACAGATCCCAGTACCAGTGAACAAAGCAAGCCTTCCCTCGACGGCTTGGGCTTATTATGTGCTCTAGCAGAACAGAGGTTTATGGAGGAAGTAGTGGAAAACCCTCCAGAAAATATGCCTCTTACATCCCGTCCCTTTATTAAGAGTGAACCCTTATTAAGTCCCACCGATAGAAGTCGCTCGGCAGATTCTTCTACAAATAAAAAAGACAGACATAGACATAGAGACGGCGATTCTAGTGGCGAAAGGAGAAAAATAAGAAGTCATGACCGAGAAGAAAGGTTACGACACAAACTGGAAAAAATGCGTCGACATAAACGAGATAGAGAAAGAGACGAGGGAAGAAATAGTGGAGGAGAGTTGGAGACAAGTCTGAGACGCGTCACGGCTTGTTCATGTAATTCTGTGACGTGTACGCATAACACTAACGTCCGGTCAGCTCATGCACTCGCCAGTGCAATAGAAAAAGACATGCGTGAGAGACTTTTAGCATTGGAAAGACAGTTTGATGAGAAAAAAGCCCAGTTGAAAGCTTTAAACCCGCCTTTACCTACTTTATCAGTGTCTACGGCACCATCCACTCCAGCATTGTCACCTGACTCTGACAGAGGATCATCCAAGAAACGCAAAGTTGGAAGACCACGGAAGGTCTCTAGTCCAGACTCCACCGAGACAATCGTAGCGAAGAAGCCAAAATCTAAGAGTAGGCTTGTTGGCTATCTTCTGGCAAAGGGTAAGCTCAAAGGTGGCATATTGTGCACGAGAGGAGAGCCTTCGAGAGAGGAGGTCAACCGGACAAGCAAAGTGCGTCCCAAGTTGAAAGCTGAACCGATTATGAAGGCATGTTCTGATCCAGAAGAAGCCGAATGGGCGCTGAACCGGTCAGCGAGTTCTTCTATGGAGAGTCTCAACGAGGTCCGACAGAAAAATAGAGAGAAAGTAGACCGCTTAGCTCGGAAACATTCGCGGGATGACATACCCGAGCTTGAGTTCGCGCTACGACGTGCTAGTGCTTCAAGTGATAGCGACAAAGAGAAGCGGCGTGCAAAAAAGAGACGAAAGAGTCACAAATCAAAAGAGAGGACTGAAGAGGAAGCAAAGGCAGCACCCGCAGAGCCGACTGCACCACCGGCTGTATCAAAGTGTACTTTAACAGAAAACAAAGTAGATCAGTCGCCTCGAGTACTTACTGCTATGGGAGGACTATTCTATGCAGGGAAACTGAGCGCTGTGACCGCACCTGACGTGTATGCTATCACTCTTGATGGAGAACGAGGGAACAAACCTCATATTATGTCAAGAGAGGAAACTTTGAGAGATGCTGTAAGTGTTTAATACCAAATATATTTAAAAATTTCATTTCACTAGTCAGAAATAACTTACGTACCAACTTAAATAAATATCCCACTCATTTCAGATCTTGGAAGTAAGCCCCACGTCAGTAACAGAACTGCCGTCTGGTACGAGAGTGTGCGCGTATTGGTCACAACAGTACCGATGCCTGTACCCTGGCACCGTGGCAGTCTCGTCTCCAGACCCTCACGATGATAAGTTCGTCGCCGTGGAATTTGACGACGGAGACTCAGGCAGAATTGCCATCGAGGATATTAGGTTCTTGGAACCAAACTATCCTGTTGTAGGTCAGTAACGAATCTATCTCTTGCTAAATTTTATGGCCATAGTGTACGTGTATGTTCTACGTTAATATCTTTCATATTTTTCAGAATATGAAAACCCGTTGTTCACTCTTGGTAAAAGAAGAAGAAATGCCAGTGTTAGCGGTGTTAGCACTGAAGAGAAGAAAGTCGCCGTTGTTTCTATCGTACCACTTGCGACAAGTTCAAGTACTGAAGTTAAACCACCAGTACCAGAACCAGTGGTCGCGACTCCAAATGAAGATGACGACCGAAAAGACAGAAAGAAACTTAAAAAGCATCGAAAAGACAAAATAAAGCGTCATTCTAGTGAGGATGATCCCAACTCAGTGGATTACGTGAAGAAGAAAAAGAAGAAACATAAATGTTGCGAAGAGCACTGCAAACACAGAAAGCATCATAAGAAACACCACAGGAAACACAGGAAAAGACATCACTCAAGTTGCAAGGAACATTCTAGTTCCTCTGGTGATGATCAGCAAAGAGTCAAGTCTTCTTCTGACTACATCGACTCGAACAAATCGAATGAAGACTCGGTTGACTCAAACGACAGACTTTCCACTCTAATCGCAGTGGAGAAATCACCACAAGACAAAATGAAGACTGTGATAAAGAAGGCGGTATTGTCCAAGAAGAGCTTGGTCAAAAACGCCGTTTTGGACTTTAGCAATTTGGGTAAAGTCACGTTGAAGAAGGAAGAAGAGAATAAAGACAATTTGAAGGATAGTGGAATAGGATTAGAAGAAGAGGCAGCTACTGCTTCTACGAGTGGCGCTAAAAAGGTGCGTGATCATTTTATTATTCATTACGATTTTATAAAAAAAAACCATGATAGTAGAAAAGAACTGCCTGCGAGCTTACGTTACCAGGGCATCAGATTAACTGTTTTACAAAAGTTCTGATCGCTCCGTTTGTAAAGCAGTTGAGGGAGAGGTCCAATGCTGTGTATGATGATAGCCTGGTAGACAAAGGACATCCCACTCTTCTTTAGGGATTACTTTCACGTATTTTTCAAACGCAACACGGCATCTTCAGGGTTCACAAAATGAATTCCTCTAATTTTATATTTTATTTTTGGAAATGAATGAGAATATTCGTTAGTCCGTCTGGCGGAGTGAGCTGGAGTGTTGTCGTGGTGGAGGATCCTGCTTCTTGGGCGCTGCTGTCTAACATTTTCCAAGACAACTGGTATACAATGACTGACATACCAATCTGCAGTAACAGTCACACAGATAAATAGACGTGCATCAAATCTTGACGACGTAAATAATGCCCTACTGCAGGTACATAATTGGTTCACTGCTAATAATTTAGTATTAATGGGAAAAAAATGAAATGCATAAGATTTGCTTTACCGAATGTTAAAAGTAGTGATTGTGACATAGTATTGAATAACGAGAAACTAGAATTTGTCGGTGAAACTGTTTTCCTGGGGATAACGCTCGACTCAAGGCTGCAATGGGGTCCTCATTTGACATCTCTTGCTGGACGGCTAAGTTCAGCAGCTTATGCTGTAAGGAAAATCCGTCAATTTACTAATGTAGATACCGCGAGGCTAGTCTATTTCAGTTATTTTCATAGTATCATGTCTTACGGTATTTTATTATGGGGACGGGCTGCCGATATTGAGTCTATTTTTATTCTGCAGAAAAGAGCTATCAGAGCAATATACAGCCTCCGCAGGCGCGATTCTCTAAGGGAACTGTTTAAAGACATTAATATCATGACGGAACCTTGTCAATATATTTATGAAAACATCATGAACGTAAGGAAAAATTTAAATATTTTCAGTAAAAGAGGTGAAAGACACAACTATAGGACTAGAAATAGGGACCAATTAGTTCAACCAGGTTTCAGACTGGCTAAAGTAGACTCATCTTTCATGGGGTACTGTTTAAAATGTTACAATAAAACACCTCCCCACGTACTCCAACTGAATGAAACGAAATTTAAATCTTGTATAAAACGCACACTATACAGCCAAGCATATTATAAGTTGGGGGATTATATCGCTGACAAAAATGCTTGGCTCAGGGCTGGTCCTGCTCCACAAGGGCACGTAAACTAATTAATTAGCATTCGAAAATAATGTTGGAGCTGATGAAGATTGTACCTATTGATTGTTCTATCTTTGCATTGTATAAATTCAATCTCTTAGTATTGTATAATTGCATAGCACATGTGTGAGCAGCACTATGTACCCACTATAAAGCTTACTGGGTTCGTCTTTCATTGACTTGAATGTGCCCTGGCGGCTGAGAGTATGTCATGCTCACTCAAATGTGTCGCTGGTGGTGGCGTGTGTATTGGATCATTGAGTTCCCTTCAAACTGGTTGAGCTGAATGGTGCTGATCCATACGTCATGTTCGTGAACGGGCGCCGTCAGTAGGCACTGGTCATTTCCTAGCTGCCACGGCTTATTTTAATTCCATAATTGTTTTTTTTTTATAATTTTTATTACGGACGCTTTTAACGTGCACGTCTTTCTACATCGTTCTCACATGTATAATTACAACATGAATGATGTAACCACTTTTTTGTAACAATATTTTGATTTAAAAGAGTGTCCATGGAGTTTCTTGCCCGTTCTTCTCCATAGGTACCTACTAGATACGTTTTGGAATGGGCAACTAGCTTCATCTTTCTGACTGACCGACCCCTTGACAATTCAAAAGTGCCTGTAATTGGTTTATTTGAAATAAATGCTTTGAGTTTGAGTCTTTTTATCTTCTAGGACAATTGTTGTGAAATGACCCATCCGTCCAAAGAATGAGGCAATCATCTTTTTCCCTTGACTTCTGCCCTTCTTTACCTTGGTCGGCAAATCTTCGGAAAGAAACATCCATTGTGCAGATTGTCTTTTGGTTTCGGGTTTGTAACAATAAGTATATCCAGCTTTCATCACCTGTGACGATATCATATATCAGAATTCGAGTCACCTCCATCATACTTTTCAAGCATTGAGCGCCACCAATCCAAACGACGGCGTTTTTGATCTTCCGTCAAATTATGAGGTATTCATCTAGTACAAAGCTTTCTGACGCCTTAATAGACTTTTTGTACTTGACTCATACCAATAAATGATAAATGACTTTATTTCTGTAAGTAGGTTTTTACAAACACTTTTACACGTCAATCATATTTTTTTTTAAACTAGATGAGGTCGGCGTTTCATGTCTGACTACTCTGAGAAGAAAGGCCGAAACAAACTCAGAGGTCACAGTCTCTTTTAAAGTCCAGACAGAATTGGTCAGATCATGTGAAGGCTATGTAGATCGGTGTCTGAAATGGTCTTTTGAGGAAAGAACCACACAGATTGAGTGGACCTGTCCAGTCAGTGCACGCAATTGTCAGCAATCGTGCAGCTCAACTCAGAACTTAAGGAGCTCAACGATTCGACGAACAATACCAAAGAAAGGACATTTGAGTAGGCCGCATAAGTTACTCAAACTGCCAGATCATGATTACACTAAGAGAGAAAAATACAAAAAAAAAGCAAATTCAAATTTATTTATTTGTACACATAGGTATAATGTAGTGGTACACGATGTTATAAAAATAGAAAAATATTGAGTCACTATGTGCTGCCTTGCAAGGCGTACAAATATTACTACACAGTTGGTAATAGGTATACAGGTAATAATAGCCTATATAATTTTATATAATGCTAAGTAACCATCTTTTAAATCTTTAACAAAAATTATTAATTAAACTTAATAACTAAAGTAAGTAGGTAATAAATAAATCTGAGAAACTTATTACGGATTTTATTTTTCATCTAAATATTCATTTATAGTGTAATATGCTTTCTGTATCAGAAACCTATAGAGGGAATTTTTGAAAGTATTTATTTAGTCTTTTGAAGCTGTTATCGATTTGGGTAGTTTGTTAAATATTTTTGGAGCCATTCCTAGGAAACTTTTTGAGAATAGGGCGGTTTGATGGGTTTTTGACTTAAGCGCACATGGATGGCGTTTAGTGGATAGGGTTTCAAATTGGTAATGGTTATTTTTGATAAACGTGGCAATTTCATAAATATATAGTTAGACGGAAGTGTTAATAATTTTAAATTAATAAAAAAAGGTTTGCAACTGTCAGTGTTTTGGATCATGCATACTGCACGAAGACACTTTTTTTGGGCTTTAAATGCCAATTCCCTATCCGTAGAATTACCCCAGAATATTACACCGTACCGTAGTGTGGTGGAGACGTATGCGTGGTATGCGGTAAGAACGGTGCTGCGATTGGCGACCTTGCTTAAATTGTGTAAAACATAGCAATATTGATTTAATTTTTTTATTATATGATCAATGTGTGTTTTCCATGTCATGTGCTGATCTAACCAAAGCCCTAGAAATTTTGTGTTGTCTATTTTAGCAATCTTATTATCTTCATACTTAATATGTGTAATAATAGAGTTTGTTCGTTGGTTAAAATTCATGATGTGGGTTTTTCCAAAATTAATTTTTAGGTTGTTATCGGTTAGCCATTGAATAATTAGGCTTAAACTATTATTTATTTCATGTTCATAACTTTCTAAGTTTTTTCCTATAAATATTGTAGTACAATCATCGGCAAATAGAGTCATGGGGTGTTCTATGGTTTTGGGAATATCGTTTATATAACATATGAATAACAAAGGACCAAGTACACTCCCCTGTGGTACGCCGTAATTTATTAATCTTTGTTTCGATAAGTAGGTTTGTTCTATTTTAGTTCTGTGACATATTTTCGCTATTTTAGTTATTTGTTTTCTGCTGACTAGGTACGACTCAATTAATTCTAAGACATAGCCCCTAATTCCGAGTTTACTTAATTTTATGAGAAGGATTTTGTGACTTTTTTGTCCATATTTGAAATAATTTCATTTATTAATTCATAGATAGCCATATTAATATTTTTATGCTTTCTAAAACCGTACTGTTCCTTAGTTAGGATATTGTTTTTTCTAAGAATGAAATAGGTCTATAATTTTTCATATTTATCGGATCACCCTTTTTATGAAGAGGTTTGATGATAGATAGTTTTAAGTCTTCAGGGAATTTACCGTTACCTATACAAAGGTTTACTATATACCTAAGAACTGGTGATACCTATGGCATTAAGTCCGCCTCTGTACATTTGTGTGCTTAAAGTGTTAAATAAATAAATACATATTTCGGTAACCACGTTTTTATTGCATGTGTAACAATATCAGCATAGCCGGAACTATTTGTATTTTTTAGAGCAATAATAATTTTATGTATGTCATGTGGAATAGTGGGTGCTAAGAACACGGAGTTAGGGTTTGAATCGGTTAATGTCGATTTACAATCGGTGTTGTGATTATGATTCTTTATAGGTTGAACTTGATCAATGAAGTAGTTATTAAATAATTCGGCAATCTCATCTGGTTCTGTAGTTGATTTATTATTATTTGTAAGTATTTTAGAAGGGTTGTCTTTTGGGTAATTAGATTTCGTAGAGTTTATGAATCTCCAAGTTGCTTTAACCTTGTTGTCAGCATTATTAATGTAGTAGCTGTTTTGCGTTTTTTGAGTCAATTTAATAATTAGTTTTAGCCGTTTAGTGTACCTAAGTGTTATATATTTTTTTATTGGTTTTATTGGTTGGCGTCTTAATTGCCATAGCATTTCACGCTTACGCTTACAACATATGACCAACATAGTTCTCACATTCACAATAGTTAAAATAATAGCATAATACTTTACAAAGTAAATACTCTTGTCATAGTATATATAAAGTTATCTTCTGTAGTCGCCGTAGAAGGACGTCCTTCGTCCTTCGTGATTTTGCTTCCTTGTAAACAGTGGCATGGGATGGGGCTTCGACATGAAATACTAATCGAAGTTTATCGTAATATTGTTGTTGAGTAAGACCGCACCGAAAGTCGTAATAAATAATTGAACGAAAATGTTCTCTAGTTAAATCCATTTCGACGCACGACAGACACTTTTTAAAGTGCCGCCAATTTGTAAAAACAAATGACATTTAATTCATTACACATCTATAGATTCCCAAAGAGTGCAGAATACGAAATGTTTAAAAAAAATTCATCGGCTGCTTTTCTTATGAGCCTATTTTAAAAACTTTCAGTGTGACCCCCGTATAGGCTAGTAATATTGGGTTAATGATTAAGGCATTCAACAGGCAATGTTAGTTCCTAATTTAATAGTAGTAATATATTTTCCGCTAGCATCGCTAACCGACCTCGCTACTTTACCCGCAGAAGGCGAAGCGCCGCACAGTGTCGGCGACGTCGTCGGACGGCGGCGGCGCCGGCGTCAGCAAGATGGCCGCCTTCCTGCCGGGCGGCGCGCTGTGGCGCTGGCGCGGGCTCGCCTACCGCCGCACGGCGCGCCCGCGCCTGCGCAAGCTGTTCTACCGCGCCATCCAGCGGGGCGAGGAGGTGTTGCATGTGAGTACGTCAGCAAGATGGCCGCCTTAAGTTCTCAAAAAATTCGTCAAAGGCTACTTGAAAATTTAGAAATAAGCCTGGAAGAAGCGTGCAATCCAGCCATGTCGCTCGAAACGGCTGAAAAGAATTCTAATGAGTTCCAAACTACAAAGGAACTCTACCAAATAGAAAACACAGATGATGCGGAAAATAATTCAAATTTTGCCGCAGCCCTATCGCGTAGACGCTGCTTCTTCTGCGGGGGAAATGTTCATCAGAGAATAAAATGCCCGGCTTTTCACTCAACTTGTCAAAACTGCAGAAAGAAAGGCCATTTCGAAAAAGTATGCAGAAGTGGAAACGCCACAGACAAGCCAGTTAGCAACGCTGTAGCGCAACCAGATGTGTCAGCAATATCAGCAGCATCTCCGGCTAGTTTACATAGGACTACAGTTTCAATCACTGTCAACAACCATAAAGCTGATGCCTTGATTGACAGTGGAAGTTCTACAAGCTTTATTGACAAGATGTTTGCTCTATTGCTAAACTTGAAACGCCATCCATGGAAAGAAACGGTAACACTAGCTTCAAATAAACGGACTTCACTCGTAGATGGATTTTACTACGCTACAATTAAGCTAAGCGAGCACATCTACAAGGAGAAGCCTCTTTACGCTTTGCAAGATCTTTGTGCTGATGTGATAATTGGTCATGACATTCTAAGCGACCATTCATCAGTAGAAATCAAATTCGGAGGCACGGCAAAACCTCTTAAGATATGTAACGTCATGGAAGCTATGGTGCCTCCTGTGTCACTTTTCAGTAATCTTTCAAATAATATTAAACCCATCGCTATAAAGTCAAGAATACATTCTGAAGCTGATAATCAATTCATAAGAGGCGAAATCAGTAAACTCTTAAAAGATCAGGTTATCGAACCTAGTAACTCGCCATGGCGAGCTCAAGTCTTGGTCACTGGAGGCACAACACACCGCAAACGTCTCGTCATTGATTACTCGCTAACAATCAACAAATTTACTGAACTGGATGCTTACCCTTTGCCAAGCATAGAATCAATTGTATCGAAGGTAGCACAGTACAACTTCTTCAACCAAATTGATCTACGAAATGCATATCATCAAGTACCTATATTGCCGACTGAGAAGAAGTATACAGCTTTTGAAGCTTGCGGTAACTTATACCAATTTACGCGTATACCATTTGGAGTCACAAACGGAGTCGCTGCATTCCAAAGAACACTTCATTATATTATCAATAAAGAAAAACTGACAGGTACCTATTCGTATTTGGATGACGTCACAATTTGCGGCAAAACAGCAGCGGAACATGATCAGAATTTGTCTCGATTCAGGGAGGTCGTAGCAAAATACAGTCTCACTCATGAGGAAAAGTGTGTATACGGGCAAGAGTCTGGGCAAGAGTCTATAAAATTGTTGGGTTACAAAATTTAAAAGAATACCATTCGACCAGATGATGGCCGCCTTAGTCCTCTGTTGAACTTGCCTATTCCAACTGACTCGCGATCACTTAAAAGGACACTAAGCATGTTCGCCCATTATTCAAAATGGATTTGAAATTTCCCTGAATAGATCAGCCCCTTAACTAAAGTTTCTGAATTTCCTCTTGAAAAGGACGCTGTCGATTCTTTTCAAAAACTAAAAGCAGATATAATGGAATCAGCCTTAGCCGTCATCAATCAGAATGAGATATTCACCGTTGAAACTGATGCTTCGGAACACTCTATTGCAGCTTTCCTGTCTCAGAACGGCCGCCCAGTAGCTTTTTTCTCACGTTCACTCAACATTTCCGAACGCCGACATTCCTCAATAGAAAAAGAAGCAAGCGCTATTGTTGAATCTTTAAGAAAATGGCGGCACTACCTCATTGGTAGACATTTTTAGTAATAACTGACCAACGATCTGTCTCTTTCATGTTCAACCAATCCCATAATAGTAAGATCAAAAATGAGAAGATAGATGGCGTCTAGAGCTATCAAATTATAAATATGATATAATGTACCGTCCGGGTAAAGATAATACTACGGCTGATACCCTCTCCCGTGTGTGCTCAAGTATGACCACGGATAGACTAAATGAGTTACACAATATCTTGGGACATCCCGGTATTGTACGAATGTTTCACTGGGTACGGTCTAAAAATCTGCCGTACTCTCTAGACGATATCAAGAAGATGACATCTAAGTGTCGTATTTGCGCAGAAATCAAACCTAGGTTTGTTAAAAAGCAAGGAACGCTCATAAAAGCAACCTCTCCATTCCAAAGACTCAACATCGACTTTAAAGGACCTCTACCTACCAACACTCAAAATCGCTACATCTTGACAATTATAGATGAATATTCAAGATTCCCATTTGCTTACCCATCCAAAGATGTGTCTGCTGGCACCGTCATTAAATGCCTGAAGGACTTATTTTATACTTATGGTGTTCCACAATATATTCATTCGGATCGTGGATCAGCCTTCATGTGTACCGAATTAAGGAACTATTTAGTAACAAATGGAATTGCATGTAGTCGCACCACGCTACATCAATCCACAAGGAAATGGTCAAGTTGAGCGTTTAAACGGTACTTTATGGAAAAAAATAAAGCTATGCTTGAGAACCAAAGAACTTGAAACAGCTAGCTGGGAGCAAGTCTTACCATATGCTCTCCATTCAATCCGCTCATTGCTGTGCACGGCCACTAACGCTACACCCCATGTTTTTTTTTTTAGACATACCTACACGACGTTCCGCAAATGGGGAATCGACGCCAACTTGGCTTTTGGAGCCAGGACCTGTATTGATGCGTAAAAATCATAGAACGTCAAAATACGATTCCTAGGTGGAAGAAGTGGAACTCTTGGAAGCTAATCCATCTTATTCTCACGTAAGATTACCGGATGGCCGTGAAACTACCATATCGAACAGACAGCTAGCACCTCTTCCTCTGCCGTCACTAGATACTGATCAATCTGAATCCGAAGATTACTATGAGGATGCCGAGGGTGAAGCGGAGATACCTGCTGTACAGGTTCAAGAATTAACAATAGCCGAGAACTCTCAGCGACACGAAACTACAGCAACTCGGTGCTCCACAAGAGAGAAGAGAGCTCCAGCTCGTCTTCAGGATTACGTTCTCTGACGCGGGGGTGAATGTGGTGTAAATACTATTTGCTATTGTTTATGTTTACCTTATAGTTTATTAAAAGAAAGTAGACAATGACTTTCCGTCACAGTTGTCATACCATCTGTATCGCCCGGCCCTGGTATCGCCCGGCCCTGGTTTAAGCCATGGTCCGGGGCGAGGGGGAGTGGGAGGCAGTCGCCTCCTTCTGCGAAGCAGTCATGCTAGCTAAGGAGGTGGCGGGACGGGAGAGGGAGAGAGTCTCCCGTCCAAGCCGCCGCGGTGGACGCTCCGGGCGTCGGGAGCCGCGTGACGACTCCCGGCCACCGTAGGCGCGGGCCTGCGGGCGGTGAGTAATGGGTAGCTCACCGTCCGATCAGGACCAGGCCCGTGCTGGACGGCGCGTACGTGTTCCACGCGCGCCTCAAAGAGATGTCAGCATCGAAGAGGGGGCCCACTAGGGCCCAAGCCTGCCGGGAAAGCGGGATCATCCAAAAGGGGTACCGCTGACCCGGAACATAAAGGGCCAAGGAAGGAACACGGGTGGGTTTTAATCAGTAAGAGTCTGACACTCCCTTCCGCTCCACCCAGAGCGGGAGGGGTCATTCGATGATTTCCCATCCTCAAAAAAAAAAAAATACCATCTGTATTTTTTTATGCAATAAAACCATATATCTCAAATGGTTTCCTATTTTATCTCGCCTTCTCTCGTAACAAATAGACAGAGGTGTCGTTAGGGAATTTGTTGCATCACATCTTCTTCCTTGCCAAACCAGCAGGAACCGATGAAGGGCGAGCGGTTTGGGGTTTGTGTTTTGTAACTTATGATCGTTTAAAAATGTAGTTCTTCAGCCTTATTCGAATAAAAGTTTATTGTTTTCGATGTGATCGTCTAACTAATAGAAGTTGTACCTAGGTACTTACGAACCTCACTTTACAAGTATTCCGCTATCGTGTTCCCAGGTGGGCGACGCAGCAGTGTTCCTGTCCACAGGACGGCCCGACCGGCCCTACATCGGCCGCATCGTGGCGCTGTGGGAGGCTCGCGGCGCGATGGCCGTGCGCGTCAAGTGGTTCTACCACCCCGAGGAGACCGTCAGCTGTACCGAGCAGCTGCACTACCCGGTATGTAACCGCGGCTTTAACAAATCTTTATCCGTATTGCCCATTATGTACGGCCACTCTCTCCCTTTTCTACATTTCTATGGTCCAGGCCTTTCGGAAGGAACCCAACTCGTCTCATTTTCGCGTCTGCCGCGATGTCGTCTAGCGTTCAATAAACCGTTCTTTTAGATTTAGACTATAGCTCGTCTGACATAATTATCCTGGTTTTCGGGTTTACAAGTAACACTATTTTGGGTTTGAAGAAATAAGTCACAATAAAAATAAATAATCAATCTAGAAAGCACGTAACTTATAATTAAATATTTTCCTTTTTTTCAGGGTGGCTTGTTTGAATCTCCACACACGGATGAGAACGACGTCCAAACAATATCTCACAAATGCGAGGTGTTGCCGCTTGCCCAGTACAAGGAGCGCATGGGCGACGACCCGGTCAAGTACAGCACAGTCTACGATAACAACGACGTGTACTACCTAGCAGGAAACTATGACCCAACGCCACAAACCTTGCGAATGGAACCAGACATACCGTTCGCGAACAAAACGACCTCCTAAGCGGATCTGTCTCCCTAGTACTTTGACATCAACGTCATTGTAATCGAGTGAAGGAAAAATTAACAAAAATTGCAAGTATAATTTTACAGAGTGCATTGACGATCTTAATCGTTAGATGTTTTATTTCCTAAAGTCACAGTACAGTCACTGTATCGTGGCGCCGTAATTTAAAAAGTACACATTTTAATCTATCTTGATGTTAGCGCGTTTAAAATAGATGTATCCAATATTAATGTGTTTCTTCCATTAAACTGATCGTAGCTTGGAGATTCACGTAATACAGGTCTTAAAGTACAATGTAGATTTTTGAGGCTCAAATTGTGGCAATTTTTTCACATTCACCCGTCCCTAGGAGACGACTTATAATGATGTAATAAAATTCGAATTATCTTAAAAAGTTACCCTCGTTACGTTATAGTTAGTGGTATCCATTTGGAATGTTGTATTCTTCTGGTTTGTGGGCCGAGTGTGTGGAGATGTTGATCTGTGGAACTGTTGGTCGCCTGTGTGTAGAGCGACCGAAGGTGATGACATGTGATTTAATTTTTTATACGTGTAACGCTGTAATCTCAGTGTATAGATGTATTTTTCATGTATATTATTCAATTAGATTTTATGTACGTAGTTTTCCGTGGTATAAATGTCTATTATCTTAAAATGCAATACTTTTTAAGCTAGTCTCTTCTTTTATTCAAAATTTACCAGTGATTTAAACGAGTCTTATTTTGGATAATTTCGGAGAAATAAACGAAAATAATGTCTTGCATGAGGTTCTTGGAGCTGTTTGTTATCTTATTGTTTTAATCAATGATTTTTATATTTTCTTGTTTGATAATTTTATGTTAATTGAAGTATACTTTTATATCGAAATGGTGCTAGACGCTTGATGCTACTCGTTTACGTTTCGCCGTAGTAACTTAAGATTGTATATAAATAAGTTTGGATAACTAGTTGGTACATGTACTTTACGATTCGTTCTGAATTTTCATTTCATCTGCTTGTACTCCTAAAATGTTGCCATTTTACTGTAAAACTTATATAATTATATATTTTTAATTAGTACATAACCATATTATTTCGACAGGGTATGATTGAGCTCTTCTTTTGATCCTTTTATTCATATCTTGAAGTTGAAGGAACTGAAAAGACAGGGATGTAGGTAGGTCGACCAAGGGTAGGGTTGTAGGGTAGGTTTTGTACGAATTGGCCGGGGAGGTTTATAAGGAAATATTCGTAATCATTCAGCCTGAAGGTCGAAACGTTAGAAAGTTGTAACATTGGTATACTGAAACTCAAATAACAAGGAAATGGTATTTACCGGAGAATGTGGCCAAATAAGTGTAAGTTGGCAGTTAATTAAGATTGAATTAATCAAGTCTCCAATTTATTTTAATTAAAAACAAATTTTATATTATTTAGCGTGCGTCGTACTTTTGTTAATGAATAAATAGCTTTAGATGTAAGATTTAAGTTAATTTCTTTATAATTTTGCATAGATACCTTCTGACAAAAAAATTAATATTGGTGACAAAAATTGAGACAAATATATTAGCGAAACAAAAGTGCGAATTTCGGTAACAATATTGAAAAATGTGGTATTTTTATATTAAACGTAAATGTAACATTTTTATTTTGAAACTTAAAGTACCTATGTGAAGCGAAGTTATTATTACAATAAGTACAAACTTGTTGAAGAAAGATGTTCGGCTTGGCCCAGTGTACGTATACTAACACTGGTTTAATTCTAGAAGTTTAAAACAGCCTTAGAAAGCAACGACCGGACGATGTATTGCAAGCTACTTTATAAGGCCGTTGTAAATTTTATGAATTATTCCTATCAATTTTAGCGTGTAATAGAACGGGGAAAGCCATAAAAATATTAGAATTAAAGATTAATAATATATCAGCATTGATAATATAAAGATTATAAATACGCTTAAATAAAATATTTTTGGCTGAATTTTGTGTTTTATTGAAGCTGCACACATAACCGCGCCAGAATTTATTGTAAGTACTTGTACTTGTAAACTGGTTCTTAATACATGTCCGACTTTAACAGTAAATCAAATTAAATAAATTAAAATATACAAATACATATTTTACAACTTTAGGCAGAAGAAAAGGAACACGAACCTACCTCAAAAGTTATTTCGTAAATCTTAATACCAGCCCGTTACAGCTATCGAAAAAAATGGTCCTACAATCTAAAGTAAATTAAGGACCCGGCACCCCATCCCTCGAAGGTGTCACGAAGGGACAGGGGTGCGTAGCAGCACGGTTCGGGGAGATAGTAGTAGTGGGAGTGTACTTCTCTCCGAGCCGAACTCTCGCCGAGTTCCAGAACTCTTTAACAGAGTTAAGTGTCGTCGTCGCCGGGTACCATCGCTTCCCCGTGCTAGTGCTCGGGGACTTCAACGCCAAAAATCCGGCTTGGGGTTCCCGTTACACTGATGTGCGGGGCAGGATGGTGGAGGACTGGGCTCTGGAGACAGGCCTGGTCGTCCTAAACCGGGGTTCTGTCCCCACGTGTGTGCGGATGCGGGGTGAGTCTGTGGTGGACATCTCGTTTGCCAGCCCCGCTCTGTCACAGCGTGTCATTGACTGGCGCGTCATGGAGGAGGTGGAGACCTACTCCGACCACCGGTATATCCGGTTCGACGTCTCCGCCCAGACCTCTAGCGCGCCGGTCCAACAGGCCCCGAGTGGTCCGCGGTGGGCGCTGAAGCAGATGGACCGGGAGCTCCTCCTGGAAGCCTCGATCGTGCAGGCCTGGGTGTCATCACCGGACAGGCCTGCCGATATTGACGATGAGGCGGAGTGGTTCCGGGAGGCCATGTCCGAGATTTGCGACGTGGCAATGCCCCGAGTCCGTCCAGGAAGCGCCCGACGTCAGGTGTACTGGTGGTCGCAAGAGCTGGAGACGCTACGCAAGGCGTGCGTCGCAGTGCGACACCTGTACTCCAGGCACCGTAGGCTCCGCATCCGCCCTCCGGATGCGGAAGCGACGGAGGCGGAGCTGTACGAGGGATACAGAGCGGCGAAGACCGCCCTCCAAGAGGCTGTCCAGCGGGCCAAATATACGGCCCGCGAGGAGTTGGTGGAGACTCTGAACGGAGATCCATGGGGGCGCCCTTACAAAATGGTGCGGAATAAACTCCGCACCTGGGCCCCCCCGCTGACGCAGAGTCTCCGCCCCCAGCTGGTGGAGGAGGTGGTGAGCGCTCTGTTCCCTTCACGGGGGGAGCATACTCCCCCGCCCATGGCTCCGCCGCTCGCGGTGCCTGAAGCGGACCACGCGGACGACGACGACACCCCTGAAGTGACCGGGGTAGATCTGAGAGTGGCGGTAGGTAGGCTGAAGGCCAAAAATACCGCCCCAGGACCCGACGGCCTGCCAGGAAAAGCCTGGGTCCTGGCCTCGACGGCTCTTGGGCCTCGACTGGAGGCGCTCTTAAGCGCATGTATGGAGAGAGGCCAGTTTCCACTCCGTTGGAAGACGGGGAAGCTGGTCCTCATTCGGAAGCCAGGGCGCCCTGCGGACTCTCCGTCCGCATACCGGCCCATTGTGCTGCTCGACGAGGTCGGCAAGCTCTTTGAGAGAGTAATTGCAGGCCGCCTCGTCGGGCACCTGGTGAGGACGGGGCCGGATCTTGCGGATAGTCAGTTCGGCTTCCGCAAGGGGCGCTCGACGGTGGACGCCATCATGCGCGTTAGAGCCCTCACGACGGGGGACGCGGTGTCTCGGGGCGGGGTTGTCGTGGCGGTGTCACTCGACATCGCCAACGCATTTAACACCCTGCCCTGGAGTTGCATTGGGGAGGCACTCCGGTATCACCGGGTGCCAACCTACCTCCGTCGAATAGTCGAGGCATATCTGACGGACAGAGCCGTCATCTACCCCGGTCGCGATGGGGAGTGGAACCGGCGAGAGATGTCGTGCGGTGTCCCACAGGGATCGGTTCTAGGGCCGCTCCTGTGGGACATCGGTTACGACTGGGTGCTGCGGGCCGACCTCCCTGATGGCGTCAGCATGGTGTGCTACGCTGACGACACGCTGGTCCTGGCGAAGGGGAGGTCGCATCAGGCGGCGGCCGACGCGATGACACGCGGGGTTGCGATAGTCGTGGAGAGGATCCGGCAGTTGGGTCTCGAGGTGGCTTTGCACAAGTCCGAGGCCATGTCTTTCCATGGGCCCCGGAACAGGCCACCATCGGGATCCCAACTAACGGCAGGAGGGGTTCACATCGGCGTCGAGTCCACGATGAAATACTTAGGACTCGTGCTCGATAGCCGGTGGAACTTCGTGGAGCACTTCCGACGTTTGGCCCCCAAACTGGAACGGACTGGGGCCGCCCTCAAGCGGCTCCTGCCCAACCTGAGGGGTCCAAACGCCTCCTGCCGGAGGCTGTACGCGGGGGTCGTGCGGTCCATGGCTACTTATGGGGCCCCGGTGTGGGCGCGTTCACTGCGGCGAAGAGCCGCCCACTATCTGAACGCGCCCCAAAAGGTGGTAGCCGTAAGGCTGATCCGGGGCTACCGCACGATCTCGGGCGAGGCGGCAAGCCTCCTTGCCGGACTGCCGCCGTGGGATCTGGAGGCGATAGTCCTCGCGCGCCTGTATGAGTGGCGCGCGGAGGCACTACGCCGGGGGGAAACCCCGCTTCCGCGGCAAATCGCGGCGGAGCGGACGGACCTCCGGCGCGATCTCATGGCGGCATGGAAAGAGCGACTGTCGCAACCCAGCGCAGGGCACGCCACGATAGCGGCGGTAAGACCCCTCTTTGAGGAGTGGCTAGAGAGGCGTCACGGCGTCCTCACCTACCGCCTGACGCAGGTCCTCACCGGACACGGAAGTTTCGGGAGGTTCCTGCACATCATCAGGCGGGAGGAAACGCCCGGGTGTCACCACTGCGATGATCGCCCCGAGGACACGGTGGAGCATACGGTGGGGGCCTGCCCTGCATGGGCGGAGCACCGCCGTGTCCTCGTAGAGGCGATCGGCAGCGGCGGCGATCTCTCACGCCCGGCCTTGGTTCAAGCCATGGTCCGGGGCGAGGGGGAGTGGGAGGCAGTCGCCTCCTTCTGCGAAGCAGTCATGCTAGCGAAGGAGGTGGCGGGACGGGAGAGGGAGAGAGTCTCCCGTCCAAGCCGCCGCGGTGGACGCTCCGGGCGTCGGGAGCCGCGTGACGACTCCCGGCCACCGTAGGCGCGGGCCTGCGGGCGGTGAGTAATGGGTAGCTCACCGTCCGATCAGGACCAGGCCCGTGCTGGACGGCGCGTACGTGTTCCACGCGCGCCTCAAAGAGATGTCAGCATCATAGAGGGGGTCCACTAGGGCCCAAGCCTGCCGGGAAAGCGGGATCATCCAAAAGGGGTACCGCTGACCCGGAACATAAAGGGCCAAGGAAGGAACACGGGTGGGTTTTAGTCAGTAAGAGTCTGACACTCCCTTCCGCTCCACCCAGAGCGGGAGGAGTCATTTGATGATTTCCCATCCTCAAAAAAAAAGTAAATTAAGGATTAACACTAACTTATGACCTACACTTAGTTCTCTGTTTGGGCTCAACAAATAACTTCCCTTTTCCCATTACTAATGATCTCGTAGGTGTCGTCATCGATGATCTTGTACACGTCTTGCCGATAGTGCTTCAGGTTGTGAAGGAACCTAATCGAGCTCTCATCCCTGATCTTAGTCATCACTGACGGCAGGGTTTTTGTTTTCGCTTCTGTTGCTAATGAGGCGTAGTATTTTTCCTGCAACAAGCATAAAATAACATTGTTTTAGTAAAATATGAAAAAGTTTGTGGAATTATAGCTGTCATACGCCGCCTAATAAATATACCACTTAATTAATTAATATACCTTACACTACAAATAGGTTAATATTGCATACAAATATTGAACTGGTAAAACACATACACTGATATAGCCGTCATAACAATAAAAGGAAATGATAAACATTAACAAATGACCACTACAGAGGAAGTACTCGGCAAGCATAGCCTTGTTTTGATTAGGTATAGCAAGGCAGACGCATCGATACTCGTAGTGTAGGTACGATCGAGCCAAGGCAAACATTCGATAACCTCCAACTAACTTGAACTAAAGTGCAGCAGAATGAACTTTCTTGGCGTAAATGGCAAGTCAGTCAGTAGTGCGAAACAAGTGCCGATTGTATCAAGACGTGCCGCACGGACTTTAGTACACAGATGGAACATTTTGCAATCGCTTGCGGTTTCTGAACTCCTGGTATTTGTATATTATTGATTTCTGTGTATATGAAAAATAAACAACTGATTCTTCTGTCTTTTATTGGAAAAAAATAACATTATCCTTTCAATGAGGTAAGTTAATTATTATTCAATCATTTATTCATTGATTTTTCAATAGTCAGATAACTTTTATCTGAAGAATAAATCTCACACTGACATAATTTCTATACAAAAGTCGTAAAACCACAATATATTTATTCCTCAGAAAAGTTATCAGACTTGAAAAATCAGCCCTTATTGTGGAATAAAATAAATACTAATATTCCGAGTCTATTGGATGAATTAGTGCGAATAGTTTATGTCATACCAGTTAATCAATTCACACATCGATTGAATTACATAAAGGAGTAAGATTGCTGAAATTAATTTGACAATATATCTCTTTTCGTGTGACACACACACCTATCATCTTAGTTTTGTACTAGATTCTGGGACCACCTACTGGGGTACCTACCTGTGCCAGTAACTCGACTGCCAGGCTTGACCAAATGCTTCGCGCATTGTTGAAGAAAAGCCGTGCAACTTGGAAATGTATATATTATGTATAGTTCGACAGTGGATAAGTAAGCGATACATTCTTTTTTATTTTTTTTCTGCTTGAGTATATAGCACAGAACAGATAAGTTTTATCAGTTCTGTGGTATCTGTTGAGTGGTATATAGTTTTCAATATTGGCGTGTGCTACCTGAAATTTATGATGCTTTTGTGTTTCGTAATGTTAATTACTTATTACTGTATAGAATCCAGTTCTTCTAACTGAACAGACAGCAGTGCTGGTGGGGAGTTTGTTCCGCCACTTCGTCTTTCCAGCTAAAGCACTAGGAAGTGGTGAAGGGCGGGCGTTTTGGGGGGACTGTCTTATGTGATTTTGACGTTCAAAAGGTGCTGATTCTCAGCCTAGTTTGAATAAACGACTTTTGATTTGATTTGATTACACACACACACATACACACTGTACTCACCGGAACCGACTTGCATTATTGATCAAGGCAAACCGAGGTATTCAAGACATTGTGACCGCAGAAGTACGAAAATGGTTCACTGCCAGCCAAATTGTCCGATGACATAGTTGAGACAAGGAAACAGAGGATCTAGCTCACAATTCGTAAGTATAGGTAGGTATACTTAGTCTTACAAAAAAGTTGGCTGATCGAGAATAGAGGTACTTAGTTGAGGTAGAGAATTGGGAATGGAATGAGAAATATGCCGCTCACACAGTGTACCGATGACCTGGTGAAGGCCTTAGGAATCCGATGGATTCGAGGGCTCCGTGGTTGTTGCGATGGGTGGGGGATGCCTTCGTCTAGCAGTGGAAGTCTGTCGGCTGAACGATCGCAATGATGATGAAGGTATAGTCAGTAGGTTTATCTAAACCCTGACAAAACTGGAGAGCCCAAGAGTTGGGAAAGTATGGAGGTAGACTGAAGGCGGACAGAAAAACGAACGTGCTGTTAGCTATAACTGATGTCAACGACATCGACAGAGCGAGTTGGGGAATGAATTAGCAATAAAACACTGGTCGGAGTTTTGCCAATCGTTACAGCTTGATGATAGTATTAATGAAAACTAGGAGCTACAGTTGATCGAAATGTTAGTTTATCACCAGAATAAAAGTTATATAAATCACTGCATGTATTTTACTTTGCCTGAAAATCAGGGGATTATTATGTAGTTGCAAAAGAACGATTTTTCGTTCTTTTGCAACTACATAATAATCCCCTGATTTTTCCTGAATGCTTTTCTATCTATATTCACGGTAATTTGGTGTCTTATAGTTGCATTGTTTACTGAGAACATAACCTCCTTGTTTACTCTAAAAAGAAACAAAATCGTTCAGGAAACATTTATTGTTTCGTATTCTATGTTTAATTTAAAAAGTTAGGTACAATCACTGGAAGCTACAAGTATAATTATGTTTGTAAAGATATTACTGAATATAGGATATGCGGTATATAGGATATATAAGTCACTTCATACTGACTTCATCATAGATTATACTTATTCATAGATAGGTAGTTATACTAAGACAAAAACATATTTTATTTGGTTGTACATACTTAGGTAGAGGTACTCCTCTGCCCAGCGTTATCTTATGATATACATGACAGGGACATCGAAGCGCAAACTGAAACCATGAATTTAGCACATGATTTTAGAGCCCGTAAGAGAAATTTTACGTCGGATATCAAAAGAAGAATCTGCTGTTTCATAGAAACATTGAATACCTACGCAGTCAAAATGTATGGCAGAGATAATACTTTTTACATTACCGACGAAAAATTTCATCGCAGGGGCACTCTGCATCATGTAACTACTGAATCCATGTTAACTAACAGGTTGTGAGACTTGTGCGTCGATATCCCGCCACCTTGTATTACTTTATTCACGCCCTACTTAAAATATGGTACTGTATGTATACATTCGATTATATATTTGTTCGAAGGTTAGTACATAAACGATAATATTAGAGAATATCTCAGTAACAGATAAAATTATCATCATCTAGGATACAATACACATCATTTCTATAGTCTGTGAGGTTATCCAGGAATTTCTGGCTGCTGTCATTGTGCACCTTCGTGAAGACAGCTGGCAGGGGGGCTGTGCCTGACTCCTGGGCCAGGGACACGTAGTAGTCAGCCTAGATGACGATGAAGAGGGTTATAGACGAAGAGCACAGGGATTGACTCTCGCAAACGCTTAATAAATACGCCAAGCAAATGAGAAAGTTGTAAGTACCTGCATTTTGTTCTTATTTCGTATTAAAGGTTAGAGACAACATTGGAAACAACCGTAACCGTATTTCTCATCATTTCCCATTGGCCAGTAATATTCATAGAAAAATAAAAAAGTAATGACTTATATAACTCCGTCACTATCAAAGCGTAGCTTTCCTTCAACATTGTTCGCCAGACAGCTTCTAGACCTATCGGACATTTTGTAGACTAGTCTACGACACCAAATTACAACTCCTCTCTGCAAGCAGGTTCTATTTCACGATGACCATGTACTTAAAGGTTGCATTCCCTTTCACAAGCACTAATTACCTGGTACCTAGCCAGTATATTATATTATTACCTAGTTAGCCTCTACATTGCCGATGACGAAATAGGGCAGTTGCAGAAGATAAATGCACAACTGTTTCGAATGTCAAAAGCCAAGATATATAAATAACCTTCGATGAATGATCAGTAGCGAATTGTCTTCCTTATCTATCGGATTACGGGCTAGTAGCGTAGTAGCAGATAGGAAATGGGTACTGTACAGAGGCTTATGGGCACAATTGTAGCACCAACGTTATGTTCTGTTATGACAAAGCTCGGACAAAAAGTTGAAAACCCGAATATCCTAAAC
This sequence comes from Brachylomia viminalis, assembly GCA_937001585.2. Classification (NCBI taxonomy): domain Eukaryota; kingdom Metazoa; phylum Arthropoda; class Insecta; order Lepidoptera; family Noctuidae; genus Brachylomia; species Brachylomia viminalis. The sequence goes on along the minus strand of OW443298.2, from coordinate 26,046,835 downwards.
AGGAACGCAGAAAAAAGAATTGTGGTAGTACCCGCAGTTGTAAAGAACTTGAGTGAGGTAAACGTAATCCAGGGTAATTTGCATTGCTCAAACTAAGTCAAGGAATTTTGGTTCGTTTCGACTTGCTTTTGTTAGACATAGCATAATAATCAGCCTATACCGTTCCCACTGCTGGGATACAGGCCTCCTCTCGGTGTGTGGGAGACTTATAATGTATTCAACTGAATTAAGTAACTTCTTTTGTTAGGAGTGCTTCACACATTCGATTCGGTGGTATCTATGAACAACGAAACCGACTCGAAGCAATTAGTACCTACACATGATGATGGGGACTCCCTTTTCCGCACTTAGACTCTCATTTGGTCCGTTGTGCGTGTAGTACCTACACATATTCGGCTTTCATTCGGCCCCGTGTCGATCGGCAAACTCAGTTCGGCATCTACTCTCGCTGAATCATGTCATTGGGGTCGCACCGGAAGTCGAATGGCTTTTTCCGAACATGCATTTAAGTACATATATTCGATTTAGCACCCCTTATGCAGTAAATTGTTTATGTTTACCTGATCCGGCCCCATCATATGCGCCTGTCGCTTGGTGTACCCCCTCGCGGATCGATCTCTTTTCTCCTCTTCCCAATGCTCGGCCATCTCCGCAGGAGTCGGCAGACTGAAGGTGCCGTTCATTGACTGGACATAGTAACGGACCTGAATCATAGAGATTTATGTTAAAATGAGGTTCTGCCATGTACCTATTTACCTGTCCTCAAAAGTTTCTGAACAGATTTTGACATTCAATAGAAACCAAGTAGCGTGTTATCACTCTCATTATCTTTTAGCCAACAGTGTGTTTACTAAAGTGGCATGCTTCTGATCATTTATCTATTGTATTTATAATAATAATATAACATGAGACAACATCCACACAAGGTCTTCAGGTACCGAACTAGGCAGAGCCTGTACTACGGTAACCTGATGACTGATATACATACTTATATATATATACACACCCAGACACAGGTCAAACAGACATGTTCATGCACACAAATGTTTGACTTGTCCGGGGATCGAACCCGGGACCAGCGGCTCAGAAGGCAGGGTCGCTACCAACTGCACCAACCGGTCAGTCATTTGATTATGGATAGTGCACTACACAATATTAGTATGATAGATAGGTAGGAAACTATGGTGGCTTTGAATCTAATAGTATTTTTTTCCAAATAACCGTTGGATGGTAAGAATCAAAAGGAAAGTATAAAGGGCAATTTGGTTCAAGTGTTATAATAGTTTACCTGTAAATCGAACATGGAGAAGGCACACACGTAGTAAGGGACACCGATGAAGCACATGGAGGGATGGTTCATGTTGACCACGTGTTTGTACAGCGGCTCCACGCAGTTCTCCTCCACCACGATGTTGCAAGACTCATGCAGGAACGGGAAGTTGTAAAGGTAACCTGGGGAACATACGAAATTGAAACCGATCAATCTACAATTTATAAACTAGGTTTAGTTTATAATTAATCAAAAGTTACTGACTGCTCGTTTCTTATCTAAGAAAAAGTAAGTTTTGGAAAGTCAATAGAAATATTACCAAGACTAAATGTGAAAGTATTGTATACATTTTCTTGCAGATAGTAATATAATACCTTCATTCTTACAGTAAGAATAATAGAGTTACCATATTACGGCGAAATAAATCTATCAAACAAGGTTTAAATGACTACAGAATATTACGTTAAAAATCACGCTACAAATTAATCAAGTTACCATTGGTCAGCACTTAATATGGTATCTATATTTCTCGTTTACTAACTTCAATTGATATCTCCCTAACTAAAAAGAACCAGCAAATGAACTAAGAAGTAATAGTAGAACTCACCAGTACAAAGGAACACGACATCAATTTCATCTTCACTGCCATCATGGAAGCATACTTTATTTCCGTCAAGCCTTTCCACATCGGGTTTCTGTTCCAAATTCTCAGGAAACACTGTCCGAGGATGTTCCTTTAAATGATGGCTGAGAATGACTTTCTTGGAGACGCTGGTCAGCTCCAAAGCGATGTCCATGCCTGAGGGTCCGGCGCCGATGACTAGCACTCGTTTGTCGGTGAAGACATCAGGTACTCGGTAATCGTGGCTGTGCATTACGTCACCTGTGGAATGTTTTTTGTTTTATAAAAGTAAAGACTTGGACAAGACTTGTTGAGACTTATATTTTTACAGGATTTGTTTTTTTTGATTTGATTGGTAAATTACCATGAGGATCTTTGATTAATTGTTTCAAGACTGCTGTAATGGATTTGTGATTTGGTTATGCTTGCTTGCGTTCTGCAGAAGTATCTTTCTGAATCTTGACTAACCTTTGAATTCCTTCAGCCCTGGTATGCGTGGTATAAACGGTGTATTGTAATGCCCGTTACAGACGAACACGTAGTCGTATTCCCTGGTCTCCGTGTCTCCGGTGATCATACTCTTGAAGGTTACATCCCACAGTTCCTTCCCGGCGGGACCTTGTTTTGGTATGACTAGCTGCACGTGATGGCTGAACTGTAAACGAAAACCAACATTAACATTTTAGCCATGGGTGTTTCGAAACTGGGGTGGCGAGATGGCTGGAAACTTCTTTGCGAAGGGCAGATCTGCATTTGATTTTTTTATCAATGAAAGCATTTAAGGATTTCAAAATTGATTGTGTAGTTAAAAAGCTCTAACGCTTTTCTTGTCAAGTCTAATTTAATTTAAGCAAAATTGAGATTGAGATTTGTACCTTGATTTTCTCCGTCACTCCATGTTTATCCGCATATAACATCAGAAAAGCCAGCATGTCTTTAGCAGGCAAGTAAGACTTGTCACTCTCCGGTACCGGGAAGTCAGGGAAACCCATTATTTCTTTAGGAAGGTTAGTCCTGAAATAGAGAAAGAATTTTAACATCTGAAAGACGTTGGAGTTCTTATAAGATCCAACGGGATCATATTTAGTTTTAAGTCATCCTTTGTTTTTTGGGTCTAAACTAAGCAATAACCGCTCAGAGAGTGTGACTGTGAATGAACAGATAATAAAGCACACTGAGATAGCAATTTCACGGTAACCAATTAACCGTACCTATCGTTATTTACATACGTAGCATTCGGCAGCTACAATGTTGAAATTAAAGCTACCAGGGTTATATAAACAGACAGGAGATACGGATACAGGTACGAAGTTGATCAATAAATTGCTTTATCATTGGACTGACTAAAATACTTAATTCTCTTTTCTTCACTACTGCTGACCTCTGGTTGTTTGTCGTGTTATCTTCGTAAAACTACAATTAACCGATAATTAATATGACACAAACGATCCGGAGCCTGTAATCACTACCTTGAACCACGTGGAATCGTAAATCAATTTCGATAAAGTGTGAATATTTACGGACCAGTATGTACTCAGTATGAAAAATGTTTAGACGGACGTGGTCGAGTAAACATTTCAGTTAGTGTATGTTTGAGCTAGGTACGCTAAAACTAACCCGGTCTTGCAAATAACAAAACATTGGAAAAGCTATTTCAAAATTCAGCTTTTAAAAGACAACAACGGCAGTAGTGTTGAGTGCAGTCTGCTGTCATTGAGCACGGTGTGAGGCTTCTTCTGAGAAACACCTAGGCCTACTACGCTTCACGATGACTTTGATATTGGCTATGTGAAAGAGTGTGACCTTTTAAGAGTTCTGTCCAGAATTTGGTATAATGGAACACTTGATTTTAAATTAATGTAGACGGATTTTGGAACGTAGGGAACATGAAAGTACTGTAGGAGGGTACAACAATAAAATAATATCTTCCAGATGAAATATAGTTATTTGAGCTACAAGAGAGCAAAGTTGATTTTTGCTGCAAGTGTTGATTTTGAATCCCGAGTAAGCGAGGGATTCTATAATTGATTCACGAGCGTAGCGACTGATCAACGACACGTGATGCAAATAACTTTGATCTCGTCTAACACATACAACTTTTCAACTCAGCAGCGAGAACATAATTACCCAAAGGTAAAAAAAAATAACATGGTAAAAATTAAACTACAGTAGATATTTGTAAAACAAAAAATATAAAAAAAAAATTAAATTAAAAACCTTAAAAAAATATTTGCAATTTTACGGTTACGTTATGTCATATGTGTATTCAAACGTTTTATTGTTTGTTTCTTTTTTGGGCCTACTAGGTATGGAATTTGAAAATCGAACTTGGAATCGACTTGTTTCTATCTCTCGCTTTTTTCGGATCGAGGTGAAAGTAACAGAAAAAATTAAGTTCAAATCTTTCGAATTTTATGAGTAGACCCAGCACAGTTACTGGCATAAAAAAATAAAAATAAAAAGTTACTTTGTCTCACGGTCGCAGTAAAATCAAATTTTGTTCACTGTCTTTAAACAGCAAAACCTGCTTGTTTGAGGTGCTGAGGTGAAAAATAATTATTAAAGGGTCGTTTTACGTTAACACATTTGTTATATTTTTTCTCTTGTGACTTGGCTTGTCAGCCAAATCTGACGCCTAGGTACTATAGTTTTGTACCATAATCATAAACTATAATTATATCAATGTTTGTCTCGTATTTTTTCCATTATCTTTCACCGGACTCGCAGAGGTTGCATGTAAGCACAAATAGGCTTCAACCTCTACAATACCTATAGGAAATGGTACATTCTGTGGTACATGTGGTGCACACAAACCTCTTGATAATAGAAAACGGACACTAACCTAATCACGTTTCTAAACACACATTTCTAGAATGTACCTACGAAATGCTCGTAAATAAGTCCCAGCAAGCTATGCTGCCCTGATAGCCTTCGACCTTCGATAGGAACGTGTCGTAAGTTGAGATCTTGTTGTTGTTGCCACGCTGGCGTTAAGGAAGAACTAATAAATAAATTAGGTACGATAAAAAACTGTTTTGTGTACAGTGGAATGGAAATATCCTGATAACGTAGACAGACAAACAGCCAGACAAACAAAACAATTTCTTTTTTTTATTAGGTACTGCCTTTTCAGCACTCAATTTAGCTCAATAACAAAGCAACAAAGATGTATAAGCCTGGGCGAAAATACACGCCAGTGATGTTTTACCGCGCTTGCGCCCTTTTAACTCACCTCAAACTCTTGTACATGCTGGTGTGAATGGGCAGCCCAAAGTCGTCATATCCAACATCCTCAGTGTACACCCAGGTACCTCCCAGCTGGGGCGCCTGCTCTAGGATGTCCACCTGACTGACACACGGCTGTTCCAGGAGATGACGAGCTGCACACAGACCAGCGGCGCCAGCTCCGATCACGCATACACGAGCCATTGCTGAAGAGAGACAGGTAAGGTTATTAGTCACTGGTACCTTTATTATAATATGAAAATCGGATGCAAGTTTTTCGGCTGACTTTTTGGGAAAATTGTCAGTCTTCAAGGAAAATTAAAACACTGATTTAATTTTAACGTTAAAAATTCAAGACACAGACAGTTTTCTAGGAGTCTTGACCGAGCAGCGTGATAGGTTCTTTGACACTTTCCTCGAAGTTGTTTTTACTCAAAGCATAGTTTTATCAGACGTGTCTAATCAAAATGTAAAATATTATTGTTAGGAAAGCCTGACAACCTTTATCAGACTGTAAACACGTAAGTAGGTGTCAGTTTCGTGCACAAATAACGACGGACTCAGAATTAGCATGACACTCGCTACTGAAATAAAAATCTGTAATAAAAATGAGTGGAATAAAAATCTGTAGTCAAAAACAAAGAAACTTACTTTGGTCGTATCGATTAAAACCTAACTAAGATTTACAAAAAGATTATACGACTAACACAGACAACTCAAAATAACCATTTCATAAACACTTCTCAAAACAAGTCAAAAGCTGCATGGTAAGTAATTAACAAATCCACATTTCGCCTACCACAACATCTAATACCATCTATATCGAAAGGGGATTCCATTATCACACATTCCACGGATATCGCAAACGAATTCAATAACTTTTTTGTAGATGTTACTGAAAAAAATATAAATAGTAACGTTACTTCGAATAGTGATAATACTTTTAACAATCTAACTGCACAATAATTATTTAGGCAACCAGTTTTACCTGTCGATATAATAAAAATTATTAACAACCTTAAAAATACAAATACTGTTGTCTTTGATGGAGTAAGTACTAAAGTTGTGAAATTTGTCAAAGAAGTTAAAGCACCACCACTAGCGCACATTATTAATTTATGTATAACAAATGGTGTTTTCCCCAGTAGTCTAAAAATGTAATTATTAAGCCCTTACTCAAAAGAGATGATAAATCAGATGTAAAAAATTATAGACCCATTGCTAAAATACAATTTTTTTCAAAAATAATCGAGTAAGTGACTTATAATTCCATATATAGTTATTTTGAAAAGAATAAGTAACGAACAAAAAGGATTTCGAAAAAACATATAACTATGGCATTGTTCGACCTCCTTTCTTATATTATGACGTCTGTCGATGAAAGATCTCCGGTATGTGCTTTATATACAGATATGACAAAAGCATTTGACTATGTGAACCATAAGATTATGCTAAAAAAACTTTATGGATATGGAATTCAAGGAAATATTCTAAAACTTTTGGAGTCATATCTTGATATCAGATCACAGTGCACTGAAATCTCACAATTACGCCAAAAAAGTAAATTAGTAACAATTCATAAATCTCTGCAAACTATAAAATACGGGGTGCCGCAAGGTAGCGTGCTAGGGCCGCTACTTTTCTTAATATATACACGGTGACATTTGAATCACAGTTTTGCTAGAACAAATGTTGTTTAGACCATGGTCTACTACCATTCTACAGCATCAAATATTTTATTAAAACAATCTAATCTAGGAGTTCTCAAATTAGTTTTATGTTGCTCAAACGTGTAATAATGTTTGAAACATTAACCGTAACTTCAAAGTACTCATCACGGTAGCGATATTGCATTCAAGACGCGAGCGCCGCGCGGCGCAGCCGCGCGGCGCAGCCGCAGTGTCTGTGTTGTAGGGCGTAACGATAATCCCGACATTTTTAACACTGCCTTTTTTGTGTTTTTTTAGAAAACCAATGACGTTTTTTTTTCTATTGGATGCTATAGAATGGTTGTAGACCATGGTCTGAACAACGTTTGTTCTAGCAAAACTGTGATTCAAATGTCACCGTGTATAAACGATCTCCCAATACTCATAACTAAAAAGATGGTTCTCTTGGCTGATGATAGTACAGCCATTGTAAAATGTAATAACCCTGACTATTAAGAGAAAGATATAAATGATTGCCTCAATAAAATAATTAAGTGGCTTATTAGTAATAACCAAGTAATTAATTTAAACAAAACAAGAGTAATGCACTTTCGTCAAAGATGTGAAAAACCGCCAGTTCATGTCAAATATGACAAGTGCCAAATAGAAGATACGGCAAAAGCAAAATTTTTAGGTATAATAATCGATAGTAAGCTAACATGGAAACCCCACATCGAAGAAATTTGTCTAAAACTAAATAAATCTACATACTGTTCCAGCTATCGAAAGAAGTTAACACACAAACAGTTTTATTAGCGTATCACGGATTGGTTGAATCTGTTCTGAGGTTTGGAATTATTTTTTGGGGGCAATCTTCTGAAAGAGAATCGGTTTTTTAAAGCGCAAAAACGATGTATTTGGTCCACGTGTGGCTTAAAAACTACTGAAACTTGTGAACCTCACTTTAAATCACTAAAATTACTGAGATTTCCAGGTATGTACATTTACGAAACTGCTTTGTTTGTCAAAATCAATTTAGATCTGTTTCAAAAACTCTGATGTTAAAAAAACTCCAATGAGTTCTCAATACACAAACAAACTGTGCGACAAAAAATGCAGAACCGGTTTAAAATGAAAAAGAGTTTTTTTGGCATGGCTACGAAAATTTATAATAAATTACCTGTTAACATTAAAATTTTGCCCTTAATTAAATATCAAAAGATTCTCTACTTACTATTAATGGAAAAATGTTATTATACTGTAGAAGATTTTATGAATGATAATAATGTTTAATATTGCTTATATTATATGTTTAATATTGCTGATAAACACTTATATGTATTCAATGTAATTTTAAAGACTGTTTTGAGATTTTTTAAGACTGTTTCTTATAGTAAGTTCTTTTTAATTATAAATTTTATGAAGTTATATAGTTCCTTTTCTCACGTAAGAGTTTAATTTTGCTTTCTTCTTATGTTCTTCTCTTAGTTTAATTGTTATTTTTATGATTTTGGTTTTTATTTCAATATTTGTACGCCTTCACGTTCACGGCAAAACATGCGCACATATAATAACCTAAGATCTTTATGTAAATAGGTACCTATGTTTCACAAATAAACGCTCTGATTCTGATTGTGATTCTGTAATAAATTACTCAATACTCAATTCTTCATTGCATTCTACAATGTAGGCTTAGGTGGTAAATATTTGCCAAAAGAAACAATCATAGACCCTGTCGGGCACAGCAAAAGAAAGATATGTGGAGACGACGACTTATCAAATACAACTTTTTTTTTGGGACAAACAATCGTCTTTCGCTCATTTTTAAACTTATTTGAACTCAAATCATAATAAACCAACAACAATATCGTGCGAGTGTATTCTCCCATCCATCAAATTTTAAGAATTATCACTTCACTTCACTAGGTATCATCGGCCGACAAACCCCTCGAACTTCGTTAAATTTTGAATGAATATTCTATGAAAGAATGAACCTGTACATATAGATATGTAATAGTTTAGAAAACTCCAAATAAGTATTCAAAGAAACATAAATAGTCACATGTCAGTAATTTTCTCTGGACGTCAGTCAATGTACCTACCTATATTCTTTTATCAAAACAACCGGATGTAATTAGTTAGCTCTATTTACAAACAGCTTCCGATGTGAAGAAACTACCTCCGATCTAAATAAAGGCATAAAGGAAGGAATCGTAATGTTAAGGTCAAATAACACGCATATTGCATTTACTAGCGATGAATTACTTACTATGGAAAAGTATCGCATGGCACATCAATGATAATAAAATTCTACAGATTCACAAGAACAAGTCAGCAATTAAATAATTAATCTACCGGTTTATGTTACTACACGTGCAAACAATAATATCTTGATTTTAAATAAGACTCGGAAATCCCTCTTTAGTTGCATGCTCAAATAAAATATTACAAAAATGCTCTAACCAAACTTAAAAGAAAGTTCCAACCATTTAATTGACAAGAAAAGAAACTAATACAAATTTAATGTTCATTGCAATGATTTCCGATATCAATGTCGGCGCAACAATCCCTAACAATTTGGACCACTGCCAGAATGACGAAAGATGGGTAAAGATATCATCATAATTATGTTTTTATAAGGGGTGACAAACTTGCAGTGTACGGTATAAGCACGGTAATATTACCGTGGTATAAGTTCATTGAAATTATTTATTTATTTAACCATTTATGTACACACGTATATAAACTGACAAGACGAAAAGAACAGAAGCCTCTTCCAGCATACCTGCGATAGTATAGTAGATTTAGAGATGTAGACAGCGTGTGTAAGAGTAAAAGAGAAAAAAATACATAAAATCAAAAACCCTTCACTTAATAAAATAAAACAAATAATATGAGAATATACATACATACATACAAAAATACAAATTCAAATTCAAAATTACATGCATACATACTTCTAAAATAAATATCACTAGAATTTATTAAGATATATTATTATTATTAGTATGTGTGTGTGAGGAAACTATGATAAGGGGCGAATTGAACTAGTTACTGGCAGACTAATGCATCCGCGGATTACGTCACTGATAGCTGATAGCTGCATAAAGTATTTGTATTGTTCATTCCGTCACACTTATTTATATGTATGTATACCAAATCTTGTATCTGCCTAAGTTTAAGACAAGCTTAGAATTTTTAAACTACCAAGTTCCAAATCTTCATCACCAGCATCATCATCATTGGCAGCCTTGTTTCACTCACTGCTGAGTATAGGCTTCATCCCTTTTGTTCCATGCTTTCCTGGTCTGTGCGAGTTCCAAATCTTGCTCCCATGTAAACGCATCTTTAAAGCCAAAATTTAATTATGCACTTCTCAGAATCATCACCCGATTACCACTTCATACTGACTTCAATGTAGTTACTTACCTAGCGTGTAGTACTTTGAAATGTCTTGCGAAATTAACTTGCTAGCTTATCCCAAGCTAGCTTTACTCAACCATAAATTATGGATTGCTTTCAGTGTAATTTGCAAAATTAATGAAGTTTCCTGCGATTATCCTTATTTCGTAAGTTATGATTACCCGGGGTAAGGTCCTAGATCTGTGCCTAGGTTATCGTTTGCCGTTTGAATCGAGCTACAAGTCATTGGACGCTAAGCAATCAACACTAATTCTATCTTATACCTACAAATTACATTATGCCTCTTATATTCGTAGAAAGTAGGGAAAACGTTTGTTGCATCATCATTCAATCACAACTGCAGGAAGTGTTCACATGAAATGTTTAATTTACAGTTAATGTTATTCGCCGTGTAATGATAGATAAATAGATCGACACCATTTCGCTCTGAAAGGGTACAACTTAATTTACGGAACCATCTGGCGGAACACTGTCTCTTAAGATACAGGTCTCCTAGTTTAAGAGACAGGGTTTATATAGACTTTTGTAGCCTTTTAACTGTTGTCCAAACAATTATGTATAATTTTAGTATATCTACCACTTTGCTTAACCCGTGTCTTGTATGTATTACTTTGGATAAATAATCATTATTATATTATATCAGGTATAATGCTAACTTTTTGATCGTCCGATTGTTTTCGTTTGGTGGAAAGCCTTTTGCTTCATGAGTTGAGTTTATAGCTCCATCAGATTGTGATACATTCATCATCTTCCTGCCCTGGTCTCACGTTACTTGTGACCGACGCAAAACGTTTTGTTCTTCCACTCTCCCTTGTCCACCGTCACGCTATCATTCACTCCCTTCTCTTACTCACTAACTCACTAAATCCATCCATCTTTTCTTTGACCTTCCTCTCCCTGTCCTCCTCTCTCCTATAGGTTAAATATAGTATTCATAACTACTAGGATATCATAATCATACTATCACCCTTTGTGTTGTATGCCCACTATCACCTTACGCAACAAACTATAGTTCTGGCGACCTCTTTCCCAAGATGAATGTTATGTACCCAATTAATATTTATTGGGGCTTGCGTGATAACGATGAAATGTATTCGATAAGGACTAAGATGCAGTCATATCTTGGTGAACATATTAAACCTATGTTTGGCAGCAGCTTAAAGCACAGTGGCTTGTGATATTAAATTGATAACACCTTAGAATACCTACTCAAAGCTTCAATATGTACCTATTCAAACGTTGATTCGTGTGACTTACTATTTTAATTGCATTTTGAACTAGCTCACAACATCTCGCGAGTCTGAAATATTAATAATATTATTTGTAAAGTTAGTCCTTCTAAGTTAATAAAGCTCTTCATTTTAAGGATGCTGAATTGGATATTAAAAGCTAAATATGATCAAGACTTTGTGATCCAAGTTTGGCAATAACCACAAATGAATGAACCTCTGGCAAAACAGGTCCTAAGGTTCAAATGTATGTACAATCTTAGGTAAGCAAAGGGGTCAATGACCTCAAAGTTAATAAATAGGTATTTATGTTCTTAGTCGTTTGACATTACAGATTACGAAGATTTGTAAATACGTGAAAATTTATTGCATGCGGCCAGATTGTCCTAGATAATGTAATCGTGTACGAAATTCGCTCACATTTTATTTTCAGGCGTTTGAACTATTTACATGATGAATAAAACTACGAGACTTGTTATTACCGCCACGTTACAAGGTAATCTAAATTAGGCGGATAATTACTTTCTTTAAATGTAAAAAATTAAACAAATTAAAATCAATGATTAGCGAACAGAATTAGGCCACCTTATCCAGGGCCTCGACAAGACAGTGGCCATCGCTTTCAAATGCTCTCGTATTTCTAGAACAACTTTCAAGTCTTTCAACAGGTTTGCCATAAGGTTTTCGGTGGCTTATGTCAGTCCCATGCATCTTTGTCTTTTCCATCATCGTAATCGCTGGTAGAATGTCACTTTGTCTAGGGCCTCTGGTCACCTACAGTTGGGTCCTCTCGACAATGTCATTAAAAACCTCTATCACCTCACTAAATCTACTTGAGATAGGTCCAGAGTTCCGGATGTATCCGCAAGCAACACGACCGTCATTCCGTCACCTAGTTTTTAAAATAATATGATTGACGTGTAAAAGTGTTTGTACAAAACCTACTTACAGAAATAAATCATTTATCATTTATTTACCGATTTTCCATCGTCACCTACGATATGACCCTGTAAGTGTGGGATGACCTTGTAAACTATCATTATAGTCACAATATGTGGATCACATCACACCTGAAATCCTAAAAAGCAAAGCTATGTTAAAGCAGAGGCGTACCGATAGTATAACCATATTTCACCAGTTATTTTTAAGTCCTATTTAATACAGGGCGAGCCTGTTGCCAACAACTGGGCACAAATCTAGAGCCCAAACTCAAACTCAAAGCATTTATTTCAAATAAACCAATTACAGGCACTTTTGAATTGTTAAGGGGTCGGTCAGTCAGAAAGATGAAGCCCATTCCAAAGCGTAGTAGGTACCTATGGAGAAGAACGGGCAAGAAACTCCATGGACACTCTTTTAAATCAAAATATTGTAACAAAATAGTGGTTACATCATTCGCGTCTGTAATAAAAAGATAAAAACAATTCAGGAATGAAAATAAGCCGTGGCAGCTAAGACATGACCAGTGCCTACTGACAGCGCCAGTTCACGAACATGACGTATAATCAGCACCATTCAGCTCAAGTATTTTGAAGGGAACTCAATGATTCAATACACACGCCACCACCAGCGACACATTTGAGTGAACCCGGCCTACTACTGAGCTGCGGCTGATTCCTATAGTCACAATGTACAGTGATGTTATCTTGGATTCTGTACATGATTGTGAACAATCTGTAGGCCAATTCTCGTACTTAAAAAACGTTCAAATTCAAGTCGCAATCTCATCTCAGCGTCAATTAATGTCAAAAACCTGTCAAAAATGTATGTAAATTGATTGTAATTTTGACAGATTGAGACTGAGATTAGAATGCGAACGGTCTTAAAAATACGGGAATTGCCCCTCTGATCCCCTATGCGTTGAAAATTTAGTCGGTTATTAAAAAAAAAATGCTGGTCCATACATTTAAACCGCGTCGTAGGTAGGTATGGCACTTTTCTATGAAAGAGCAGATTATTTTTTTGATAACCGACGTAATATTTTTGGTTCTAGATTCATGTGTTTTTTTTATTAGGTAATAAGGGGATTTTATCCACACGGATACGTCAACCCCATTGTATTTACACACAACTATATTTATACTATATTTAACTACACTACTATACACCATCAATATACATACCTACCTATATATTATGGAAATAGAAAGGGAACTCACCGCTTAGACTTCTGAATTAAGCCACAAATTATGCGATTAGTCCTTTCTGATTTAGGGTATGCCAAAATATTTTGTATAAGTCAAACATCCCACATATTTAGTTTAAGTTCCCTAGCCAAAGATTCCCTTTCATGTTTGTTCTTAGCACATTCCATCAACAAATGTTACACATCTTCAATTTTGTTACACGTCTCACAATTAGGCGATGCAGCCTTTCGCATTAAGAAAGCAAATGTTGCCGATGGAAAGTGGCCAGTGCCCCAAGTCTGCTGTTTTATATAAATTCGTCATTGCAACACGATCCCATTGTCATTTTGCTAAAAGTTCGTAATCTGCAAAATTCATAAACATTGGTCGGTCAGTGGTCTCGTAATAGAATAGTGGTAGAATAAATTTGTCATATTGCAATTATTATAAAACCCGTTAGTAGAAATGATCTTCGAAAAACTACCTACTTAAATGAACATTTAGTAATTTTTTTTCATTACCGCATACGTCAATCATTAATTTGTAATTATGTACGAGATTACCATTCTATGCTATTTCTTTCAATGGAGTGTCAGTGGTTGACCATTGGAATTTTGGAAAGTCATAATGACGCCATTATATTAGTAGATTACCAAACTTGTCAAAATCAACAATTATGAAATCAATGATAGACCATTCTGACTCTATTGTAATTGCAGACTTGAGGCCCAGAACGAAGCCTTAGCGCTAACTTAACATAGCTCCTATTCTAACTCCTATTTATCATCAAACCAGGGCTCACGAGGAGGGTCGTTTAGAGAATCATGTGTGTTTAATTCATGATTACAGTTCCGCGTCGATGTCCTGCCGCCCTGTATGAATCACATTGCGCCAGTATTGTCGTAAGGGGTAGACAGATGTGAGTTACTTGTGTTGGCACAGTCAACCTCACATAGGTGATAAAAAATGGACACTGACAGCGCCTGTATGTCGTAGCGATAAAGGTGATTTTCGTAGTGCTAGTGTTACCACTGATATACGATTGACTGTATCTACACTCTTATTTTTTGCAATAATATTGCTCATACAAGGACGAATATGCCGACTATTTAAGTAGGTACCTATTTACCTACAACATGGAAAATTCGAAGAAAAAAGTTTTTCTTTTAAAAAGTTTTCTGACAAATACCTAATCGATGGAACTTTTCGTGAACTGAAAAATTAAAAATGGGTATTATTAAACCTACCTTTTTTTCAAAATTATCACTGGTTTAACAACAGAAAACTATGCACTGAAATGTCAATAACTGAAACTTGTGACGCGTATAATCACGACCTCACTCGCCAACGTTTGGTAAGCAAATGCGGTTGACGCATGCGCGATGCGGTTTTATTTGCCATCAGCTGCATAGTAATTTCGCGTCAAACATTAGGTGTTATTGTCAATAGATTTCAGAATCAGTGGGAATGCGTTATTTAATAATGCATTCAACTGCATGCCATCGGTAAATGATTAAATATGTAGTTTTAATACACATGAACGTTTTTTAACTAAGGTGCAAACAACATCGATACTTTTTAATTGCATGTGTGTGGCTTCTTTAAATAATTAGGACAGTGAACAAACAAACTGGTAAAATAAATTTTCTGTAGACCATCATTTGTACACTAATTTGTTGCAATTCGATGATAATTCAATGTTGCGACCTTCTGAAAATTGAATTTTTGCCTCATTTTGATTAAATCTGAAATTATACTGATATATGCACTTTCGCACCTATTCCAATACTTTCAAACCATACATTTAAAAAAAAATACCTAACCCAATTTCTACTTAGTAATTTTCTTCTGGATCCTGTTAATTTGACCCTTCTTTCCTATCGTCATCTTTTATTTTTGGCATAAATTATATTATACCATGTCAGATCAGTTAAGTTAGTCGTAGGATTTCATAAATGTAGGTAGGTAGGTATGGGCACTAATAAACATTAGAGAATTTCGTAAAAGGGCCGAACCTACTGACAACCTCGTGATCTGTCCGACTGTCCTAGATATTGCTGCGAGCCTGGTAGCAATTTCAACGGGACCTCTAATATTCTATGGTTTCTGCTAAACATGCTTATAAGACGGGAGTTGCGAGAGACCTGCATAAAGTGGACACTTCGCATGACGAAACAAGACAAGCGCCTTGCATATAGACACCTTCCGGTGTGAGTGAGATAGCAATGTAAACAATAACGCTGTCTTTATCTAGTTGAGTTAGGTAAACTTAGGTTTGTTCTACATTGGTGACAATAAAATTTTCACACACACCTTATTTACAAAACTTGAAACCGTGCATAACAAACAAGTTGTATTTTTGTAATTAATTAAAAGGAAGTCAAGAGGTTGGGCAATAGCATGGTCCTGTAACATAATTTTATCAAACATGCTTGGAAATTTGAGCATTATTTTGACAACCTTCTTCGAGATAAATCGAAGTTGCTGTACTGGCCAAATACATGCGAGCAGCGGCCGGCATTTAAGTTGTATGAAAATCCATATCTGTCGTGGTTTAGCGGCCAATGTAACACTCCTTAGCACACATTCAATTCAATAGGGAATTGTTATAATCTGATGAAATAAACTATTGGTTTACAAGAGGCGTGTCGAAACGCTAACATACGCGTAAAAAGAAGGCATTCATCTGACGATGTCGTAGAAATGGCGGTTGACGCAACATGGTGACGCCTTACAATAGAAAGAGAAAGAAATGACCTTTACTGAATATAATTCAAATATTTATTAATTAGTAGGTAGAGGTGTTATTAAATTCAGATCGAAAGTAATATAGCCTAAGTAGGTAGAGGTGTTATTAAATTCAGATCGAAAGTAATAGAGCCTAAGTAGGTAGAGGTGTTATTAAATTCAGATGGAAAGTAATAGAGCCTAAGTAGGTAGAGGTGTTATTAAATTCAGATCGAAAGTAATATAGCCTAAGTAGGTAGAGGTGTTATTAAATTCAGATGGAAAGTAATAGAGCCTAAGTAGGTAGAGGTGTTATTAAATTCAGATCGAAAGTAATATAGCCTAAGTAGGTAGAGGTGTTATTAAATTCAGATGGAAAGTAATAGAGCCTAAGTAGGTAGAGGTGTTATTAAATTCAGATCGAAAGTAATAGAGCCTAAGTAGGTAGAGGTGTTATTAAATTCAGATGGAAAGTAATAGAGCCTAAGTAGGTAGAGGTGTTATTAAATTCAGATCGAAAGTAATAGAGCCTAAGTAGGTAGAGGTGTTATTAAATTCAGATGGAAAGTAATAGAGCCTAAGTAGGTAGAGGTGTTATTAAATTCAGATCGAAAGTAATAGAGCCTAAGTAGGTAGAGGTGTTATTAAATTCAGATGGAAAGTAATAGAGCCTATAAGTCGGACTTGGATGACAGTTTTTAAAATATTTTGGTAACAGGCATAGTACTTAGGTATCTATAGACCTAGGTACTAGAGCATTAGTTTGCCTACGACTTCATCCGCGTTGATTGAGGTCTTTCCCATACAAACTTCACCCCTTTTCATTCCTTCACGGGTTGCTTTTACTACCTACTTAAATACTTACATAAATATGCAAGTACTCGTAATTGAATATCCTTTTCAATTTTTTTTTTATCTTTTCTATAAACTTCAGTGATAATGGAGGAACGGTTCCTATTTCGTCGTGTTTTATTACTTAGAAGCTAGTGACTTTATTTGCGATCTCGTCTACTAATCCAGTTAGATTTCGTGTAGGTAGGTACCTACTCATTAGTACTCCATCTTACTTTTTCTTTTAAACCGCTTTGTTTTTTTTTAACATTACACATCCTTCCTCAATCCATCATTCATATATTTACACTTGCCACCACCGAACATACCCCTACGGAACATAGGTAGGTAGGTCTGTACTTCGCGAGCAAGATACAACACTGGTGAAATGTGGGTGTACTTACATGTGCCTACAATAGGTGCACCTCTAATTCTGGCTGGCTACACCTTCGGGTAACAAATACAGCCGTAATGTTATGTTGTAATTTGTTGCTGTAAACTAAACCTTATGTTCCTTATATTGGAGTACAATATGACAAATTATATCTATCTTATTTTCCTGTAGTAGGAGAACATAGACAGAATGTTGTACCTACTGGGTTACATGTGTCTCTGATGTAACACACGGAACCTTTGCACCAGGCGTGTAGCGGACGAAGGAGATGTTTTGTTTGTGCTATTGTTTATGACGCGATGTGACCGTAGCCGCGTAGGGGTTACTTATGAATAAAATTTATACTGAGAATATCATAATTTTACAATAGGTATTTTGATTACTTACTTAGGTAAGTATGTGAAATAATTATTTCTTCGCTGTTTTTTTTATCTACGTACATACTCCTACCTAATGTACATAAAAGTGTAGGTGGTAGATAGGTACACTAGGTAGCTATTCCATTAAGCTCCATTTACACGCTGCAAGTTTATAGCCTACAAAATTACAAATTACCATTCAATTGAAGTAACATTCATAGATTGGCACCGTTTAAACAACACGTAGATACAATTGTTGCACGACACGGGCAAGTTAGTTGCCGTTCAAAGCTGGTACCTACATCTAGGTAACCTAGGAGTAAACCGCACGTACAATTAAATTGCAATCAATTCTGGCATGATCGTTTCTGCACTCATTCAAACACGAGTACAGAAACGAACGAAAAAAGTAAAAAAAAATATTGAAGACATTCCATAAAATTGAATGAAATATTTGGCAGCGCCAATACGGGCAGTACCTACTTGAATCAATTGTGCTAGAACGTGCAACTCTGTGTTTAGACGAGGCGAAACTTGCATGCAATAAGGAATTGCTTTAGTGTAGGTAGGTAAACAGAAGTCGCATGCAATTATTGAATGACAAAACTGGCACTCAATTATTGTATGCCATTTTATGGAAATCGCACGCTTATAAACACTTGCATGCAATTCTTAAATGGCAATAATTGAACGTGTTTTATGGCATGCGATTATTGCTCTTGAACGTTCCAGGAGCACCGTGCAAATGGAACCCCCATTACCTTAGCTTTTAAAAATGCGATAAGTTTATGACTGAAGGAAATATACAATAGAAGAATTTTATTTTCCTACACAAATAGGAGCTTGTTAACAAAAACAAACATGTTTGTTATTTGATTCTGCGATAAAGCCCACTGAGTCACTGTGTAGCCCTAACCTACCTATTTTTATTCAATTAAACAATTTGATAAATATTTGTAAATCAACAAAGCAATGTCAATATTATAGATGCTAAAGTGAGTTTATTTGTTACGCTTTAACGCTAAAAGGGCTGCACGGATTTGGTAGAAATTTTGCACATGGATAGACGGAGACCATGACCTAGAGAAGGACATAGGCTAATTTTCATCCTGGATCGCAGACGAAGTCGCGGGCAACAGAAAAGCTAGTAAAAAATATAAATAAAACTTTTTTTTTGTCTTTGCTAGGTATCGGTGTCTCGTCTGAACGTTTACCTACTCATGACTTGACCGTGTGAATTCCACAGAAAGTAGAAATAGAGACGTGGTGCACTGTACCTACCTAAGTACCTAGGTGTAAACGTAAAACAGCCAAAAGGTTTAATGCCATGCCAATATCGCCATTAGGTATCACCATGTTGCTTGAATCTTGACAAATGCTTTGAGGATCGCTATAATAAGTAGGTACTTAAGTTGTTCTTACTATGCTTAGTTTGTCATAACATAGTAGGTACCTACTTATGATGGTGCCTTCCTATATGATGCAAATTACGTCAGATCATTTTATTGACGTTCCTTCATCTTTGTATGACGATATACAACTAATTTATCGTTCGTCCGGTTCAAACCCGAGGTTATTATAATAAATAGGTAAGTACATACTTACATCAAAGTATGCAATACTTGTTTGTTTTATTTGACTGCCCTAATTCATTGGTGATAAAAACTACTTAGCCCGTGTACCCGCATTATGTTCCCATAAAATAATTGCAACCAACGGTCTACAATTTTTTCATCAATTATTTTGGAATCAGCAATTTCATCTTCGCGTTCCTTACCCCACCAAATCCATTTATTTGGGCTTGGCGCTGAGGTGCAGTATGGTTTCTCCTTCATCTCATTTATTTGGACTTGGCGCTGAGGTGCAGTATGGTTTCTCCTTCTTCTCATTTATTTGGACTTGGCGCTGAGGTGCAGTATGGTTTCTCCTTCATCTGATGTATTTGGACTTGGCGCTGAGGTGCAGTATGGTTTCTCCTTCATCTAATTTATTTGGACTTGGCGCTGAGGTGCAGTATGGTTTCTCCTTCATCTCATTTATTTGGACTTGGCGCTGAGGTGCAGTATGGTTTCTCCTTCTTCTCATTTATTTGGGCTTGGTGCTGAGGTGCAGTATGGTTTCTCCTTCTTCTCATTTATTTGGGCTTGGTGCTGAGGTGCAGTATGGTTTCTCTTTCATCTCATATAGCTCTCTATTAGCCGCCATCTCAGCAGTCACCACCACGTGGTTAGGTATTTACTTATCTACTGCATCTTTTATACCTACTTACTCTTCTTCTTTTTACCCGACTGCGCCAGAAGGAGGGTTATGTTTTTCGAGTGTATGTATGTACTTATGTATGTCGTGGATTGATGGCGCCACAGTACAACGGACAGCGCCATCTAACTATTTGAATCGTAAACGAATAATCATGTGATCGGAAACGCAAGCGAGCGCTACCGCTTGGACACGATCGTCGGTGGAGGGGATGCAGCGAGGACTGGCGGAGAGACCGAGTGTTGCGACAGTCTACAGTTGACAGTCGAGCTCGGACAGTCTTGGCAAACGCTCAGTACCAACGCACGTGTTCGCGTGTTTATTTCGTTCGCAAGTGTTATTATTATTTAGTTATTTAGAATTCAAATTATCTTTTCGTTCGAGTACCCACTACAGTGCCCACACCTACATAAACTATGTCGGATCGCGAAGAAGACCAGATATTTCGTATCTCGGCCAGCCCTGATGCGACATGTATATTTCTTTGGCACGCTCTGTAGCCTAAACGGCTTGATCGATTTCAGCTTGAGAGGTGCCATTAGGTTCGTCATAATTATTGTAAAAGTGACACTCAGTATATAAAAAAAAAAACTTTTTTTTGGTGCCATACTTATTGTCTTCAAAAATATTTTTTTTCTCATAACTTATCGAGTAGGTTATCAAAATAAACAGTTTCCTAAATAGATTGCACAAAAACAACACATTTTTATTATATTTTCAAACTCAAATGGGTCCCGCCTGCTTCCAGCCTTTATTTAATTTAAAATGGGCTTGTTTTTAGCTTTTCAGTTTCTATTACCTTAAGTTTTTTACCGCAGTCGGGTTTTTGTGTTAATATGTTTTTCTACTAAAATGTTTGGCACCGCAGAAAATCAGGTGCACAATTCACGGTTACGCAGATTGCGGTATTTAAAACATTAGGCGCTTTTGATTAATTAACATATCTTAGAAATGTTAAAGGAAAAAAAATGTTATAATCAAAGGAAAGGTAACTCAGTACCTACCAGACGATAAACAATACCAGTTACTGTAAATTATCATCTACGTTTTCAGGATTCCAATGATAGCTAATGATTCAAGCGCCTACCTAAACCTAAAACAGAAGAAACTAAAAAAAAAAACTGCACCTGCGTGCTTATGTTAACCCCAGCATGTAATAAGTTAGAAATTAAAATAACCCAGTAATAATCAGTTATACTGGTTATTTCAGTCCTTTAACCGGTAAACCAACCAGTTACAGTCAGTAGAATGTGACTTGAGCCGTAATAGGTTATCTACGAGCAGCATCCAGGTCTCACGTACGACCCACTTTGAGATCATTGCTTGCTAAATAGATGTTTTGATTGTTAACTAATATTTATTGGCATATTTAGGCAAATTACGTTATTTCTGAACGGTAATAAATGTAATATTGGGTTATAAATTTTAGCTACAAAGGCAAACAGATTACAAAAGGTTTTATGTTAAAAACGGCACTGTTTTGAAATACCTATAATTCCATTTATAATAGCATTAGAAATAAGAGGCTCGTAGAAGCAGGAGTGCAACACATTTTATTTTAAAGTTAAGTTGTAACCATTTTAATTACAATTAAATTTGTTTTAACATTACTTTGATAAACAGACCTAAGACAGTTTTCTAAATACTTAGGTAAACGAAACAAGTATTTGAAAAAAAAATATTATGTTATATTTATAATAACATCTTCATCAGCATCACACATTACAAACTTACAACAAAGATTGGTACCGATTCTGTTGTACACCGAACTAAACTAACTAAACTATCACTAAAATTCCTTACTTTTGGATATGAGAACCTTAACGCTATTCTGCAAAATAAAATCTCTAAATTTAAAAATAATTTTGACACATCTAAAATCAATTTTGGCAATTGCTACTCCACGTGATACTTGTTTTGCCGTACCACGTGATTTTTTTTTAGAGCCAGAGTCGCGCATTATTTTGCAGCCTCGACATGTTTTGTATGGTATTTTTCACTTTTTGTATGGAAAACATGAATAAAAATTTTTTTTTTTACCAACACGTGGGATTTTAGATGTTCCGGAGTTTTATAAAGGGGGTCGAAATTTTCATTATTTTTGCGATAGGACACACCGTTTTCGAGATATAAGCAAAAGAAAAGAAAAAAAGATACAGAACAGTTTTTGCATCTGAAGTCGAGGTGTTGGTATGAATTTTAGTTCATGACAACTAATTTTATTCCACACCTTTTTAATCGCGATTAAAAACAGGCAGATTTAGTTACAACAATCAAAATTTTTGGTGAAAAACGTAAAATTCAGAATAGCAAAATTGCCATTTTCACTAAATTATAATCTCAGTGCCATCTTAGTGCTGTCAAACTAAAATTTGGTTAAGTTGTGTCACTTTAGTCAATTTCAGAATGGGAAATCGTCGATTGACAGGAATAAACTAAATTTTGGTGATTTTTAGTCTAGTTTAGAGAATTTTGTGACAAGAGAATCGGCACCAATGAATGAAACAACCGATCACATGATGATTTAAGTATAAGTAACTATGAAAAAAAAAGTCAATTGTTTAACAATATTTTATTTACAATAACAACTTACAATACTTGTGTATTGTAAGTTGTTATTTTATATAAAAAATTTAGGTGACGAGTTGAGTAATGAATGAGTAATGTAGAGTAATATTATTCAAAGCTTGTGGCCATCCATATACCTCTTCATTTGAGCCCATAATAATTCTATAGGGTTGAGCTCGCAATTGTAGGGTGGGAGGCACAATACTGGAATACCTTTCTCTCCATCTCATCTACAACAATCTTTAGGTATAAATGTCAAAAATTTTTTTAAGTTTTCTAATAAAGTGGCCCTTTTTTTTCTTCTTTGTTTGAGGGTGGGAAATCATCAAATAACTTCTCCTGCTCTGGGCGGAGCGGGAGGGCGTGTCAGACTCAGTGACTAAAACCCACCCGTGCTCCTTCAGTTGCCTGTGCCAGGGGCCACGGTATCCCTCTTGGACCCTCCCGCAACCGCAACCCAGGCAGGCATCGGCCCTAGCGGACCCCGTCATTGGTGCTGACATCTCTTTGATGGGCGCGTGGAATTCAACGCGCCGTCGACCCGGGCCTGGTCCTTATAGAACGGCGAGCTGCCCATTGCTCGCCGTCCGCAAGCCCGCGCCCACGGTGGCCGGGAATCGTCCTGCAATTCCCGACGCCCAGGGCGTCTCCTGCGGCGGCTAGGGGCGTGAGGGCGCGAATTTTGCTTCTCCCTCACGCGTTCCGCCTCCTCCTTCGCGAACGATACTGATTCGCAGAAGGAGGTGACGGCTTCTCAAGCCCTCTCGCTCCGTACCATGGCCTGGACCAGGGCCGGATGCGAGAGATCGCCACCGCCAATCGCCTCCACGAGGATACGGCGGTAGGTACTCCGCCCAAGCCAGGCAGACCGCCACCGTTTGCTCCACCGTGTCCTCCGGGCGATCCACACAATGAACTACTCCTACTCGATAAACTTGAGCGGCTTCAAAAGGTATGTAGGTATAAGATTCATATTCGGTTTGCGCAAATATGACCATGTTTCCGAATTTCGTGTGAAGCTCAAGTGGTTACCAATTCGCCTTCGCCGGAACGCTCATATCCTTTCTCTTTTGTATAATGTGCTCTTCTCCCCTCTCACCCCTCTCTATCTTAAGAAACGTTTCCATTTTCTTTGCGACTCCCACACGAAATTTTTAAGGTCATCAGATAACTTGAAGCTTAAAATGCCTATTAGATGCATTCCACAACTTTCCTCGACAAATCCTTTACTGTCCAGGCCGCTCGTTTGTGGAATGCATTGCCAGTTGAAATTAAACGCGCGCCGTCATTGCTTGTGTATTGAACATTACTTGTCGTTGTGATCGTGTTCTCATAATTGTAATTATCTATAGTCTTAATTTATTTTCGTTGCTTATAAATTTAGTATGTACGTATTTATGTATCTATTATTTAGGATATGTTTAAGTGTATCTATTATTTAGGTTATGTACCTATATATGTGTATCTATTTTAGTGTATTGTATACATACTTATTATTTGCACCAACAACAGCCCCATTTTATGTCCAGGAAAATCTCTGTCCATTCCAAGGTTGCCTGGAAGAGATCGCAGAAAGCGATAAGGCCGCCCATTGTATACATATTAAATAGTGTTCAATTTAATTTTTGTTGTTATGTTTTTTGTGGTGTACAATAAAGAATATATAAATAAATAAATAAATGGTGACACCCGGGCGTTTACTTCCGCCTTATCCGGAACAGGAACCTCCCGAAACAACCGTGCCAGAGGACCTGCGTCAGGCGGAAGGTGAGGACGCCATGGCGCCTCTCTAGCCACTCCTCAGCTATGGTACTTATTGCCTCAATTGTGGCGTGCCCAGTGCTGTGTTGCGGCAATCGCACTCTCCATACCGCCCTGAGATCCCGCCGGAGCTCTCTCCGCTGTGCCGTGATTTCTCGCGGCAGCGAAGTTACGCCCCGGCGTTTCGCCTCCTCGCGCCACTCCCATATGTGCGCGAGGACTTTTGCCTTCAGATCCCATGGTGGTAATCCGGCAAGGAAGCTCGCCGCCTCACCGGAGACCGTACGGTATCCCCGGACCAACCGGGTAACCATGACCCTTTGGGGCGCGTTCAACCGGCGGGCTGGCCGCCGCTTCAAGGAACGCGCCCACACCGGTGCCCCGTAAAGGGCCATGGACCGCCCGACCCCCGCGTAGAGCCTCCGGCAGGAGGCGTTTGGGCAGGAGCCTCTTCAAGGCAGCCCCAGCCCTTTCCAGTCTGGGTGTTAGTGTGTTGTTCGGCTCGAACATATAACTCCCAATAAGATTAGAGTATTTTCGCCGTTTGAGGTTTTCCGCACCTGCAGCAGCCGCCCCAGCACAGCCCACCGTACTAGGAAGATGGGATGGCGCAAGGGTGTCCAAACATGTTGCATCCCACTGATCCCACACCAAAGGCCTGCTTAACTTCCGGGCATTATGGTCATTCCGTTTGGTCTTTTCCCATCGTCGCGTGCCAAGCCGTTGGGTGCTAAAACAGCTGGCACCCCGGCGGTGACAAGAGCACGGCGGATGATGTCATTAATGCTGGCGTGCCGAGCTATCCGGCCTGCGCTCTTACTGCAAGATAGCCCGTGGTGTCCGAGGTAGTCGACAGCTACACCGCACTAATTACATATTTATGTATGAGAAATTAATACGAATATATTCGTTTGTAAAGAAAGCATCGTATTTCGTGAAATACTTTTATCCTTCTTTTCTTGCTTTGGATACGCGTTGATTGTGGTTGTTGTTAATCGAGTCTCATCAATTACTATAAAATACATCAATCTACCATTACATTTCTATTAAATCTTCAAAATGATAATTATGATATTATTTAATTATTCTATTCGTCTTGTTCACATCGTCGCGCGCCGCCGCGCCGGCGCCGCTCGAATATTTTCACTGTTGTAGAATCTACTAAAATGAAATATCCAAACGCAAGGTTTGTCGTTGACCTGTCAAACGTCAATGTCACCGATGTGACATTGGCTTGTCAAACAAAGGCAATAGAATGGAATCAATCGTAAACAATAACAAAATAATAATGTAATGTAATTCTATCAATATTACTAGATAAGATTATTCATATTCAGATGACATAAACTGCTAATATGACGTGTACAGAGACGCTACAGTGAACTGAAAATGGATGCTGACGACCCCCGGAGACCACTTTTAGGTACGTAAAACTTTCTATAATAAAGTTTGAACGTTGGCTCGTCATTTCGTTATTATTTCCATGTATAAATGAATGATATGGACGTAATTATCATCAGTTTTTCTAAAGAGCATTGTGTCTACTATCAAATAAACCTACTCTTAGTCTAAGTAATAAACAATCTGTATCAGTTTAAATAAAACCAAAGTCATGGTTAGAAACGATAGGTACAGTCCTCTATTATCTTTATTTTACACTTTTTCGCTGTTTTATAACTTTCACAATGACAATAGAGATAATAGGTCAGAATTATTCTGTCTGTCTAGGGATAGGATAGGTTATAGTAGTGACTTTACTTGCACTGTACCTATGTCACGACAATGGTCTTGCCTACTGCCTATACCTAATGTATCAAGCCTAGAACATAAGTTTTGTTTGAATATAACCTATATTCTAAAGCAGACAGAGGAAGGATTAAGAATGATTAACTTAGAGGCTAACAAAGAAAGGCCAAATAAATATATCTCTTGATTGGTGTCAGTTATTTATTTAGTTATACTTTGATGCATGGTGGTGTGGTACTTACATAAGGCAGGGTTCACACCATAAGACATTATCTACCGGCCAACCTTCTTGTTAAAGAGAAGTGCTAACAGAATAGATAAATAACAAGAATATTAAATCTTATAAAAATATGTTGATGTGATTGATGGTGCAAACTAAAGGTATGTTCAATAAATGAATTGCATCAATCACCATGATCATAATCAGCCTACAATGTTTCCACTGCTTGGACACAGGTTTCCTCTCTGTGAGAGGGAGCGGACCATAATCCACCATGCGGGCCCAGCTCCGGTTGGTGTAAAAAACAAGACCATTAGAAGGATTTGTACACTAACATAAAGCTGTTCTTTTAGAGAACAAAGTTTTATATAATATAAATTACTTAAAGACTAATAAAATTAGTTGAACATGCTAATCTCTGGAACTGCCAGCCGCATTAGAATTTATTTTGCAATTGATTGCCCAATTCTTGAGGAAGGTTATAGGCACATGATTAACATCACGCTACAACCCTTAGGAGCCAAGTAAAAATTAATGAAAAAAAACTTTAAAAACAAAACACCGTCTTCCAAAACAATATTTCGGAAGTCGGTGTTTCTGGTTTTGTATTTTCGTTTGTTGTCACCAACTTCCGAAATTAAAGTTATTTGTCACTTTGTAGTGTTTTTTTTGAAAGTCGGGGTTTTTTAAAAGTTTATATTTTTACTTTTAAGTTGTGGTACCTACCCCAAACAAAGTCGTATACCAATACTTGTAATCTAAATAACAGTGACAGGAAGTTATTACAACATCATCAGCATCACTAAGTGGAAAAAATACGTATTATTGAACCTGACTCAAAAACCACTCATCAGAACTTGACCAAATTTATATGAGACCAATTTAAAAGTATATCCTTTCAAATAAAAAATAAAAAATCCAATTCGGTTTATAAATAAAGGAGTTCTGGTAACAAACATAAAAATTAAAATACAACTGAATTGAGAACCGACCGCTAGGCGAGAACGAACGTGATTTCACGCAGATGAAGTCACGGGCAGAAACTACTATTCATATCGATGCCTTACGGGCGAAAAAGGATAACCGCCTCTTTTCAAATTTTACAGGGGAGTGATTTAAAGTTCAAAATAAACGAAAAAAAATCATAAAAAATTAAGTATAGCTCACGAAAGCCTGGAAATGAGTTTTTATAATATTTAGCATGCTATCTATAAGATGGCGTTTTTATTTTTACATAATTCAGCCTGCAAGAAGCAGTTACTGTCGGTTATCCCCAAATGGTCTTTATTTTAAAATCACCCAAAATGTCGTAAATTGAATTATCAAATTATCTGATGCGAGTAAAAATGACCTAAATTCAACCCATGTTTTATTTAAATTAAGGAAAAAAAGGTCAAGTCTTGGTTTTTAAAGAAAAAAAAATTGATAATATAATCTAACCAACAATGTAACAATAGTTGACTGAAAGGAAAATTGTATCAAGCACATTTTTTGAAAAGATGTCAATTATTTAGTGGATGTATTTCGATTATTTTACTTTAAAAAACTGTTATCTCTGCATTTAACATTTCAAGTTCACCCAAGAGGTATAGGTATACAATAAAAAACCATTTAATTAGGTAATCAGCTCAGTCTTTAATTAACATAAAAATGGCACCTCGCACTTATCAAATTAGGAGGACAAAAAGACTACAGACCAAACAGAGTCTGCAAAATGCGGCCAAAACGGAATAAACGACTAATTATGTTTTAAACACGAACAGGCATAACAAACTAAATACATATTTCTGAATTTTTACTTCCAGCCAAAATAGTTTAACGTACAATCATTAAAATATTACAAAAAGTCCAAAAGGTGTAACTTCTTTATTCTTAAATAATTCGTAGATCAAACACCAAAAAAAATATTTTACAAAAATTTAAGTCGTTTACAACGAAATAAATTGACAGAAGTCTATATTTTTCCTACCGCGTAACCGACAAAAAGTTTCACGTAGGCAAAGGTTACCTAGACCAATCGACGCAGAAAAAAAAGGCGATTCTAAGTATGTATGTAACTGAATTTCTCAAAAAATGTCGCTTATCCCTTTTCGCCCGTAAGGCATCGATATATACCTTCATAGCTGGAGACTAAATAAACAAACAATATAAATAAATCCTAAACTACAGCACCAACACCTTATCTATCTAAACTTAAGCCTACCATAGAATGATATGTACTTTATAATCTTATATTTGCTTAAATCTGTCTGCCAGGTAATTCAGATACTTATAAAAAAAAAAAACAACAAGCATGGCATTACAGGAGATAATGGCTATGTAATGTTTTCATTAGAAAAGGTCATAAATGCGCATATTTTGGGTCATTCTGTAAATTCTCTAATGCTGTAGCGGTATCTACATCGCCACATGCGAACCACGCATCACACTGACGTCACGCAAAATCCTGCATCGCGCAAGCAGAGTTTACCGCGCAACTAGCATATAATATGCAACAACCCGATATCAATCGTTGGGCAGTTGCCCACCAGACACGTCTCCCGTCTGGTTGGAGGATCCTCCCCTTTCTATGGAGGTATGAGTGTACTATACACCCTGTTCCTCATACCTCTATAATGCCATATGCATGATATGGGGATTGCCCAGCTAATGAATGGAAAAATTCAAAAACTTGTAGACAAGATTTTTCTTAAAACTTCAATGTAATGATGAATCTATAAATTAAAATAAAAACACAAGATTTTTAAGATTAGGTAAATATTATCTTGGAAATTGAAATACTTACAAGTAGTTTTTTTTTTAATTATAAATATTGATATTTAAGTACTTACTTAATTGTTTCAAGGAGATAACCCTCACTGGTTTACTTACTTAAATCTGTTTTAAGATTGTAAACATAAATGAGGCTTATAGTCCAAATTATCTTTACTTTATCATACATTTTCATAATGTCAGGGTTCTTCATTATTTACATTTATTAATGAAGGCTGACTTTTTGAGCTATCATAGTGAATTTCATAAAAAAAACAAACTCATTTGACATTGGTGCCGATTCTCTTGTACACCGAACTAAACTAATTAAACTATCACTAAAATTTCTTACTTTTGGCTATAAGAATCTTATCAGCATATACTGGAAAAAAAATCTCTAATTTTAATAATAATCTTGACAACTAAAATCGAATTTGACAATCGCGACTCCACGTCCTACTTGTTTGCCCTACCCCGTGATTTTTTTGTAGAGCCGGAGGCGCGCAACTGGGGCAACCTCGACGTGTTTTATATGAATATTTCACTTTTTGTATGGAGAAATAAAAAATATTACCTACATGTTGAATTTTCGGGGTTTATGGTTTTTACAAAGGGGGTCGAAATTTCCATTAGATTTGCAATAGGACACACCATTATCATCACCACTAATTTTATTCCACACCTTTTTATCCGCGGCTAAAAATAGTCAGATTTAGTTAGACAATCAAAATTTTAGGTGAAAAATGTCAAATTCAGAATAGCAAAATTGCCATTTTTAAAAGATTATTATCTCAGTGCCATCTTAGTGCTGTCAAACTAAGTTAAGTTGTGTCACTTTAGACAATTTCAGAATGGAAAGTCGTCGTTTGACAAGAATAAACAAAATTTTGGTGATTTTTAGTCTAGTTTAGAGGCATTTGTGTCAAGAGAATCGGCACCATTGTCAGAATAAACAAGCGATGGTGCCGATTCTCTTGTCACAAAATTCTCTAAACTAGACTAAAAATCACCAAAATTTAGTTTATTCCTGTCAAATGACGATTTCCCATTCTGAAATTGACTAAAGTGACACAACTTAACTATATTTTAGTTTGACAGCACTAAGATGGCACTGAGATTATAATTTAGTGAAAATGGCAATTTTGCTATTCTGAATTTTACGTTTTTCACCTAAAATTTTGACTGTCTTAACTAAATCTGACTATTTTTAATCGCGATTAAAAAGGTGTGGAATAAAATTAGTTGTCATGAACTAAAATTCACACCAACACCTCGACTTCAGATGCAAAAACAGTACTGTATCTTTTTTTCTTTTCTTTTGCTTATATCTCGAAAACGGTATGTCGTATCGCAAAAATAATGAAAATTTCGACCCCCTTTGTTGACCCTTAAACCTATAAATCTCAACGTGTTGGTAATATTTTTTTATATTTTCTATACAAAAAGTAAAAAATTCCATACAAAACAAGTCGAGGCCGCACATAATGCGCGCCTACGGCTCTAAAAAAAGATCACGTGGTACGGCAAACAAGTACCACGTGGAATCGCAATAATTGTCAAATTTGATTTTAGATGTGTCAAAATTATTTTTAAATTTAGAGATTTTATTTTGCAGAATAGCGTTAAGATTCTCATAGCCAAAAGTAAGGAATTTTAGTGATAGTTTAGTTAGTTTAGTTCGGTGTACAACAGAATCGGCACCGATATCTCATTTATCAAAATCAGTCCATCAGTTTTTGAGCTACGATCGAACATTCATACATACATACAAGGCCAAAATAAATCAGCTAGCGAAACTTCTACAGACGTGGTGGGTATCGATATCTAATGACGAAAAACAAAAAAAGTTTTTCTAATACCTAACCTATTGTACTACGTAGAGTAATTTTATTCTAGGTAAGTACTATCGAGGAAGTTCATATCTATGCACCTTTAGGACTATTTTTCCCTGTAGCGCTCGGGCGCTAACAGTAACTAACGTAAAACCGATGCGGTCATCGTGTTCACGGGATTTTGTTCTAAAACTGCTTAGATATGAACTTCCTCGATAGTACATCGTCTTCACATTATTATTATAATGAAAGTACAGAAAATATTGTAAAACATTTTAAAAGAGTAACTGTGGAGTTTCTGACCCATTCTTCTCCATACGAAAAGTACCTTTTGGAAGGAGCACCTATAGAATCAATTCCATTTTCTTGTAAAGGAGGATGGCGAGGTTGCATGCAATGGGACCCACTGTTAGGAGTATCGTACAGCATGGAAACTTATAACTAGTTGAAGAACTATATAAAACTAGCAAAAAAGCAAATGGGCAGTAAGTCGTAGATGCTGGGAGAAAAAAGATATGCAAGGTAAAAGATTATAACCTAAAACGAATCTAATAGTGTTTATTTAATAATACAATATATATCTTATTTTATGTATAATGTAGTGTCAAAAGGGTGTTCAATCAGAATAGAAATATTTACCAACCATACCATCGTGGTTATGCATCTCTCTGGCCAAATATAGGTACTTACATAATCAAAAAAAAAAAATACCTCTGGGAGCTAGGAACTATAGTGACTTGGTCAAAACGAGATATGAAATATTGTAAGCATATACTAGATTGATTTAAGGTGAAGCTATAATCATTATTGGCAAAAAATCTAAGCTAAAAGAAGCGTAAATACCTAGCAGAATATTTGTAGTTTTAAGGCTCTCATGGGCGCGACGTGTCTAGTTGCGACCGAGATTCCTTCTAAAGTTGGTGGTCGCACCTGCGTGTGGTGTCGCGTGCTATATGTTACACCCACATTTTGCCCGTTACATACATTTAACTCTCTTAAAAGAAGGGTTGAGCCAACTGTCACTAACCGGGCACATATTCAGATTTCGTGCTGATACTAAGAATTTCACCTTGCCTGACATAGGATAAGGGCAGGAAGATGATGATTATAATAAACACTGATACAGTAATTGTATCTTCGTTCTATCTTGTTACTGTTCGTTCCTAGATAACCTTTATTACATTATTTATCTAATTAAAATATTATCTAAGAACGAAGCTGGTGCAGCAACATAGGTTTGGTGTCTGGCATAACCCATGTACCACAATATGCTCGTTATATGAGAGCAACAGCCTACTGTGCGTGTCCCTACGGGGCAGTGGCAATAATATCCTAATATGGCACTTCGCCCTTCCAGCCTTCTATCAACTGCAATGTATGTAAAATAGGACTTACTTCCTATATGCCTAGATTTAATTCTGCCACGTATAATAAATGGTTGGCTGTCATTATATATCCCTTCTAGAGGTGTGTTGTCCTGGCAAACTTTTAAAGCATACATTCCGTGGGCTCTAAGGTGCTCCCCGACATATGATTTTGCTTGCTTTATTTGGTATGTACCCAGAGCGATTAGTTCTAGGTCATCTGTTGTCAATTCAGGGAATTCTATATTTGAATGTGTAACATTTTGGAACATAGTATGCCTCATATTTAAATTATTATGTTGAACATATTATATAGATAACATATTATATTAAATAACATATTATCACATTATTGTCTAGGCACATAGTCCTGGCAAAGAATTTCTTGTGCCTGCTGCATGTATTCTTCAAGTGTCCGTCTGGGTATTTGAAATAATGCTGATATTCTTTCATCACTATCTCCAGTCCGCATTTTACACAGAAATGCACTAAAACCAATTTTTATTTTATGGTTTTTTAATTGTGGTACCTCTACTAATATCTCATTATATTCATCTTTTGTCCGTCCAAACCAGTACTTAAAAAGATGGTCATCAATATTTTCAGGATTCAGAAAATCCAGTTTTGAATCATGTGCTAGTAAATACACAATTTCTTCTATATGTGCAGCACTAAATATTGATATAGCATTTTCACTAGCATACAATTCATGAAATAAGTTGGCACCTAAGTGAAAATTGCAAATTCTGGCATTTCTGGGTATATAGAAATTGAAATCCTTAACAATGTGTTTTCTCAGTCCATCAGGCACACGTTGTTTTTCACTGTCATTGCACTCCAAAAACAAGCAACGACGTGCTGTATCAGCTGCTCTTCTTAATGTAGGCAACATAATTTGTTCAGCAGATGTTACCTGCAATGCAGGTCTGGTGATTGACGGACCAACCTCTTCAATTTCTGTTGTGTCAGCTGCTTGTGTTGTGGGCAATATTTGTTCAGCAGAAGTTTCATTAATTGGATGTCCAGATGTCGACGGAATGACCTCTACAACTTGCTCCATCTGTTGCAAAGATATAGGCTGTGCACTACCTCCCACACTAGACGTGGAAGGTGCGACAGGGGCAGAACTTCTGTGAGAGCTATCAAATACTCTCTGTGCACGTAAATAGCAAGGCACACATATTTTATCATTGTTGGTTAACTGAAACAATAAAAATGAGTTTTAAAAAAACAATTACAAAAATAATAAAAATACAGATCTTTTGAGTATGCACATCATTATTAGTCAATTTTTTTTATTACAAACCTGGCGGGGTCTTATCCATTCAGACACAATGTTTCCAATTTGTAGTTCTCTTTCAGACATCTCTGGTCTGAGGACCATTCTGCTCCTGATTCTCAAAATAGATCTTCCACACCCAGCACACACATTACGATGGCCAAGTTGCTGTCGGGTGTTATGTTCAGGATCTTCATTTGGGTTATGGTTTATCAACTCCCAACAGGAATGACAGATAAATTCGTCTCCAGTCATCTAAAAACAATTATGAACATTGTGTGCATCAATACAACAAATTAATGTTATAATCATGTCAGTGGTTCAAAATCAAGAATGTGACCACATCTCATCATCCTGTGGGTGACGGTTATTTATACTTTTAAGTTCCATGTAATACAGGGCGAGTCTTGCAATCAAACGGAAATAAAACCACGTCACGGGATGCTACTGAAGTACCAATTTATGTATAGGTAATACTTACATCACGCGGGTAAACCCATCTCTGAACTCTCTCAACAACCTGAGCACTTTCGTCAGACAAACGATGTCTCCGTAATCGGGCAATGCGCAATTGACAATTAACACAACGCATTTTAACGGGTAACTAAGTCCAAACCACTTGCTAATCGGAATCCAAAGGTAAAAGCGGTTGTCTAAGTCGGTATGTAGAATAGTCAGTCCGAAAGTAAAGCCAAGTCGTAAAGCATCCACAAAATCGCATAGAAAATAATAGATATACCACGTTAGCCGTTGAATACAAACAAATAGGTAACAATGGAATGGACTAATATAATCACTAATTGGTTTTGACACTGACAGCGAACTCCTATTGACAGCATCTACATAACGTTCTATTTTACGGTATCACAAATAATCGTAATAATTATTATAATGTTGTACATTTTTGTATAAAAAATGTGAATACATTTTTAATATTAACTTTTATGTTTTATTTTACAACTTATGTTTATAAAAAAAAAAATTGACAAGCGTAAATGTCTACAAGTGTAATAACGGAGTACGTTGGAATGAAATACGAAACACGGTGCGTTTAGTAGCTGCATGATGACTTATTTTTAAGTAAATAAAAATCTTTTCTAACTTTTAATTCCCATCACCTAGTGACTCAGTATTTTTTATATAATCCTCTTACAAACTCTTAATTATAGTAAGTATGAACTTGCAAGTGAATGACACTTCGTTAATGTATAAATAATGTGGGTCCAAATTCGCCATCCTCCTTTTGACGTTCAAAAATGTATTATATTAGCCTACTTGAAATAAATAATAGTACGAAGGTACAGCTGATTATCAGCTGCCGCTGGTGGTTTCGTTTTCATGTAGCCGTCTTTAGACCACGTTCGCACGGACGTACAGATGTCGCGGCGGGATTATTTCGCGCACCCGATCTTCAACGCTCTGCTTAGCTAAGCTGTGCTTGCTGAGTGCTGACCAAAAACCGTTGCACTATGTAAAGTGCGCGCCTACCTAAGTTCGAATCCACAACCTACGACTCGCAAGCCGGGTCCGACACCACTTTTTTTTTTTTTTTTTACGGGGGTAAATCCTCATGGACTACCTCCGCCTGGGGAAAAGGCGGAGGGGCGTGCCGGACTCTTACCGACTAAAACCACCCCGGTGTCTCCTCGCACGTGCGCGCGGGGCCGCGGGAATCGAAATTCTTCCGCAGCCCCAAACTAGTGCTGGCCCGGTCTGTCCGGGCCTCGTCTCCTGCACGGGGTATTGAGGTGTTTAACTACCCCGTGCATCGCCTCAGAGGCGCGCGCCGACACCCGCGCGCGCCTTCGCCTCGGGTCCATCAAATAGGGGGCGAGGACTTCCCCAAGTCCCACGCCCCTGGACCCATTCATGGGGGCCGGAAAAGGGCGTTGTCCGCCCTTCTCCTGCGCCCGATGCGCCTTCTGCGGCCGGGGAAGGGAGTCGAGATCTCCCTCTCCCGTTCCGCAGTTTCCTTCTGCGACATCACGTCCTCGCAGAAGGACACCACCGCGTCCCACGACTCTGCGCTACCGACTATCCTCCGCACTACGGCTGGCAGCGACAGATCGCCTCCTACTTCATTTGTGAGGACACAGCGCTGCTCCTCCCAAGCTACACACTCGGCGAGTGTGTGTTGCGCCGTGTCCTCCCCGCAATGGACGCAATGGTGGCACCGAGCGTCCGGCTCCCTGCCTATGCGGCACAGGTACTTGCCAAAGCAGCCGTGCCCCGACAGCACCTGCGTCACCCTAAACGACAGGGAGCCGTGCCTTCTCCCGAGCCAGTCGTCGAGTACTGGCCGGATCGCCTCGACGGTAGCGAGGCCAGCGGTAGGGCGCCATCCATGCCAAGCAGGTGTAACTCGCGAGTATTATCACGAACCAGAAGTAATTATAATTTATAGGATGTGAAGGATTCTATGTTTAATATTAGCGTACCTACCTACCTATTAGTTGCATGTAAAATATGTTTAATATACAAATAGTGTTCTTGAAAGCTGGCACACTTAACTGCTTTTAATATTTTGCAATAATTCACAAGATTTTTTTAACGTGGGCATCCTCCGAGATCCTGTCCTTCTTAAGAAAGATAGAGGAGTTGATGAGAGAGAGAAAATTGTTTGGTCTTTGTTAGACGTGTTTCCAGAAGTGATCTGCAGCAATTTCAATAGCATCCCTTGCTTTATTGATAAAGTTTCTTAAGGTAAACGCACACTTACCAGAGCCGAAGGTAGTCGAAAGAATAGAATTTTATAATTAGACCACGTACGCACGGACGTAAAAATATCGCGGCGGTATTTTATCGCGCACTGGAATTTCTTCTCTCGGCGCTAAGCAGTGCGTTGAAAATCCAGTGCGTGAAAAAATCCCGCCGCGATATTTTTACGTCCGCGCGAACTTGGACTGATTTGTATGAAATCCTACGAAACCTCGCACACTTATCCGCGCTGAAAGGGCCGAATCACCCGGCGCGGATATATATGCGAGGTATCAGGATTTCAT